>CM076574.1:1158646367-1159286849 GCA_034641835.2 Pinus albicaulis
TTTGAAGCTCGGTGTCATGCTGGAGTGACTTTATTTCTACTTCTCGAGATGAAATGATCTAAATATCTGCTTCTGAACTGTTCTTTAATCTTCTCGAATGGTTCTGCCGACAATTAGAGATAAGATAGCTCAAGTAGTATTAATTGTTCGGCGGTCTTTGATCTCAACGAGACTGCAAGTGTCTTTTGGAGTTGTAGAGGGTTCAATTAGCCTCTTCTTATGGCGGTGGAGGATTTCTCAGCTTGACAGATGTCTTCGTCGTTTCCTAAAACACTTTAAGTTACTTGAAATCTGTGTTTTTGGGTCTTCAATCTCCGGTTCTGATAAATTTTTGTCTTTGGCACTGATACTCTTTAATAAATGATGATTTCTTCTTGTCTTCTGGTGCGCAGGGCAGTAGCGGGGTCGAATGGCATCAATGGGTCATGAAATCACTGATAAAATGTAAATCTAACACCCCCCGAATGATTCTTTATGAACTTAGAAGACAGAGGATCGTCATCCTCGGCCTTTGTGGTTTCTTCAAAATGGCGGAAGAATTCATTCGAAAACCTGCAAAATACAAATAATTCATCATAAAATTTTGCAGGAATGGGTTAACTGCTTCAGAGGCGTAGGGAGAGAGCAGTACTGTTGGATGGCATCATCCAACGGTGGAGATTAACTGAGAGGAATTTTAAATGACGCGGGAGGAAGAATTAAACAGAACCGTCGATCGCGCGATGAGCAACGGTGGGGGTCGGGTTTAAAAAAAAAACCTTTGGTAGAGGCGGAGGGCGATGAAATAATGTGGGGGTGATCTGGGACCATCCGATCTGGACACGTGGATGGCCTAGATTTAATCGGAGGATCGCAATCGGCAGGTCACACAAAAGCATGCGATTGAAACATTGCGATGCGATTGAGCGTTGTCCGTCCGATCAACAGGGAGATGGACGGCCCAGATTTAATCGAAGGATCGCAATGGAGGAGCGCAGAAGAGAGGATGCGATTGAAGCTTGCGATTCGATTGAGCGCTGTCCGTCCGATCAACAGGGAGATGGACGACCCAGATTTGATCGGAGCAATTTCAATCGGGGTGCGCGGAAGAGGGGATGCGATTGAAACTTTGTGATTGAAACTTTTCGATTGGGCAATAACCGTCGGATCGGGTCTAGATCAACGGTCCAGATCCTTTGATTTTTGCATTGGCGGGACCCTTATACTTTGTGAGAAACCCACAAATTTCGAAAAAACACCAAGGTTTTGAGTGGATCGGGCGGAATATATATGATAGACTGGCGCCCGATTGCGGGGCCACTGGGTGTATGGAGTACCATGGGCCCGGGGCTTTATATAACTAGGGCCAATCGCAATCGGAACATTCTAGCCCGGTCTTTCAATCAACCCATTTGTAACTTCTCCGATGCGATTGCGCGTCGGTCTTTTTGATCTAACCATTTTTATTTATCACGTGACCTTAAGTTTTTAACTTAAAAAATTCGGAAAGTGGGTTTTTGGGTTTACAAAGGGAAAAATTGATCGGAGAGGGATTTTTCAATGGTTTAGCGCCCGATTGCGGGCCTACGGGTTAAATGAAATAACAATATGATCTGCAGTTTATGACAAGGGGGCTGATCGCAATCGGCATTTTGAAATGGCTCAAAAACATGCACACTTGAATCTTTCCGATGCGATTAGCGCTTCATGGGTTTGGCACTTGGTTTTTATGATGAGGGCGTATTGGGGAAGTGGTTTGGAAACTCAAGCCAAGGGGCTTAAACCTTTAATAGAGAAATGGGTTTTTTACACAGATTTTCAGTGATTTTCAAAGGTTTCTGAGGGTTTCGACAGAGTTCAAAAGAAGTTTGGAACTCTGAAAAGGAAATTTTTATGAAAGGAAGGTTAGGAAAATGGAAAAAAAAGGAAAATGATGAAAAATATGAAGGTTAGTCTCTGAGGGGAAGAAGGGGAAAAGAAGGAGGATATTGCAGCAGTCTTCTCATGGAATTTTTAGCAGAATTTTGAGTTTCTGAGAAATAACAGTGAAAAGCTTGGGACATGAGCATGAGATCATATACAGGCTTCAAGAGACAACATTTTGGCCAGGAAAGTGTTTCTTGAATGCTGAAAACATGTTTTGGCCACCTTTTGATAGACCAAAATTTATAGGTGGCCAACAGTGGTTCCACTTGGGGATGGTGCCTTCTTGAAGGCATCAAGAACTTCAGAACTGCATTCTCTGGGAGGCTGACCAATGGCTCGTTCTTTGGGCTGCTTTCTTTGTTGAAATGATCTTATTCTGGCTGAAAAAATGTTAGCAGCATTGAAAAACAATGAATCTTCATCAACCCAAGCTTTCTACCTACCCAATCCTACTGATCTAACATTTTTTCTTCATTAGAGTGCACTTGGATTGGCAAACTCTTTTCACAACATTTTATTCTTTTGAAAAAATAAGAAACCTAATCTAATTCTACTCCTTATTCCTCCATGGACTCAGATTAAACAGTTGAATCCATATGTTTCTCTACCTAATCTACTATCTGCTGGGATTAAATTGTCCAACATATTTTCATTCTCTAAATTTTAAAACAGAAATTTAAAAACAGCCAAGTCAAGATTAAGCTATTTGACTTACTGTGATCTATGGCATAAAAACAAGCTGCACATAGACATTATTCGCAGAGAGCTAAATCAAAAATTGAAGGTTTGAAACATGAAATTTTTTTTGAAGCATCCTTCTTCTTATTTGTGGCTCAAGTTTTGAGCTTGTTAGAGCCACTTGCTTTCCTTGATTTCAGCTCTGGTTCGAATTTGTTTGAGCTATTATTTCTTTCTTTCTGGTTCAGATTTTGAGTTGATTAGAACCAGATATACAACTTTATGACTCAGAAAAATAAAACAGATTTGAGTCATCTCTTGCTTGGAAACTTTAGGTTCAGGTTTTGGGCTTGTTTGAACCTTTCATTTCTAGCCTAATCTATCTACTGATAAGCCAAGTTTAAATAGTTTGGCGAATCCAATTCACTATCCTATCAGCAGAAACATTTAAAGCTAATTAGTCAAGTTTAAACAGTTTGACTAACTAGAAGTGTGTTTTTTGAGGAGTGGCATTTGAGCTTGCACACTTTCAGATTTATTTCTCTTTTTTGGCATGGGGCTTTGCCTTTCTTGTTTTCATTTCTGCCCTCTTTTCTATCTTTATTTTTTCTTTTTCTTTTTTATGAAACTAAAAAAGCAATGATATTTACAATGGAAATGAAACTTGAAACTTGAACTCAGCAGTAGTAATGCTTAAGGACCCTGCCATTGACAAGACCCCCAAACAGATCTGTGCCATTTAACTCTTGCAGAAAAAAGGCATTTGGACCAATGGTGGACTGAATGATATAAGGGCCTTGCCACAAACTGTCAAATTTGCCATGTTTACCTTTTTCCTCTCTTCTAGAGTCCCATTTGAGTACCTTATCTCCAATGTTGAAGTCACAAGCCTTAGCTCTCTTGTCAAACAATTTTTTGATGTTTTCTTGTACTTTTTGAGCTCTGTTGTAAACTTGTTCCCTTGTCTGCTGGAGATGTATTGTTTGATTAATCCTCCTTATCATACTGTCCCCTTCTGACTGAATTTCTTGGACTAATTTTATTACTGGTACACCTAGGCTGGTAGGAAACACTGCATCTGCTCCATAAACAAGTTGGTAGGGGGAGGTTCCAATGGATTTATTTGTGGTCAACCTATCTGCCCATAATGCATGCACCAGCTTGTTATGCCATGACTTTTTATTCTCTTCAAGTAGCTTCTTGATGATGGTCACCAAGCTTTTATTTGATGATTCAGCTAGCCCATTACCTTGAGGGTAATAAGCAGTAGAATGACCCAATGTAATCTGATACTTGTGACAAAAATCAATCATATCTTTGGAATCAAAAGCAGCAGCATTATCAGTAATGATTTTCCTAGGGCATCCAAATCTAGAAAGGATATGGTCTTCAAGAAATTTTATAATGATAGAATCTGTGGCATTCCTGGTAGGGATGGCCTCTATCCACTTTGTGAAGTAGTCAGTGGCTATGAGAATCCATTTATGTTGGGCAGATGAAGCATGATGGATTTCTCCTATGAAATCTAGGCCCCATTGTTGAAAAGGAGCTTCAACAATGATAGGTTGTAATGGTAAGGGAAGGAGTTTTCTTTTCCCCTCAAAAACTTGGCACTTGTGACAGGCAACTATCATTTTATGGACATCTTGGAAGAGGGTGGGGCAATAATAGCCAGCTCTAAGGATTTTTTTGGCTGTGGTTTTCCAGTAGAGATGACCTCCACACTCTCCTTCGTGGAATTCATGCTGGATCTTCTCTGCATCAACTTCAGGCAAACATTTTAGCAATAAACCATTAGCATTTTTCCAGTATAAACATTCATTCAAAATGCAATAATTCTTAGCTTTCAACTTTAAAAACCTTGCCTTAGTTTTTGATAAATCAGGAGGAGCATTAAGATTTGTAAGTACATATAAGATGTTGGTATACCAAGGTGAGTTTTGGAACTGCTCTTCCATAGTGGGAGGGGGTAATTCTTCCTGCTCATCCAAGGCATCTATCATGTTAATGTCTAGGGCTTGTAGATTAGATTCAGCCATTAGTTGAGCCAAGCCCTGACCTTTAATGAGTTTGGTGGGTTTGATCTCCAAATCATATTCTAATATTACATCTATCCATTTGCCTCTCTTTCCATCAGGGTCTTGTGACAAGATGTCTTTTACCACAATGTTGGGTACATAGGCAATGGTGTGGGAATGAAGAATATACACCCTGAAGTCCTTTAAGGCCTTTACCAAAGCATAGGCTTGTTTTTCCATTATGTTATATTTCAAGGGTGCATCCCTTAAAGCCTTACTGAAAAAGGCAATAGGCTGTTCCTGTCCTTCTGAGTTTTTCTGCAACAGGACTGCAGCTATTGTATGTTCTGAGGCAAAGGAAAATATAAGAAAATATTTTGAAAAGTCTGGGCTGATCAAGACTGGTGCTTGGGTGAGTGCATGTTTTACTAATTCAAAATATTTTCTGGCCTCTACAGTCCATTTCACTCCTACTTCCTTTTTGAGCATATTATTCATGTTTCTAAGGAGCTCTGCTAAGTTGGGAATAAACCTCCTTAATAATTTAATCTTCCCAATAAAGGACTGCAGTTATTTTATGTTCCTAGGGTGGCTAATCTGTAGTATTCCCTCAACTCTTTTTGGATCTATTTTAATCCCCTTTTTTGATATAATGTGGCCAAGGAGTTTACCCTCTTGCAAGCCAAACACTGTCTTTTTGGGATTTAAAGATAGCCCAAATCTCCTGCATTTCTCAAAGACCTTTCTTAGATGTTTAAGGTGCTCTTCATCGGTTTTGGAATAAACTGTTATATCATCAAGGTAAATTACAATGAAGTGTCCTATTTCCTCTGAAAATGCAATGTCCATGGCCCTTTGAAAAGTGGCCCCAACATTCATTAGTCCAAAAGGCATTTTCACATACATGAAGGTGCCCCAAGGAGTGGTAAAGGCTGTCTTGAGTTGATCTTCTGGGAGTACTAAAAGTTGGTTATATCTTGAGAAACCATCTAACAGAGAAATCCTCTTTGAACCAACTACCTTTTGTAGGATGTGCTCCATTTTGGGTAAAGGGTAATTGTCTTTTAGGGAAGCTCTGTTAAGGTTTCTGAAATCAATGCACAGTCTGATTTCTCCTGTCTTTTTCCTCACAGCTACAAGGTTAGAAACCCAATCTGAAAACCTTACAAGCACAATGATTCCTGCCTCGTACATTTTCTTAATTTCCTTTTCGACTAGAGGCAGTTGTATTGGGTTAATTCGACGCAGTTTCTGCTTAAAAGGTTTTTGTTTTTCTCTCAAAGGGATCTTGTGCTGGATGATTTCTGTATCGTAAGCTTTTAAATCTTCATAGCTCCAGGAAAATACATCGGAAAACTCTTTAAACAAGTCAATGTATCTCTTTTTCATGTCTGGTGGCAAGGACCTAGCTAATTTAATCATTTTAGGTTGATCCTTTGTGCCTATGTTGCATTCTTCAACCTCAGACTCTGTATATTCTACTGCAGGTTTCTTAGCCACGTCATTAAAATCAAACAGGTCTTCCAACGATGCTATCCCCCTGGGTATGTTCTTGTCTCTTGGTGTTAATACCTCAATGTCTTCATTTTCTGAGTCTTCATACTCTGCAGCATGAGTTTCAAGTTTTTGAGTTAACATGTTGATACCTGTAGGACTAGATGGTTGTTCTTGTTCAGGGGGCTCTTCGTTTAGACAGTTTTCATCGGATGTAGAATCTGAATTGAATGATTCAAACTCATTCTTACCATGCAGTAAATCCTCTATCTGTTTATCATTCTCAAAGACTTGCCAATATTTTTGATTATCGGGTACGGCTGGTCTAAATTTTACCTGAACGGTGTTGTCCTTGTTTTCATATGGTGCTAAACACGTTCTAGCTGTAAAAGATAAATTGTGAGTGGAAATATTCTGTTTTCTTGGGACAAAAATCAATTTTGGATCCTCAAAAATGTTTAAAAGGTCCAGGACGTCATTTCGGTAGGTTCTAAGTCTGGGATGATTTGCAGTGTATTCCCCATTAACTTGCCTAATGATTAATTCCAAATCGCCATATACGTGGATTCTTTTGGCTCCTAGCTTTTCTAATAGATGCAAGCCCAAAATGAGAGCTTCATACTCGGCAATGTTATTAGAACATCGAAACTTCAATTTGCATGAAACACTTTCTGTATGGCCGTTTTCGGTGTTTGTTAACCAAACACCGGCGCCAGCACTATTCTTAGTACATGACCCATCGAAGAACATAGTCCATAGAGGATTATTTTTGGTTTCTCCTTGGTTGGTAATCTCGCCAACTAACATGCCATCTGATTGTTGTGGCATGTCAGCACTTAGTCAAATTTGTGTCTCATTTTCAAGTTCCTCACCGTATTGAAGGTTGTTTTCCTGAGTTTCAAGTTTCGAGAGCCGTGGGCACATGAATCGTGGGTCGAGACCTTAATTTGTTTCGTTAATGTCTTCAAATGCATCAAACTGTTTTGATACTTGTGAGTTAGGTGTTTCTTGATCTTCATCAGCGATTAATCCTGTTGTGGTAACTTGCTCGCCAACTGTTTCAGCGTCATGTTCTGTTTTAAGGTCAACAAGTTGTTGTACTGGGCCTCGTTCTTTAGGATTTTCATGGAGATGAACTTGATGGGGCGTTTGTTGTTGGCCATCTTGGCCATATTCATTTTTGTTTGTGATTTCAATGCATTGTTCGAAAGTTTCCCTTTCGTTTTCATCCATGTCTAGAACTGCATTCATTTCTAGATTTGGGGCCTCTAACAGGTTATCTGCGTTACTGTCTTCTGGCTCTGACTTATTTGAAGGTTCATCATGGTAAAGGATAAACGAGTCCAGGTCAGTATGAACAGAGTAGATGGGACAATTTTCAGGTTTTTCTGGGCTATTGACCATGAATTTCATGTGTGCCTCTCTGTATAGTCTTCTAGGCTAATTAAAAACATGGATAGTGGCATATGTCCCGTCCATCTGCATTGTACCTTGCAGCTTGGCACCCCACGATCTAGACAACAACATGCCATACTTAGGAGGGACATCGGCCACCACTACATCCATAACTAGGCACTTGGCTGGGATTTGAGTCAAATTCACACAGAGGTCCTTAATTAAGCCAAGACATTTGACCCTGCTTGAATCAAAGGAATATAAATCCTTGTAAGGTCTGGTTATTTCTAGTCCTAGTCTTTCCATTATCACCTTTGGCATAAGATTATGTGAGGCTCTGGAATCATGCATAGCATTGTGTAGAATTTTGTCATGAACATTCAGACTGACGTAGAATGGAGGTACTATCCCTTCTTGAAATTTCCCTTCAACTTTAGGACCAAAAATGAGCTCTGGCTGGTCATCATTATAATTTATTGTGTCATTCTGGTCCTCTATGTTTAAAGCCTTCAAAATTTGGGTCCTGTACACATTATGGGAAGCTAACTCAGTAAGGGGAACAGAGATTTTAATCTTTGAAAGTTCTTGTTCTAGGCTGAAAGGAATTTGGTTTTTTGAAGAACTTGCCTTAGCCTTACTAGCAACATCACCTTGCTGATTTGTTCTATTTACATTTGATAAAATGGTTTTGACATGAGTACTAGCTGAAGTGTTAGTATTGCTAAGATCTGCATCCTGCTTTTCAAAATTTGGATTTCCTTTCTCTTTACCTTTACCAGAATCAACAGCCACTGTTTTATCCTTTTGATTGACATTTTTACATTTGGTTGTGGTGCTGTTTTGTGAAGATTTGTCAGAGGTTTTAGTGTTGGGAGTTTTTTGACTGGCTTTGCTTCTAAGGTCATATTCTCTGTGAGGCTCTATGATGACATTTTCCATATCTTGATCACAATGTGGATCATCATCCCTCTTGTCATCATAAGGTGTGTATAGACCTCGTTTCTTTTCATAATGAATCTCAAAGCCATCGTTATCTACCCCTAGCATGTTGATATCATTTTCCTCTGCTATCTCACATGTTTCCTCTGTCTCACTTATATAGTTTTGATGAAAGGGAGGAATGATCTGCTGATCATCTTCCCTAGGTCTGTTTGGAAGTTGGTTTCTTCTTAAATTTTGATTATGGTTCTGGTTTCTATTCTGAGAAGCAGTTTGGTTTAGGCTTGCTTGTGTTCTCTTAATTATGCTCATCTCTTTCATCATCTCTTCCATCATTCTTTCCATCTTTGAGTTTGAAGTGGAAGGTGTGGATTCCTCTCTAAAAGATACTCTCTTTTCAGCTTTCATTCTTGCTCTCTTCTCTATTAGATTGACTTCGACAGAGAGAGCACCCCTTTGCATATCTTCAAGAGTTGAAAAGTCTCTCTCTCTTAGCGAATAGGTCATGTCAAAGTCAAAACCTTCAGAAAATTTGTTCAAAGCTGAGCCTTGCGGAGGTTTTAGTTTTGGGGGAAGTGCATTATAGATACTGTTAAATCTAGTACAATAAACCTGTACACTTTCCCCTGGGTTCCTGTGGAGATTGTTGTAGTCAGCCAAGATTTGGAGAGGATTCTTCCTCACTTCCCATTTGTTTAAGAAAGATTGATGGAAACCTTGAAGGTCATTAATACTATGAGGGGTTAAGCCTTTGAACCATTTTCTTACTTCTCCTCCCAAACTTTGAGCAAATAATCTCGTTTTGACAGAATCATCAGCAATCTCATTTCTGTCAAAGAAGTCATTCATCTTATCCACATGTTGTGATGCAGTAGTGGCACCACTATCATCATACAATGGAATTTTGGACAGATAGTCCTGTGGCAGATTGACTAAAGCTACAGGACGAACTAAGGGGGCATACCATGCAGCCATGGCAGGAGGTGGAAGTGGATTAACAAGAGTGAAAGTGGGTTGGAGGGGAGTGGTTGGAACAGTGGATATAGGGTGAGTAGAAATGGATGGACGAGGGATAGATTGCTGAGCGGATCTTGGATGAGAGACACCTAGATAGTGGAGGAAGTGTAAATTAGGTGGTGTAGTCTCTCTACTACCAAGATGTGTATTTGTCTCAGGAGAAGAAAGCAAAGACTCAGAATCTAACTGATCTAAATCACCAAGAGACCTAGTTCTAAAAGGATTTACTAAGTATTCTTGTGATTGTTGTAGAGCTGAAAGGTTTTCTGGGACAGACTTAGCTCTCAAGGGTGATCTGAAAATAGTTGATAATTTAATCCTAGGAGACTTACAAAGGATGCTTTCTGGGTCATCAACTATTTTAGGTGGATCCGGGTCAGGATGGGCTCTAGTGTGAATATTTCTAGGAGCCACTATGCCGTAATTTTTTAGACCTAAATAACAAGAAAAGTTCAACCAGGTATGACAATCTTTGAGAGGTTAACTAATCTGTTTTACACAAATTTCAATCCTACAGTCCTCTGACTGAGTTTGAAAGATAGTATAGTAATGAGGGTTCTTCCCAGTGGAGTCTTAACGTCTGTTCAAGATTGTGGAGTCACCAAGTGGAAGTTTTTAGCTCCTTTGTAGAGGTAAGAGGTGTTATGGTCCACTACCATGTTTATTAAATGCCAATCCGAAATATTTTTGGGTTTCTCTGAGTTATTTTTCAGTTAGCAAGGGATATCTGGTATCTTATGATTGTCTTCTAATCGAATAAATACTCACTTCCCCAGTGGAGTCACCATTATGTTATCACTCTGTAATTAGCAATATTGGCAAAGTCCAACTGCAGAGGTAACATCAAACCGCTTTGGGATTCAAGGATCTAGCCCTCCTGAATCCAGAGAGGGATCTCTCTATAAATGAGTTCAAAGATGTGATATTTAAAGACTGAAATTATGATATTAGGCTAGTTATGAAGAGCATGGGTTTGTTTTGTTTGTTTTTGGTTGGGCGAAGACATGGTGAAGGTGAAAGCAGTTCAAAATAAAGGGTGAAGATGCCTGCAAATGAAGGAATGTTTCAGTTGATAGAAAAGGGAAAAGACAGCTTTAACCCATTGGGCTATGGAGTCATAGGAGGATTTAATTGGATAGCAAATTCAAGAAGGATCCATAGAGAAAGTCATTTACATCAAAGGATCTCTTAAGGTGATTAATGGAGTGAAACAAATAGGAAGTGAAAGACTTAAACAAATGAAAAAACAAAGCACAGTCTAAGATCAAGTAAGTACTTTTAAACTAGCTTGCTTTCAACACGTACTTAAGGAGAAACATAAAAGTATTTCTGTTGATCAGGTAAGTGCTTTTAAACTAGCCTGCATTGAAATACTTTCCATCAGAAACATCTAAAAAATAGTTCAAACAACTTAAGATCAGGTAAGTGCTTTTAAACCAGCCTGCTTCAGCATATTCGATAAGGAGACACAGATGATAATCACAAAGAGCAATCTAGATCAGCTAAGTACTTTTAAATTGCGCTGCATTGATAAACTCCAAGGATAACAAAGAGAACATTCATCTCAAAGAGCTATCTAGATCAGGGAAGTACTTTTAAACTAACCTGCATTAATAAACTCTTCAAAGAGGACATTCAAATGAAGAAAACATAGAAAATAAAGCTTTCAGTGAGAGTAGGGTACCCTGGAGAGTATATCCTAACTCTATGTTTTCTGCTCTTTATCAGATAAAGTGAACAGAGTGAAAACATTAAGTAAAACAACAATTGACAGTAAGGAACACATCACCATTGACATAGTTTCAGAATTCCATGAATCAGCAGCTTGTATTGATGTTCAAACCAGTTACAATCAGCAAGCCCAGTGGGTCTCTACAGCTTTGAACTTCTCATATCAGCTTATGTATCCTTCAATTACAGAACAGGGCATCAGTGGCTTTAGAATGACTATTACATGCGTTCAGATGTCCAGAGACCAACCTTTTTCTCATCTTCTACAGAGGTATTTATAGAAGAATGAGGCGGTGGTAAACTATGAAAAGATCTGTTTGGATCAATTAATACAGAAGATGACTCTTTGGTGCTTTTAGGGCCTCGATCAAGAAATCTACAGGTGTTAATCTGCATTAATTGAGTTACACTTAGGATTAAAATCAGTGGGAAGTATGCTATCCTTTGAAGCTCGGTGTCATGCTGGAGTGACTTTATTTCTACTTCCCGAGATGAAATGATCTAAATATCTGCTTCTGAATTGTTCTTTAATCTTCTCGAATGGTTCTTCCGACAATTAGAGATAAGATAGCTCAATTAGTATTAATTGTTTGGCGGTCTTTGATCTCAACGAGACTGCAGGTGTCTTTTGGAGTTGTAGAGGGTTCAATTAGCCTCTTCTTATGGCGGTGGAGGATTTCTCAGCTCGACAGATGTCTTCGTCGTTTCCTAAAACACTTTAAGTTACTTGAAATCTATGTTTTTGGGTCTTCAATCTCCGGTTCTGATAAATTTTTTTCTTTGGCACTGATACTCTTTAATAAATGATGATTTCTGCTTGTCTTCTGGTGCGCAGGGTAGTAGCGGGGTCGACTGGCATCAATGGGTCATGAAATCACTGATAAAATGTAAATCTAACACCCCCCGAATGATTATTTATGAACTTAGAAGACAGAGGATCGTCATCCTCGGCCTTTGTGGTTTCTTCAAAATGGCGTAAGAATTCATTCGAAAACCTGCAAAATACAAACAATTCATCATAAAATCCTGCGGGAATGGGTTAACTGCTTCAGAGGCGTAGGGAGAGAGCAGGACTGTTGGATGGCATCATCCAACGGTGGAGATTAACTGAGAGGAATTTTAAATGACGCGGGAGGAAGAATTAAACAGAACCGTCGATCGCGCGATGAGCAACAGTGGGGGTCGGGTTTAAAAAAAAAACCTTTGGTAGAGGCGGAGGGCGATGAAATAATGCGGGGGTGATCTGGGACCGTCCGATCTGGACATGTGGACGGCCCAGATTTAATCGGAGGATCACAATCGGCAGGTCACACAAAAGCATGTGATTGAAACATTGCGATGCGATTGAGCGCTGTCCGTCCGATCAACAGGGAGATGGACGGCCTAGATTTAATCGGAGGATCGCAATCGGGGAGCGCAGAAGAGGGGATGCGATTGAAACTTGCGATGCGATTGAGCGCTGTCTGTCCGATCAACAGGGAGATGGACGGCCCAGATTTGATCAGAGCAATTTCAATCGGGGTGCGCGGAAGAGGGGATGCGATTGAAACTTTGCGATTGAAACTTTGCGATTGGGCGATAACCGTCAGATCGGGTCTAGATCAACGGTCCAGATCCTTTGATTTTTGCACTGGCGGGACCCTTATACTTTGTGAGAAACCCACAAATTTCGAAAAAACACCAAGGTTTTGAGTGGATCGGGCGGAATATATATGATAGGCTGGCGCTCGATTGCGGGGCCACTGGGTGTATGGAGTACCATGGGCCCGGGGCTTTATATAACTAGGGCCAATCGCAATCAAAACATTCGGGCCCAGTCTTTCAATCAACCCATTTGTAACTTCTCCGATGCGATTGCGCGTCGGTCTTTTTGATCTAACCATTTTTATTTATCACGTGACCTTAAGTTTTTAACTTAAAAACTTCGGAAAGTGGGTTTTTGGGTTTACAAAGAAAAAAATTGATCGGAGAGGGATTTTTCAATGGTTTAGCACCCGATTGCGGGCCTACGGGTTAAATGAAATAACAATATGATCTGCAGTTTATGACAAGGGGGCTGATCGCAATCAGCATTTTGAAATGGCTCAAAAACATGCACACTTGAATCTTTCCGATGCGATTAGCGCTTCATGGGTTTGGCGCTTGGTTTTTATGATGAGGGCATATTGGGGAAGTGGTTTGGAAACTCAGGCCAAGGGGCTTAAACCTTTAATAGAGAAATTGGTTTTTTACACAGATTTTCAGTGATTTTCAAAGGTTTCTGAGGGTTTCGACAGATTTCAAAAGAAGTTTGGAACTCTGCAAAGGCAATTTTTATGAAAGGAAGGTTAGGAAAATGGAAAACAAAGGAAAATGATGAAAAAT
Source organism: Pinus albicaulis (assembly GCA_034641835.2). Taxonomy (NCBI): domain Eukaryota; kingdom Viridiplantae; phylum Streptophyta; class Pinopsida; order Pinales; family Pinaceae; genus Pinus; species Pinus albicaulis. The sequence goes on from CM076574.1 coordinate 1,158,659,909, forward strand.
ATGAAGGTTAGTCTCTGAGCGGAAAAAGGGGAAAAGAAGGAGGATATTGCTGCAGTCTTCTCATGGAATTTTTAGCAGGATTTTGAGTTTCTGAGAAATAACAGTGAAAACCTTGAGACATGAGCATAAGATCATCTACAGGCTTCAAGAGATAACATTTTGGCCAGGAAAGTGCTTCTTGAAGGCTGAAAACATGTTTTGGCCACCTTTTGACAGACCAAAATTTATAGGTGGCCAGCACACACCACAACAATTGGAAGAAAAAGAGCAAAAGGTCTTTGCTACAGTTGTGATAGCAAATACACTAAAGGTCATAAGTGTGCTGAGAAGAAATTATTTTACATAGATTGTGAAGAGGAAGAAGAAAATGAACAAGAAGAGGATATGCACTAGGAACCAACCCTAGAAGAGGAAGAAATGAGTCTGACCATATCGTGTAATGCATTGGCAGGAATTACCACTCCTCAAACTCTCAAGATAGAAGGACATATCAAGAAGAAAAAAGGTAATAGTGTTGATTGATTCAGGTAGTACCCATAATTTTATTCATTGTAAGGTAGCCAAGGAATTAAATTGTTTCCTATACCCAACACCAGAATGTCAAGTGATGGTGGCAAATGGAGGAACTATAAATTGCTCTAGAAAATTCCATAATATCAAGCTAACCATGGGGGAATATGTATTGACTAGTCCAATGCTTTCCATTCCTATGGGAGGTGCTGATGTTGTACTAGGAGTACAATGGTTACAATCTTTGGGACGGTAGCTTTTAATTTTCAAGAACTTTTCTTGAAATTTTTTTCAGAAGGAAAGGAAGTCGAATTACGGGGTATTGAAGGGAAGCCAGGAAGGATAATAAGCTCTAATGTCATGACAAAGCTTCTAAATAAAGAACAACGAGGCATAATTGCACAATTATGTTCACTAGAAGTTCTGACATCAAAATCATCTATTTTTGCAGATCTCCAACAAGTCTTGGACAATCATTCCAAGGTGTTTGAAACTCCCAAAGGACTCCCACCTATTCGTGATCATGATCATGCTATTCATTTGATTCCAGGAAGTGCTCCTCCAAAAATCAAGCCTTATAGATATCCTTACTTCCAAAAGAGCGAAATTGAACGTATGATTGCAGAAATGTTAGAGGCGGGTATAATTCAACCTAGTCAAAGTCCTTTCTCTGCTCCTGTAGTATTGGTACACAAGAAGGATGGATCATGGCGAATGTGTCCGGATTATAGGGAGCTCAATAAGCTCACCATTAAAGATAAATTTCCCATTCCTGTGATTGATGAATTATTGGATGAATTACATGGAGCAATTTATTTTACCAAGTTGGATCTTCATTCAGGATATCAACAAATTAGAATGAAGACTGAAGATATTCCAAAAACAGCATTTCGAACTCATGAGGGTCATTATGAATTTTTGGTCATGCCTTTTGGCCTTACCAATGCACCTTCTACATTTCAAGGGTTGATGAATTCCATTTTCAAACCCTTCCTTAGAAAATTTGTGCTAGCATTTTTTGATGATATACTAATCTACAACAGGTCTTGGAAGGATCATGTTCAACATGTTGACAGGGTGCTTAAACTATTGCAGGAGAAACAATTATATGAAAAAACATCCAAATGTTTCTTTGGAGTAAAAGAGGTGGAATATCTGGGTCATATTTTATCTCACGAGGGTGTTAAGGTAGACCATAACAAAATTAAAGCCATTAAAGAATGGAAAGTCCCCACAACCATAAAGCAGTTGCAAGGATTTCTTGGGTTAACAGGGTATTATCGCAAGATTGTTAAGAATTATGGGAGAATAGCAGCACCTCTAACAACATTATTGAAGAAAGATGAATTTTCATGGACTCCTAAAGAAACTAAGGCCTTTGAACATCTTAAAGAGTAAATGTGCCTAGCACCGGTCTTAGATATGCCAGACTTCACAAAAACCTTTATTGTGGAATGTGATGCCTTAGGAAAGGGAATTGGTACTATTTAAATGCAAGAAGGAAGACCCATTGCTTTTGAAAGTCCTCCAATCAAAGGAAAGTATTTATAGAAAGCTATTTATGAGAAGGAAATGTTAGCAATATTGCATGCACTAAATAAAGGGCGAACTTACCTAATGGAAAGACACTTCAAGGTAAAAAATGATCATGATAGTCTTAAAAAATTTTACAATAGGCTATTTATGAGAAGGAAATGTTGGCAATACTGCATGCACTAAATAAATGGGTACCTTACCTAATGGGAAGACACTTAATGGTAAAAACTGATCATGATAGTCTTAAACACTTTCTGGAACAAAGACTATCTTCAGAAGAGCAACAAAAATGGGTCACAAAGATGTTGGGTTATGAATTTGAAATAATATACAAAAAAGGGAAGCTAAATGTTGTTGTATATGCACTCTCAAGAAAGAATGAAGAGGTGGAAGCATTTCTTTGTGCCATTTCTATTATCCAACCATATTGGATAACCGAAGCAAGGGGTGAATGGAAGAAGGACGAAGAAGTGTGGACACTCATTCAAAAGTTGCAGTAAGATCCTAGTACATCTGATACTTTTAGTTGGAAAAATGATTCCTTATGGTACAAAGATCACTTATATATTTGTAAGAATTCCCAACTAAAACAAAATATTATTTTGGAAGTGCACACTTCTCCTTTAGGAGGACACTCAGGATTTTTAAAAATTTACCACAGGGCGAAGAAAGAATTTTTTTGGGATGGCCTTAAACCTGATATTCAAAATTTTGTGGCGGAATGTTTGATTTTCCAGCAGAATAATGTTGAGACAATTAAGACCCCGGGTCTTCTACAACCTTTATCCATTCCAAGTCAATGTTGGGAGGAGATTTCAATGGATTTTATCACATGTTTACCTAAGTCCAAAGGAAAGAGTGTCATCATGGTGGTAGTTGATAGACTTACCAAGTATGCACACTTTTGTGCATTATCTCATCCATTTAAAGCAAGTACAGTTGCTACTACATTTATGGACAAAATTCAAAAGCTACATGGAAGCCCAAGGGTTATTGTGAGCGACAGAGATCCCATTTTTACTGGAAATTTTTTGACGGAGTTATTTTCTTGTTTGGGTACTCAATTAGCTCATAGCTCATCTTATCATCCTCAATCTGATGGTCAAACTGAGATAGTAAATAAATGTTTGGAAGGATATCTTCGTTGTTTTGTATCTGATAAACAAACACTATGGGTCAAGTGGTTACCTCTTGCTGAATGGTGGTATAACACTTCCTTCCATACTGCAGCAAAAATGACCCCATTTATGGCACTTTATGGATATTATCCACCATCCATCACATCATCTTTAAGGGAAAATTCGAAGGTTCAAGCAGTGGAAGATCACATCGAGCATCAGTAAGAAGTTCTCCAACTCTTAAAGGATAACCTAAATTTGGCACAAAATCGAATGAAACAACAGGCAGATCAACATCGCAGCGAGATAATTTTTGATGTAGGAGATTCGGTATTTTTACTGCTACAACCATACAAACAAATGTCCCTCAAGCAAGCTGAGAAGGATAATAAATTATCGCCAAAGTACTATGGTCCTTACAAGGTGTTGCAAAAGATTGGTACTATGGCATACAAATTGGAGCTTCCTGCTTCTTCGCGAGTGCATCCAGTTTTCCGTGTTTCATGCTTAAAGAAGGTTATAGGTGAAAATCTTCCAGTTCAAACAATATTGCCAGAACTTGATGAGGAAGGAAAAATCATATTGGAACCTAAAGCGGTCACGGAAACAAGAACTCGACAGCTACGGAATCGATCAATTTCAGAGTATCTCATCAAGTGGAAGAACTTACCCACTGAAGATTCTACATGGGAGGATGAGAATTTTATGCAGAAGCACCCAGAGCTACTCAAGCGTTGAGGACAACACTTTTTTGAAGGAGAGGGGCATGTTAGGTCCCTATATTACTAGTATAGTCCCTATTGTTGTTAGTGTAACCCCCTTATTGTTATTATTGTACCCTTGTAACCCCCATATTGTTATTATTGTGCCCTTAAATTATTATTGTTAGGTCGGCTAGGATTACATTGTGGCCCCACTAGGATTACAATATGGCCCCATGGACTCCTATATATAGAAAGGAGGTTTTGTAATTTGTATCATCCAAGAATTGTTCATTCATGTAATGTATTGGAGGTTGCCCCCTCGAAGTGGCTTATTTATAAGGTGTTGATATCTCTTTTCTTCTATTTTTGGAGGTGGTTTCACAAAATTACCCTTTCCCAACGATATTCTGACACCTAACAGCTAATCTGATAAGATAGACTGGGAACCGCAATTTCATAGCGTGTCTAGTTAAATTTGTTTGTTTTCGCTACGAAATTATTAGCAGTTTCGTAGCGAAAAGTGACTTTTCTCATTGTATCTTGCTACGAAACTCTGGTTTCTTTGCTAAAAATAAATTTTCGGTAAAGAAACCTTGGGAATTGAAATATGCCAGAATATGATGAGCGATGTGACATGAGGGGGTTTGAAAATAAGTGGGTTTAGACCTTAGGGTAATCTTAAACAAGAAAATTTTAAAATTTTCCTTGACCAAGAATATAAAAATGAATCCTACAACCCTACTTTTGACACATGAACCTATTTAACTTGGTTAAATGATGCTTCATTTTTGGGTGATAACAGTAGCACTTCCCAAGATAGCGATGCCAGATCAGGAGCTCTTCCTAGAATTGTTTCAATGCAAATTGTTGGATAGATTTGTTTTTAAATGTTTTTTTGCCATTAGTATTCTGATTTATATAGCTTTTGGTCTAGCGACATTTCATTCTTTTTTAAATAATGTTGTCAGGTCTGTCTTCCAACATTTAAAACCGTTGCTTTAGTGATGTTTGGATTTTTTTTAAATGGTTTTTTCCGTCGGTATTCCAACGTCTAGAGCCGTCGGTCTAGCAACGTTTACTTTAAAAAAAAATGTTTTGTTCCATCGAACTAGAGACGTTTGTGTTCGTCGAAAGAGCGACGCTTCATGCAACGTCAGAAGAGTAACGAAAAATTTGGAATGTCGGAATTCTTGACACCAACAAAAATAGTCAGAGATAGCGTTGCTCTACCGACGTTTAATCCAAGTGTCGAATGTCTAACTTTAGGAGAAACCACATTTTTTCCCACCTCAAAGTGTCACTCTTGGGATGCCTATGTGTCGTAAGAGTGACATTTTGGCTGTCGTAAATTTTGGAAAATGTGCTAGTGGAGTCTTCTTTTTCCATAGTTTCTTAACCAATTTCTTTCCCTGTTGTGGGGAAGGCTTTCCATGCCCCATACACTGTCATGTTTCCATTCTCTTCCAGCACTGAGCAATGACATGGTTATATAAACCTTAAAAATGACAAGTTTTCTTATGCCATGATTTACATTCATGATTAGCAACATTCTTATAATCAAAATGAACTTGCGGATATCAAGACTTGTTATACCTTCCATGGTGGCCTCTTGTGCGATAATGGTGATGAGAGCTTATCTCAGATCTTCTATTGTGGCATGCACTTCCATGGGATGATGGTGAATTTCTCCAAACGAGTTCAACAATGTATGCTTGCCTCTGATGTCATTATGGTGATGAGATCCTACCTTGACTCTCTCTTTGCAATATGTGTTGTCATAAGATCATGGGGAAGTGTTCCCATCATTATTTTTCCTCGACGGTTTCATCAATGTTGTGGGAGCTTCTAACACCTTTGAGCATTCTTCTTCAGTGTATCCCAAACTTGCGTAGCGAGGTCTCTGCACAACCTCCAATGGATGAGTTATTCCTTGGCCGTGAATGCCAAGTCCTCCTTCTTTGTAACCCATCCTAGTAAGGAGTCTCATGCCAGTTCCTATAATGGGGATCTCCACATTTCCAACAGAAATAATAGCATGTGAAGATGAAACTGAAGAATTATCACAAATGTTTACCTCAGATGTTGATTTGGAAATAGATAAAGAGGGATTCTCTAAGACTTTGTTGTACTTCACTTCCTCCAAGGCCTCTATCATGGCTTGTAACTGAAGCTGCAATCCTTGCTTCTCCTCCTTCTCTTCTTGTAGAAGTGTAAGAGTGTCTTCCAATGCCTCTGACTTGTTGCTTGAAGACTTTCTTAGTTGCATTTCAATTTTCCATTGCCTACATCATGACTTGCAATTGTTGCAATCGATGTTTCTCCTTCTCCTCTTGTAGAAGCATTTTTCAACTCAGTGTTATCTGCTACTTATTTCTTATAAGATTCATACAACATTTCCACTTTCTCGGACACCCTGAGCATGGTCTCGTACATGTCTTTGACATCCTCCATAGTTGAACATCCAATGGTTCACGCTGCGGTTCACATCAGCAAGAATATCGCTCTGATACCATTTGATCTGGGTAAATTTTTTATACCCTTTTAACCAAGGCCTTTTTCTTCAGCTGATGTATTAGAATTAAATTTTATCAAAGCATTAATGAACGTGAATGCAAATATAAGCAAGAGGAAAACATGTCAAAAATCACACAACAAAAATGCAAGCCATTTAATAACGGAGTTCTTCTAGTGTGGACTACATCTCCGGGCCTTGGTGTCTCGATGGTGTTGTCCGCTTCATTTGGTGTTGTAAATGGTTATGGTTTACATGGACATTGTTGACTTTTCATAGAAGGAAAAGCCCTCAACATGAGTGGAAAATTCTCTCCATGAGACGTTCCATTACAAGGAACTCTCACTCATCACAAACCTCCTATCAACATGACAACGTTCCACATGGTGACAAAGAGTATCCTGCCATCAAGGAAACAAAGGGATCTCACAACATAAATCACCATCCATGATAAATACATACCACACTAATAGACATAAATATTCTGCATCTTACATCAGCAGGAACCAACAACAACAAATAAACATGAAGAATCTGCATCATACATCAAGCAAGAATCGACATGACATAAAGCATCCTACAACAATAATCAATGAAGTACATGGAAACAACACTTCATATAACTCAACTCTAATGCCGGCTGAAGAATAGGCTGCTCAATCACTGGATTTGAATGCACAATCGCAACCGTGGGTCGATAATAAAATCGACATCCACGAAGTGAAATGCGACATTGTCATCCCCATGGAATAGCAATACAAAATCGAGAAATCTATTGTAATAATTGACACCTCCATCAGGTTCATGTCGCTGAGAGATGTAAAATCCATATAAAATAGAAGAAACCATCTCCCAAAATAGAAGAAAAGAGAGATCAACGCCTTAGAAATAATCCACTTTGAGGGCGAAACCTCCTTTACATTACATAAATGAACAATTATTGGATTGATACAAATTAAAAAACCTCCTTCTATATATAGGAGTCCATGGGATCACAATATAATCCTAGCCGACCTAACAATAACAATGTAAGGGCACAATAATAACAATATTGGGGTTACAAGGGTACAACAATAACGATAAGGGGGCAACACTAATAACAATAAGGGACTAAAATAGTAATATGGGGACCTAACATGCCCCTCTCCTTCAAAAAAGTGTTGTCCTCAATGCTTGAGTAGCTCTCGGTGCTTTTGTAGAAAATTCTCATCCTGCCATGTAGAATCTTTAGTGGGTAAGTTCTTCCACTCGATGAGATACTTTGAAATTGATCAATTTCGTAGCTGTCGATTTCTTATTTCCATGACCGCTTCAGGTTCCAATATGATTTTTCCTTCCTCATCATGTTCTGGAAATATTGTTTGAACTAGAATATTTTCACCTATAACCTTATTTAAGCATGAAACATGGAAAAATGGATGCACTCGTGAAGAAGCAAGAAGGTCCAATTTGTATGCCATAGTACCAATATTTTGCAACACCTTGTAAGGACCATAGTACTTTTCCTATAATTTATTATTATCCTTCTTTAGCTTGTGAGGAAATTTGTTTGTATGGGTTGCTTGACTGTAAAAATACCACCAATCTCCTACATCAAAACTTCTCTCGCTGCGATGTTGATCTGCCTGTTGTTTCATTTGATTTTGTGCCAAATTTAGGTTATCCTTTAAGAGTTGGAGAACTTATTTTTTATGCTTGATGTGATCTTCCACTGCTTGAACGTTATAATTTTCTCTTAAAGATGATGTGATGGATAGTGGATGATATCCATAAAGTGCCATAAATGGGGTCATTTTTTCAACAGTATGGAAGGAAGTGTTATACCACCATTCAGAGAGAGGTAACCACTTGACCCATTGTGTTTTCTTATCAGATACAAAACAACGAAGATATCCTTCCAAAAATTTATTCACTATCTCAGTTTGACCATCGGATTGAGGACGATAAGATGAGCTATGAGCTAGTTGAGCACCCAAAAAAGAAAATAATTTTGTCCAAAAATTTCCAGTAAAAATGGGATCCCTGTCACTTACAATAATATTTTTGTTTCCATGTAGCTTTTGAATTGTTTCCATAAATGTAGTAGCAACTGTACTTGCTTTAAATGGATGAGATAATGCACAAAAGTGTGCATACTTGGTAAGTCTATCAACTAACACTATGATGACACTCTTTCCTTTGAACTTAGGTAAACCTATGATAAAATACATTGAAATCTCCTCCCAATGTTGACCAAGAATGGATAAAGGTTGTAGAAGACCCGAGGTCTTAATTGTCTCAACTTTATTTTGTTGGCAAACCAAACATTCCACCACAAAATTTTGAATATAATATTTAAGGCCATCCCAAAAAAATTATTTCTTCACCCTGTGGTAAGTTTTTAAAAATCCAGAGTGTCCTCCTAAAGGAGAAGTGTGCAATTCCAAAAGAATATTTTTTTTTAGTTGGGAATTATTACAAAGATATAAGCAATCTTTGTAACATAAATAATCATTTTTCCAACTAAATGTATCATATGTACTAGGATCTTGCTACAAATTTTGAATGAGTGTCCACACTTCTTCATCCTTCCTCCATTCATCCCTTGCTTCGGTTATCCAATCTAGTTGGATAATAGAAATGGCACAAAGCAATGCTTCCACCTCTTCATTCTTTCTTGAGAGTGCATCTGGAACAAAATTTAGCTTCCCTTTTTTGTAGATGATTTCAAAGTCATAAGACAACATCTTTGTGACCCATTTTTGCTGCTCTTCTGAATATAGTCTTTGTTGCAAAAAGTGTTTAAGATTATCATGATAATTTTTTGCCTTGAATTTTCTTCCCATTAGGTAAGGTCGCCATTTATTTAGTGCATGTAATATTTCTAACAGTTCCTTCTCATAAATAGATTTCTGTAAATACTTTCCTTTGATTGGATGAATTTCAAAAGAAATGGGTCTTCCTTCTTGCATTAAAACATCACCAATTCCATTTCCTCAGGCATCAAATTCCACAATAAAGGTTTTTGTGAAGTCTGGCGTAGCTAAGACCACTGCTAGGCACATTACCTCTTTAAGATGTTCAAAGGCCTTAGTTGCTTCAGGAGTCCATGAAAATGCATCTTTCTTCAATAATGTTGTTAGAGGTGCTGCTATTCTCCCATAATTCTCAATAAACTTGTGATAATACCCTGTTAACCCGAGAAATCCTCGCAACTGCTTTATGGTTGTGGGGACTTTCCATTCCTGAATGGTTTTAATTTTTTTAGGGTCTACCTTAACACCCTTGTGAGATACAATATGACCCAGATATTCCACCTCTTGTACTCCAAATAAACATTTGGATGTTTTTTCATATAATTGTTTCTCTTCCAATAGTTTTAGCACCCTGTCAACATGTTAAACATGGTCCTTCAAAGACTTGTCGTAGATTAGTATATCATCAAAAAATAATAGCAAAAATTTTCCAAGGAAGGGTTTGAAAATGAAATTCATCAACCCTTGAAATGTAGAAGGTGCATTGGTAAGGTCAAAAGGCATGACCAAAAATTCATAATGACCTTCATGAGTTCAAAATGTTGTTTTCGGAATATCTTCAGTCTTCATTCTAATTTGATGATATCCTGCACGAACATCCAACTTGGTAAAATAAATTGATCCATGTAATTTATACAATAATTCATCAATCACAGGAATGAGAAATTTATCTTTAATGGTGAGCTTATTGAGCTCCCTATAATCTGGACACATGCACCATGATCCATCCTTCTTGTGCACCAATACTACTGGAGCAGAGAAAGAACTTTGACTAGGTCGAATTATACCAACCTTGAACATTCTGTAATCATATGTTCAATTTCGCTCTTTTGGACATAAGGATATCTATAAGTTTTGAGGTTGGGAGGAACACTTCCTGGAATTAAATTAATAGCATGATCATGATTAGAAACAGGTGTGAGTCCTATGGGAGTTTCAAACACCTTAGAACGATTGTAGAATACTTTTTGGAGATTTGGAGAAATAGATGATTTTGATGTTGGAACTTCTAGTGAGCATAATTGTGTAATTATGCCTCGTTGTTCTTTCTTCTGAAGCTTTGTCATGAAATTAGAGCTTATTATCTTTCTTGGCTTTGCTACGATACCCCATAATTCGACTTCCTTTCCTTCCGAAAAAAAAATTCAAGAAAAGTTCTTGAAAATTAAAAGCTACCGTCCCCAAAGATTGTAACCACTGTATTCCTAGTACGACATAAACACCTCCCATTGGAATGGAAAGCATTGGAATATTCAATACATATTCCCCCAGGGTTAGCTTGATATTATGGCATTTTCCAGAGGAATTTATAGTTCCTCATTTGCAACCATCACTTGAAATTCTGGTGTTGGGTATAAGAAACAATTCAATTCCTTGGCTACCTTACATTGAATAAAATTATGGGTACTATCCGAATCAATCAACACTTAATTTTTTCTTCTTGATATGTCCTTCTATCTTGAGAGTTTGAGGAGTGGTAATTACTACCAATGCATTACATGATATGGTCAGACTCAATTCTTTTTCTTCTAGGGTTGGTTTTTGGTGTGTATCCTCTTCTTTTGAAGTTTCTTGTTCATTTTCTTCCTCCTCTTCACAATCTATGTAAAATAATTTCTTCTCAGCACACTTATGGCCTTTAGTGTATTTGCTATCACAACTGTATAAAATCCCTTTTTCTCTTTTTTCTTCCAATTATTGTGGTGTCAACCTTGTAGGTTGTGGAATTATAGGAGTAGCAACATTTCCATCTTTATAGATGTGAGTGGTGGGATTCCTTGTCGCCATAATTTTACATTCAATTTTTCTTGCCAATCTGAATTCCTTCTCTCATGAATCATGTTCCCAAATGTGAACCTCATGTTGGATGTTATCCTTTAAAGTCCCTATGAAGACATCAATCCTGTGTTCCTATGGAATATCAGTTACCCTTATATTCAATTTTTGGAATTCCTCAATGTGCTCCACCACAAAACCCTTTTGTTTGAGATTTATCAATTGGCTAAAAGGGGTTTTTCTCTTTGTATCCTCATAATGTGCTATCATTTCCTCCTTAAAAATTGACCAAGCGACAATTTTTTTTACTGGAGAAAAGCCCTCAATACTATACATATGTATTTTGTTCTAAATATAAAGTTGCAATGCGTACCTTTTGTGTGTTTTGCACATTATTGAGATAAAAATATTTCTCCATCTGTAGTTTCTATGTTACGGAATCCTTGCCATCAAACTTCCTCATATCGATATTTGGAATATGGTGGGTCTTCCCTCCAACATTAGAGATGAAATCACGATTAACATTTATTTTATTCTCATCGTGAGTTTCCTCTACTATCTTTTTGCCATTAGGAAACATTTCTTGTATCAACTTTTTCAAACCTGCCATGTCTGCTTTTAGATCATTTTTCATGTTTTCCATTTTTTCATCGATCTTAGCTTTCATGTCATCCATCTTAGCTTCCATGCTAGCTTTCATGCCAGCTTCCATGCCATCCATATTAGCTTCCATGCCAACTTCCATGCCATCCATATTAGCTTCCATGTCATTCTTTAAAACATCCATATTAGCTTCCAAACCTTTCTTAAAATCATCCATCTTAGCTTCAACGCCTTTCTTCAAAACTTCAATTTCATTTTTTGTTTATCTTTGTGAGAGCAAAATTTGGTGCACTTTCTCGTGTAATTTTGATATGTCATGTTGCACTTCTTCGTCTTCATGAGTCATAGTAGAGCCTTCTGAAGGCTTAATGGGTGTTTAATTATTTTTAGGGGGGTATTTTAGAACCCAATACTGATATCTATTCTACAATATTCCATTGGAATCAATTCAAACTAATTCTTCAAACAAGGCTTATGCAATTCGAAAAAAAATACACACGTTTTTATTTATTTTGAGGAGATTGATATTGAAACTAAAGTATCTATGTGATTTTTGATCTTCAATATCTAAAGTTTAGTTCTATAGTAGCCCTTTGAATCTTCTTTCAAATGCCATAGGTTTCACCTGATTTAGATTCTTAAAGGAAAATTTATGCCCAATATCTGACAATGACCTAATTATAGACTCATTCAGTAGAGAGAACTTGTACATCATGCACTTGTCACTATTTCCTCCTTTAGTTCTTAAATTGATAAACATGAAACTAAAATCCATGTAATTACACTTACTTTTTACAGTATTCCAATCAGATGCTCAGAGAGAGAGTTATGATGATTTTCCCACAGACACCTCTTTAAGATGAAATTTGGGAGCCTGAAAAAGCCTTAAATTCCATAGAAAATATCGTTGAAAATATTGCGAACCAATATATGAAATTTTTACATGAATTTCCTTAGGATTTCTTCTTTGCTCTGTAAACATTTCAAATTCTGAGCCTTTGTAGAAAAAAAATTATAGTGAAAATTCCATGATGGCCTGTTTAGGTGAAATTATGGAGCCTAAAATAACCCTAACTTCCACATATCATAACACCTAGAATATTGCAAACCAAGATCTGAAAATTTTACACGAAATTCCTCACTATTTTGGCTTTGCTCTGTAAAACTTTCAGCTTCTGAATCTTCGTATAAAAGGAATTATAGCGAATATGCCACGATGACCTGTATGGAGCAGTGAAACCCTAGAATCCGAAGCTCTGATACCAAATGTTAAGAAACCAGCTCCAAAAATAGAAGAAAAGAGAGATCAACGCCTTATAAATAAGCCAATTCAGGGGGGAAACCTCCTTTACATTACATAAATGAAAAATTCTTGGATTGATACAAATGACAAAACCTCCTTCTATATAAGGAGTCCATGAGGTCACAATATAATCCTAGCTGACCTAACAATAATAATGTAAGGGCATAATAATAACAATATTAGGGTTACAAGGGTACAAAAATAATAATTAGGGGGCTGAACTAACAACAATAAATGACTACACTAGTAATATAGGGACCTAACACAGCATGAAAACTTCACACATGTTGACAAAGAGTATCCCACCATCAAGGCAACTAAGGGATCTCACAACATAAATCACCATCCACGATAAATACATGCCACATCAAATACACATAAATATTCCTCATATTATATCAGCAGGAATCAAAAACAACAAATAAACATGAAGAATCTGCATCATACATCAAGCATAGATCGACATGACATAAAGCATCCTACAAAAATAATCATTGAAGTACATGGCAACAACATTTCATATACCTCAACTCTAATGTTGGCTAAAGCATAGGCTGCTCAATCGTTGGATCTGAATGCACCATCGCAAATGTGGCATTGAATGGAGTGAAATCGACTATCCACATGCTGGAATTCAACACTGTCATTACCATATGAAATATAGCCAAAAAATCGAGAACACTGTTACATAAATTGACACTACCATCAGGTTCGTGTCACCGAGAGGTGTAAAATCCATATAAAGTTTGTCCAATTTGGACACTGGGAAAATTTTCCCTCTCTGGAAACGAGGCTCAATCAGGGTTCCACTACCTCTGCATCTGGCTCATGGTTCCACACTTTCCTGCAGTTAAAAAAATAATAAATCTCGAAATATGTGCTCCTCCTCTGCCTGGGTACATCTATAGGACTGGGTTTAAATATTAAAATTTGGGCAAATAAACCAAAGAAAGGTAGTTGTGGTGAGTTGGTAAGTTTCCAAATTAGGAGGGGAGGGGTCGAGGGATCAAATATCGCCCCTCCATTTTTTTACACCGAAATAATTTGAGTTTGTTATGGTGGGAGGGAAGGTCCGCTCCACGCGGTTTGACCTGACCCGACCCGACCCTGGCACCATTTGGCGTAATATGGTAAGTTGTTTGGTTGGAGTGGTGTGTGGGTCCACCTCCATGCGGCCCAACCCAACCATATACCTATTATTGTGTGTGTAGTTCCGCGAGGGTGGTGGGGTTGACCACTCGCCCCCCAACTACCTTTGTTATATTTAATACATGCAGTTATATGGGTAATGGGGTCCACAGGGGTGGCGAGGTTAGTGGCGGGCCACCCCCCTTTTACATATTTTTGTTTTATTTTAACCAACCATACAATTTAAAATTTCCCAATTTTAGGCCGAAGGAGACATTTTAAATGTCGTACAATTTTGCCTCGAAGTCGGCCGAAGCTGGCTGGAATCTAGTCACCTGAAAATTTCCAGATTGTTGCCTCCTTTACCTGCCACATCACCAAGTCAACCCGAAAAATTTGACCAGCTCTAACTTTCACATATGAACTCGGTTTGATGAACCATTTACACCATTGCAATTAGGACGGAAAGATCTACACTCTAGTCCCGATTCAAAAGCATTATGTCCCGATTCAAAAGCATTATGACCACTTTTATTTTTGAGCTTTCATAAGCCCTGTTTATCCTATGTGTGTCTCTGGAGCCACCTGGATCAATGGTTGAGAGGGAGAAATTATCTCTCAACATGCAGCCTTAGAAGTAGTCTCAGAAGGTTGTGGAGCATCCATAATTGGAGAAGCGAAGAGGAGACCAAGTGGAAGAGTCCACTCAAGAAGAGACCTCCAAGAGGGGAAAATTTTGACCATGATGGGAAGAGGGAGTACATGCAACTATACCTCTAGGTGTGAGGTGGGGCGACGTGCAGTTATAATCCCAAGAAGAAATTTTTGTAGGTTCCATTGAGATGGTGTGTCTCATGGATAAAACCTGTCTACGAGGAGCCCATAATACAAGAGTAGCAGGAAGGATCGGTTAGATTGATGTAGTCAAATGTCAGGAAGACATAAATCAAAGTGACAAGTGTCAGATATTGGAGCACAGTGTAGAGTGCATGGATGTAGATGTCAGCAACGCAGATAGTCCAGTAGACATGTGCAATAGCTAGCACCAGTCAGAAGACGCTGATGATAGATGCATTATACCGATTAAGTTGTTTGGAGGTCATTTAGTTTCAGGAGAGTTGAATGTGTGAACAACACTAGAGAAATGTTGCATGTGGAACATTCCAAAGGTACTGGATTGGGACAAATTGATTCCTTTCTTGTTGAGAGGGAGTGTTGAAATTTGCAACAAGAAACAATGAAATTGGCATTCAAAAACAAAATATATAAAATTGCACACAGAAAATGGTTACCATATGAGGCTTTTGATTTAATTATCCTTAATTAAATTAGAAGTAAATTGTAATCTTATCTCATAACAACTTGTAATAGTTAATTAAGTGTGATAGACTTAGTTAGCTCAAGAATTTCGAGTTGAGGATAAAATGATAGGTATGTAGAATGATTCTATTATTTACAGGGTCTAGTTGCAGTTGTAGCACTAGTGTGGTAAGTGGGATCAATTAACTCACATTAATTGTTTAAAAATCAGTTTAACTAGTTCTAACTGATTGATGAGCTAGTGGACGATCAAGTGAATTAAAATAGATTTAATTCACAAGTAGTGATCTACTAAGTAACTGATGATTCACTATTAATAGTTGAATGCATGCCAATTCTGATGGAGACCCAATTGAGACAAATGTTTAAGAAAAGTAAACTCTTAGTTGTATTTTTGGAAAACTTCCCAGGTACAGTTATAAAGTCAAAGGAAGACTCCATAGGGATTGCGCAGTTTTGGAAGGTTGAATTTCCTAATTAATAGGGATCAATTGTTCTTAGAATTACGCAAGCAAGGAAGGATGAGCACAGGCAGGAAATTGGATAAGTGTTGGTCGATTTTGTTCGTATCAGTGTGAGATAGTTGGTAGAGTGCAACATACTCTTGTGAGAAGGGTGCATTGTATTGTTTCATGATTCCTTGGTTGATTATACAATAAAGATAGAGGGGTTTTGAGCAAAAATATTTCCCCAGGAAAAATATCTGTGTTGTGCGATTTATTTGCTTCTTTCTCTTGCTTCGTGTGATTGTGCGATCATGTTTATTTTCCGCAAATATTATAGAAAGATTTAGTGTCTTGTTTTAGTATATTACATGATCAGATTGAATCCATTGGTGTAATTTCTACAATAATTAGAAATTATTCATTGGTTTAGTTACCTAATTTGTTTGTGAAAACCATATTGAACCCTTTGGCCATGTTCTAGCAAACAAAAAAGCATGACCAAAATTTCCTCCTTCCATTATTTCCTTGACATTTCCTCTCTTATCCCATACTTTCAATATTGAATATTTTGGTCGAAAATAGCATTCTCCATACCCAATCATAATTCTGATTGTTATCTTAGTATTGCAAGGAGAATATCGTGCATCTATAAGAAATATAATCACATTAAAGTTGATTTTTCTATTTTTTGGCATTGATGTAATGGAATTTGATAATGAACATAAGTTGGTGTAGGGATCTATTTGTATCAAAGCTATTGTTCGTGAATTATTATACAAGATGTGTTAGTCACCCAATAGAAAATTTTCGATCTCATTGTTAAGGTGATTATTTGGATAAATATTTACAGATATTATTAATAGCACCTCACCTAGCATGCTCAATGTTTAATGAAGTAGGGGGTCTGTGATTTCTTTTTTTGAACAAACAACCTTTTAGTACGTGGCAGGATAGGTGAATAGAAGACCCCTTTTGGAAAACCATATACAACTAGGACCCCCTACGCTAATTGCTTATGGTTTTTTTTTTGTACCACTCTCCAACGTTAGCACACAATCCAATCATTTCAACATTTACAACGAGCATGCATGAAAAATAAATTTGTGTTGGTGACAATCCATTCCAAGTTTATCCAGACATGAATTAGAGCTACTATAAAATCAATGATTTCAACCACAAAAGGATGGATTATGGACTGTAATGTTTAGTGAAATTGTGTGTGCATTCATATTTTCAAGGTGTATCCAATTGCGAATTCAAATTACAATTCCAAATCCTATTTTTTGTTATAGTTAGTTAGTTATGTGAATTGTTGTAATTAGTTAGTTATGACAACATATCACTTACAATGCCAATGTAGATTTATTTATTAGTATTTGTTTTTCTTTATTTAAAAATTTAACTAAAGAAATCGTGCTTGATCAGTTCTCAATCTGATTTCCCTAATAATGTAGATTTGGTGCG
Organism: Pinus albicaulis; assembly: GCA_034641835.2. Classification (NCBI taxonomy): domain Eukaryota; kingdom Viridiplantae; phylum Streptophyta; class Pinopsida; order Pinales; family Pinaceae; genus Pinus; species Pinus albicaulis. The sequence goes on from CM076574.1 coordinate 1,158,677,343, forward strand.
ATCTAGTGATCAATCCCAACATGAATGCAATATTAAGTGCTCTATCGAGAAGGAATCCGTATTGTTAAGTGACTACGAGGTGTAGGGCCAAGGAGAGTCTCGAGGGTAGAGAACATGGCTTAGATTATCCCTCACATGGGTTCCCATGAACATGGACATAGACTGACAAAGATAATTCGTTATGGGTAAGGTGGGCTTTCTCAATAATCAATATATTCTATGCAGGAGGGCCTTAACTATCTATATATGCTTTTCATAGACCCATTAGGAACTACTGGGTCCAATTTCCAGGTTCATATTGAAAAGAAGGCATACAGAGTTTTGTTCCTTATTGGATCACAAAACCAATGTAAACCAAACTTCACCACCTAACCATTAGACGGGATCCCCAAAACATAAGTTAAATTATTTATCACAGAAGAACTTCAAGAAAAGTTGAGTGTCAGACACCAGTTCACTTCATTGGCAGTGAATAAGATATGTTGATACATTTGATGCCATGCATTGGCGTATGTGGGTTGCTTCTGTTATTTATTGGGGATCCTCATAACTTAGTTCTTCATTTTAGCATTTGAATATCGATTTTGAGTGGAGGCATATAATCTCTATTTTTTCCTGTGATTGAGATAGAGATGATGTACATGGCTACTTGCAGTTTTGAGATAGAATAATGAAAAAATATCTATTCAATCAGATTGATAACGCAAAATTCAACCATTATTTTGTAAAGAAATATGAAGTTCATATTTTTTGCTTTTCATGCGTATATATGGTCAACTCCATTTTAGTTTAGTTATTCCAATTTTGCCTTTGAAGTCAATAAAGTATTTTATTTCTAGGTGCAGTGATTCTAGAAAATTCATTGGGATTAGTTGATGTTACTCAAGCAAATGGAAAGTTGAGATATGAGAGGATGGTTGGATGAAACCAGTGGTTTTTTTTCATGATATTGAATATAAATTCCTTTTATAATAAATTACTTTTATACTGAAGGAATTCATGAAATATTGATATCAGGCATGTGCCATTCTTTCCCTCTTAAAGTTTTAGAAATTTACAACGGGACAAATTTTGCAGTAATGTACAGTCAGTGCATTTTGGGTGTTATTTCTGAGCAAGTGAAGGAAAATTTTAAAAATCTGAAACATGGTTTTTTATAGAATGATGTCAATTAGATGACACATGTTAATTTTTCGAAAATTGTAAGTGGTTTTGGAGATTTTGTTTATTTTTTGAAGTGTATATGTTAAGTTTTTGGCTAGCTCCTAGGTGCATATTTCCTTGGTGGTTGTTTGGTTTTTAGATCTGGGATCAGAATGAGGTAATTTCAACCCTCCAAAGGGAATCTTCAATTCAAATTTAAATTATGTGTATACATGTTGGCTCGGTTTGTGGAAGCTATTGCGTCCCCTCCCATTTATCAAATATCAAGACCTTTTGAATGTAACAACACAAATATTATTTATAGTGAACTGTCACACTATTTTAACATGCCCATTACACACGCTGTAAGAGAACTCAAGGTTGGGCTTATCGTTCTCAAGAAAAGTGTAGGGAATTTGGAATTCCTTGATGGCCTCACCATAATATGAAAAGCCTCCAAAATCTCATTCATAAATCTCGGAAACATAATTGGCTGAAAGATTACATCAAGTGTGGTTTAAAGCCAATTATAAGAAGCAATTCCAAATGCTGTGTGTAGGCCAAGTTGCTAGTAACAACAATAATGATATTGGGAGCTATTCTAATGATGTGTGTAGGCCAAGTTTCTAGTAACAACAATAATGATATTGGGAGCTCTTCTAATAAGGTTATCGTGTCTTCTCCATAGCTTAGTGGTACTTGCTTTTCTATTTCTAGATGGTGTACCTCTAGAGAGACAATGATGATTATTTCATAGATTTTATGATCTATAGCCACTTGTTGGAGCATATGTCTATTTCATTAATGTGCACTAAGTGAAATGGATGCAAATGCAAGGTGGATATATTGCAGTTCATCTTGAGATTTGGTAGTTGGCACAAGGTTTATGATATTGTAGAAAGTGGTGCAAAGGAGAAGCAACAATTTATGATCATGAAAAAACATTCAACAGATGTTTTGAAGGAATGTTAGAAGCCAGACAACTTGAGAAACAATGCATTCTTATGTTCAAGGTTAAAGGGTCACATAATTAACCAATTACTCCAAAGATGAGGATACTATATATGGACTCTGCTAGATGGATTTGAAATTTTGATTAATTACACTTGGTGTTTTGGTCTTCATTATGTGAATTTCGATGATAACATGAAGAAATATTTAAAATTGTCTGCTCACAACAACAAGACTTTTCTAAAGAGGTGGGACAACAAGGTGTTGATGGTGCTAGAAATCCGCCAAAAAAATGGGTCTCCCCAACATAAAGTCCCAAATAGACCTCACACAGTTTGGAGTAGGAGCCCCATATGGATAATAGGCCGAACCACCATTATTCATAAGGATTTTCCTTGGTTGTAGTTATAAACATAAGAGATTATGCAAACAATCTTTGAAACAAGCAACCAAGTTGGCACTATGAGGCATACAATTGCAATGTATATAAGGTACTTTCACAGGACGGAAAGAGAGAGTGAGCCTCTAGAAGAAAAGTAATAGTATTTTCCTAAAAAAGACACAAAAGAGCATGGAAAGAATCATTGATTAACCTGCAAAGTAGTTCACAAGTTATACATGATGATAAAAGAAATTAACACTGCACATTCAACAATATGCATACCAAAGCCAACGAAATATTCCATTTTCATTAGTATGTGTTAGCATGAAAATTAAATTAAAAAAATGAAAGAATATTATTACAGTCATTAATGACATAAGCATGGAAGTGTGTTGGATTTGAGAGCTTCATATATTAACTAAGAGTTCCAAGATACACAATTACAATGCTGGGACACTAGCCCCAATCGGGGAACATCAAGTCACCACTTACTCCAAAGAATGATCTTCTCTCCTATGTCAAGCTAGAGAAGCCAAGGCCAAAAGTCAAAAGTACTTTCTCTTGAGATATGAGCGTACATTTATAACAAATGAGGTGACTCTCCATCTCCTATGTGATTCTTGACCCCCCTCATGACTCTTGAGCTCCTACTATGACCTTTTGAATTCCTATGTGAACTTTGAGCTTCTACATGGCTTCAGAACTTTCTAGAGACTTTTCATGTTCCATATGGGACGCTTGGGATTCCACACATTTTACATTTCCTTATTTTTGAAATTAAATAATTACTTTCCATGAATGGTGTGGAGAAATGCATTTGCACCAATGAATTTTGCGTTGACAGTTTGAGAAGTCATGACTTGGAGACAGTAACATAAGACTGTTGAGTGCAAGAATTACACTTAAGCAAACTCCTCAACACTTAATTTGTCAACCTAGGGGATCCGTAAACCTAGAGATGAAGCACAGGCAATGCTAGAGATGGTATGAATCTTCCTAGTATAAATCCATACTTTCTTTAAAGGAAAGGTTGCAGAATAAATTAAAAAGAGAAAAAGGCAACTTGAACCATCAAAATAATCTAAGACTGGAACAAGGAAGAAAGCATTTGCAAGAGGGAATTAAAGATAAAGGAAATTACTCTAGCTAATTATTGTTTAACTACTGAGTGTGTGTTTTTCTTTAGTAGAGACACTTAGCAATCTCATTAAATGGGCCCTTAAACCTGCTCCTTTAGAGATTTCCTTCTTGCACTAATATGTCCTGCACTTTCGTAGTCTACTTGCACTAGTGCAAGAACAAAGATTTATGCAGAAGGTATGAATGGTGTCTTTACTAAAGGCTTTTTACTTCATGCAAGGGCTTGAACTTTTCAAGGTTCAAAGCACTTAGATTCTGTGGCAAGAAACTAGTTCTTGCACCAGATCAGAGCTTCCTGCACTTAGAATTTAATTCTTAAAATGAGTGCTTCATTATTGCAAGTACTATTATACTGTTAAATCAAATTTCACACATAAAAACTGAATGTTTTTTATCTTAACAGAGTGCAGAAATAAAGAAACAATCATTATACATTTATCCTCTCATAAGCATTTAATGAAAGAAAGAAGATTGTAGGAAGTAGACTAAGAATGCTTGCTGCATCACACCAACGTGCATGGGTGCATGTTCATTTCTCCTGCTTGGAAAAGGCGGGGAAAACCAATCAAACAAAATTGTAGAAAAGGAGATATCACACCAATGTGCACTAGTGCAGGGTTATTTCTCCTGCTTGGACCAGGAAGAGGAAAACCAATCTGAAATCGAGTACAGGAAAATAAATTGCAGGAAAAGGAAATTTATCTACTTCACACAACGGATCCGATTTCACTCAGACAAGAATGCATGTGCTTAAAATTAAATCACACTTAACAATGTAAACACAAATTATAGGAAAACGAGAAATGGGGTAAACATGCTGGGTTGGCTAGGCCCTAGCCAACCAGTGCGTTTCCCTTCTAAATAAGAATGCTGCTCAGTACCTTAATCAATTCATTAGCTCAAATATAGAAACACAATTTGTGAAACATGAGGCAGAGCTCCCTTTTATTAATTCACTGAGGCAAGCACATACATTAATACATCGTCCAGCCCAGATTCAGGCGATAACAAAATACGACAACCTCTTACCGCCTCTTTGGTTGTGTCTCTGTTCTCTTCTGCTATCAAAACTTTCTCCTAGTCCTATTTACATTCTACATTACATAGATCTTTGGCGAAAGGAAAAAATAGATCATTCAATCGATTACATAACCAAACGTAGAATTTAGCTTTTCAACCTTCAAAATTAGACAGTTAGCAAAACTGGCCATAGCCAATCTCCAGCTTTCGTCCTTCATAGATTCGGTCTCGGTTGCCTTTGGATTGATCTTGCTATCGTGGCTGAAGCTACTCAAAATTAGGTGGTGATCAAGGAGGTTCGGATCTGCTGCAAGGATTTTCTATGCTGGAAATGGTGCAAGATCCAATCCTGCACTAGGATTAGTAGTCACGGTAAGTACTCTAACTACCAAATAAACATTGGAGATATCGATAAGTTACAAAGAGTGATTAAAAGTAACAAATCATGTAATAAATGATTAATTAATGCTAAGTTGAATTAAAAGTATGAAAAATAAAGTTTATACAAAATATGTCAACGTGCTTGGACTAGTGCAAGATGAGGGTTCATAAAAGAGGTAAAACAGAGGTAAATGGTTATGATTTAGGAAGGGAAAATGGAAAAAAGAGAGAAAATTAGGGGGCTAACATCCTCCCATCCCTAAGATGTTGTGTTTCCTCACACAACTCTTTACCTTTGCAAAAAACCTTCAAAACTTTGAGCATTCTAGCTCAATCCTACTCTGACATATTGACATCCGCCTGCAATGTTTCAGACTTCTTCTTTATGATGTTATTTAGTTTCTTTGTCACCTTTTTAAGTCACTTGAAACATTGCGCAGCTCGGTACTTCCAAATTCTAACTTCTCCTTTCTTTTTATGGATCTCCGTGGTTAATTCTTATTTACTTTGTTCTTTATCCTCCTGTTCTTAGCTATGAGTTGTTCTAAGTTCTGCACTTGAAGCTCTAGTTCAACTATCCAAGCAGCAGGAGTTACCAAATCTTCTTCTTCTTCTGTCTCGACAGGGGCTGTGTCTTCCTCAGGGGACCTCAGTATCCCTCATGGCTACATCAATAAATTATTCTTCTTCTGTCTCGACAGGGGCAGTATCTTCTTTAGTGACCTCAGTATCCCTCTGGGTTTCAGTAAACACTTCTTCCTCTTCTTCTTCTTCTTGTTCTGGTTCTTCTTCTTGTTCTGGTTTTTCTTCTTCTTGCACTGGTGCAGAAGGGAATTCAACGTCCTATGGGGACTGTGGTTCTTTGCCTGCACTATATTCTTCATTCTTTTTCTTGTCCTTTTTAATTAAATTGGCCAACAGAGTGTCATATTCGACCTCTACAAATTTTGTTGCATCCGCAAGGACTGAGAGGTTGTCTTCCTTGGGGGTATGTGCCTGTACCGGTGGTGTAGAAGGAGTCTCTTCAACATGTGCACTAGCTGTATTCTTATTTGGAGATGGGGCCCTTTCTTCTGTTGATTTTTCAAGTCGTTTCCTTTTTGTACTAGTGCAAGAAGGACTCCCCTTTACATTCTTACTCCGACCTTTTCTTGTGCTGGCGGGGTCCTCTATCTCCTTTCCAACAACTGTCTTTTTATGTAGTTGTTTTAACAGTGCCTCCTAGGTCATGCCTTTAAGTTCCAATTTTTTCTAGACCAAAATCCTTATCAGGAAATGGTGATATAAATTCTTTTCGACCTGGTCTGCCCGTCCGTCCTACACACCCTTGGCCATTTTTTCCAAGCTCTTAAGCAAAAAATTGGGGAAATCAATCCTCCACCGGATGTGCCGGCCGGCTTCGAAATGCTGCAACATCCTAAAATGGTACACAAAAGTGAGGGAGTACCTTCCCTCATAGGTTATGAATTTCTATAGGATGAAAAGGATGTCCCGCCACTGTCCTAGCAGGGCACTGTTCGCAATTCCATTCTTCCAATCTACCTTCATATTCTTGTCAACGACGAAACACTGCCATCGCTTCCTTTCTAGTTTATGATTTTTAAACCATTGCTCATGATCCAGATTTAAGCAGGAACGAAACATAATATAGAAATAACCATAAACATAGAGATGCAGCGGAAATAATGTGTTATTTCATTAATATCAAATAACATAAATATGCTTACAGACATAATGGAAATACAATAGCTAGGGCGCTGGTAGCGTATCTATGAGAAGAGATGTAGCGTACGCAAGCCTCTAAAATGTGTTACATTGAGGCTCACAGGCCTATTACAGACATAATGGAAATAGATGAGCTAGGGTACTGGCAGCGTATCCCTGAGAAGAGATGTGGCAGCTACCAGCCCCTGAACTGTGTTACAATGTAGACATGATGGAGATGTGGCGAGCTAGGGCACTGGTAGCGCTTATCTCTGAGAAGAGATGTATCGGCTCCCAGCCCCCTGAACTGTATTACAATGAGGCTCGAGGGCCTATTTATTGTTGAGAAACAAAGTAGAATCCGAAACGTCTGAAACCCTAACCGTAGGAGATGAAGCGCCAAAAATGTGGGCCCCATTTGGGTAAATTGGTGGTTCAACTTCCTGGGGACGTAACTTTGGCATTCGATCTCCGTTTGATGCGCTCAATAGCTCGTTAGAAATATCTGTCCGAGGAGTACAACTTTTGAATGAGAAACATTGATCCATGGACCCACGTTGCTCTTCTTTTTCCCAAAAAACTTCGTTTAGGGCCTCAAAACAGCTCAGGAAGTTTAAGACCTGAAAAACTGCTAAAAATAGTAAGTTGTGCCGAAACTTACAAACTGAAATAACTAATGGTGGGGGTTCAAATGGACTTGATGGGTGGCCACCAATATCCACCTGGATTATTAATGCCCAAAAACGGCTCCGAGTGTGCAGGACCCGAAAACCTGCTATAAATAGTAAGCTGTGCTGAAGCTGAAAAACTAAAAGAATTGATGTTGCGGGTCCAAATGGAATAGGTGGGAGGCCACCGATATCCACCTAGATCATTCCTCCCTCCTTAGGAAGCAATGGTCTCCATTGGGTTAAGTTCCTCCATGGGGGGGGAAATTTTGCTGAACTTGGTGTTGGATTTGTCCAGGATGTTGCGGACCTGTTGGCAGACGTGATGGATGTAGATGTGCCACCAGTGGGCAGCCATTGAAGGATCTGAAAAAATAAAATTGTCCATCATCGCGTTCCTTTGTTTCTCGAGGGAATCCTCAAGTAAGATTTTGACAGGATCTCCTGCTCCCTCGTCTTTCTTTCCTTCCGCCATGGGGGGTCGTTGGTGATCCAGGTGGATATCGGTGGCCTCCCACCTATTCCATTTGGACCCACAACATCAATTCTTTCAGTTTTCCAGCTTCAGCACAGCTTACTATTTATAGCAGGTTTTCGGGTCCTGCACACCCGAAGCCGTTTTGGGGCATTAATAATCTAGGTGGATATTGGTGGCCACCCATCGAGTCCATTTGAATTTCCTCATCGGTCTTCGGTTTATAAGATTTAGGCTCTTTACTATTTTAAGCAGTTTTCGGGTCTTAAACTAGAACGTTTTGAGGCCTAAACGACATTTTTTTGGGAAGCGGAGAGCAACATGGGTATGGACGTGTTGCTCATTCAAAAATTGAGGATCCTCGGACCAAGATCTTTCTTGAAGCTGTGAAATACGTCAAAGCGAGTCCCGGATGCCTAAAGTTACGTCCGGAAGTTGAGACCACCAATTTAAACGAGACCACGGTTTGAAACTATCTCTTCTGATGCCGGATTCTACATTGTTTCTCAACCTTCATCGAGCCTCAACAAGGTATTCGAGGCAGGGTTGACCTCTTCTCGAATAAGCGCGGTCTGCTTCATATACATCTCCAATGTCTATTGTTAACACGGTTCGAAATTTGTGCTCACCACATCTCTTTCTCGAAGTCATTTGTCTGCAATATTTGTAATACACGTAGAAACTTCAATGTAACACAGTTTAGAGGCCTGCGTACGCTACATCTCTTCTCAGAGATACGCTACCGGCGCCCTAGCTTCTTTCCATTATGTTTGTAAGCTTATTGCAATCATTCTTTTATTAATAAAATGAAGCATTATTTTTGCTGCATCTTTGTATCAATGGTTATATTTGTATTCTGTTGCGTTCCTGCATAAAATCCGGATCAGTGGTATCAGAGGGGGTCTGCTCTTTCTCTGTTTTTCTCTTCATGTCCCCAATGCGGCCAGGGTATAAGGAGTTCAACCTCGCAACCCCGACGACCCCCCATGGCGGAAGGAAGGAAAGACGAGGGAGCAGGAGATCCTATCAAAATCTTGCTCGAGGATGCCCTCGAGAAACAGAGGAACGCGATGATGGACAATTTTTTTTCAGATCCTTCAATGGCTGCCCACCGGTGGCACATCTAAATCCAACACCAAGTTCAGCAAAGTTCCCCCCCCGCCATGGAGGAACTTAACGCAATGGAGACCATTGCTTCCTAAGGAGGGAGGAATGATCCAGGTGGATATCGGTGGCCTCCCACCTATTCCATTTGGACCCGCAGCATCAATTCTTTCAGTTTTTCAGCTTCAACACAGCTTACTATTTATAGCAGGTTTTCGGGTCCTGCACACCCGGAGCCGTTTTGGGGCATTAATAATCCAGGTGGATATTGGTGGCCACCCATCAAGTCCATTTGAACCCCCACCATCAGTTATTTCAGTTTGTAAGTTTCGGCACAACTTACTATTTTTAGCAGTTTTTTAGGTCTTAAACTTCCGGAGCCGTTTTGAGGCCCTAAACGACGTTTTTTGGGAAAATGGAGAGCAACATGGGTCCATGGACCGATGTTGCTCGTTAAAAAATTGAAATCCTCGGATAGATCTTTCTAACGAGCTATTGAGCGCGTCAAACGGAGATCGGATGCCAAAGTTACGTCCCCGGGAAGTTGAACCACCAATTTACCCAAACGGGACCCACAGTTTTGGCGCTTCATCTCCTACGGCTAGGGTTTTGGACGTGTCGGATTCTACATTGTTTCTCAACAATAAATAGGCCCTCGAGCCTCATTGTAAGACAGTTCAGGGGGCTGGGAGCCGACACATCTCTTCTCAGAGATAAGCGCGACCAGTGCCCTAGCTCCCCGCATCTCCATTATGTCTGTATTGTAACACAGTTCAGGGGCTGGTAGCCACCACATCTCTTCTCAGGGATACGCTGCCAGTGCCCTAGCTCATCTATTTCTATTATGTCTGTAATAGGCCTGCGAGCCTCAATGTAACATAGTTTAGAGGTCTGCGTACGCTACATCTCTTCTCAGAGATACGCTACCAGCGCCCTAGCTTATTTCCATTATGTTTGTAAGCTTATTACAGTCATTCTTTTATTAATAAAATGAAGCATTATTTCCACTGCATCTCTGTATCTATGGTTATATCTGTATTCTGTTGCGTTCCTGCATAAAATCTGGATCAGTCGGGGTTGCGAGGTTGAACTCCTTATACCCTGGCCACGTTGGGGATATGAAAAGAAAAACAGAGAAAAAGCAGACTCGCTTTGATACCACTGATCCAGATTTATGCAGGAATGAAACATAATACAGAAATAACCATAAACATAGAGATGCAGCGGAAATAATGTGTCATTTCATTAATATCAAATAATAGAAATATGCTTACAGACATAATGGAAATACAATAGCTAGGGCGCTGGTAGCGTATCTCTGAGAAGAGACGTAGCGTATGCAGGCCTCTAAACTGTGTTACATTGAGGCTTGCAGGCCTATTATAGACATAATGGAAATAGATGAGCTAGGTTAATTGCAGCGTATCCCTGAGAAGAGATGTGGCGGCTACCAGCCCCTGAACTGTGTTACAATGCAGACATGATGGAGATGTGGCGAGCTAGGGCACTGGTAGCACTTATCTCTGAGAAGAGATGTATCGGCTCCCAACCCCTTGAACTATCTTACAATGATGCTCGAGGGCCTATTTATTGTTGAGAAACAAGGTAGAATCCGAAACGTCCAAAACCCTAACCGTAGGAGATGAAGCGCCAAAACTGTGGGCCCCGTTTGGGTAAATTGGTGGTTCAACTTCCCGGGGACGTAACTTTGGCATCCGATCTCCATTTGATGCGCTCAATAGCTCATTAGAAAGATCTTTCTGAGGAGTCCAACTTTTGAATGAGCAACATGGGTCCCAAAAAATGTCGTTTAGGGCCTCAAAATGGCTCCGAAAGTTTAAGACCCGAAAAACTACTAAAAATAGTAAGTTGTGCCGAAACTTACAAAATAAAATAAATGATGATGGGGGTTCAAATGGACTCGATGGGTGGCCACCAATATCCACCTAGATTATTAATGCCCCAAAATGGCTCCAGGCGTGGAGGAGCCGAAGACCTGCTATAAATAGTAAGCTGTGCTGAAGCTGAAAAACTGAAAGAATTGATGCTGCTGGTCCAAATGGAATAGGTGGGAGGCCACCGATATCCACCTGGATCATTCCTCCCTCCTTAGGAAGTAATGTTCTCCATTGCGTTAAGTTCCTCCATGGGGGGGGGAATTTTGCTGAACTTGGTGTTGGATTTGTCCAGGATGTTGCGGACTTGTTGGAAGATGTGATGGATGTAGATGTGCCACTGGTGGGCAGCCATTGAAGGATCTGAAAAAAAAAATTGTCCATCATCGCGTTCCTCTATTTCTTGAGAGCATCCTCGAGCAAGATTTTGACAGGATCTCCTTCTCCCTCGTCTTTCTTTCCTTCTGCCATGGGGGGTCGTCGGGGTTGCGAGGTTGAACTCCTTATACCCTGGCCACGTTGGGGATATGAAAAGAAAAACAGAGAAAAAGCAGACCCGCTTTGATACCACTGATCTGGATTTATGTAGGAACGAAACAGAATACAGAAATAACCATAAACATAGATATGCAGCGGAAATAATGCGTCATTTCATTAATATCAAATAACAGAAATATGCTTACAGACATAATGGAAATACAATAGCTAGGGCGCTGGTAGCATATCTCTGAGAAGAGATGTAGCGTACGCAGGCCTCTAAATTGTGTTACATTGAGGCTCGCAGGCCTATTACGGACATAATGGAAATAGATGAGCTAGGGTACTGGCAGCGTATCCCTGAGAAGAGATGTGGCGGCTACCAACCCCTGAACTATGTTACAATGCAGACATGATGGAGATGTGGCGAGCTAGGGCACTGGTAGCGCTTATCTCTGAGAAGAGATGTATCGTCTCCCAGCCCCTTGAACTGTCTTACAATGAGGCTCTAGGGCCTATTTATTGTTGAGAAGCAAGGTAGAATCTGAAACGTCCAAAACCCTAACCGTAGGAGATGAAGCGCCAAAACTGTGGGCCCCGTTTGGGTAAATTGGTGGTTCAACTTCCCGGGGACGTAACTTTGGCATCCGATCTCCGTTTGATGCGCTCAATAGCTCGTTAGAAATATCTGTCCGAGGAGTAAAAATTTTGAAGGAGAAACATGTGTCCAAAAAAACGTCGTTTAGGGCCTCAAAACGGCTCTGGAAGTTTAAGACCCGAGAAACTGTTAAAAATAGTAAGTTGTGCCGAAACTTACAAACTGAAATAACTGATGGTGGGGGTTCAAATGGACTCGATGGGTGGCCACCAATATCCTCCTGGATTATTAATGCCCCAAAATGGCTTCGGGTGTGCAGGACCTGAAAACCTGCTATAAATTGTAAGTTGTGCTGAAGCTGAAAAACTAAAAGAATTGATGTTGCGGGTCCAAATGGAATAGGTGGGAGGCCACCAATATCCACCTGGATCATTCCTCCCTCCTTAAGAAGCAATGGTCTCCATTGAGTTAAGTTCCTCCATGGGGGGGGGAATTTTGCTGAACTTGGTATTGGATTTGTCCAGGATGTCGCGGACCTGTTGGCAGACGTGATGGATGTAGATGTGCCACAGGTGGGTAGCCATTGAAGGATCTGAAAAAAAAAAATTCCATCATCGCATTCCTCTGTTTCTCGAGGGCATCCTCGAGCAAGATTTTGACAGGATCTCCTGCTCCCTCGTATTTCTTTCCTTCCGCCATGGGGGGTCGTCGGGGTTGTGAGGTTGAACTCCTTATACCCTGGCCACGTTGGGGATATGAAAAGAAAAACAGAGAAAAAGCAGACCCGCTTTGATACCACTGATTCAGATTTATGTAGGAACGAAACAGAATACAGAAATAACCATAAACATAGAGATGCAGTGGAAATAATGCGTCATTTCATTAATATCAAATAACAGAAATATGCTTACAGACATAATGGAAATACAATAGCTAGGGCGCTGGTAGCGTATCTCTGAGAAGAGATGTAGCGTACGTAGGCCTCTAAACTGTGTTACATTGAGGCTCGCAGGCCTATTACAGACATAATGGAAATAGATGAGCTAGGGTACTAGCAGCGTATCCCTGAGAAGAGATGTGGCGGTTACCAGCCCCTGAACTGTGTTACAATGCAGACATGATGGAGATGTGGCAAGCTAGGGCACTGGTAGCGCTTATCTCTGAGAAGAGATGTATCGGCTCCTAACCCCCTGAGCTGTCTTAAAATGAGGCTTGAGGGCCTATTTATTGTTTAGAAACAAGGTAGAATCTGAAACGTCCAAAACCCTAACCGTAGGAGATGAAGCGCCAAAACTGTGGGCCCCGTTTGGGTAAATTGGTGGTTCAACTTCCCGGGGACGTAACTTTGGCATCCGATCTCCGTTTGATGCGCTCAATAGCTAGTTAGAAATATATGTCTGAGGAGTACAACTTTTTAATGAGAAACTTGGGTCCCAAAAAATGTCGTTTAGGGCCTCAAAACGGCTCCGGAAGTTTAAGACCCGAAAAACTGCTAAAAATAGTAAGATGTGCCGAAACTTACAAACTGAAATAATTGATGGTGGGGGTTCAAATGGACTCGATGGGTGGCCACCAATATCCACCTGGATTATTAATGCCCCAAAACGATGTCAAAGTGTGACTTTCGAAAGACTTGGCAGAATAGGGTGCCAAGCCAAGTGCAAAATCAGCACTGATACGGTCCAAATGGAATAGGTGGGAGGCCACCGATATCCACCTGGATCATTCCTCCCTCCTTAGGAAGCAATGGTCTCCATTGCGTTAAGTTCCTCCATGGGGGGGAAATTTTTTCTGAACTTGGTGTTGGATTTGTCTAGGATGTCGCGGACCTGTTGGCAGACGTGATGGATGTAGATGTGCCATCGGTTGACAGCCATTGAAGGATCTGAAAAAAAAAATTGTCCATCATCGCATTCCTCTGTTTCTCGAGGACATCCTCGAGCAATATTTTGACAGGATCTCCTTCTCCCTCGTCTTTCTTTCCTTCCGCCATGGGGGGTCGTCGGGGTTGCGAGGTTGAACTCCTTATACCCTGGCCACGTTGGGGATATGAAAAGAAAAACAAAGAAAAAGCAGACCCGCTTTGATACCACTGATCCGGATTTATGCAAGAACGAAACAGAATACAGAAATAACCATAAACATAGAGATGCAGCAGAAATAATGCGTCATTTCATTAATATCAAATAACAAAAATATGCTTACAGACATAATGGAAATACAATAGCTAGGGCGCTGGTAGAGTATCTCTGAGAAGAGATGTAGCATACGTAGGCCTCTAAACTGTGTTACATTGAGGCTCACAGGCCTATTACAGACATAATGGAAATAGATGAGCTAGGGTACTAGCAGCGTATCCCTGAGAAGAGATCTGGAGGCTACCAGCCCCTGAACTGTGTTACAATGCAGACATGATGGAGATGTGGCGAGCTAGGGCACTGGTAGCGCTTGTCTCTAAGTAGAGATGTATCGGCTCCCAGCCCCTTGAACTATCTTACAATGAGGCTCGAGGGCCTATTTATTGTTGAGAAACAAGGTAGAATCTGAAACGTCCAAAACCCTAACCGTAGGAGATGAAGCGCCAAAACTGTGGGCCCCGTTTGGGTAAATTGGTGGTTCAACTTCCCGAGGACGTAACTTTGGCATCTGATCTCCGTTTTATGCGCTCAATAGCTCATTAGAAATATCTGTCTGAGGAGTAAAACTTTTTAATGAGCAACATGGGTCCCAAAAAACGTCGTTTAGGGCCTCAAAACGGCTCCAGAAGTTTAAGACCCGAAAAACTGCTAAAAATAGTAAGTTGTTCCAAAAATTACAAACTAAAATAACTGACGATGGGGGTTCAAATGGACTCGATGGGTGGCCACCAATATCCACCTGGATTATTAATGCCCCAAAACGGCTCCGGGTGTGCAGGACTCGAAAACCTGCTATAAATAGTAAGCTGTGCTGAAGCTAAAAAACTGAAAGAATTGATGCTGCGGGTCCAAATGGAATAGGTGGGAGGCCACCGATATCCACCTGGATCAGCTCACCAGTATTTTCCAAGCCTGTCGCTGCTGCTATAAACTCTTACGTAACCTCAAATTTTAGAGGCCCAATTTTTACTCGGCCATTTTTGAAACTTCTGGAAAACTGTAGGGCCACTTCTCTATTGTGCTTGTCAAACTTTTGCAAGAATTGAACAAGGCCTAAGTCTCGCAATGGTGCAAGACTATTGAAATACTCAGTAGTCTGTTCTACCCTACTGAGAGACGAAGGTTTTCTTTGAACAGGCGGCATCGCTGCTTAATGGTTATGAACAGTCAAGAATTTACATGCAACATCGGGAAAATTGGTTCTTATAGATAGGGATCCAACTGTCCACCATCCCTTCCATATTATCACCCATTCATTCCACTGAAATAACCTTGGATGTGCGGCATCTTTGAGATCGTGCCGGACTGGTGCTTGCGGCGACGTTTTAACGACTAGGTGAGGTAATCATTATGAGTGAAGGACATCTAGGATTATGGCGGAAAGGGGAAATTATATCCAAGAAACGGTTAAACACTTATGCACTCCTTCATAATTCAAAAAATAACTTTACCATTCATTAAAAAATGATCATGATTCTTAACTTAAAAACACCTTATACTTTAAATAAGTTTCTCCTAGTTAATATGATAGCACAAGTACTCATCGACTAAGTGAAAGGACTTCTTATAAAATTTCATGATGACCACTTTCCTATGACGTATGCTATGAAAAGAACAAATTGTAATATGTTTCTGACAGGGTGCATGCTTGCACTGGTCTACTTGCATTGCTTAAACTATGCTATTCTGCTGGTACCATTCTGCTTGCACTTATTATATAGGACGACATGCTTGCACTAGTGCAAGCATAAGGTAATGTTCTACAGGAATTGAATTTCATTAATGAAGTATAAGGAGAAGAAATACCAGCTAGGGGGCTGGCAAGTGATGTTGTCACACAAGAAGCAACATCACTTGCCCAAGAAGAATTGGAAATTCAAATGGGTAGGGGTGTCACATAAGAACCACCACCAACTCAGTTAGGACAGGAAAACATGGAAATAACGACCCCTGAGGTTGACACTGCTCCATAAGAAATGGTGTTGACCGCAGGTCAAGAAGCAATGCATGAAGAAGGCCTGACCCAATTAAGAAATGAAGATGATGGAGAAAAGGAATCAGAGGAGGCAGGAAAGACTAACATAGACCAGGAAGAGAATATTTTCCATTCTCCTTTTCAGAATATAATGCTAAGAGGAGCAAGGGGGTTTCGTTCTCCCTAATGTTTAATGAAAGAGATCGTTTTCCCACCGATACTGAAGTTTATTGATTCAAGGAAGGATATGGCCATTGTCGGTCCATCGCTTGCTGATTCTCAGCAAGGGCATCCTGAAGTTCAGACTGAAGAAGGGAATTTTGCAGAAGAACTAGAGCAGAGAACGACCGATGAAGGCACTGTCTAGGTGATAGAAAGTCTTGAATTGAGAAAAGGAGAAGAGGAAAGTGCTCCCGAAGAAAGGAAATTGAGTAAAGAAGACTTGGTAAGGAAGCTAGTTGATGCTGTTAACAGTAGTCCACTGCTTTCTGAACCTATTGTAGGGCCGAGAGATGAATTTAATGTTAAACAAGAGTGGATAGAAAAATGTGAAAACATGAGATCACCTCTCAAAAAAAGGTATCAGCTTCAGTTTAACGAGACCATGCGGCTGAAGAAGGAAGTTCGAAAGCTAAGAAAGCAAGTATCTTGGTTAAAGAAAAAGGTAAAATAATAAAAATGGAAGGCGGTGAAACCCAAGGTCGAAGTTTCCTCAACAACCACACTAACAGAAGATGTTACTACAAACTTTGTTGCCACACAGACTCACCCTATTGAACATTTGTTTGAGGCCTGAAAATTATTCTTGGCTGTTGAAATTCAGAAATGGAAATCTGCCGCGAATAAACATAAGAAGGAGATGAAGAGGGTTCAGGAGCAGGCCACTGGGATTTTTACTGGGCATATAGACCAGTTTGATAGAGCAAGGCGAAGGCAAAAGAAACATCAGGGTAATATGGAGGACTTAGAGGAGCAGGTACAAGTGCTGAAGCCAGATAAATAGAAACTGTTTACCTTGGCGCAACAGGTAATGGCCTGTAGACCTCCCACCCATATTTACGTTTTATTTCTTCAAGAAAAATTCTTTCTCTTCTGCCTGGAAAGTATTTGCAAGGATATCAACCAAGAGATTGAGGACCTAATACAATTCCTTCATATTTTGAAAATAGATGATATTGTGGACCAACACTTGATTTGCAAACTTTACATGCATAATTATTTCTTGAAGGATGATCAAACCTTCAATACAGTTCCATTTGTGGGGGATGTTCATCTAAGAGCTTTCACCTCCTATAATATCAACCATGTTAAATGGAAGGAGGCCTCTGATACTTTTGAAGAAAACAAAACTACAAGACCACTCATGATAAGGAGGGATCATGGTCACTCAGTGAATATTTATAAAAAACACTCTACATTTTTGTAGATTGAGGGGCATAAAGAACATATGCTGACAAAACAGAAGTGGTGTAATGACCTATATGCCAGACATGTATTTTCTTTTCAGGATGAAGCTCTTGACAATTGTCAAAGGAGATGGATGCTGTCGTCATTAGCTGTTAGAAACCAGGAACCTTTTGGGGCACCCAATTTTTCGCAGGCATTAAAAAGAGTGCCACATTTTGCTGCATGCATTCAGACTTGTGGGGTTTGGTGGATGGGGTTGAGGTTTCAGTTCCCCCTCATTTGGTTTCCAGAAGATCAATATACTCCAACATACAACGTAAGCGAATATTGGTGGAAGGATATCCTCCTGGAAAGAAGGATATAAACCCCTTGGAACATAGATGGCCACAGAATATGACGTCTCTTAGTTTCATGCTAACCATAACCGGTCCAACCCAGACCTAAAGAGATAGTGAGCTGCATGAGGACATGCAAAAAGACCAGTTGGGGGGAGATGTTGGGTACCAAATCTGCATACTTTTTCCCTCCATTTTCACACACTCTTTCACTTCTTTGTATCATTAATATTCATTAAATTCTCTAACACACAAGGTAAACCCCCTTCCATTGTCTTATTTGGAATGTTTAATTAATTAAATAATATTCATGGGGATTTCGCCTACACGAGTTACTAATTCTATCATTTCCGCAGATCCGGAGGTCAAAGGGTTGTATCTGCAGATCATTGGGGCAACTCCGAGTTTACAACACTATTTCGATATCGTTGTAACAACATACTAGATTCCAGACCAATTCCAAACCTTTCTTGTTTTCTCTCGGCAACTAGTTTGGCCATTTTAACAATTGTATATTTTTAGGCATTAGTTGTCAGATTGGAAAAATGGGGTTTCTGAACAATTATATAAGAGGGGTTTCAAGGTTTTGAATCAGGTTAGCCATGCAAGAGATCAAGTTTGTAACAGAAGATTTTTTAACTAATTTAATGCAAGCCATTTTTCTGTTCTATCTGTAAGCTGTGAATCCATCGCAGCCCTGGTCAAAGAGTTAGGCCCACTCTTCTGACCAAGTGTTGCGTTATTTATGTGTGTTGTTCTCACATTTATGTTTGTACATTTTAAGTATTGTTATGGTACTTTTCTTTAAATTGTTGTGAATGCTTTTATAACTATGCACTTTATCTTTAATTACTGTTATAGTGGGTGTTGTTTATTTCTGTTGTTAAATCTATTATTAATGTTGGATTTTTCCATTGCTCCTGCATATACCTTGCACTTTACCTTGAAATAATGTACGCACCTAGATTGATAAATGAATGTGGAAAAGGGTTGAATAGTTTATTCACACTCGGAAACCAATAGTCTTAGAGGAATCTTTTTTCTTAGAGGAAAGAAGCAGGAGAAGTTTAAATATTTAGCCTCTAAGATTTTCTTCCACGAGCTCGAAGTACCATTGATCAATCTCCAAATTATTTTTTCTTCGAGAGAAAGATTAATCAAGCTAGGTAGCCTTACTGAAATTCTCCCTACTCATAGGGTGCAGTAAATTGCTTCCAATTAACAAGTCTAAATTTTTTACTTTCTGTTTTTCCTCCATGCCAAAGGAAGCCTCTTATAACTAAATTAGTTTATGAATACTTGTAGGAGCTTGTGCTATAGCAAAATGATAGGATGGAAGTGCATATAAGGAATTTTTAATTAAAATAACTCTCACAGCTAGGTTGAGCCAAAGGATGCTCCACCCAAGAAGTTTTTTCTTCATTTTTTCTATAATGTTGTTCCATATTTCAGTTTTCATATTATTTTTCATTATTGGAAGTCCTAGATGTTTAAGGTGAGTCCAGTTGCTTTGAAAGGGTAAGATGAAAATTTGGGAAATTTGCTGAAGCTTTCTGATTGGCACATTCCAGCCATAAATGCTACACTTTGAGTGGTTTATTAAACATCCTAACACCTCCAGGAATTCATCCAAAATATTTTTAAATCTTCGAGCAACTATGCAAGAGGCACCCCCAAGCAATAGAGTGTCATCTACAAAAAGAGAGTGGTTGATGCTCTTTATTCTAGATTTGATAGATATACCTATAATGGAGCCATTTCTTCTACAGTGTTCTAAAATGTGTTAGGACCTCACAATGTACCATTTTTACCATACATGTTGACACCACCTTACCCTTTATAACTATATTTAAAAAGGGGTTTCATTATCATTTTCATCTATTTTATCCAAAGGTATATGAAATCCTTCTCTTTACTATATATTTAATCTGTTTACATATAATTCCACATTACTCTTATATTTCATCATTAATCGAAGGTAGATTGTTGCTAACACAAGTCTAAAATATTGCAGATAATTTATGATAAGGAACGTGCTGTGATGAAACAATCGGCCGTTGCTGAAACAGTCGACTCCGTTGCTGAAACAGTCAGCGGGCACGTAAATTCCGTCACTACTCGTGATTTGCGATTCTAGAAGAGTATTTTGGGAACAATGGCAACAAGACGAAGGCAAGCAAGAAATTTGTTACATGGATTGTTCTGAAGACAATACTTTTTCTGTATCTGTTGTAACAATATTTTTCTATGGAAGAATAGAAGGATCCTGTTTTAAGATAGAAGAACAGATTTGGATAGATATAGATTTGCTCTGATGTAACTGTAATAGATGTCTCCTCTTTAAAAAGAGGAGACATCATCATTAGAAGGGGAGTTAGAGACTACAGGAGAAACATTATTTTGAGCGGAAAGGAGCAAGACTCCATTGTAATGTATCATTCCTTTTTGACAGATGAATAAAGGTTTCTTTTGAGTGCTTCAATTTAACTCTTTCCCTGGGGAATCTTGTGAGAAGGAAAGGGCCCGCCTTCATCACAAGATTCACCCGATTGCTCCTATAGTTTGTTGAATTTCTTTATGATATTCACACCTTAGTTTAACTCTGTTTACTGAATCATTAATTGCGTAACTCTGTAGTTCTTTAAGAATTCTATTTTCTTTAATGCTGCATGAGTTTGGTGACATTCATTCTTAAAGAAGCCAAGAGATCTTTTCCTGTTATCTGTTTGAATGTATGATTGATGTTGGGAAACAAGTGCTGAAGATTCCTGTGCAAAGGAATAGGGTCCTGTTCCCCATTGGTTTACTCTCTTCTTCCTACAGTGTGATTAGTATCAAGAGACAGGTGTTGAAGGTTCCTGTTCATGGGAATAAGGTCTTGTTTTCTTGAATTTATCTTTTCTACAGTGTGATTAGTGTCAGGCAACAGGTGCTGAAGTTCCTATTTGGAGGAATAGGGTCCTGTTCCCTATTATGGTTGATTGGTTTCCTTTCCTGCAGGGTGATTTCCTTTCATTATCTCTTCCTAGGATTCTTTTAATGAAAGACTGCAATAGAGGAATTGTTTCTACTGTAACACAAGTAGACTTCAGCTTTGTTAAAACAGGGTGTGAATAGTTAGATTTGTATGATTGATAATTGTGTGACTTTTACTACAACATTATCTTGCTTTTGGAATTGAGCATATCTAGTGCGTGATTGTCTTTGGAATAAACAAACCTTCCCAGGTTGACAATTTATGTGGAGCTTGAATTGCTAAAACAATTAAAGCGAACAACATTTTGGCGCTGTTGCCGGGGAAGGAAATTATAGATTTCAAAAGCATTAATATTTTCTTTCTAGATGTGCAGATTGTATGAGAGGATGCAGAACCCAGAAGAAAAATAATCCTACAGGTGGCAAGGGCAAAGGAAGGGGAGGAAGAAAGACTTTCATTGACAAGATTGTATCAAGGGCTGAATCATCACAGAGATTAAGTTCTCGAAGACCAAAACTTCAGCACTCCCCTCAATCGGATTACAAAACAAAGGAAGTCGTGGGCCCTGAAAACATAGAGGAGCCAGTAACAGATATTAAAGGACCATCAATCAGTGCTGGGGAGTCAGAATAAAGTGCTAGCAAATCAGCAGAGCACGTTGAGGAACTAATAGAGAGTATTGTATGACCAGTGGAAAACATTGAGGAGCCAGTAGAAGATCTTGAGGATCGAGCAAGTGCAGTAGGAGAACAACCAATGGAAGGAAACAACGAAGAATTCTTTGGTGGAGGACGTGTAGATCCTGAAGTAGAAGGAAGGGATGAAAATTCTCTCTCTACCTTGGTATTTCCTATCAGTGATCTCCCTAGAGGAACAAATCCTATGAAGAATATTCCATTGCCAACTTTACCTAACGTCCATGGTCTATCCTCTGAAGATCTGGATGAATTTCTTTTTGAATTTGATATATTATGCAGAAGTTATGATTATGTTACTAATGCTCAAAAGTTGAAACTGTTTCCAGCAACATTAAAAGGAAATGCTTTAAGATGGTTCATGAGCCTTGGAAGTCAGGTAATCACAACATGGGAACAGATGAAACAGAAATTTCTGCTTAAATATCAAGAATATTGTCAGACGAGAGAAAAGAGGGACGAACTATTTAATATGGCACAAAATTCGGACAAGAATCTGGAGGACTATGTGGAAAGGCTGCAGTATAATCTACAGAGATCTGATCATCCGAATATAAGTAAAGAAATTTGCAAAACAATATTACTTAGAGGATTAAGGGATGATTTTTTAGACATGTTAAACATGCTTGGCAAGGGAAATATATCTAAAGAATCATATGATGAGATTGTTGAACTTTGTAAAAGATGTTCAAGAGGAGCTGCAAAGAACAGAGTAAGTAACAGAGATCCCACCTATTCAAGAGTGCAGAAATCAGCCAATGGGGGAGCGACAAGAGCTGAAATAGGTAATTTACTTGAAGAATTTAAAACTGAGATGTTAAGTTCTTTTCCTTCAAAAATTTACATCTTGCAAGTTAAAAATAAGCAGGCTGAAGCAGAAGCAGCTTCAGCCTGTCTTTTGCCCGAAGTGCAGAGACAAACATCCACTAAGGGAATGCCCATTGGACAAAATACCAATCTGCACCCTTTGTGAGAAAGATCATGAAACATAACAATGTCCCTCTCTACCAGGAATAAAGGCAACACTACAGCCAATGGAAGAAGAAGCTGAAGCAATTTATCTGCTAACACAAAGAAGACAATGGCAACCAAAAGGACAAGGTATGAATTCTAGTATGCCATTTAATCGTTGGAATAATTATTCTGCTTTCAGTCAGACAAATTACCCTCCCTTTAATCAAATGAAATACCCACCCTTTAATCAGATGAACTTCCCACCCATGCAACAATCAAACCCTCCCTTTGTTGATCCTACAATATGGACTCCTTGGCCCCCACAGCAGCCATCTTCTTTTAATCCTTGGAATTCAAATTGGAGAAGCCAATAACTCCCGTATCCAAATCAATTTCCTCAATTTCAACAACCACTTCCTCTGCCATCAAATTCTCCACCAAATAATCAAATGAGACCCCAGCTACCTGTACAACCAAATCCTAACCCCAATAATAAAGTTGTGCAAGTCATTGATATTCAAAATCAGCCTATATTTTCTACTATGCAATGTAATGATATTCATTTGAGATCCGGGAAAATAGTAGAACCTATCATTGATGACATAACATCTTCTGATTCTAATAAAGAGGAAACTGAGAAACATAAAAAAGCACAACCACCCTCTAACAAGGGTATTGAAATAACAGAACCACCATTCCCCGAGCGTTTAGTTTTAACTAGAACGCCTGAAACACCTGCTTTTAATCTTTTAGGGGAATTTCAAAACTTGTATGTTAAAATTTCACTTTTACAGGCACTGAGAGATGTACTAATTTATGCCAGAACCATAAGGGACATTTGTGTTAAGAAACCTGGTAGGAAAACTAAATATCCCCTTTTAGTTCATGTGATGGGTGACTTATCTGCATTAATGTCCGAAAAAACCCCTCCTGTGAAATATGGTGACCCCGGCCATCCTACTGTGACAGTTCAAATTGGTAAAACAATGATTCCTCAAGTTCTCGTAGATCTAGGTTCTGCAATAAACATTATGACTCTTGAAACTTCACAGTTGTTACAGCTGAATAACACAATCAGAGATACACCAACTATCCTAAAGTTAGCTGACCATTCTATAATTAAACCAGAAGGAGTTGTTGAAGATCTAGTTATCTCAGTTGAATCCTGGAACTACCCAGCTGATTTTGTCGTATTAAAAACAAAAACAAAGCTGGGGGGACATCCTTTAATTCTGGGGAGGCCATGGCTGGCCACAGCCGATGCCTTTATCAGTTGCAGATCTGGTTCAATGACAATTTCTAATGGTTATGAAACCAAACAGCTTACTCTTTATCCTCATGCTACACTCATAATTAATAATGAAGATTCTATGTGGATGGATTATGATGATAATGCTATTCAACCTATTTTAACTATCTGACAAGCCTTAACTCTTAAAGACAATACAGAGGATGAAATAATTAATAATTTTATTTGCAAACCTTCCTCTGTAATTGCTGAAACACACAATCAATTGACTGCAATTTTTGAAACGGATACCCAGGAAAAGATTGAATTTGAAGATTTATCTCAGACATTAACCACCATCTCATCTAAAAGCACAACAGTCGAAATCGAACTTGGCAAGACATTAAACATAAATCCTGATCTAACAGTTGCTGAAACACAGCAGTTAATGAAGTTATTACGTGAAAATAAGGAAACATTTGCATGGGATTACACGGATATGAAAGGAATCTCTTTTGAATTATGTACTCACCGAATTTATATTAAAGAAGGATGCCGACCAGTCTGTCAACCCCAAAGACAAATGAACCCTAATTTAAGGGAAATTGTTAAAGAAGAACTTCAAAAATTGCTTAATGCAGGATTTATATACCCCATATCTGATAGTGAATGGGTTTCCCCATTGGTAATAGTCCCTAAGAAAAATGGGAAATGGAGAGTGTGTGTTGATTACAGAGCCTTAAACAAAGCTACTCAAAAGGATCACTTTCCTTTACCTTTCATTGATCAGGTGTTGGATAGTCTGTCAGGGAAGAAATTGTTTTCTTTTCTAGATGGATTCAGTGGGTATAACCAAATTAGAATTGCACCCCAAGACCAGGACAAGACCACTTTCACTAGTCCTTGGGGAACTTTTTCTTATAGAGTTCTTCCATTTGGGCTATGTAATGCACCAACAACTTTTCAGAGGGCTGTTATAGGAATCTTTTCTGATATTGAATGAATCTATGGAAATATTTATGGATGATTTTACTCCTTATGGTGTGTCTTTTGAAGAAGCATTACAAAATATTGAGAAGGTACTTAAACGTTGTATACAAGCTCACCTCTCCCTAAGTACTGAAAAATGTCATATGATGATGAGTGAAGGAGTAGTGCTTGGACATTTTATTTCATCTCAAGGTATTCAGGTAGACCCATATAAAATACTGGTCATTCAAAATCTTCCTGTTCCTAAAACACAAACTGATGTGAGAAGTTTTCTAGGACATGCTGGATATTACAGAAGATTTATTAAAGATTTTTCTAAGATAGCTTCTCCATTATTTGTGTTGCTTATGAAAAATGTTGAATTTAAGTGGACTAATCCTTGTCAGAAAGCCTTTGTAGAACTCAAGCATCAGCTATCTATCGCTCCTATTTTGAGGGGACCTGATTGGGCCCTCCCTTTTCATATATCTTCTGATGCTTCAGACACTGCAATTGGAGCTGTCTTGGGACAAGAGGAAAATCATCTTCCTTATGCTATCTATTTTATCAGTAAGAACATGACCCCTGCTGAGCTTAATTATACATTTACCGAAAAAGAGCTTCTTGCAGTAATTTATGCCATTAATAAATTTCGACATTATATCACTGGTTATTCTACCTTTTTCCACACTGATCACTCAGCTATTAAGTATTTAATGAAAAAATCTGTCACAAATGCTCGAGTTACCAGATGGCTATTGCTACTGCAGGAGTTTGATATTACAATTGTAGATCGGCCTGGTAAAGAAAATGTGGTGGCTGATTTCCTTTCACGGTTAAAAACTGATAATAATATTCCAGTAGATGATTCCTTTCCTGATGAGTATTTATTTGCAGTCTCTGCTCACTCTCCGTGGTATGCAGATATTGCCAATTATTTGGTTGCAGGAAAATTACCATCACACCTGTCATACAAAGAAAAGAGAAGAATTGTTCAACAAAGTGCCAGGTATAGCTGGATAAGTGGGTGTCTTTTCTACACAGGGCTTGATCAGGAAATCCGAATATGCATTAGGGAGGATGAAGTGTACGACATACTAAAAGCTTGTCATGATGGCCCTTGCGGAGGGAAATTTGCTGATAAAAGAACAACACACAAAATTTTGAGGATGGGTTACTATTGGCCCTCATTATTTAAGGATGCAAAGAAATATGTGAGGGCTTGTGACAGCTGTAAGTGAATGGGTCAACCCAATCACAGAGATCAAATGCCATTAAACCCCCAGGTAGTATCCGAACCATTTGAAAGATGGGCCTTGGATTTCATAGGACCCATTAATCCTCCATCCAATCAAAGAACTTATATATTAGTCTCTACAGACTATATGACTAAATGGGTGGAGGCCAAAGAACTTATTAGAGCCAATGAAGAAGCTGTCCTAGCTTTCTTATTTGAAGAGATCTTCACTAGATTTGGAATTCCTAGAGAGCTGGTTACAAATGGAGGACCTCCATTCAATTCCCATGGTTTTAAATCTACCCTTCAGAAATATCATATTCATCATAGAATGACTACACCATACCACCCCCAGGCCAATGGGCAGGTGGAGAGCACAAATAAAGTATTAGAAGCCATCCTAACTAAAACAGTGAAGGATATCTGGAAGGATTGGTCTCAAAGGCTCCCTGAAGCACTATGGGCTTACAGAACTACTTGGAGAAATACTACAGGTTTTTCTCCCTATGAATTGGTTTATGGTAAAAATGTTGTTTTTCCTGTGGAATTTGAAATTAAAACTCTAAGAACTGCTTTATTTGTTAACCTTGATTTGACTGATGTGTAGACAGCTAGGTTGCAGCAGCTTCTTGAATTGGATGAAAAGAGATTAGATGCCATTCACCAAAAAACCATGATTCAACAACAAAGAATGAAATGACATGATAAAATCATCAAACACAAGCAGTTCCAAAAAGGTAATTGGGCCTTATTATATGACTCTCGGTTTGAAAACTTTTAGGGTAAGCTACGTACACGATGGCTTGGACCATATGAAGTAGATGCTGTTTTTCCTAATGGAACAGTAAGACTTTTAACAATTGATGATTCTAAAACACCTCTACTAGTAAATGGTCATAGGCTTCGTTTGTACCAGCGCCCTGTTTCTAAAGAAGATTTCAAGGCTGCTTGCATGACTGATACACATTATATTTTTCTAGGGGAGTCTTCTGCTCCTCACAACATTTAATTTTATGCACTGTATTTCTAGCATTAGATTAGATTTAAAACTAATAATCCCTGTCAAGGGTTGGCATGTTACAATTGAATTTTGCAGATTATGGAAGAACTCATTAAGGAGGATAGATTCATCACAAGAAGATCTGAAGCTTCAATCACAGAAGCTTTGTTCCATTCATTTCAACCTGTTAGTGTCAGCCTTTTCAGCCTTCCTTCAGTGATCAAACATGCTCTTACAAAGTGATTTTAAGGTGTCAAGGTCAAATTTTGTCATTTCAATGAGTTTTCAAGAAAAATTTGGTCACTAGGCATTAGGTCTAGGGTTTGTTTTCACGCTTTTCAAAGTTGTCCAAATGTCGGTCCATGTCACCATTCAGATGAGTGTGCCATCATTCAAAGGGTTGTCATCATCATGTCAAGTTCCATTGGGTCATTTTACAGCTTGTTCATGCTTCAGTTGTGCCTAGGTAAGGTCCATTTCCCTCTCCTAGGGTTTTGGAGGTAATTTCTCTTGGATGGTAAAATCATCGAAAAAACTTGTATCTTGATGTTCACACACCTTCCCCTATCCTTAATATACCTTATTAAACACTTCCCATCATTGAGATCCCCCAAATTCCTCATTTTTGCACAAACCCTAGTTTCTTGCCACAACTTGGCAATTTTCTAGGCTAGGCCTGTGTTTTGCCCTTTTGGACCCCTTCCCCTCACTCAATCTCTGAGATTCCACTTTCCCCTACTTCCTAACATTCCCCCCTACTTCCCAAAATTTCCCCAAGAATTTAGAAGCCCCTTATCCCCTTCTTTTCGCTTCATTTCGACAAAATCCCTTGTTCCACACATCGGGATAAGTTTCACTCAAATGTTATTTCAGAGCAATAAAAGATGAATTTTGGAAAACTGAGAGAGGTTTTTGTCCAAAACATGCCAAATAAGAAAAATATCCTTCTTTTTTAC
This sequence comes from Pinus albicaulis, assembly GCA_034641835.2. Taxonomy (NCBI): domain Eukaryota; kingdom Viridiplantae; phylum Streptophyta; class Pinopsida; order Pinales; family Pinaceae; genus Pinus; species Pinus albicaulis. The sequence continues at coordinate 1,158,705,152 of CM076574.1, forward strand.
ACAGGTATCATGGTTTTAGAGAAATTTCAAAAATACCGTTGCCTCAGGAGAATTGAATGCACCTCCGAAGTGACCTTGGGAAAATCAATATTTCTCCTAGCTTGGTTGGCCAAATGACTTGCTTGATGAGTCAAATGATAACTAGACACAAATATATTTCCAATGAGCTATCATGAGCTCAATTTGGAGTTGAGGAAGACCTTCAAAAGTTGACTGCAACAGCGCTCTGCCTTGAGGCAGCCTCATTCTGCTCATTTTGAAAAGTTTTGAGAGATTTGATTTATGACAAGGAAAATGAAGTCAAAATTTAAAAATTACACTTGAGTTGGAAATTATACTCCAAGATCTTTCCAACAAGCTATCACACGCTCAATTTGGACACCGGGAAGGCCTCCAAAAGCCTCCTGCACAATGCACTATGTAGCGCTACGCATATAGGAGGCGCGCTACGCACAAGAGGCGCGCTACGCATATAGCCTCCCCAGCCTGTGTAAATTTACAAGCGCGCTATGCACATGCAGCGCGCTACGCACTGGGTAAGCACGCTACGCATATAGTCTCAGAACCAAAAAAATTTTCCCTTGCGTCCGGTTTCATACCAAATCGCCTCAATCGGCTTGCAAGTAGGTTCTTCACGATTGCTAAGTGATTTTTGGAACATGATTATGGTGTTTTCAAAGTGGAGAAACAAGTATTTGATGAGGAGAAATGTGTAAACCCTAGGTTCATTGAAAATTCATTTCTCAGGGTTTTGAAAGATATGTTGACAATCTTGTGAAGGGTTTGCAAACTTCTGTGATTGATATATATGCTCATGCCTATATTGTCTGTGGCGCCCTTGCTCATTATGTACATCATCCTCATGCCCTTTCTTTGCCATTGTACCACTGTTGTCACTATGATTGTCATCCTCATTTTAGCAATGCTCCTTATTCATGTTTTCACATAGTCTCATGATTCACTTGTCCATATCCTCCATTGACATTGCTTAAACACCGTCATTACATATTCCCACTATGGTTATTGTCACACCATTTCTCATTCTCCATTGATTTAAATCGTAGTCCCGTATCCACTCTCCTTTGGATAACGAATCTTAGCATTACAAAAGTTATTGTACCCTACAAGACAATATTTTCTTCTCATTTGTCAAATCCTCTTACAATCAAGCAAAGGACTGCTTTTTCATGGCAAACCCACTAAGGCACTCATTACCACCGTGATTTTCCTTTTTCCCATGATAGTTTCGTACGTATGTAACATATTTGGGTTTTGAGCATACATTGAAACTTTTGACTTCACTACACCTATATCAACTTGGAGACATCTTGTTTTCAAAGCCATGTCAGAGACGGACTCAGATTATGAGCAGGAGTATGACAGTGATTCCACAGCAGGGCATTACTTGGGAGGATTTCATCTCCCGTGACTTCTTCACAGTGCCATAGCCGCCTCCCGAGGTAGTTTATGATGAGGGAGAGCCTTCACATCAGCCGAATATCCCTGAGGTCAAGCATATCAGTGCTCCGTTGTATGTGACATACCAACGAGGCCACAGGACCTTATTTGCAGCTACACGACGAGTACTATCTCCACCCGAGGTGGAAAGGGTCTCGTTGACTTCATTAGCAGCGTGAGTATTATCTCCACCAAGGGTGGAAGGGGTATCGCCTTCTACATCAGCGCAGGTACATTCACAGGATCAGAATAGAGACAAAGACATGCTTCGTCACATGAAACATCGCTATTGGGCTTGCATGCATGTCTGCAAAGCAAAAATGAAGATTCTGAAAAGGAGGTTGAGCAGAGCACTAAAATGGCGAAAGAGGCCTGATCCAATCCAGATTTTGACCGAGGCTTCATTGGCTTGGCATGATACATGATGGAGGGTCTTCGCTCTGAATTTGAGCAAATTCAGAGAAATTTTTGTCATTTTGAAATATTTTGGTCTCAAAACAGTTTTTTCAGCTATACGAGTAGCGCGTCGACGCGCTCGCTTATGATTGGGACACTTGCTGGAGGAAAAATTTATATTTTTGGGTTTTTCATGGTAATTTATGCATGCTCCAGTATGGCCAAAGCATTTCACCAAGTTCTGGATGATCAAAAGGCCCAAAAACACCATGAAAACCACCTTTCTGCCACCTTTTGCACCAGCAGGAAGTACTTCTGGGAGAATGAAGTTTTGGAGGGGCAAATGAGCTCCAAATTGGGAAATTCCACTTGGGTTGGATATCCAACATCTAGGGATTTCCAACGAGCTATCATGAGCTGAATTTGGATGCCGGGAAGTGCCCCAAAAGCAGGCTGAAAGACGCGCTACGCATATAGATTTTTGGTCAATTTTTCACCTTCCAGCTCAGGATTTCGGCCAGTTGGACCAGTTTTGCTTGTGGATGTAATTTATGAGTTGTCTTGATGTAATTTTATGGTTGGCATGTAACTTGGACTCACTTTTACCTATTCTAGATGATTCACTCCTAAAAAAGTAAAAATCAAATGTAAGAATCAGTTTCCTTCCTTTTAGAGGCAAGTTGTTTGGATGCCTATATTCTAGCTCCTTGTTTAGAATTAGTTGGAACTGCTCCTAGAAGGAGGAATTCGACCCCTAGAGGCATGGGAAGGGTTTATGATGCTCTATATGATGTAATTTCTCAATCATTTTCAGAGGTTAGACAGGTTGGACTCTTGGGAAGATTTTGGCACACTATTGTACATATTTTTCATATTTTGGTTAAGGAAAGATCAGAGGTTTTGCAGCACCTGTTGGGATTCTTGTGGCTTTCAGTTCTTGATGGTGTTTTATCTCAATTTATTGTAAGTTATTTAATGTTTAATGTATTCCATTCCCTTCTTATGCTTCTTAAACTAAATGAATGAGTAAATGAGGTTGAATCCATTGTTTCAGTGCTCTGCCTTTAAATTTGTTTAGTTTTACATGTTTTCGCCTGTTTGGAGAAGATCCAAGTTCTTCTTTGCCCTCTTCAGATCCTTTTCATTCTGATCTATCCATATACCCAATCAAAAGCATCAATACTACTGCCTACCTCGCCCCAACTCGAAATCTGCAAAGAACTGGCCTTATCCCCAGACCCAAAATTGTTTTTCCCATTTTTTCAACAAAAACCCAAAAAATCAAAATCAAACTTTCCATTCTCATCGTCTAAAATGACGGGCTATAAGTCATCTCAAATTTTGAAGACCTTTTCAGATAGACCCGGAGAGATCCCTCTCCTGTCCTCGTAGGGCTAGCTATGAGGCTGAGCGTGGTTTGATGTAGCCTTGAGTTTTACCTTATTTCAGCCTAAGGTAGATTTGAGCGCTAACATAGTGGTGACCATACTGGGGAAGAATTGGTTTGCTTGTTGATGTCATTTGTTTCATGAGCTACAGACAGAGCCTGAAGTCACGCCAGGTAGCCTTCGAACTGCACATTGCTCTGCGAGTGCATAGTAGATAAACGGTGCTTCAGTCCATCTCCGGTTTAGCTTTTGAATGTGATATTCGACTTGTAGATTGTCTTGCCCCAGTACATGTATCAAGTTCAGATCTGATGGTTGATGGTGGACAACGATCAGACATAAGAAGGCTGAAATCATTCACCTAGTGACTCCAACTCAATGTAAAGACTCCACTAGAGGACTGACTCTTTCTCTAAGAAAATGGAAGGATCTTACACAAAGTTCAGGTATCTAAAGTGGAATGGTATTCAGGATCTAATCTGCTTTCTTGTAAATTACTTCTTCGCTGGTCTTGAAGCTGTCTTGAAAGTTTTTCAGAGTTTGTTGTATGAGAAAGGTGATCAAAATCTTCACTCGACCTATTCAAAGAGTGTAAATACTAAGTTTCCCTTTGATCCTGGCCTCCTTAATTTTCCCACATATTATGATGACTCTCTTCAGAGTGATGAGCCAGAAAATCAAGCTGATCCCGCAGCTCTTGTACATACCCCTACACCTTGTAAAATTCCAGATCGGTACAAACCTCTTGTTTTACCTTCTGTTCTTCATGCTTTTCCTACAAATTATGACCTATATCTACCAAGATTTGATGGTGAACGTAACAATGTCAACGCTGAGCAACATGTGCAGAATGTTGAGACTTTTCTAGATCTTTTTGAAGTTGATGATGAAGATGTCAGTATCAGAATTTTTGCTCTTTCTTTGCAAAGCCAAGTGAAGAGTTGGTTCAAAGCCCTGCCTGATGCGAGCATCTCAGATTTCCAGCAGTTCGTCACAGTTTTCCTCGACAGGTGGATGATCAGACATAACTTTTTGTTGATTATAGAGGAGTATAACCAGCTGAAAAGATTGCCAGGAGAGACAGTACAACAATTTTCTGCTAGATTTAGCCAAGTTTATTATTCGATGCCAGTTGATATAAGACCTTCTCCTAGATCTACTCTCTTGCACTACCCGGGTGCCTTTGATCCGGAAATGGAGTTTCAGTTGAGAGAAAAGAATATTGCAACGCTTCACGAAATGCAGAACAAGGCAGTAAATGTAGAGGCTCATTTGCTGATCTTGAGGGCAAGGTTGAAGGAAGAAGAAAAGAAGAATGTTTCAGAGCAGCTGACACTTTTAGAGGAAAAGCTTGATCTTTTCGTAAACGCAGTAGAAGAGATGGTGCGGAAAATGACTACAAAAAATGAAAATGACATTCAAGAACAAGCGGCTGACCCAAAAAATTTTGTTTCTTATCCCAGTTGTCATACCGATTGTTTTATAGATCATTGAAGAAGAGAGCGCTGTTGATATGACATGTATGCTTGATGATGTGTTGTATACTGATGATTTGCCTCAGTTTGATCAGTATGATGATGATTATGTTCTCCAAACAGAAGCTAATCTTGCAGACGAATCAACAGCTAGTTTGTCCGAGGAGGAAATTCACTTTCAGCAGCTTGAGTACAGTGATCAACCGATGCATATCAGCTATGACAATGATGAGGAAAGTGCAGCAAATTTTGAAGTAAGTGAAGGATCTTTGCCTTTTTGTTTTGATTCATTTCAGTTCATCAGAGACAACTACCATGCAATCAGAAATCAAATGTCAACAAGTCTTGATCTGGACCATCTTGAGCGCAATGAAAACCTTGTTCAAGATTTCTCATATTCAGATTTGCAGCCCTCGAAATCCATTGATTTTCAAGTTGCAGATGAGGACATGGAAGCTGGTACATGTGATCAAATGATACAAGGTGACTCCGTACCATTTTGTTTTGAATCATTTCAGTTTTTGAAGGGTAAATTGCATAGTAAATCTTCAAATGAGCAGCCTGTAAGAAATCAGCAATCTCTCAGTGTTAATGTTGAGGATGAGATAGATAATGAAATTTTTGAGCAGCCTGTAGCATCAGATTTGCAGCCACCAAATGAAATTGAAGGTCAGATTACAGATGAAGGTATGGGAGCTGAAGTACAGGATTTAATGATGCAGGAAGATTCTATACCCTTTTGTTTCGAAGCATTTCAGTTCATAAGGCAGCATCATCGTAATATATCTCAAGGAAAAGATGAACAACCAGTAGGATGTCATACAGTTTCAAGGGATACAGTGCAACAGTCTTCTCAAGTTTTTGATGATCCTATTGCTCGTGTGTTGGATGATGTTTGCTGTAAAATTTTTCCTTCATTAGGTAACCATGTTCCGGAAAATAATGTTGATAATAATCTTATTCAAAAGTTGCCTTCATTGTCTTGTCTAACAGATTTTTCATTACAAAGCTCATTTCAAGATTTGCAGTCATATGAGGAGATTGATAAAGGAGACTTTTGTTCAGTTTGGAATCAGCAACAGAGTTTGTTTTTTCATGGATTTCAGGATCCTTTTGACAGTTTGCTGCAAACACCAAAGAAAGCCTACAAAGATGAGAGAAAAAGTTTAAGATCAAGGTATGGAGATTATTTGGACCAGAGCTATGTGTATGAAGATCCTTTCACAGTATTCTTGCAGTCATCCAGTCAATTCATGCTTTGCAAGTTTATCAGCAGTCCACTTGGTTCAAAGTTTCCATGGGAGTTGCCTTTCGATTCTTTCCTTTTCCTGCGCATCACTAAGCATGTGGGAAGAAATCAAACAGCAGCCAGGATGCTTACATGGTTGCATTGGTTGTTCCATTTCACTTGATCGGGTGGTGAAAAGTACAATTAGAGTAGGTTTGATGAATAAGCTCTACTTTGAGCATATTTTCCAGCTTGTCAGTTGTGTTTAAGTATCGAGTCAATTTTTAGTTGAGTGAAAGTCAATTTGTGTCGTCAAGTCATCAGTTTTCAGTCATGCATTTCAGTTTGAGTTTTTGATTCCATTGCCCAATGGATAAGGCACTGGTCTGCTCTCCCAAAGATCTGCCGTTCTTGGCACCTCCAAGGAGCTACCATCCCCATTGGAGCCAATGTTAGTTTCAGAATTTGCAGCCTTCCTTCAGTGATCAAACATGCTCTTACAAAGTTATTTTAAGATGTCAAGGTCAAATTTTGTCATTTCAATGAGTTTTCAAGAAAAAATTGGTCACTAGGCATTAGGTCTAGGGGTTGCTTTTACTCCTGTCAAAGTGGTCCAAATGTCGGTCCATGTCACCATTCAGATGAGTGTACCATCATTCAGAGGGTTTTCATCATCATGTCAGGTTCCATTGGTTCATTTTACAGCTTGTTCATGCTTCAGTTGGGCCTAGGTAAGGTCCATTTCCCTCTCCTAGGGTTTTGGAGGTAATTTCTCTTGAATGGTCAAATCATCGAAAAAATTTGTATCCTGATGTTCATACACATTCCCATATCATTAATGTACCTTATTAAACACTTCACATCACTGATATTCCCGAAATTCCTCATTTTTGCACAAACCCTAGTTTCTTGCCACAACTTGGCAATTTTCTAGGCTAGGCCTGTGTTTTGCCCTTTTGGACCCCTTCCCCTCACTCAATCTCTGAGATTCCACTTTCCCCTGCTTCCTAACATCCCCCCTACTTCCCAAAATTTCCCCAAGAATTTAGAAGCCCCTTATCCCCTTCGTTTCGCTTCATTTCGACAAAATCCCTTGTTCCACACATCGGGATAAGTTTCACTCAAATGCTATTTCAGAGCAGTAAAAGATGCATTTTGGAAAACTGAGAGAGGTTTTTGTCCAAAACATGCCAAAGAAGAAAAACCTCCCTCACGTTTTACACAGGTATCATGGTTTTAGAGAAATGTCAAAAATACCGTTGCCTCAAGAGAATTGAATGCACCTTTGAAGTGACCTTGGGAAAATCAAGATTTCTCCTAGCATGGTTGGCTAAATGACTTTCTTGATGAGTCAAAGGATAACTAGACACAAAGATATTTCCAATGAGCTATCATGAGCTCAATTTGGAGTTGAGGAAGACCTGGAAAAGTTGACTGCAACAGTGCTCTGCCTTGAGGCAGCCTCATTCTGCTCATTTTGACAAGTTTTGGGAGATTTGATTTCTGACAAGGAAAATGAAGTCCAAATTAACAAATTCCACTTGGGTTGGAAAGTATACTCCAAGAGATTTTCAACGAGCTATCACACACTCAATTTGGACACCGGGAAGGCCTCCAAAATCCTCCTGCAAAATTCACTATGTAGCGCGCTACGCATATAGGAGGCGCGCTACGCACAAGAGGCGCGCTACGCATTGGGCTTCACCAGCCTGTGTAAATTTTCAAGTGCGCTACGCACATGCAGCGCACTACACAATGGGTAAGCGCGCTACGCATATAATCTCAGAGCTAAAAGTTTTTGCTTTTGCGTCCGGTTTCATGCCAAATCGCCTCAATCGGCAAGTAGGTTCTTCACGATTGCTAAGTGATTTTTGGAACATGATTATGGTGTTTTCAAAGTGGAGAAACAAATATTTGATGAGGAGAAATGTGTAAACCCTATTTCTATTTCCAAATTCATTTCTTAAGGGTTTTGAAGCAAATGATAATGCTTGCGTGGGGGTTTGAAAACTTGTGTGGTTGATATATATGCTCATGCCTATATTGTCTGTGGTGTCCCTGCTCATTATTTACATCATCCTCACGCCCTTTCTTTGCCATTACATCACTGCTGTCACTATGATTTCCATCGTCATTTTAGCACTGCTCATTATTCATGTTTTCACATAGTCTCATTTTAACTTGTCCATATCCTCCATTGACATTGTCGAAACACTGCTGTCATTGCTATTATCTCACTATGGTTATTGTCACACTATTTCTCATTCTCCATTGACGAACAGAGTCCCGTATCCACTTCTCCCTTGACAAATATTAACTAGCATTGCAAAAGGTTGTACCCTACACTACAATATTTTATTCTCATTTGTCAAATCTTCTTACAATCAAAGCAGTGACTGTTTTTTCATGCAAACCCATTTGGCAGAGCCATTACCACTGTGATTTTCCTATGATACTTTCATACATATGTGACATATTTGGGTTTTGAGCATACACTGAAATTTTGTCTTCACTACACCTATATCAGCATATATATTGCAGACATCTTGTTTTCAAAGGAATTTTAGAGACAGACTCAGATTATGAGTAGGAGTATGACAGTGATTCCACAGCAGGGCATTACTTGGGAGGATTTCATCTCCCGTGACTTCTTCACAGCGCCACAGCCACCTCTCGAGGTAGTTTATGATGAGGGAGAGCCTTCACATCAGCCGGACATCCCTGAGGTTGAGAATATCAGTGCTCTGTTGTATGTGACATACCAGCGAGGCCACAGGACCTTATTTGCAGCTACACGACGAGTACTATCTCCACCCGGGGTGGAAAGGGTCTCGTTGACTTCATCAGCAGCGCGAGTATTATCTCCACCAAGGGTGGAAGGGGTCTTGCCTCCTACATCAGCGCAGGTACATTCATAGGATTAGGATAGAAACAAAGACATGTTCCGTCATATGAAAAATCATTATTGGGCCCGCATGCACGTCTACAAGGCAAAAATGAAGATTCTGAAGAGGAGGTTGAGCGAAGCACTAAAATGGTGGAAAAGGCCTGATCCACTTCGAATTTTGGCCAAGGCTTCGTTGGATGGGCATGATACATGATGGAGGGTCTTCACTCCGAATTTGAGAAAATTCGGAGAAATTTTTGTCATTTTGAAATATTTTGGTCTCAAAACAGATTTTTCAGTTATACGCGTAGCGCGTCGACGCACTCGCTTATGATTGAGACACTTGCTGGAGGAAAAATTTATATTTTTGGGTTTTTCATGGTAATTTACACACGCTCCAGTATGGCCGAAGCATTTCATCAAGTTCTGGATGATCAAAAGACCCAAAAACACCATGAAAGCCACCTTGCTGCCACCTTTTGCACCAGCAGGAAGTAATTATAGGAGAATGAAGTTTTTGAGGGGCAAATGAGCTCCAAATTGGGAAATTCCACATGGGTTGGATAGCCAACATCTAGGGCTTTCCAACGAGCTATCATGAGCTCAATTTGGATGCCAGAAGGTGCCCCAAAATCAGGCTGAAAGGCGCGCTATGCATATAGATTTTTGGTCAATTTTTCACCTTCCAGCTCAGAATTTCGGCCAGTTGGACCAGTTTTGCTTGTGGATGTAATTTTTGAGTTATCTTGATGTAATATTATGGTTGAAATGTAACTTGGACTCATTTTTACCTATTTTAGATGATTCACTCCTAAAAATGTAAAAATCAAGTGAAAGAATCAGTTTCCTTCCTTTTAGAGGCAAGTTGTTTGGCTGCCTATATTCTAGCTCCTTGTTTAGAATTAGTTGGAACTTCTCCTAGAAGGAGGAAATCGACCCTAGAGGCATGGAAAGGGGTTAGGATGGTCTATATGATGTAATTTCTCAATCATTCTCAAAGGTTGGATAGGCTGGACTCTTGGGAAGACTTTGGCACACTATTGTACATATTTTTCATATTTTGGCTAAGGAAAGATCAGAGGTTTTGCAGCACCTGTTGGGATTCTTGTGGCTTTCAGTTTCTTGATGGTGTTTTCTCTCAGTTTATTGTAAGTTCTTTAATGTTTAATGTATTCCATTCCCTTCTTATGCTTCTGAAACTAAATGAATGAGTAAATGAGGTTGAATCCATTGTTTCAGTGCTCTGCCTTTAAATTTGTTTAGTTTTACATGTTTTCGCCTGTTTGGAGAGGATCCATGTTCTTCCTTGCCCTCTTCAGCTCCTTGTCGTTCTGATCCATCCATACACCTGATCAAAAGCATCAAGACTATTGCCTACCTCGCCCCAACTCGAATTCTGCAAAGATCTGGCCTTATCCCCGGACCCAAAATTGTTTTTCCCAAATTTTCAACAAAAACCCAAAAATCAAAATCAAACTTTCCTATCTCTTTACTAGCCTAAAATCAGTATTCATTATAAGTCATCTCAGCCCTTTTGAAGACCTTTTGCTGAGATAGACCCGGAGAGAGCCCTCTCCTGTCCTCGTAGGGCTATCTATGAGGCTGAGCGTGGTTTGATGTAGCCTTGAGTTTTACCTTATTTCAGCCTAAGGTAGATTTCAGCGCTAACACAACCCATTTCCTAGCAATATCCCTTTTATTACTTATCCCATTTCTACATTTTTCCCTTTTTCCCTTTTTCTTCCCCCACTTCAACCTATTCCTGAAATATCATCTTTCAGCTAGTATTTCCCGTTCCTTACTGCTGAAATTATCCCTTAGCAAGCACCTCTCCCACTTTTCTTAAACCCAAATCATTACATCCCATTCTCCTTATTTTTCCCTTTGCTGAAACACCACTTTCAGCAACATGTCATTCATTTTTCCATTGGTGAAACACCACTTTCAGCAACCTGTCATTCATCCTTTCATTATTAAAACACCATTTCTTTCGTCTGCTACACAATTTTTTCAGTTCTCCACTTTTATTCTTCAGATCCCTTGGGTGAATATTATTCAGTATTGAGCAGATCCTGATATGCTCCTGTTTCTACATTCCAGAGAAATTTGAAGATTCTTCCATCAGTATCAAGCCATTATGAAGCACTCTATACTTTGAATTATAAAAACAAAGGTAAAAATATAAGGTATGTGGTTTTTATGTAATACAGTTAAATACTATTTTAAAGAGAGGATCTTGCTCATAATGATTACAATTCCCGCACACTTAAACATCATTTCATCATACGTAAGGGGGGAATTTCGAAAACTGAATCATCATTCCACACCATCCAATCCACCATCACTCTTCATATCCATTATTTCCGCCGTCATTGAGACTCCATATCCTCTGTTGCAACGATTAGCTTGATCAAAGCCTGTGTTTCTGTTCTCTGCGCCTCTGCATGTGACTCAAGTTAGTAGCTATGGGAGGTTCAGCTATCAGACATGAGCCTGGCTCGATAACTCTTCTTGAATTATTCCCGGAGGCCTACCAAAATTTTCAGCAGGTAGGATGGATAACATACTTCGAAAGGTTAGGAGAATTTGATCCTCAGCAAGTTTTAGAGTTTGCGCAGAAATTTCAGGAAGATTATTCCGTGGTCCAAGGGGTCCGAATTTCAGTCACAAAGGAAGATATAGCACAAGTTTCAGGGTTGCCGGTCACAGATGCTCGCTAGTTTAGCAGGAAACAAGTCATTTTAAATGCACAACAGGACTTCCTTCTTCCATAGGAACAGGTTAAGAATAAAGGCCGTGGTATAAGTCTGCATTCATTACCTCATCCATGGCCAACAGTAGCTGAGTTCATCAAGCACTATTTGACTTGCGAGGGGCGTTACCAGGTAGTTTATCAACACGAATTTGTTTTAATGAATCATTTGCGGCATGGTCGATTAGTTAATATTCCTTATTATCTCCTTGGATGTATTAAAAACATGTCATATTACTGTAGACGGGTAAAATTCCCATCACTATCCCTTACCCATCATCGCTTATTTCAATTATTAATTCAGAGGGGTTTTGCTCAGCAAAATCCCCCTCTGAATAATCCACTCCTCCTTCTCCAACAAGCTAAAATTCCCCAACAAGACGAAAGTCCCCAAGAAACTCCCAAAAGTTCTTATGGAAGGCAACTGGAAGATATCCTTGACCTCCCATTGATCCCATCCTCAGAACCAGTTGACCTACCCCCAAGGTCATCCCATTTAGCAGAGTCACCCCTTCCCACTGTCCACATCTCTAGCGATGACTCTGAAGCTGAAACACCCCCATCTCCCCTTACTCAAAAAAGGAAGAGACGAACCCTAACAGTCTCTGTCTCAAAAAGGAAAACAAGGGCCACATCCCAAGCTGTCACCTCTTCTGAAATCCCTTCCCCTAGAAAAGAATCTTCTCCTAAAAAGAAAAGGAAAGTCACTGACTTTTCTACTTTCCTACCTAGGAGGAAAATGAAAATGACTGTTGAAGCTGAAGTCACTCCCATTTCCCCTGACCCTGCGACTATCTTGTTAAAAATTCAATCCTCATCACCATTCCAAATTCCCCAACCATTACCCGTCTCTTCTTGCGACACTGCTCCACAAGAACCAGATGCCCGGGGTAATATGACATCGTTTACTACTCAAATAGTAACTGCTCCACAAGAACTAGTTACTCACTTAGAAGCTGAAACACAAGAACCAGCTACTGAGGTGCAAAAATCATACACCAAGCATGATAATACAAGGAAACCAGTTGTAGCTGAAACACAAGAACCAACTACAGCTGTGGATCAGCAGTCAACTCCAGCAAAATCAACCAACACACAGGGTTCACCCACTATGGCATCTTTATTGGAGGAAAATGAGTTTTTGAAGTCAGAACTAGAGGCCTATAAAAAAGAATTGATAATGGTAAGGGAAGCCTTTGATAGAGAATTAAATATCTACATGTTGGCACATACAGCATCAACACAAAAGAATGATCCATGCAAAGAATACATGTGCCATGAATGTGGAAACATTTACCAACAGGCAGGATACAAAATAGTCAAAATCCCAATGCCTGAGGCATCCACATCAGTTGCAATCAAAGAAGAACGCCCTACTGTCACACAAGAACCAGTAGGGCCCTCAAAAAGTCTAGAAAAGGAAACCAAACGACAGATATCCTGCCCTATGTTAGTTAGCTCAACTACTCAGATGATGCCCCAACCCAGTACTTATAATGCCGGTACACAGACTCCACCATGGAAACAATTGGAAATAATGAATAACTGGAAGAAGTAGTATGCTGTGGATCAAGATAAAATATTACAACAGCATAAGTTGGCCTGGCGGAATCAGATGTATGCCAACTGGGATAATTGGGAGTAGACACTGCAACAACTCAAGGATTTTAAGAAAGAAATCAAGGAATTAAAAGAGAAACTGGTTTTGATGTTTTCATTAGTACAAAAATTGTTAGCCACCAGGAAACCCTCCTTGAATTATTCTCTGTTCCTTTCTGAACGTCTTGTTTATTTTCAATTGAAGGCAATTAAGGATGGGAGACCTCATGAGTTGCTCACAGCGGAACAATTTGTCAAAACATTTGCTGAGGCCCCCGCTAGTGACCAACATTTGTTATGTGAAATTTATCTTCATAATGAGGCTATGCCTGATAATAGAGAGGTCAACCTGAATCCAATTGTTGGTGATGTACAAATTAGGGCATTTGTTTCATTTCTTGCCAATCAAATTACATGGCAAACTGCTTTTATTGCAAGTAGGCATAATGAGGATAATCGCCTCCTTTGGATAAGACCGGAACCTTCAAATCCGGCCATTTTTGTAGCAGAATATCACCGATTTTTGCAGAAGCCAGGAATGCGCAGCTACATACAGCAACTGCAAGCCTCAACACTTCTAAAGTGTCATCAGTTAATCAGAGTCAAGGAAACTGCTGCCTTGAAGGCCAACACCATGTTCTGGCAACAGTCATGTAAGGAAAGACAAGAGTATAACCCTTTTAGCCCTGATAATCTTCAAACTGCACTATCCAGGGTACCAAACTACATCAGATGCATTCAACAATGTGCCGAGAATTGGATTGGTTATCATTTTCACTTTCCGATCTTATGGATGCCGGCAGAACGATACCAGTCTCACTACAAATTGGCTAACAGGGACGAGGCAGTAGCATGGCATAAATTTCAGAACAACCAGGGATTCCGAGCTTCAACAGAAGCCACCTTCCACAGTTACTGCTTGAGCAACTTGCATGCAAAGAGTTAGTACTCAGACTTTGACTCGGACAAAAATTTTCCTGCGGACATGCAACCCTTTCAGCTGGGGGGGATGTTAGGACCTCATAATGTACCATTTTTACCATACATGTTGACACCACCTTACCTTTTATAACTATATTTAAAAAGGGTTTCAGTATCATTTTCATCCATTTTATCCAAAGGTATATGAAATCCTTCTCTTTACTATATATTTAATCTGTTTACATATAATTCCACATTACTCTTATATTTCATCATTAATCGAAGGTAGATTTTTGCTAACACAAGTCTAAAAGATCGTAGATAATTTATGATAAGGAACGTGTTGTGCTGAAACAATCGGCCTTTGCTGAAACAGTCGACTCCGTTGCTGAAACAGTCAGCGGGCACGTAAATTCCGTCACTACTCGTGATTTGCGATTTTGGAAGTGTATTTTGGGAACAATGGCAACAAGACGAAGACAAGCAAGAAAGTTGTTACACAGATTGTTCTGAAGCCAGTACTTTTTTTGTATCTGTTGTAACAATATTTTTCTATGGAAGAATAGAAGAATCCTGTTTTAAGATAGAAGAACAGATTTGGATAAATATAGATTTTCTCTGATGTAACTGTAATAGATGTCTCCTCTTTAAAAAGAGGAGACATCATCATTAGAAGGGGAGTTAGAAACTACAGGAGAAACATTATTTTGAGCGGAAAGGAGCAAGACTCCATTGTAATGTATCATTCCTTTTTGACAGATGAATAAAGGTTTCTTTTGAGCGCCTCAATTTAACTCTTTTTCCTGGGGAATCTTGTGAGAAGGAAAGGGCCCGCCTTCATCACAAGATTCACCTGATTGCTTCTGTAGTTTGTTGAATTTCTTTATGATATTTGCACCTTAATTTAATTATGTTTACTGAAGCATCATTCGCATAGCTCTGTAGCTCTTTAAGCACTCTGTTTTCTTTAACGCTGCATGAGTTTGGTAACATTCATTCTTAAAGAAGCCAAGAGATCTTTTCCTGTTATCTGTTTGAATGTATGATTGATGTTGGGAAACAAGTGCTGAAGATTCCTGTGCAAAGGAATAGGGTCCTGTTCCCCATTGTTTGACTCTCTTCTTCCTACAGTGTGATTAGTATCAAGAGACAGGTGCTGAAGGTTCCTGTTCATGGGAATAAGGTCTTGTTTTCTTGAATTTATCTTTTCTACAGTGTGATTAGTGTTAGGCAACAGGTGCTGAAGTTCCTATTTGGAGGAATAGGGTCCTGTTCCCTGTTATGGTTGATTGGTTTCCTTTCCTCCAGGGTGATTTCCTTTCATTATCTCTTCCTAGGATTCTTTTAATGAAAGACTGCAATAGAGGAATTGTTTCTACTGTAACACAAGTAGACTTCAGCTTTGTTAAAACAGGGTGTGAATAGTTAGATTTATATGATTGATAATTGTGTGACTTTTACTACAACATTATCTTGCTTTTGGAATTGAGCATATCCAGTGTGTGATTGTCTTTGGAATAAACAGACCTTCCCGGGTTGACAATTTATGTGGAGCTTGAATTGCTAAAACAATTAAAGCGACCAAAAAAATGTTGCTGAGTGTTTTCACCATCAAGATGTAGAGGAAAGTTGAAAGGGGACAACCTTGCCTCAAACCTCTGTTACTTTGGAATAATTTTCTTGGTATTCCATTTATTAAAGGGGCTATCCATGGTCCTTTACTACATGCTTGAATTGTGTCAATAAGGTATTTGGAGAAGCCAATTTTTTTAAGGACTGCTGATAGGAATTCTAGATTCACTCAGTCAAAGGCATTAGCCATGTCTAGCTTTAGAATGAAACTTTTCTCCCCCTTTAAAAGGATTGAATAAAGGGCCTCTTGAACCACTAATATGTTTTCGATGATTTGTCTCCCTGGAATGAATCCCTGTTGGTTTTCTAAAATCAAACCCTGCAAAAGTGCCTTGATCCTATTGGCCAAATTTTTTGAAATCATTTTGTATGATACGTTGCATAAAGAGATAGGCCTGAAGTGTTAGAAGGAGGTTGGTTTCACATCCTTTGGAATTAAGGCAAAAAATGTGGAGTTGGTTAAACCCTCGATTTTCCTTTTCAAGAAGGTCCATTGGATCATTTTTAGAAGATTTCTTTTAAATATATTCCAAAAATATATGTAGAAAGAGAAGGATAAGCCATTTGGACCTGACGCCTTGTCTGGTTGAAAGGAACAAATCACACATCTAAAATCCTCTCCTATGTCTCTCATTATTTTCTTATTTTCTTGAGAGGTGAACTTATGCAGTATGTGCCTTGTGAAATTCCCACTATTTTATTGCTCGAGCTTAATGGAAAAAAAACTATTGAAGTGTTGATAAAATTCTCTTTTTAATTCATCCTATCCTCTAATCTCTTTTCCATTTGCTCCTATAATTTCTGCTATGTGGTTTTTTATTTTTTCCTTTGCTAAATTGTGGAATAAGGAAGTGTTTTGGTCTTCTTCCTGAACCCAAACAATTCTTGACTTTAGTCTCCAAGTTTCCTCTTCTGCTCTATTATTTTTATATATGTCCCACTTAAGGGATTTCCCTTGTAGCATCAATGTTATTTGGTGTCTTCCTCATCTTCCATTGTTTTTGGAGGGTGTCTAATTACTGTTGTAACTTGACTTTATTTTTTTGTGGCTCCCTGTATTTTATTTTTTCCCAATTCTTTAACTGCATTCTGGTTTCTCTTATTTTAGTTTCCCATCTAAATCCTAGGGATCCATTGATGTTATTTTCCCATATTTCCTTCAATATAGCATGAACTTCGTCATTATTACACCATAAAGGATTATATTTGAAGGGAATGGGTTTTAGGTTCTCTCCCTTCCCCAAAAAAGGGCAATCGGATGTGATCTGGTGCTGCCGAAGCAATTATCCTTGATTTTATTATGTTGAATTTTGCAATAATGGAGTCTTGCAATAAAATTATGTCTATTCTTTATTTAATATTTCCCATGCCATAACGTTTGTTGCTCCATGTGAATTTTCTGTTTTTAAGAACAATTTCCATGAGATTTGCGAGAAAACATCCACCCTTATTTTCTTTCGCATGCAAAACTAGATTCAAATCACCACTTAGAATAATGGTAAATAGGGAGGAAGAGTTAAGGTGTTCTTCCAAAGATTTAGAATAATTATTTTTATCTCTATAGTGCATTGGAGCATATATGTTGAATATAAATATGTCACTAGTACAAAATGGCTAATTAGTTACTAAAAAAAGGTCTAAAATTTGCATTTAAATGACCATTTTTCAGTCGGTGACCAGTAGTAGCTAATTTACAATATCTTATAACGCGATCAACTTTTAGTTGTTTTTAGCTTAGTCATTAATTGGTTGTTTCAATTTGATTGTTTAATAGCATATTTAGTCATAAATTTGTTCATTAATTTAGTCATTAATTTCCACAATTAATGACCAAATATACAACAAAATATATTACTATATGATCAACCGAGAAAACCAATTAATGACTAAAGAAATATGACCCAAAATGTTTGTCATGTTATAAGATAATATAAATTAGATACTAATAGTCACATATATGCAAATTTTAGTCATTGATTTAGTCATTAATTGTCATAATTAATGACCAAATATACAACAAAATATATTACTATATGATCACCCGAGAAAACCAATTAAATATATGAAAATGTTAGTCATTGTTTGAAACCAATTAATGACCAAAGAAACATGACTCAATTTTTGTCATGTTATAAGATATTGTAAATTAGCTATTGATAGTCATATATATGCAAAATCTGGTCGTCATTTGTAATCACAAATTTATCATTTGTAGTAGTCATTTATCTTTTTTGGTAACTTTATATTCAAGATATGAACAATTAAGTTAGTAATTTATATTCACTTCATTTACTTTCATTTATAATCATTATAAACAACTAATTTAGTCATATATTCATTTTATTTTTGTTCATCATTAATCAATTAAACTACTAATTTAGTAGTTTTAGATTGATTTTATGTGTTCATTATTAATCAACATAAATTAATTAGTATGCTTTTGCGACAAAATGAAAAAAATTCCCTACAATGTGCATGTTCATCTAATATGAAAATGCAAAGTTACGTATGCTAAGTACAATACTAAACAATATCAAGTGCAACTATAAATAATTTCAACCACCTAAATTATATTATATGAAATGTCAAGTATTACAATACAAATTTCCAACCTAATATTGGTTAGACTACAATTTACACATGAAATATTATTTCATAGCTTTAAAACATTATCATTGTGTTGCTAAGGAATTTTAGGTGAATTCACCAACTATGAAGACTTGATCATCAGTCTCCATGCGTGTGTCTCAAACGGGATATTGGCTCTAAAAGTATCACTAGACCGGTTATTTTCTCTCTCTCTCTCTCTCTCTCTCTCTCTCTCTCTCTCTCTCTCTCTCTCTCTCTCTTTTTGCTTTTGTCGCTCCAATGTTATTCTTCTCTTCTTTCATCAGTTCTTGCTTCTTACCATCAATACTGAGTTCATTTTATGAAAAAAAAAGAACATACAATGCAGAGTGTAAGACATGAAAGACGATGAACACTAGAATATAAACTAAAGTAGACTATAAAGGATTTATACAAAAAAATAAAAAATACCTTAAAATCACAATGAATGCATTAAACTCCCTATATGGCATGATAAAGAAGGTAAATTATATGAGGTGAAAGTTTAAGGAAATACCTCTATAAAATTATGACCAGAAGAGGGTTATAGTGGCTATGTGATATTTTTTCACGACATGCAAACATTTAGATAATATTAGTTCATTCTTAACTTCACAATAGTTGAAAAAACTCAAATCCTATATTTTTTTTTGGACACAAGAATGTGTTTCAAACCTAATATAAATTATCATGATTGATATATTATAAGAAATTAAGAATGGACCCACAATTCATGGTCACATTTTCATGACATAAAGAAAATAAAATTGTAGATATCAAATATTATAACCTCACTTCAAAAGTTATATTTTCATACACATCAACACATGTTAAGCCAAAAGGATTAGTTCGTTGAGCCTTGTGTCTGAATTGTAACTTGACCACCATCTCCAAAGGATTCTTGCAAGAAAGTACAATAAACATTAAATTTCCTATAACAAAAACCTATCGTGAACCAACCCATGGTTTCCTTGGGTTTGCAGAGTCAAAAGATAGACTTTAAAATTTAGACACGCCACATCCTCAATATAAGCTAATCTCTTGCTTTCTTTATCCTAGAAACCAAGACTACTTTAGTGGCAATCGACATGGACACTTGAATGAGATTTGCTAGACTTGCAAATATTTTTGAGTGAAAATGTTCATAAATTGCTAATTTGATGATTAAATTTACCTCAAATTCATTAGTGCCACCTGTTGAGCTCCAAGAATGTTCTTTCTTCCACCACATTCCACTCCATTTCTTTTATCCATTATTAATCCCAGGCTCAAATGATCAATGAAATTAGTTAAAATTGCTTTAAGAATGAATATCGTGGCTAACTTGCTATGTTTTTATGATTGTGTCATTGTAGTAATTTTTGAACTGAAACTAGCTATAGAATGCAGACATTCTATAGATAGTTGCCAATTCTGCAGCCATCTTCATGTTTAAGCAGGTTCCAGATGTCCTCTCAAGGGAAGCCACACATGTTCGTATTCCACGTCATGCCCTCATCATTTGTTGCTCTCCATGAAGATCGAACGGAATTCTGTACGTGGTTATGCACGTGAGAACTCAAGCTAGGAGATAGACTCCTAATAGGACAAGGACAGTCCAAATGTCCTTTGTCATATTACGATGCCACCTTTAGAGTTATAGTTCGATTTTAATATGGAAAGACAGTAATCCTTGTATTATCTCAAGTTCTGTTATGTAAATTTGCTATAAACATGCTCGGGAAACCGAGAGAAAAAGGTTAGATTTTGGTTAGATTTTATGGTTGACTGCTAGATCTTTGAAGTCCGAGAATACTCTGTTTTGAGGTGATTCCTCTTTAATGAAAGAAGCATCATTTCCTTGAACGCGTTGAGTCGATTTTGAACTAGATTTCGTGCTACTCTGGAGGTAGAGGGCCCCTGCCTCCTGAGCGGCCTTGTTTATGCAGTAGATAAGTATTTTAGTTTCGCTTTTATTTCTAGTTTAAGTAGATTTCTGAAGCTTATGTTCATATTTGTTTATATTTACTATCACAGCCAAACTTACTCTAATCAACTCTTCCAAAATATTATTATGAAGAATAAGGCACAACTGTGATAGTGTAGATTTTAGTTGCATTTACTTTCGTTAGTTATCACAATTAAAACTTACTCTAATAAACTTTTCCAAAATATCATTATGATGAATAAGACATAACTGTGATATTGTAGGTTTTAGTTGCTAGTTTACACTAAGTGGCATAGCCAATCTTACTCTTACAAATCTCTTCCAAGATATCATAACAATGAGTAAGAGGTAGCTGTGGTGTCTTAGATTTTAGTTGTATTTGCTTTCAGTCTTGTGTTTATGTTCAAATTGCACTGAATGATACAACAATACTTGTTCTCACAAACTCTTCCGAAACATCATTCATACTGAACGAGATGGACTGTAGAATTCCTTAGGTTAGTTGCATGTTAACTTAGTTATAGCACTCCGGAGGTAGAATGCATGTGGTTCAGCTCTGTCATTTCATTTCCAGTTTGATAATGGCTTTTCAGTCTAACATTGTTCACTGTACTTCAAATAGATTAGTGGCACTCTAGTTTAGTTTTAGCTCACTGTATTAGTATTCCAGTCTAGTTGTCATCCATTGCATTTTTAAGTTAATTAGTTGTTAAATTCAAATACCACGGTCTTCATTATTTACAAAACTTCTTTTGTTCCAACCTTATATTAATACACAATCATTTGGACAAGATTTAGTATCAGTATAAGACCTAGAATATTTTGCAATATTTTTACCATTTCACAAACAAGCCTTTTTCTCAAAAGACCATTCTAAAAAGGAAATCTGTAGCTTTTGGAATGAGGCCTAGTGGTGTCAAATTGAGTTGTGGAACAGAATTAGAAACTAGTTTAGAATAGAAGTCTTATGGTGCTACAAATTTTCTTTTCCAAATATATTTCAATAGACCTTTAATCATGGATGAGATGTTGTAACATTGTAAGTTGATTGTTTGATTGTTTAGTTAGGAGAAGTTCATTTACACTTAACTGCCCATTTCTCAAGCTCTTCCAAAACATCTTTAATGAATAAATTGGACAAGTTAAGCTCATGTTGTGATTTATTTTCCTTGAAGTCATTATCAAGCTTTGTATTTTGCTAGCCATAGTTTAGGCTTTGTTTTGTTTCAGTATTTTCATTTGTCATTTGTCATCCATAATTTAGGCTTCACTCTGTTTTTAACCAGTAGCTTCTTTCCACCAGCATTTAGTTCTTTCCCTTGTGAACATAAAACCATAAAAAACCCAAAAACATCATAAAACACTAGACACAACATAGTGAGAAAAAAATACCTAGGCACATATATTGCACCACACTTCAGTAGTTTACCAACCCTGGTTGACAATTAATGAACTCAATTTAGGAGACTAGGTTGAGCACAAACATTTTGGCGCCGTTGCCGGGGAAGTGTAACTAGGTAGCCTTGTTTCTTAACTCCCAAAAACAATGATATGCGTAGAGAGAGAGAATCAAGGGGTAGATTCATAAGAAGTAGCAGCAGAAGCTTGATCCCTAGAACACCACTTGTTTCATCTAGACCAAGAGCCAGTACACCTCCAACTTAGACCCGCAATCCATCCTTTATTGATCCTAGACTCCCAGAGGACTTAAGATCAGATATTCCATTAGAAAGACCTTCCATTTCATCCACTGAACCTACCTTAGAAGATGATTCAAGGACCTCTATTAGAGACACAAAATTTTCCACTTCCTCAGAAGAATCAACTATGGCAGAAGAAGGGGGAGGAGGAGTCTTTAATGGAGAACACACATTATTTGGAGGGGGTAGAGGTAGAGGTAGAGGAGAAGGAGGTAGAGGTGTAGAAGGTGAAGGAGGTAGAGGAAGAGGTAGAAGAGAGATGGGAAGCTCTTTTGGGTTTCCTATTGTAGATGAAGAAACCAATACAACCATGAAAAACATTTCACCCTCTGTCCTTCCAAACTTCTATGGAATTAAAACTGAATATCCTGAAACCTTCCTATTTGAATTTGAAGTCCTATGTAGAACTTATGACTACTTACAAGATGCTCAAAAACTTAAACTATTTCCTTCAACATTGAAAGGAGCAGCATTGAAGTGGTTTATGAGTTTGATCAACAGTTCTATTAGGACATGGGAAGAAATGAAACAAGAATTTATAGAGAGGTATTTGGATTATTGTATGCCAGTCAATCATAAGGAGGAAGTGTTTAAGATGCTACAAAAAGAAGATGAAAATTTAGAAGATTTGTTGGAGAGATTTCATTACAACATCAAAAGAGCAAAAATGGAAAACTTAGATCAAGACACCTTAAAAGCTCTCTTGTTGAAAAAAATTAGGGATGAATGGTTGGATATCCTTAACATGATAGGAAAAGGGGATATATCTCAGCTCACATTATCTGAAATAGCTGAGTTATGTATCAACCTTTCAAGAGGGAAATCTAAAACTATAAAAGGCCCAAGGGACCCTGCTCTTGCAAGGGTAAGTAAGTCTGCTTCTGGGACAGTAAGTAGGGAAGAGATAGGAAATATGCTTGATGAATTCAAATCTGATATCTTAGGGAGTCTTAGTGAACAAATAGACACCCTTAAGTTACAAAACAAGCAAAAAGCTGAATCTGATGCTTTAGCAATCTTTTGTCCCAGATGTAGAAAGAAGCATGCCTTAAGAGAGTGTCCTTTGGATGCAAAATTTGTAGAGACCTATTTCATTTGTTCAGAAAAACATGAGACCAAGAGTTTTCCTTCACTTCCTGGTCTTAAAGCTGTATTTCAAGAGAAAATTCCTACAAGTGCCACAGAATCTCTCAATTTTGTCTCTAGAAGGCCTTGGCAAGGACCCCAAACACAAGGATTTCATGACCAAATGTATAATCAACCTCCACCAAATTGGAATTCTTGGCAGCAACCTTGGCCCCAATTTCAAAATCAATCTCAAGCTTGGGCACAAGGGGCACAAAATCCCTATGGAAGATACCCTCAGTACTATCAATATCCACCATCTTATCCACTATATCCACATTTTCCTGAACAAAAAAATCCTCAACAAAATCCTCAAAATCCACAACATCAAAATCAACCACTTCCATTACCATTTCCTCAAAAATCAAATCAGTTGCCTGCTCAACCTATACCAAACCCCAACAATAAAAATCCTCAGAACACATATATGATAGAAGGCCAATAGTTTCCAACTTATTTAATTACTCCTCTAGACCTTAGTGATGTTCAACTTAGGTCTAGAAGAATACTTGAAAAGAGGAAACCTTCTGTGATTATACAAGAACAAGACAACTCCGAGGAAGATTCTCTATGAGAAAATAAAATTCTTGAAGAAGACACATGTTTTTAGGACCCAAACATTGAAAAAAAAAAAAAACCAATAATTTCAAATCCTGTATTAGAGCAGCCATCAACATCCACTCCTACACCTCCCTTTCCAGAAAGATTACAAATTGATAGAGGTGTAGAAAAACAAATTATGGTGCCTAATTATGATTTCCTAGATGAGATAAGAAATGTTTGCATCAAGATTCCATTATTACAAGCCATCAAGGAAATCCCAATTCTAGCAAAAACAATAAAGGAGTTGAGCATGAAGAAAACAAGAAAAAGAATAAGAGAGACAAAGAAAATTCAACTGGCAGGAAAAATAGTAGACATTATGATGGGTAAGATTTCTATTCCAAAGTATCTAGACCCAGGAAATCCAGTTGTCAAAATTGACATCAATGGAATTGAGATCCAAAACACACTCATTGATTTAGGAGCAACAGTCAATATCATGAGTAGACAAATCATGGATAAACTGAAACTTCCTAATCTTCTCTTTACACCCACATTATTACAATTAGCAGACAAATCTGTGATTAAACCTGATGGGGTAATATAAGACATTCCAGTGTCCCTAGATTCTTGGGAGTACCCTGTGAATTTCATGATCCTAACTCCTAAGAATAATCTAGGAGGACACCCTATTATATTAGGAAGACCTTGGTTAGCTACAGCTGATGCTTTCATTAGTTGTAGATCTGGTGATATGTACATCTTTGATGGTAGTTCAACTACGAAATTTACTTTGTATCCTCCAGAAAGGAAAATTACAGATTTAAATGATACTCAATGGATAGAGGATGAAGAAGACTTACAACCTCTCTTCACAATTTCAGAAATTAGTGAAGATAGTCAAATTCTGAATACTTTAGAAAACTTTGAATCCTCTTCGGAACATAAACATGACCAATTTCAAGAAGAATCCAACATTGAGTTTTTGTCATCAAGATAGATGTCTCTTCATTCTATGGATAAATTTTTCAGCTCTACAAGTGAGATATTTATAGGCAAAACTTTAAACATAAACAAGAACCTAGAAAAATCTCAACAAGAAGAGTTAGTCAAGATATTACAAAGACATTGTTTTGCATATGCATGGGAGTACACTGATATGAAAGGGATAAGTCCTAAGACTTGCACTCATCACATCTACATAGAGGAAAATTGTAAACCAATCAGACAACCTCAAAGAAGGATGAATCCAAATCTTAGGTAGATTGTTAAAGAAGAATTGCAGAAATTGTTAAATGTCAACTTTATCTATCCTATTTTAGATAGTCAGTGGGTTTCTCCTTTGGTAATTGTGCCAAAGAAAAATGGTAAATGGAGGGTATGTATTGACTACTGAGAATTAAACAAAGCTACTCTTAAAGATCATTTTCCCTTACCTTTCATAGATCAGGTGTTAGATACCTTAGATGGAAAAAAGTACTTCTCATTTCTAGATGGGTTTAGTGGCTATAATCAAATTCAAGTAGCACTTGAGGACCAAGACAAAACCACATTTACCTGTCCTTGGGGTACTTATGCATATCGAGTATTGCCATTTGGATTATGCAATGCACCTGCAACATTCCAAAGGGCAGTATTAGGAATTTTTTCAGATCTAATACATGATTGTGTAGAGGTATATATGGATGATTTCACAGTTTATGGAAACACATTTGAAGAAGATTTAGCAAACTTGGAAATTTTTTTAAAGAGATGTCAAGAAGCAAATCTTTCACTTAGTCATGAGAAATGTTTCATCATGTTTACTGAAGGTATTTTTTTAGGACATCACATTTCAGGGGATGGCATTAGAGTTGATGAGTCAAAAGTTGAAGTTATCTCTAAATTATCTATTCCAAGTTGTCAAAAAGATGTTAGGAGTTTTCTAGGATTTACAGGATATTATTGGAGGTTTATAGAAAAATTCACCAAGATAGCATCTCCACTCTTTAAATTTCTTACTAAAGACTGTGAATTCAAATAGAATTCTGATTGCCAGTTAGCTTTTGAGACCCTAAAAACAAAAATTTATGAAGTACCTATTTTAAGGGGACCTAACTGGAAGTTACCTTTTCATATTTCAACAGATGCCTCAGATATAGCTCTAGGAGCAGTATTGGGACAAAAAGACCTGATTCCTTATGCCATCTACTATACCAATAAAAAATTGACTCCTGCAGAGTTAAACTATACTGTAACTGAAAAAGAGTTTTTAGCTATTGTCCATGCCATAGGCAGCTACAACGCTTGATCACTAAAAGATTTTGCTGCTCATTGATAATTATGTACATAAGAAGCTAATTAAAAGCCATTACAACACTTCTCCTCTCACCAGTTCAAGAATACACCCAATTATATGCAATAACACACTCTAACATCCCTACACTTAATTTCCGTTTGGACTCCATGGAACTCACATCGAAGGGATGCCAATAAAACAAGTTCACTTTTTGAGGTTAGAAAATTTGCGTGCATATTTCAAATGCTAGTTTCACTCTTGAATGACTGTGCCTCATGTAATATTTCAACCAAAATTTTACATATAAATAAGGTCGACCTAAGTTTTTTAAATATAGTACAAGTAAAACTTGGGTTTTAGTTAGCCAAATATATCAAGTCAAATTATAGTTTTAGTTAGCCTTTCCAAAACCAGTAAAGGATAATCTACGAGTAAATTTATAACTCAAACCTTGAGAAGAGGATATAAATTAAGTTGGACAAACATACCAAACTACCAAATTTACCAAAGGAGATCAAATTACGGTTTAGAGGTTGTGATGCTTAACACAACTCAAGTGACAACCCTCTCAATTGTTAACATATGTCACATAAAGAACACCTCCACTTGCGCAATTACTGCACACTAGAACCATGAGACTAGAACCCATATATGCTCTTTCTATCTGTTGGGCTGCCTACCCAATCTGCATCCGTGAAGCCATGCAATTTCACTTCATCCATCTATCTGTACCATAAGCCAAACTCAGATGTGACCCTGAGATATCTTAGGACATGCTTGCCTGCCTTCCAAAAGATCTTGGTAGGCTTAACCATCACTTGTGAAAGCTGGTTCATTGCATAGCATATGTCCGGTCTTGTATTAAATAAATACATGAGCGAACCCACCAATTGTCGATAAACAGTGGCATCCACTACCTCTGCCGATGTAGCATCCTCTTTCCTCCAATTTCCTGGAAGAGGAGTGTCATTAGGCTTGCAACCTTGCATGTGAAACTTCCTTAGTATCTCTTGGGCATACTTTCCTTGAGACACAAACAGGTCACCTTCCCACTGCCATATTTCCAATCCAAGGAAATAATGAAGGAGGCCTAAATCATTCATCTCAAACTCCTTTGCAAGATTTGCCTTGCATGAGTGTATCAACTGCTCATCACTCGTTAGTATTAAATCATCAACATAAAGAACAATGATTAAAAGCTTACCCTCCACCACAATTTGGTACAGGTTTGCATCCGCCTCACTCTTGGTGAAGCTAAGTCTAGTGAAATAGCTGTTGATCCATGTGTACCAAGCACATGGTGCTTGCTTTAGCCCATACATTGCTCTTTTGAGTCTGCACACATGCGACTCACTGCTGAAGATCTCAAATCCTGCAGGCTGCTTAATGTACACCTCTTCCTTAATGATCCCATTAAGGAACGTAGTCTTCACATCCATCTGATGAATATGCCAACCCATCTGCGCTGATAGAGAAAGGATGGTCCATATGGAATAATACCGTGTGACAGGTGCAAAGGTTTATTCATAATCAATCCCTTTGATTTGTGAGAAGCCCTAGACAAAAAATCTTGCCTTACACTTCTCGACACTCCCATCAGCAGCTTGCTTTACATTGTAGATCCATTTTGAATCTACCACTGATTTACCCATCGGCCTTGGAACAATCTCCCAAGCGTTGTTTCTGACAATGGAGTCATACTCCTCCACCATGGCATCTACCCATGTGGGCTCCTGCGCTACTTATTCAAAAGAAGATGGCTCTGTCACGACACACTTTCTCATAAGAGCCATGTTTTGGAACGGGGTCTCCTAACAAGCTGCGAAACTGGTCCATTTTGAATATTTTTGATTATATTTAGTCTAGCACAAGGGTTTTGGGGCAGGTCAAAGCCTCAAAAGCGTTGTATTGGATAAAAGGGAAAACTAGGGGTCTGAAAACCATGGGTTGCAGACCATAGGAAAGTTGAGGCTAGATTGTTATAAATAGAGATGCATTTTGTATTGAAAAAGAGAGGAAATGATGAGCTATTGATGCGAATTGTGATTTAAGCTATCTGTTTGGGTTTTGGGGAACCAACTCTTGCTGGCTGTGTGCGCGGAGATCCAAGTCCAGCTGTGTTCAGACCATGTTGATGTGTGTCCAGGTTGGGAAGGGAATTGTAGGGAAGAATTGATGAATGAATGAATGCGAAATATTGTTAGAGAACTGAATCTGTGAGTATTGTTATGTGAATTATTGATAATTGTTATTTGTGTGTTTTCAGTCCTTAAGCTACGAAAGATCTGTATACTACATTCTTGGATCTAGATCTGTTGTGTTCTGTTTATGTGCTGCTGTGTTGATTTTATAACAAGCATATAACTATAGATATAGTGCACGTGGATGTGAATAGAGACTTAATTAACCCTGTGAAGAACAAGGTAATCAAGGATTACAGGACCTAGCGCAGCTCTAATTTCTTTACCCATCCTTTCTCAGGGTGCAGAAACCTGGTTCAAACACCCACCCATACTACTTCAGGTGAGACTTTGACCTGCGCAAGCAGGTCACTGCCAAAAGGGCTAGTAGTATAGGGGTTTTTTGGCAAACCTTGCACACTGAACCTGGGTCAGGACCCTTCGAGCCAACAAATGGTTCCGTTGCCGGGACTGGAAGAAATCTGAGAGGGAATTGGGTAATGAAAATAGAATACTGGAAGCCTGAAAGAAAAGAGATTGAAGACTAGTTCGAAAGACAGATCCAGGAGTTCACAGTAAAAGAAAATCGCAGTGAAAAGTTAATGGCGGAAAGGTGGAAAAATAGGTACATTCTTACTGAAAGCTACAAAATATTGTTTGTAACCTTTTCGATTGAACTCCAGGAGTGGTTGACCAGACTTGTGGAATTCCATAAGTGCTGGAAGGACGAGCGAGTCACTCAGTGGACCACAGAGCTGCTCGAGCAGCTGGAAAAAAATGAAAATAATATCACACGTACGGTGTATCACTGGGTGGATAGTGTGCTGGGAGGATTTGTGACAGAATTTGCCATTGATCAATTTGTATCATACTCTGAGGCCGAATGACGATTCTTCAAAGTGTTTCGAGGCAAATTTCTAAGGACGTTACCGTTGCTGATCAAGAAATTACTGTGTGAAAAGAGTATTTTGTGTAGTCATACTGAATGAATGACCTTAGATCTAGATGGGAGCACAATATGCAGTGGTAAATACTATTGGACCAACCTTGATAGAGGGAGATCTGCCTACAATCTATGACAGGAACCAGCTACGCAAGATCCCCCAGCTACATCGCTACCTAGGCCATGCAAAGGTAAGAATTCGCCTATACTGCCACCCTCCCTAGACAGTGATATGGCTGTGCATCTGAAATACCTACCTTCAAGGGGGTAGGAGATGAGGATATGGACTGGTTTTGGTTCGTTGCAGACTATGTATGGACTACGCAGAATGTGGTGAGTGATACAGTAAAAAGGGTGCAACTGTCTTTGGCCTGTGAGGACAGGGCCCTAGACTAATATATGTGGTATATTGCCCAGAATGGGAGCGCATATATTCAAGATATCAAGGACGCTTTGAAGCATCAGTTCAGTAAGTTGAAATATTATTCCCAATTGGTAGCAGAAGTAAAGGACTTCAAACAAGGTGTGTCTGAGTTAGTATGGGAGGCTGATCAGCGACTGAAGAAAGCAATCAAGAAAGGAGGATTCGAATATGATGATAGACAACATACGGAATGGTTCATCGCTATATTTTTACCTCACCTGCAGATGCCAATGAGTCATCAGACCTTTGATTCACAGGAGAAGGCTGTGGAAGTCGCTATGAAGCTAGAGGCTGCCCCCCGAGAGGATACGTCCGCAGGGGTACAACAAATCCAGAAACAACTTGGGGCTATGCATATGGAGATACAGAACTTGTGAAAAGAGAAAGGAAAGGATGGTTGCACAGATCTCTGGTGCATACGATGCCGAGTGTCTGGCCATACGAAGGATCAGTGCCCTCTGCTGACGAATTACATGCAAGCAGGAGGACCTAGTCTGGTACGCCCAAGGGAAATTATGGAACCCGTCCTATTACAACCAGGTTCAAGCGGACCTGTGCTTTGGTGTGATGATTTTCGGGTAGCAGGACTACATGATATGAACCATTGCCCTTGGCTGGGTGCGTATCTCCCAGAACTAAAGCAACAATGGTGTCGATTCTACCGATCAGTGGGACATGATGAGAAAAAATGTCGTACTTATGACTTAATGATGGATCCTGGGAACTTATATAGGGTACAATCGGACCCTGCGTCGCCAAGACTTTCTGCGCACTTTGGAGGATCACCAGCCCGAGGCAGAGGAGGTCAGGGAGGAAGCGTAGAACGAGGACGTGGGTAGCTAATTTGTTATAGCTGTGGGGAAATAGGGCACTTTTCCAGAGAATGCCCAAGTCCCACCAGGCCATCATGCAAATATTGTAGGTAGTTGGACCATGAGGTAGAGGACTGCCCAATTTTAATAGCCAAGATGCAGGAAAAGCAACCCACCCCTACGCAGAACGTACAAAGAGTTAAAACTGAGCTAAGAAAGGCAGATCCCTGTGTAAAATTCATGACACACAGCGGGCTGGTCACCCAGGGAGAAAAAGAGGAGCTGGCTCCCTGGGAGGGAGTGCCTTTCAAAGAACAGACGCCACTGGCAGACCTTGCGAAGCTGCCGACACAACATCAGATAGAGGAAGGAGTTGAGCCCTTTTTAAAAGCATGTCTAAAGCTGCTACAAAATCTACAGGCTGTAGGAAATATCCAAGCACTACTTAATGCCAGCGCAACTTGGTCCAATTTGATCCCTAAAACCAAGGATGTACACAAAATATACAGCTATAAGAAGTGCAATAGGACAGGGATGCGATTGACTGCACAGATTGGTGACTACGAGATGGATCAGGTTATCTTAGATCTAGGGTCAGATGTGAATGTATTACCAAAATAGACATGGCAGCGAATGGGAGAGAATAAATTAGAATGGTCCACCATCTAGCTATGAATGGCCAATAAACAAAAAATCATCCCTTTAAGGAGGTTACCAAAAGTCATGGTTGACATCGCTGGGATAAGGGTCCTAGCTAACTTTGAAGTCATAGAAATTGTGGAAGATATGGATCCCTACCCTGCGATCCTTGGATTGGACTGGGAAAATGATATGGGGGGTGTCATCAATCTCAAGAAGCACAACATGGTGTTTGAAAGCAAAGGTACGTGTGTCATAGTACCACTAGATCTAGCAGAAGGTGCGCGGTATACAGAGCTAGCCTATGAGGAGGAGGAATTAGATCACATTTATAAATTAACAGTGCAGGATGAAGATCGGGTTAACCCCATGGATGAAGGAATGCTCTGTTGGGAAAAGGACAGTGAATGTTTTTCCGACTCTGATGAGGAGATGGAAAATTGGCAAGGTCGATTGCACGAGGTTTAGGTGCTTTGATGTCTTCAGACCGTCAAGAATTTTTGTTGCATCTCTACCATGGAAAGAACCCTGCCCTACCAGGAGGACGCAGATGATAGTCAGAAGACAGTTGAACCTAAGATTCCCACGGAACGCAAGCTAGGGGCACTGTCACTAACATTGCGTGGAGAAGTTACGCAAGGATTGGTATTATTCATTCAGGAGAGGTACTAGAGAAGGGTGATCCTGCGCATAGGGACCCCAGTTGCCAGATGGACTCCAACGTCAGTCGACCTACACAGATACTTGCTGACATAAAACACTCAAGGGTGCGATCAAACCTTGCACGGACAGGCTTGCCAGGGTACCACTGACCTAGACATGCGTTGGGTTACGGACCTACCTGGACCCACATGTAATTTTA
This sequence comes from Pinus albicaulis, assembly GCA_034641835.2. Classification (NCBI taxonomy): domain Eukaryota; kingdom Viridiplantae; phylum Streptophyta; class Pinopsida; order Pinales; family Pinaceae; genus Pinus; species Pinus albicaulis. Next base: position 1,158,736,928 of record CM076574.1, read on the forward strand.
AGAATTTGCGGATGCCTCAAGTAATAAATGGCATGAGGACGCGTGACGCAGCCCTATCGTGTAGGGACGTCCCGACCAAGGGCAAAGTGCATGGCTTGAAAAGACTGATGGCCAAATTGTAGACACACCTCATGTCGACCATCATGTAGGCATCATCCGTGGTCTGACATTCCATGGAAATGACCTCAGGAACGAAGGACAACCATCATCACATCCTGATTTAATAAAAAAGGGATCTTAAAAGTATGCACAATAGATGGCAGATCATCAATGCAGCCATTTATGGTAAGATTGATCCACCTGATCGATGGTCAGTCTCATGAATGGGCTACTCCACCATTAAATAGCTTCGGACGGTGTGCGGTTGGCTAGATAATTGCGCACCAGACTATTTATTCACCCTAAAACATGATCCTGCTATTTGCGTACTAGTTTTTTTCGCTCATTAACATTCTTTGGGTTGCCCGTTTTCTTGTTTCTAAGATGAATCGTAACTCGCCAAAGGACCTGGTCTCAAGCTACTCAGTACCTACGGATATCATCTTAAGAGAGTTTGGGAATGCTGAGTGCAGTCATAGGGTTGAGCACTAGCACCTGGCAGAAAGGATTGTTTGCGAACCATGCACAGATGGAACGCTGCGATATCGGGACATGCTGTGACTTCTCCACAACTCCAGAGTACTACCCAGTAGAAGCAATGTGTGTTAAATCCCTCGCATTTCCCTAGTAAACACCGCTGATCCAACTATTGGGGACATCCAAAAAGATTTAGCACAACTATATCGCACAGAGCTACGAGGATTGTACACCAGAGTGTTGTGTGAAGTTCACCACCGTGACTGAGCCATGCAAAAACAGTATGTCATACCTCCAGAAGTATGGGACCAACGGATTGTAGTGGTCACAGACACAACGTGTATTATCCAGGAGCAACTGACGTAGGGCACACAATTGGTCGAAACAACTACACAACTATGGATGGTAGTGCGACACAATTCCACGCTGCAGCATATCCAGACGGAATTATAGCAGGCGGAAGCTTCTCTGGACCAAGTCAGAGCCTCCTCACCCTGCACCATCTCCTTGTAGCATCTAGCCATCTTGGACAAGATTGAGAACCTTCGCCACAACAAGCATGCCATTCGAAAACGGTTGAAACCATGGGCCACCACCGCACTCCAGCTCACCAAAGATGCTAAGTCTGCCATTGTGCGCCTCCAGTGGCTGTTAGAATGGGTTACTGCGGCTCCAGATGGACTTTCCTCCTTGACACTGGTCAAAATTGCACAATGAGCTATGGCCCAGAGTAAGGAAGTTCTCCCACCACTCCTCCACACTCTGGCTACCTTACATGCGCAAATCAAAGCCACACCACTGCAGTGACTCGAGATGAGTCACAAGATTGTGTTGGGGGACTGTTGGAATAGGGTCTCTTAACAAGCCGTGAAAATGGTCCATTTTGAATATTTTTTATTATATTTAGTCTATCGCAGGGGTTTTGGGGCGGGTCAAATCCCCGAAAGCATTGTATTGGGTAAAAGGGAAAACTAGGGGTCTGAAAAGCATGGGTTGCAAACCATAGAAGAGTTGAGGCTAGATTGTTATAAATAGAGATGCATTTTGTATTGAAAAAGAGAAGAAATGATGAGCTATTGATGCAAATTGTGATTTAAGCTATCTGTTTGGGTTTTGGGGAACGGACTCCTGCTGGATGTGTGCGCGGAGATCCAAATCCAGCTGTGTGCGGACCCTGTTGCTATGTGCGCAGGTTGGGAAGGGAATTGTAAGGAAGAATTGATTAATGAATGAATGAAAAATATTTTTAGAGAATTGAATCTGTGAGTACTGTTATGTGAATTATTGACAATTGCTGTATTGTGCTTTTTCTGTCCTTAAGCTGTGAAAGATCTATATACTGCATTCTTGGATCTAGATCTGTTATGTTCTGTTTATGTACTGCTGTCTTGATGTTATAACAAGCATATAACTATAGATCTAGTGCACGTGGATGCGAATAGAGACTTAATTAACCCTGCGCAAAACAAGGTAATCAAGGATTACAGGACCTAGCACAACTCTGCTTGCTTTACCCATCCTTTCTCAGGGTGCGGAAACCTGGTTCCAACACTCACCCATACTACTTCGGGAGAGACTTTGACCTGCACAAGCAGGTTACTGCCAAAAGGGCCAGTAGTATAGGGGTTTTTTGGCAAACCTTGCACACCGAACCTAGGTCAGGACCCCTCGAGCCAACACCATGTATCCAGTAAATCTGTCAGGTGACTGTCTCTGTCTATGCTATGATTTAGGGAATCCTACATTCTGTGCCGCATCAAGCTTCAGTCTCTCAGCTTCTGTGGTATGCTTTTTGCCTGTTCTGATGTTTGGTTCTACATGAGTGGACTCCTCCACTCCATGAATCTCTCCCTACGGCTGATCCACATCTAGAGGCTCATCTTTGGGAACAAGAAGTTCTTCCTCTGCATGCAAGTGTAGCTCCCTCTCAAGCATAGCTTGTGCAACACCCACGATCATTTTGTTCTTCCTCTCCGTGACCCCATTCTGCTATGGGTTATGAGCCGCTATGTGTTCTCTTCGAATTCCTTCTTTGCTACAAAATTATTTGAATTCGTTGGAGATATATTCACCATTATCACTCCATAGAGCCTTCACTTGCTTCCCAACTCCTTCTCCACCAATGCTTTAAACTCACAGAAGTTTGATAATGTTTCACTCTTCTTCTGCATGAAGAAGATCCAACATCTACGAGAATAGTCATCAAAAAATATAACATAATACCTGTGTTTTGCTGTTGAAGCAACCGAGAAAGGTCCACACATGTCTGTGTGAATTCTCTCTAGGATCATCGAAGCACGATTTTCCTTCTCATGAAAGGTGGTCTTCACAAACTTACCCATAGTACATCCTTTGCACTGATCTGACTATGCAAGAGTACCCTTGGGAAGTCCAGTAGAAATCTGTTGCAAAATATTCAAAGCGCCATATGGTGAAGATGGCCCAATATCCTCTGCCATAATTCACCCTCATCCCGGCTCACCACTTCTTCTACTTTACCCATCATTGCAGTGCATCCATCTACCTCCAATTTGTAGAGATTCTTAACTCGAATCCCTATCCTCTTGGTTTGACCCGTTGTTTTATGTCGAAGGAAGACTTTTACCTCACTGAAAACAACGTCATAACCTCTTTCTTCCAACATTGCGACCGAGACCAAGTTATTCTTCAGACCTAGAACATGCATAACATCTTTCAACATAAATTGTTTACCTGACTCACCCATATCTATATGCATTTGGAGTTCCTTCTCCTCTAAGTCACTAAATAACTCTTTGTCTCCCATCATATGGAAAGACGCACCACTATCAATATACCACACCAATCCCATTGAGCTTGAAACCAATCATGCGATCAAAGAGAAACAAAGTTCAATGCAAGGCTAAGTCCTCTCCAACTGGAGCTCCAACAGCCTTCTTGTTCTTCTTTTTCTGTGGGAAGTTAGTGGCGAAATGCCCATGTTCGTGACAGTGAAAACACTTCACCTTGGACCAATCCTTCTTCTTGCCTTTAGCTTCGGATTATGGATGGGATTTATTCCCCTTCCCCTTCCTTGCTTTGGCAGCCAAAGTGAAATTCTCTTCATCATCATTATTTGATGAAGAGCCATCCTTGGTACTTTGCCTTATCTCCTCTTGCACAAGATCCGACCAAAGTCGCTCCCATCCCGACAGTTTCTCCCATCCATTAACAAAGTCTTCATAGCTATGCAAACTCTTCGGAAGCCCAAGGAAAGCCAATCTCACCAAGTCATTATCATCAACAGTAATCTCCACACTTCCCAGTTCATCCCTACAGTGGACAAACTTTGTGAGATATTTTGTAATACTGTCACCCTTCTCCATTTTTATTTTTCTGAGCTTATCTTTCAATGCCAACTTCCTCTAGTCACTGCTACTTTGGAAAAAATCTATCAAATACTTCCACATTGTAAATGGAGTGGCTTTCCCGTGAAGGCTGGACACAATATGGTCCTTCACACCTTCCAACAAAATTCTTCTTGTCTTTTCTACGTTCTTTTGCCATGCGTCAAGTAATGCATCATCACTAGAACCCGACTGAGGAACATCGCTATCGATGAACTCCTTCAGTCCATTATCTTCCAACACCACCTCCATCCTATCCTTCTAGGCTATGTAATTTGATCTACCCTCAGGGGCATACTCCAATCGCAACCCATTGAAAGAAATTTCAATTAATACTCAACTTTCACACCAAGAAATTTCTGTAGCAAATTCGAATTGTCCACCAGCACAAACTCAACAATTCTTCACAATTGAAAACTTCAAGAATTAACAATGCTCTGATACCATGTAGGAATTATATAACATATGAATTTCTATATCCAGAGTCTCCTGATCTAACAATATCTATCTTCTTGCTAAATACAAAATCCTTCCACTGTTAATCTTTTGCAGAAATTTAAAACTCAATTGCAAACACATGAAGCAATAAAAGAAATCGCACAACACAGTTTTTTAACAGGAAATCCTGAAGCTAAAAACCCCAATTATCATATTATGTATATCATGGAGATCATGTAACAATCTCATACAAATATTAGTACATCAAGCTCTCTGTTATCACCAAAATAGGACCCTGATAGGCTGCTAATCAGACTACCTCAGTGTAATTATTTCAAACCAATATTTTAGTTGAGGCTTAGCCTCCTCAGCCTAAGAGGGCTCTCTCAAGGATTTATTATATTGATTAATGACAATATAGATGGCTAACTCTATCTTGGTTTTGTGTGTTTGTAGGTTGAAAGATGAAGGCTTGCTAACATTGGGCTATGGACTCAACAAGTCAGTAGATTCAGTGGAAAGGTTTCTGGACATGGAAGCTGAGGCAAATGGGGTTTTTAAACAAAGATAATTCACTCAAGAACATAGGTCAACATAGTAATTCCATTACTAAAGGAAGTCAGAGCATAGGGTTATGAATTCTGAATAATAGCAATGGAATATACTGCTAATGGTTCACAGGTAATTTACTCACAAAAAACAGAAAAACATAGTCATCTCATTACTAAAGGAATTCAGAGCACGTGATTGTGAATTTTGATTAATAGCAATGAAATTTACTGCTAGGTTTTCAAAGGTAGTTTATTCACAAGATACAAGAAAAACATAGTCATCCCATTACTAAAGGAAGTCAGAGCACATGGTTGTGAATTTTGAGTAATAGTAATAAGATCTACTGCAAGTAATTAAAAGTAACATATAGATCAAGAAAACATTACACCCTATGAGAAACTCAGATCTGTTCAGAAAAAACCTCTCTGTATTACTGGTTATATTCCATAACATCAAACAGTAGCTGGACTAAAAAGTCTCCAACCCATTTCTAATTCCTACCTCTTGCTTCATATATATATTTTACAATATTATATTCTATGATCCATCATCAATATAATTCGAATTTCTATTATTGACACCTATTTTACTCCTAAAACAGACTCTTAATTGCAACTGACAACTAACTGTCTCTTTAGGAATCCTAATACAAATAGGAGTGAAACTCATAAAACGTGTTTCAACAACCTTATCTAAGACTTAAATACTTCCTTTGACAACTTCAACCTCATGAGGTTGAATTTGGTGATGCCTCCAACCTTGTTATGAAATCTTGTTGACTCATGTCTTATCTGCCCTAAAAACTAGGAAACTTGTTTTCTGCAATTATGCCTTTACCTTCATTGATGATCTTAAAAACATTTTTTCTGGAAATATGGACCTTTTAAGATAATTTACATGTATTATCACTTCCATGGAACCATACCTTCCACCTGTAAAGAAACCAAGCCTTTGAAAAAGTAAAAGGAGAGATGGTATGGCTGCGCTACGAAATGAGCAGTGGTTTTCGTAGCGCAGAATTTGTATCTTTGTAACCTCTCTCAATGATCCAATTTCTTTTTCCTTGAGACTTGGAGTTTCATTTGTGAACCCTTTCCAACCACCACCAGAAACCAAATTCATAAATTAAGCTTGTTTACCCTTTGAAACCATTATAAAATGTCCAAAAATGCACCTATAGCAGTTTCGTAGTGCGCTACGAAACTGTTGTGTATATACTTTTTACACAGTCTTTTCATAATATTCAGATATTAACAGTATTTATAGCCCTTTAATGACTTTATTGATGCTAATAGACCTTAACAATCAACACAAGTCGATTTTGCAATGTTTTCAAAAAGTGGTCTCCTTCCCAAAACAAAAATTTATTAGGAATTTGTCACTTACTGCCTTTTTCATCTGAAAAATAGATTTTGAGACAAAGCTTTTATCTTCTCACCCATAATGTATTTTTCAAAACTGAAGGAGGCTTTTGGGGAATTTTTTTTTTTTAACAAAAACCTCTCTTGGTTTTTTGAAATACCTCTCCTACTGCCCAGAAAATGTCTTTGAACAACCTGTGTAAAAGTGGAAAATTCTGATTTCTGAAAATATGGCTTAAAAGAAAGCCTTGTATCTCCCAACTGGTAACACTTATGAAAAATGTGAGATAGGTTATTGTAGCTGGAGATTTTATGAAGAGAAAATACTTCATAATTCCAAAATACTTTTTCATGTGGCCAGAAACTGATCTTGAAAAAGAATGCTAAAACTAGAAAACAAAGTTTTTCTCTCAATGACTTTCAGCAGTTTCATAGCGCAAGTTAAACCATCAACTTATCCCACCTCATAATGAATTTGAAGAAATAGAAAGAGGTTTTTGTGTTTCAGTATGTTAGGAAGAAAAAAATCTTCTAGTTTTCAAAAATGAGTTTTCAGTGGCTCAGGAACCCCTTTTGAAGTTGACTACTAAAAGCAAAAAAATAGGGTTTTTTGCTGAAAAACGTTGTTTCAGCCATTTCGTAGCACGCTACGGAAACAACAGTTTTTTCGCAGTGCAAAACAGATTTTTTACAATGTATGCACTATGAAAACGTGGTTTCATGGCTAATTCCAAAAATTCTTCAAAATGGTTAAAAATTTGACTTTCTAAACATGGTATGAGACACTCAAGGTATGAAATAAGGTTGTTGGACTTTATTTTGTAAATGAAAATGAGACTCTAACCCTATCACTTAACCCCTAAAAAATTAAAATGACTCAAGACCTACTTGAAAACATGACCAAAAGAAGAGTTAACACAATGATTCTTTGAAAATTTAGGGTGTGATAACAGTGGCTCCACTTGGGATAGTGTGCCCCTATGGTACACTAAGAACCGATAGCTCCAGTGCTGTTATCCATCCTTTAGAATAAAACTCTGAAATTTTGCCAAGCTTTTCCTCAAGCTTTAATGGCCTTAACCTCAGGCTCAAGCTTGATGATCACTACATAAGAAACCAATCTGTACCTACTGAAAAGATTCTTAGTTAACTTTGAGCTTATTCACACACTCCTACCTACTCTATCAGCTGTAATATCCATTTGTAGCTGAAGGAGCATGAAACATTCATTGAAGCCAGTCATTGATCTAATATGACACTTGAATCTCTTGACTGTGCTTGAAGAAAAAATAAACATGATACTGAAATAACTGAGGCGGCATGAGAAATATGTGATCTTCATAATGGAAATATAGTTGGAAATCTGGACTATATAACCTTTCCATGTAGCCAGCTATAGGATCAAAGAAGACATGGTTAGTTTGATGTTTCTTATGATATTATGTAGCTTTGGAAAACTCACCAACACCAATACTTTGATCATATACATAAGGCTTCAGTTGTGTGCTCTCAAACTGATCCTCAAATTGATTATAAAAAACAATGTATTATTCCTCAATCTCAAAAGAGAAAGGAAGCAACACCCTCTCTTTGTATTCTGCCATAGAAATCTTTTGAAAAGTATGATAATGATCATGAAGACTATATGATTGAATTTGACCTTGTAAACCTTCAATGTTTTTTTTAATGTTCTTAGCAACTTCATCCAAAAATTTAATCTTATCTTCTGTCTTGCACTCAAATGATTTTAGATAAGAAGACAAGGACAAAGAAAAATTTTCATCTATTTCTTCATTAATATGATCATCATTCCATTGTTTGAAACCTTGAATTGAAGGAGAGTTTGCCACCAACTCTGTTCTCTCTATCCATTCCTCCAAAAACATAAGCCAAAAGTCTGCAAATGACTTAATAGATCTAACAGGACTTTCAATCCAATGTTTACATTTCCCTTGAAATGAATCATAGAACAACATAATGCAAACATCTTCACGTTTTACTCTAAGAAGCTTGGTAAAATCACATAAATCTGATATATACTTCAAATTCAAACTCAAATCATCTCCATTGAATTTTGGACCATTCCTTAGAAAATATGTATCCTTGGGAAAATTATTTGGGAAACCATGAATTCCTGAAAAATTTATGCATGCATACCTTGAAATAAAAATGGCAGCATCTGAGTTCTTCATAACTCCAGTGGAATCACCATGAATTTATGAATTTTGAATTCTTCAACAATGGAGTCGCCAAGGTAGTTCTGTAGCCTCGAACATATTTTGAGCTCCTGCTACCTTCAAGAGTTCAGCTTCATGATTTTCGGGAGATGTATATCTTCAGACTCCCGACAGACGCACCAAAATGTTATCACAAAAATAGGACCCTGATAGACTGTTGATCAGACTACCTTAGTGTAACTATTTCAAACCAATATTTTAGCTGAGGCTTAGCCTCCTCAGCTTGAGAGGGCTCTCTCAAGGGTTTATGATATTGATTAATGATAATATAGATGGCTAACTCTATCTTGGTTTTGTGTGTTTGCAGGTTGAAAGATGAAGGCTTGCAATCATTGGGCTATGGACTCAACCAGTCAGTAGATTTAGTGGCAAGGTTTCTAGACATGGAAGCTGAGGCAAATGGGGTTTTTAAACAAATATAATTCACTCAAGAACATAGGTCAACACAGTAATTCCATTACCAAAGGAAGTCAGAGCATAGGGTTATGAATTCTGAGTAATAGCAATGGAATCTACTGCTAATGGTTCACAGGTAATTTACTCACAAAATTTAGAAAAACAAAGTCATCTCATTACTAAAGGAAGTCAGAGCACATGATTGTGAATTATGAGTAATAGTAATGAAATTTATTGCTAGGTTTTCAAAGGTAGTTTATTCACAAGATACAAGAAAAACACAGTCATCCCATTACTAAAGGAAGTCAGAGCACATGGTTGTGAATTATGAGTAATAGTAATAATATCTACTTAAAGTAATTAAAAGTTACATATAGATCAAGAAAACATTAAACCCTGTGAGAAACTCAGATCTGTTCAGAAAAAACCTCTCTGTATTACTGGTTATATTCCATAACATCAAAAAGTAGCTGGACCAAAAAGTCTCCAACCCATTTCTAATTCCTACCTCTTGCTTCATATATAGCTTTTACAATATTATATTTTATGATCCATCATCAAGAGAATTCGAATTTCTATTATTGACACCTATTCTACTCCTAAAAAAAACTCTTAATTACAACTGAAAACTAACTGTCTCTTTAGGAATCCTAATACAAATAGGAGTGAAAATCCTAAAAAATGTTTCAACAACCTTATCTAAGACTTAAATACTTCCTTTGACAACTACAACCTCATGAGGTCGAATTTGGTGATACCTCCAGCCTTGTTGTGAAATCTTGCTGACTCATGTCTTATTTGCCCTAAAAACCAGGAAACCTGTTTTCTGCAATTATGCCTTTACCTTCATTGATGATCTTCAAACCCTTTTTTCTGGAAATATGGACCTTTTAAGATAACTGAAATGTATTATCACTTCCATGGAACCATACCTTCCACCTGTAAAGAAACCAAGCCTTTGAAAAAGTAAAAGGAGAGATGGTATGGTTGTGCTACGAAATGAGCAGTTGTTTTCGTAGCGCAGAATTTGTATCTTTGTAACATCTCTCAATGATCCAATTTATTTTGCTTTGAGACTTGGAGTTTCATTTTTGAACCCTTTCCAACCACCAACAACAACCAAATTTATAAATGAAGCTTGTTTACCCTTTGAAACCCTTATAAAATGTTCAAAAATGCACCTACAACAGTTTTGTAGCGCACTACGAAACGTCTGTGTATATCCTTTTTACACAATGTTTTCATAATATTTAGATCTTAAGAGTATTTACAACACTTTAATGATTTTATTGATGCTAATAGACCTTAAAAATCAACACAAGTCAATTTTGCAATGTTTTCAAAAAGTGGTGTCCTTCCCAAAACAAAACTGTATTAGGAATTTGTCACTTACTACCTTTTTCATCTGAAAAATAGATTTTGAGACAGAGATTTTATCTTCTCACCCATAATGTATTTTTCAAAACTGAAGGATTATTTTGGAGACTAATTTTTCTTGAACAAAATACTCTCTTGGTTTTTTGAAATACCTCTCCTACTGCCCAGAAATTGTCTTTGAACAATCTGTGTAAAACTGGTAAATTCTGATTTCTAAAAATATGGCTTAAAAGAAAGCATTTTATCTCCCAATTGGTAACACTTATGAAAAAAGTGAAATAGGTTATTTTATCTGGAGATTTTATGAAGAGAAACCTCATTCATAATTCCAAAATAATTTTTAATGGGGCTAGAAACGGATCTTGAAAAAGACTGCTAAAACCAGAAAACAAAGTTTTTCTCTTAATGAATTTCAACAGTTTCGTAGTGCAAGTTAAACCATCAATTTATCCCACCTCATAATGAATTTGAAGAAAAAAAAAGAGGTTTTTGTATTTCAGTATGTTAGGAAGAAAAGCATCTTTCCATTCTCAAAAATGAGTTTTCAGCTGCTCAGTAACCCCTCTGGAAGTTGACTACTAAAAGCAGAAAAACATGGTTTTTCGCTGAAAAAGGTTGTTTTAGCCATTTCGTAGCGCACTATGAAAACAACAAAATTTTCATAGCGCAAAACATGTTTTTTACATTTTCTGTGCTACGAAAACGTGGTTTCATGGCTAATTCCAAAAATTCTTCAAAATGGTTAAAAATTTGACTTTCTAAACATGGTATGAGACACTCAAGGTATGAAATAAGGTTGTTGGACTTTATTTTGTAAATGAAAATGAGACTCTAACCCTATCACTTAACTCCTAAAAACATAAAATGTCTCAAGAAATACTTTAAAACATGACCAAAATAATATTTAACACAATGATTCTTTGAAAATTTAGGGTGTTATAACACTCTCAGTACAATTAATTGTCACACACTAATATGAAGAAATTTGCAAATCCATGCACTGATTTCTTGCCACCTGATAGCCTGCCTCCACTGTACAATCCCTGCTGAAGAAGACCCTTGAATGAATTCGAATTGGCCTTGCCTTGACTGCACAATCTTCATTGGCAACTCCAATGTGTGGGTGATGCAATCAATGCATCACTATAGTCACAACGAATAGTCCATCTCACCCTTTCACCTATCTTTCCACTGTGTCTCCACTAGAACTGAAATGCACTATAGTTAACTGTTGTTTCTGTTCAGTTGTTAGTGAGTTATTAGTTGTGAATTAATTAACTAATTAATTCACTTAACTCTCACTAGTGTATCTTTCAGTTAGGCTAGATACAACTAGCTCAACTGATTTTAACTCCATTAACCGAGTTAAACTAAATAAAAACTCCTGTAGCTACTCTTCCAACTCTATCATAACTTTTCCACTTCAGTTCTAACTGAGTCCTCATGCATGAGGCACCAATAAACCCTAGGAGTTGCGTAATTCCTTTAGCCCACTAATTTTCCAAATTTGTTCACTGAAATAAAGTGCTCCAAGAGAATAAGTTGATGTTTATTGTCGAATTATTATTAAGAGCTAATAATAATCGACACGCATCTATTTTTAGATTGATGATCTATAAATGTACTTCGCCCAATATTCTAAAAATATAATTTCATCTATTTTTCCAACTTGACCAACCATCCACAAATAGCATCCTGCAACTTCTGAAATATGATCACCATGTCTAAAAATAGAAATAGTCTAAAAATAGACTTGCACCTAAAAATAGCCTGCGGGCCCACTTAATGAAGGTGACATATTTTCACTAAGCTTCATCATCTTGTTGAATCTCAACAGTAAAGATCTTATGCCAAAGTTACGACCCAGGGAAATTGACGTACCAATTTATCCCAACGAAGCACATAGTTTGGTTTTTATTCTCCTAGGGTTAGGTTTTTGGATGTTTAGGGTTTTCCATTATTTCTCAATAATAAATAGGCATTTAAGCCTCATTTTAACATAATTCAGAGGCCTGTAACTGCCATATCTCTTATCAGAGATAAGCCACCAACGCCCTAGCTATTTTATTTCTATTATGTCTGTAAGCATATTTAAGCTATGTGGTATTAATGAAATGAAGTCTTATTTCTGTGCATATCTAAGTTTATGTGTATTTATATATTTTATTGCATTCCTACATAAGTCCATATCAGCCACCAAAGACAGTTGTGGTTAGAGTATGAAACAATTTTAGGAAGCCTCTGGTCTTCCATTTTGTTTATCTTTTTCTTATGCATTAGGTACTTGGTCATAGCCATGTTGTCAATGGGAGAAAAACTTGTTGCAATGAGGAGGATAGGATAGGATGTATTTTATTTAATTTTTATATTATAGGTTATAAGTTTCTTTTGGATTTGTTCAAATATTTCTCCACAACTCTATTGCAATATTTGATTCCCAAATTTTAGATTCGTATAAAATAATATGAATAAAAAAAATATCAAAGAGGAGTTTTCTTTAATCCCATATCCAAATATCTGTTGATTTACAATTTTTTTTCAAGTCCATAATGAAATTTCCCTCTACATTAATCATTTTATTAGTGCTATAATTTCAGTTGAGCTTTGATGGATATCAATTCCAAGATATTTGTAAGGAGACACTTTGTCCAAGTTGTTGTTGTTGTAATATACAAAAGTATCGTATGATATTTTTATATTTAATCTTGTCTTTCATTTTGTAAATATTAATAGTCATACCCATCTTAGAACATAAATCCTCGTTGGCTCTGTAATATCCCTTTCCATAAATTTCTACAATTTCTTCAATGAGGACGCTGTATAAGGAAAACCATGCAATAAAAATGCTAGATAGGACTTGGATCCTCTTTTATATGTTGTATGTATCTTAAATATAAAAGGGAATAAAAAATAAATCATTCTAGCTACACTAAACATATCTCCCCAGCTCAAATATGCTCAAAAGCACCCCAATCCCACTACTTCATAAAATAGATATGCCAGAGACTGAAAAAATGCTATTTTTATTATGAAATATATAGAAAAATATAATGTAACATAGATCTGGAGCTTTCATTTATCATAGAATCAGAAATGAGAGGTTTGACCTCTTTTACAAGCACATCGGAGCACCCCGGCAAGGATTTCCAGAAAAATAACAACACAAGATGTAGTACTACAAAAAATAACGCTGTACCCACCAAATCTGTATTAGAAAATACTAAATTTAATCTAAATAGAAAAATAATACAGAAATTTTCCCAAGGCCTCCCTCAATAGACCTCTCGGAGTGAAATAGACACCTCCTCCTCTGAAACAAGCATAAAACAAGAGGGTTTCACCTAGCTGCTGCTGCTACTGCAGAAATGACACAGTTACTGGAGGTGACTACAATGTATGTGATGTAGAATGGATATCCTCAATAAAAATGATGAAAATTAATCTCAGGACCTCCTCCTTAGATCTCCCAATCAGCTAGACCAAAGGTAAAGATGGAATTCCTGCATGAGAATTCTTTGCATTAAACATTGTTGTAACTCCAGCTAAACAATTGAAGCTTGCAATCAGTCATAAGACCAAAACAAAGATGAATAATGAATTCCTTCTTTGCTGCTATCTCATCCTTCTTATCCTTGGTGAGCTTTCCCACCCCAGACCCCACTCATTGGTGATGTGACTTCCTTGAGAAGATTCCCCTTTCAAAACTATGCTGCCCTAGTGGCTTTCCCTCCTCTTGTGACAACACTGTTGACTTGGTCAACTGGATCTAGCTCATTTCTTTGCCCTTCTTTCACACTAAAGTGGCTTTATTTTTTCCTCCTAATCCAATCCCTATTCACACTGGGATATTTTTTATTGCCTTACCTACTTCTTATTTAAAAAATGGAGTAGTTATAATATTCCAAGTAGCGGTGGCTAATTGGAAATATTACAGTCCTCCCTGCTCAAAAGTTTCTTGCCCACAAGCAACAGTAAAGAAGGATGTTGCAATATATTCTCTCCCTCCCAAGTGGCATCCTCATCTAGTAGATTCCTCCATCGAATTAGATATTCCTTGATGACTCTGTTTTTCAGCTGCCTCTCCCTTATGTCTAAGATTGCCTCGGGTTGCAAGATTAAGTGGCCATCATAATCAATAGGGGGGAGATCCATGTTGGCAACTACATTCCTCCCAATGGCCTTCTTGAGACAAGAGACATGGAAGATATTGTGGATCTTGCTCCCCTTAGGAAGCTCCAGCTCATATGCTGCCTTACCGATACATTTGACCACCCTATATGGCCCATAGAAACATGGTTTGAGCTTCTTAGCTCCATTCTCCTTGAGTGTGGACTATTTGTGAGGCTGAAGACGCAGATAGACAAGATCTCCCACCTCAAACTGTCTTTCTATCCGACCACGATTTTCATACATCTTCTGCTAGTTCTGGGCAGTGGTAATGTTCTCTTTGAGTGCCCTGAGTATGTCTTGGTTCTCCTGAATCCATTCCTTTTCCCTTGGAGCTTTACTTGCCCCAAACATAACATCAACAAATGAGAGTGCCTCATACCCATATAAGTCTCGGAATGGAGTCATGCCAATATAAATATGGTGAGTAGTGTTGTAACAATACTTTCCCAAGTGGAGCCAACGCAACCAAGCTCTATGCTGCCCTACCATATAGTTCCTTAAGTAGCCTTCTAGCCACTTGTTCACTATCTTGGTCTGTCCATCGGTCTGGGGATGATAGCTATCGTTTGGAGTCAAATCAGTCCCCACTAACTGGAAAAGTTCCTGCCAAAAGCCACCCATGAAGCGGCTGTCCCGATCACTCACTATGGTCCTTGGGAGACCATGGAGTCTAAATACATCTTTGAAGAAGAGCTCAGCTACTTGTGAAGAAGTATAATGTACAGAAATGGCAAATAAATGAGAGTACTTTGTTAGTCTATCAACAACAACAAAGATACAGTCCTTACCCTGCACTGTTGGTAAGCCGAGGATGAAATTCATAGAGATACTTTCCCACTTCCCATCCGAAATAGGGAGTGGCTGCAATAACCCAGAAGGGTGAGTGTGTTCTGCCTTGTTCTATTGAAAAATGGTGCACTCTCTGACATGTCAGAGCACATCCTCCTTGATACCCTTCCATGAGAATCTCTCTCTGATAGCTCTGTAAGTCTTTATGAAACCTTGATGCCCAGCAAGTGGGGAATCATGTGATTCCAATAAGATCTTCTCCTTGAGCTGGGAATTCTTAGCCAAGAAGATTGGGTCTCAGTAATAGACGACCTCATCCATCACTCTAAACCTCTCATTTGATACCACCCCATCAAGTAGCTCACATGAAAATTCATCTTTGGAATACTCAACTAAAATTTGAGCTTACCAATCTGCATCCATTCCCCTCAAAGATAGCATTGTAGGCCTCCTGGATAATGCATCAGCTACTACATTTCTCTTTCCCTTGACATATTCTATGTCAAAATCATAAGCTTGGATTTTTCTCACCCACTTCTGTTGTCTCTCCTGGAGTTTTCTCTATTCAAGGAAGAATCTAAGACTGTTATGATCAGTCTTCACCTTGAACTTATTCCCCACCAAGTATTGCCAGAATTTGGCTAATGCATGCATGATAGCCAACATTTATTTATCATATATGGGGTATAACCTCTCATGAGGGAGCAGATTCCTGCTCTCAAAGGCTATAGGATGCCCACCTTACATCAAGACTACCCCAATACCTTCACCTAATGCATCACGTTCTAGCACAAAAGGTTGAGAAAAGTTAGGCAAAACCAAAATAGGACAACTACTCATTACCTCTTTAAGCTTATCAAAAGCCCTCTGCGCTGTAGTGTCCAATGGAAACCTCCCTTCTTTGTCAAGTCTGTGAGTGGTGCTGCTAGTTGTGAAAATCCTTTCACAAAATTCCGGTAATAAGTGCATATGCCCACAAACCCTCTGAGTTCTGTAACATTCATGGGTTTAGGCCAATCTCTGAAAGCCTGGATCTTCTCCTAATTTACCCTCACTCCATCCACTCCTATGATGTGCCCAAAATACAACATCTCTGTGAGGCCAAATTCACATTTGGAGAGCTTGGCATAGAATTGCTGCTCCTTGAGGATATGTAAAACTGTCTCAATATGCTGCAAGTGCTCCTCCAAAGTGCGGTTGTAGATAAGAATATCATCAAAGAAGACCAATACAAACTTTCTCAAATGACCACGGAAGATGTGGTTCATGCAGGATCGAAAAGTTGCTGGAGCATTGGTCAATCCAAAGGGCATTACCAGAAACTCAAAATTCCCATAGTGACATCTGAACATTGTCTTGGGGATATCTTTATCCCTCACCTTGATTTTATGATACTTGGATCTCAAATCAATCTTGGAGAAGTATTTAGATCCCCTCGACTCATCCATGAGTTCATCGATCCTGGGTATAGGGTACTTGTTCTTCATAGTCTACTTCTTCAAGGCCCTATAATCAATGCACATCCTCAATGTGCCATCTTTCTTCTTTACCAAAACCACAGAGGAAGCAAAAGGACTAGTACTAGGCCGGATGTGTCCTAGAGCTAGCAGCTCTTAGATATCTTTCTCAATCTCATGCTTATAAGGAGTGGTGATTATTGCTTGGATCCCTTGTTCCAACTCAATGGTGCGTTCAAACGCTCAATCAGAAGGTTTCCCTGGTGGGATATCTCCAAATATTGTAGAATACCCGTCCAAGAGAGACTGAACATCTAGATGCACTGGTGAATCCTTTCCTTTCACCTCTGATATATGCAGCTCCACTACCCATTCTGTTGGAAATATTGTCATTGATGGAAAAGGAGAAGACAAGAGTAGCACCTGAACTATCACTAAGGAAAAAGAGCAAAGAAGAAACATCAATAAAGAAAAGAATTAGACAGGAAGCAGAGGAAACAAAGAAGCAGAGGCAACAAAGAAGAAGAGAGGTAGCAGAGAGGCAGCAAGGAAAGAGTTAGACAAGAATAAGATAAGAAAATTGTTTCTAAGTTTTGTGTGGAATTTACATATATTCTTGGTCGAATTCTGTATGAAGAATACTTAAGTTTCTATGGAAAATATGAAACTCTGTGTTATTGACTGATTGGATCATGCAAATATTGACTGCTTGAATTATTTGTGAAAGTATGAGTTAATCATTCAGGGTTTGTGAGTCATGTAAAGGGGTTTAATTTGTGATTTTGTATATAGTTGAGGAATTGATGATTAATCGCAGAGTTAGCATCAATCTTGCGATTAGAGGCGAGAAGGGTTGTATACATATCTACAAGATATATATATCGAGGTGTATCAATCACTGGAAGGATCAATCAACGATGAGATCCATTGAATAGAAGGTGAGGAATCAAGGTCTAAAGAATCACATTGGATTTGATTTAATGGTACATCGGAATTAGAAGAAAAGGTCAAGCAGATCAATGTAGAACAATGAAATCGTGAAAGGGTTTATATGCGGAAGAATTAAGTTGAATTTAAGTTGAACAATGGAACTGTAATGATGAAAATCGAATGATGGTGCATTGATACTTGAGGTAACGACACCATGGAACAGTGTACCCTGAATCTAATAGAATGGAACTTGAGTTGATACAAGTCAAAGAAACGATGTTGAAGAACCGTGAGGCGACAAACAGTAAGGGCGGTTTTGAACCAAAGAAACCAGCGGTCTCGCAAAGTTTTTAAATGGTAAGCGGAATCCTAAAAAGAAATGCGATAGAATTTGGCGTTTGACACGTAGCCTGGAGTGGTATTCAATTACCACCCATTTTGAAAATTATTTTCGCATTAAAGCTCTGCGGTGGAAAAATACGATTGTCGTTAGATGTGGATCGATGGAGATCCAACGGTGGACGCACATCTGTTTGCTTAAGAATTAATGAATGGGTATAGTTGCTGTGGGCCCGAGTACTATATGAAATTCATATGATTTAATTCAAAGTCGAGGTTTAATCCAATATCCAATATATATGGTTGCATTTCCATAAATCAAAGGCTGTTTTGAAGGCCAAACAAGTGGTCTCTCGCAACTTTCAGAATGGTAAGTGGATTTCACTTTTTTAACGCGATATCGTTCTTTAAGTGCCACGTGTCCTAAAGGGGTATTCCAAAACCATCTACATCGTGAAATTTTTGAAGACTAAACCCCGTGTAGTTAAATTGCGCGATATCCGTCGAATGTGCGCCCAAGGTATCGTTGAAGCGTGAGAGTAGCTAGACCATTGGATGGTTGATGAATATGCCGGTAAGTTAATGTGGGACCAAAAAATTTATTTATATTGTTGTTTGGCTTTTAAGCCAAGTCCGAGTTATGTTTTAGCCAAGGTCGAAGACTTTAAGATATATGATGTCGGACCCTATCATAATTTGAGTTTAATTCAAAGTCTAAATACATTCAGACTTCTATAAGTAAAGACCGAAGATTTATATGTTTGGGTTCAATAATAAGGATTGAATATTAAATTGAAAATACATTCAAATTTCATAAAAGACCGAAGACCTCTGGGAGTCAAGTACAAATCAAATATTTATTCGATCTCATGAATGGGTTCAATGCAAGTTGAACGTTATTCGACTCAATAGAATGGGTTTATTAAAGTTGAAAGGTGAATTGTGAAACTGTGACCAACGTTGATGTGCAATGGTTTTTCTCTTAACGTTTAATATATGTGGGACCCCAGAAATTTAATACACATTGGCCTTTAGTTTTAACCGAAGTGTGGATTGATAAAGCGTTGGCACATCTATTGATATTTAATTAATCAAGGTCTGAAGTATGGTATATAGAGGAAAATCCGCATATGAATTCATGAAGTGGGTTTAGACCATGGTTTAAACTTTTATTGAAACAAGTCGAGTTTCTACATATTAATGTAATCTGAGGAATATGGTTTGAACCATAGAAAGAAAAGGCAAGCTTCCGCATCTATTTAAATTTCCCAAT
Source organism: Pinus albicaulis (assembly GCA_034641835.2). Classification (NCBI taxonomy): domain Eukaryota; kingdom Viridiplantae; phylum Streptophyta; class Pinopsida; order Pinales; family Pinaceae; genus Pinus; species Pinus albicaulis. The sequence continues at coordinate 1,158,756,188 of CM076574.1, forward strand.
TCAGAAAATAAGAAATACTTCCGCATGTAAATATTTCCAGAATTTGATATTTATTTGGGGCTAAACTTGTAAAGTAGTTATATATGCAGCAGATACACAATTGCAATGAACAAGAGAGTACGCAAAACTGTTAGATGAAAACAACTACCAGATTTAGAACATAATTTTGGAAATGCATTCTACATGCATGGAAAATAGGAGAGTATGCATAAACTGAAAAAGATAGTGACAACAGCAGAAAAGACAAACGCACAACAAGTCAAGCGCTGAAAAAGGGCTGAGTGAATTGATTTATGTAACTGTAAATGTGAATGTAAATAATTTAAAATATTTTTTATTGTGTGTGATGCAAAGGCAAGTCTCCATAGGCAAAGAAATACCCCACTGTAATATTGAAATGTATACATTTTTCCTAATGCACTAGGCAAGAAAACGAGAAGGTGGAAGTCAAAGAGTCATGGCTGTTCATTTCGAATTCCCTGAGGAATGCTAACAGTCATGAGATAATCTCTATGAATGATGTCACATAGATATGCATAGAGAGGTTAGAGAATGAAGAAATGAGGTATATAGGGTAAGAAGAAGGAGGAGAAGATAGAGAAGTTGTGAAGATTCATAGATGATTTAAGGCAGATATGAAGGCTGGTGGACAGCAGTGAAGAAGGAACAGAAGAGAGCTGATATCCAGGTAAATCAGCATTTTCTTTGAAAGAGTGAGGAAGTTGGTGCTTCCATATCAAGTTGTAGCTTGATAGATGTCAGTTGTAGCTGGCTGAGGTAGGAGCCTCCTGCAGGTTGTAGCCTGCAGAAAATAGATGGGAGTTGGAGCTTCCTTGCAAGTTGCATATTGCAGAATTAAGGTAGGAGCCTCCTTTAGGTTGTAGCCTGCAGAAAATAGATGGGAGTTGGAGCTTCTTTGCAAGTTGTAGCTTGTAGAATTGAGGTAGGAGCCTCCTGTAGGTTGTAGCCTGCAGAAAATAGATGGGAGTTGGAGCTTCCTTGCAAGTTGTAGCTTGCAGAATTGAGGTAGGAGCCTCTTGTAGGTTGGAGCCTACAGAAAATCAGTGGTGAGAGGGAGTTGGAGCTTGCCTTTGCATCAAAACAATAATAAGATGTGGTTTTATTCCTTATGGGTTTCCACTTATATCTATTGTCTATGTGCATGATGTTTATGTGTTGATATGGTGTATCTAATCTAGTTAATACTTGTTGCTCACATATTAATATTGCTCACTTATTAAGTTGATCATGAAATTAAGGTGCAAATAAGTTTAAAGGAAAGTTTTAAAAGTCCATGAATGTGTTAAACTAATTCACCTCCCCCTCTCAGTTTAACTTAGGGTTCAACAATTGGTATCAAAGCCAGGTTCCTTTGGAGTAAGCCTAATAGCTTGAAGGAGATCTGGTTGAGTCACGGACTATCAAAATGTACCTGTGTTACATACAACAAAATTTCTAGAATGGAGAGATAAGGTTAAAACAAATTTAATGGCTTATGAACCTGAGGTATGGAAACTTGTATGTGATGGTTACTGCACAGACGCTCCCTCAGTGCAAGAACAACAGAGGAATGCCTGTAGGTTTTAACCCTGAACAGAAATTATCTACACATGAATCTTATAATAGAAAATAAACAATAGCAAGAGCATAAAACATAAAACAGATAAACACAAAGATTTTACCTTGGATCCCAAATCGGGATGACTAGCTTGATATTTCATTATGTTCCTTTTAGTGTTACAACACATATATATACATGTCGAAGCATACATAAATCCCAATCCATTTACCCTGGATTAGAACCAAACCGTAGTTCCCTTGACCGGATCTACAAAATACCAAGGGCCGAAAACCATCGTACCCCAAAACCATGTGCAATACCATGCACAAAATCATGGACGCAGACTACCCACCGAAAATTAAGGACCAAAATTTTTTGCTGGGGCACTGCCCCGGACCCCGACAGGGGAGGCTATCGCCCCCCCTCATGCGTGCTTAGTCGTGGAAAGAATATAAAACATACCCAACAATTCCAAGGCAAAATGTGTGATATACAACAGTCTTCATAACAAGGATCTTGAGTTAATAATGGATTTAACCTCTGCAAAATAAATCTGGGATAGATTAAATTTCATGCATGAAGTAGACACTAGGGACTGCATTGTCAAGAAGGAGAAGAGAATCAAGAAGAAGAAAAATTCATGTCTAAAGGAAAATGTTCAATCAAATGAGGTACCTGCTAGTGTGAATAGAAGTAAGTTCCATGAAGAAATTATAGTGAAAGAACAAACCAAAATTGACATTGCCTTGACTGAAATAGGAAGATTGAAGAATGAAAACAAAGACCTGAAGAAATTGGTGCAAATATGTGATGAGAAAGAAAATGAAGATAAGAAAGAAATTGTTGGGCTGAAGACAAAACTTGAAGAAGTAAGGAAAGTAGAAGAAACTCTAATAAAGAAAATAAAGGATAAAATTCAGAAGCAAGAAAAATTGGAAGAAGTAGTGTGCCTGAGAAAGAAATTAGAAAAATCCCAAAGAGAATTATTAATGAATACTCCTCAAATGACAAGCTCTGAACAATTGGACAAGATTCTAAATGATCAAAGGTCTCCTCTCATAAAGGTTGGGATAGGATATGAAGGAGAAACCAGTAAGTCCAAGGTAGAAGATAACAAGAATATCATTTTTGTAAAAGTTGTAAAGGATAATGAAGCAACTCAAAATATTCCTACAAAAGTAGAAGCCAACAAGAACATGATTTGCAAAGAAGTAAACAGAAACAAGAAGCAACCTCAATTGACAAAGAACGAAATGAAGAAACAGTCAGATGAAAAAGGCTCATGCACTCTTGAATATGAATTGAACAAATTTGGAAGGTGTCAAAGGAGGTTCTTTCCTCCTATGAAAAATATCACATGTTTCTCTTATCATAAATCAGGACATATTGCATCACATTGTAAGACAAGGCATATTAACTTTAACCAGCAAAATATGCAGCAAATGAGAAGACTACCTCAAGAAAACAAATGGAAAAGACAACCACTCACCAGGTACATAAATCAATTCCATGGCTACTATTTTTCATGCAATGAATTTGGACATAAATCTGTTGAATGTAAATTGTGTTAAAAAATGGGAACAAAATATTATACATAAGCTCAAACGTACCTTGGTAAAATAAGATGTTATGTATGCCTCAAGCTTGGTCACAAAGCAAAAGACTGTAAACTACCATATACATTAAAGAAATCTAGACAGATGATGGAATCTAATCAAATCAAACAAAACTATGAATAAAAAAGAAGTGCAAACATTATGAAAAACCCCAATAAAGTATGGAAGGAAAAGAGAAAGGGGGAGCATGTTACCTCAATAACATAATGAATCCATCATAGTCTCAGGGGGAGGTGCTCTAGGAAGCAACACAAATATCCAACCAGTGATAGATATGAAGCAACATCCCAGGGGGAGAGCAGTTCATAAATAGTCCCCACAAAAGTAGTCTAAGAAGAGCTCCATGAAATAACAACAGCTAAAAGGTCAAGAAGGGAGAGGAAAATTCCTCTAACAGAGAACTACAGAGGAAGAATATTATCTGAAGCATTCAATAGCTAACAGATTGATGGAAGAATAGAAGGCAACAAGAAGCCATGGTAGTAGAGAGAACATCAACCATGAACATGTAAGTTAAGAAGACAACAACACATTAAGTGATGATCACATTGTGCATCATACTGCTAGAATTAACAATGAATCACATTAAGAAGGATGAGTAAGAGAAGTGCCTATCATCATTTTGTCATTACATCATTCATCTATGAAAAGTCCCCTTGGAGGAATGCAGTTAAGTAAGTGATAAATCACTAAGTGATATGCCCATGAATATTCCAAGTAAAGAAATTGAAGATGTCTTCCCGAAGATCATTATGTTAGAACAGTTGAATTGTATATAAAGAAACAATGATTCTGGAGCAGTCCTAGAAAGGAAAATGCAGTGAAATTCCTTTGAACAGAATGACAGAATAAGAAAAATGGTTGATGATGCCAAGATCAAATTCAGTATATTGATGATTGCTGGTGTGAACAGTGGAAAGCTCAATAGTAGAAACTATGAAGGTTGTCTTAACTATGGGTGCATGTGCGAGTTGAAGTGAAATTAATGCTTGGCTTATCAAAGTAGTATCAATTGGTATTTGGATCACACAGTATGCCTATCAGCAGAATACCAAGTGTCCTCAATAGAGCAGTGGTATGGTACAGGTCCTCAAGATTAGAAGTACATCAAGGTAGTATACCCAGCATTATCTGCATTTTTTTTAAAGCATAAAAGGGTCGATGAAAGGGCAAAAGGATCATTATCTTGTTTACACTTGAAGTAGTATATTGAACATTGAAGCAATATCTATTTCTAGATATGACTGCATGCCTTCCTCAAGTCAGTACAGATATATCTTCAAGGCCTCTCTCTTAAGATCATTCATAAAACTGTGTGAAGTCTGTTGGCTGAGATATCAATTAAACAACTTGAAGATGTTTTTGTTGAAAATCATCATGATAGAATAGTTAAAGTATCTGAAGTATGGAGGACTAGTTGTGATTACCATTGAAGCTCAAAATTATTTTATTAATTTATCCAAATCCTACTTCAGCATAAAGGATTTGCTGGTAATTCACCTTTAAAGAGAGATTGATCATTGACATACATACCCCCTTATGTCATAAAGAAAATTGCATGATTGATAAGTGAGTCTAACTAATACACTGAATGTATCTAGCCTCAAGGGTTAGTTTTGAAAGTACATTGTACAAAAAGTAAAGTCATTTGGTCTCTTAGATTGAAAGATATCATATAATCTCACCATAATTTGTAAGCTCTGGTTTGATTCATTGATCACATCAATAACAAGGACTTTTCAACTATTGAGTGTAATATCCTTGTCAACATCCTATCTCATATCACCACCAACAAGCAGGAAAGGTGAACCACAGCTTTAAAAGATATATTGGCATCATCATCATAATTGAAAATATGTTTTACTGTAGATGTGTATTGCAGAAGAAGACATATTCCATCTACAATATTCCTCAATAGTCTATACAGGTGCAAGGAGTCTGTGCTTTGGGATGGTATCAACTTAATGTGTATATACATACAAGTTCAATGATTCTGAAAGTGTTCTCCCAACAACTCTTGTCCACCAATTTGGAGCAACATGGTAGAAAGTCAAAAGAAAAAGGGCCTAAACACAACTCAGAGAAAGGAAATGCAAAGATAGCATCTACACTCAGAGATGTGCAACACTTTTCCATTGATGTCAAAGGGGGAGGAAAAGCAAGCAAAATAAGATAGGTAGAGGAAGACAAAACACACCTTTTAGAATGAAAGGGGGAGGAAGTCCTGCAGGAAGTATTAGAGTATTGCCATCAATTCCAAAGGAGGAGACCGTTGGAAATATTGTCATTGATGGCAAAGGAGAAGACAGGAGTAGCACCTGAACTATCACTAAAGCAAAAGAGCAAAGAAGAAACAACAATAAAGAAAAGAATTAGACAGGAAGAAGAGGCAACAAAGAAGCAGAGGCATCAAAGAAGTAGAGAGGTAGCAGAGAGGCAGCAAAGAAAGAATTAGACAAGAAGAAGATGAGGAAATTGTTTCTAAGTTCTGTGTGGAATTTACATATATTCTTCATCAAATTCTGTATGAAGAATACTTGAGTTTCTGTGGAAAATATGAAACTCTCTGTTATTGACTAATTGGATCATGCCAATATTGACTACTTGAATTATTTGTGAAAGTATGAGTTAATTATTTAGGGTTTGTGAGCAGTGTAAAGGGGTTTAATTTGTGATTCTGTATATAATTGAAGAATTGATGATTAATCACGGAGTTAGCATCAATCTTGTGATTAGAGGCGAGAAGGGTTGTATACATATCTGCAATATATATATATATATATATCGAGGTGTATTGATCACTGGAAGGATTGATCAACTGTGAGCTCCATTGAATAGAAGGCGAGGAATCAAGGTCTAAATAATCACACTGGATTTGATTTAATGGCACATTAGAATTAGAAGAAAAGGTGAAGCGGATCAATGAAAAACAATGAAATTGTGAAAGGGTTTATATGTGGAAAAATTAAGTTGAATTGAAGTTGAACAATGGAACTATAATGATGTCAATCGAATGATGGTGCGTTGATACTTGAGGTAACCACACCATGGAACGATGTACCCTGAATCCAATAGAATGGAACTTGAGTTGATACAATTCAAAGAAACGATGTTGAAGAACCATGAGGCGACAAACAGTAAGGGCGGTTTTGAACCAAAGAAACCAGAGGTCTCGTAAAGTTTTTAAATGGTAAGCAGAATCCCAAAAATAAATGCGATAGCATTCGGCGTTTGACACATAGCCTAGAGTGGTATTCAATTACCACCCATTTCACAAATTATTTTCGCATTAAAGCTCTGCGGTGGAAAAAATGTGATTGTCATTAGATGTGGATTGATGGAGATCCAACGGTGGATGCACATTTGTTTGCTTGAGAATTAATGAATGGGTATAGTTGTTGTGGGCATGATTACTATATGAAATTCATATGATTTAATTCAAAGTCGATGTTTAATCCAAGATCCAATATATATGGTTGCATTTCCATAAATCAAAGGTTTTTTTGAAGGCCAAACAAGTGGTCTCACGCAAATTTGAGAATGGTAAGTGGATTTCACTTTTTGAACGCGATATCGTTCTTTAAGTGCCACGTGTCCTAAAGGGGTATTCCAAAACCATCTACATTGCGTAATTTTTGAAGATTAAACCCCGTGCAGTTAAATTATGCGATATCCATCGGATGTGCACCCAAGGTATTGTTGAAGCGCGAGAGCAGCTAGACCGTTGGATGGTTGATGAATATGCTGGTAAGTTAACGTGGGACCCGAACATTTATTTATATTGTTGCTTGGATTTTAAGCCAAGTCCGAGTTATGTTTTAGGCAAGGTCAAAGACTTTATGATATACAATGCTGGACCCTATCATAATTTGAGTTTAATTTAAAGTATAAATACATTCAGACTTCTATAAGTAAAGACCGAAGATTTATATGTTTGGGTTCAACAATAAGGATTGAATATTAAATCGAAAATACATTCAGATTTCATAAAAGACCGAAGACCTCTGGGAGTCAAGTACAAATCGAATATTTATTCGATCTCATGAATGCGTTCAATGTAAGTTGAACGTTATTCAACTTCAATAGAATGGGTTTATTAAAGTTGAAAGGTGAATTGTGAAACCGTGACCAATGTTGATGTGCAATGGTTTTTCTCTTAACATTTAATATATGTGGGACCCTAGAACTTTAATACACGTTGGCCTTTGGTTTTAACCGAAGTGGGGATTGATAAAGCGTTGGCACATCTGTTGATATTTAATTAATCAAGGTCTGAAGTATGGTATATAGAGGAAACTCCGCATATGAATTCATGAAGTGGGTTTAGACCATGGTTTAAACTTTTATTGAAACAAGTTGAGTTTTTGCATATTAATGTAATCTAAGTAATATGTTTTGAACCATAGAAAGAAAAGGCAAGCTTCTACATCTATTTAAATTGCCTAATTCAGAAAATAAGAAAAGCTTCTGCATGTAAAGATTTCCAGACTTTGTGATTTATTTGGGGCTAAACTTGTAAAGCAGTTATATATGCAGCAGATACACAATTGTAGTGAACAAGAGAATATGTAGAACTGTTACATGACAACAGCTGCCAGATTTAGAACATAATTTGGGAAATTCATTCTACATGCATGGAAAACAGGAGAGTATGCAGAAACAGAAAAAGACAGTGACAATAGCAGAAAAGACAAACACACAACAAGATAAGGGCTGAAAAAGGGCTGAGTGAAATTGATTTATGTAACTGTAAATGTGAATGTAAATGATTTAAAATAATTTTTATTGTGTGTGATGCAAAGGAAAGTATTCGTAGGCAAAGAATAAGCCCACTGTAATATGGAAATGTATACATTTTTCCTAATGTGCTAGGCAAGAAAATGAGAAGGTGGAAGTCAAAGAGTCATGGATGTTCATTTCGAATTCCCTGAGGAATGCTAACAGTCATGAAATAATCTCTATAAATGATGTCACATAGATATGCATAGAGAAGTTAGAGAATGAAGAAATGAGGCAGAGAGGGTAAGAAGAAGGAGGAGAAGATAGAGAAGCTGTGAAGATTCAGAGATGATTTAAGGTAGATGTGAAGGCTGGTGGATTGTAGTGAAGAAGGAACATAACGGAGCTGATATCCAGGTATATCAACATTTTCTTTGAAAGAGTGAGGAATTTTGTGTTTCCATATCAAGTTGTAGCTTGATAGATGTCATTTGTAGCTGGCTGAGGTAGAAGCCTCCTGCAGGTTGTAGCCTGAAAAAAATAGATGGGAGTTGGAGCTTCCTTGCAAGTTGTAGCTTGCAGAATTGAGGTAGGAGCCTCCTGTAGGTTGTAGCCTGCAGAAAATAGATGGGTATTGGAGCTTCCTTGCAAGTTATAGCTTGCAGAATTGAGGTAGGAGCCTCCTGTAGGTTGTAGCCTGTAGAAAATAGATGGGAGTTGGAGCTTCATTGCAAGTTGTAGCTTGCAGAATTGAGGTAGGAACCTCCTATAGGTTGGAGCCCACAGAAAATCAGTGGTGAGAGGGAGTTGGAGCTTGCCTTTGCATCACAACAATTAGAAGATGTGGTTTTCTTCCTTATGGGTTTCCACTTATATCTGTTGTCTATGTGCATGATGTTTATGTGTTGATATGGTGTATCTAATCTGCTTAATACTTGCTACTCACATATTAAGTTGATCATGAAATGAAGATGTAAATAAGTTTAAAGGAAATTTTTAAAATTCCATGAATGTGTTAAACTGATTCACCCGCCCCTCTCAGTTTAACTAAGGGTTCAACAATTGGTATCAAAGCCAGGTTCCTTTAGAGTAAGCCTAATAGCTTGAAGGAGATCTTGTTGAGTGATGGACTATCAAAATGTACCTGTGTTACATACAACAAACTTTTTGGAATGGAGAGATAAGGTTAAAACATATTTAATGGCTTATGAACCTGAGGTATGGAAACTTGTATGTGATGGTTACTACACAGAATCTCCCTCGGTGCAAGAAAAACTGAGGAATGCCAAGGAAAAATGTGTGATATACAACAATCTTCATAACAAGGATCTTGAGTTAATAATGGATTTAACCTCTGCAAAAGAAATCTGGGATAGATTGCATTTCATGCATGAAGTAGACACTAGGGACTGCATTGTCAAGAAGGAGAAGAGAATCAAGAAGAAGAAAAATTCATGTCTAAAGGAAAATGTTCAATCAAATGAGGTACCTGATAGTGTGAATGGAAGTAAGTTCCATGAAGAAATTATAGTGAAAGAACAAACCAAACTTGACATTGCCTTGACTGAAATAGAAAGATTGAAGAATGAAAACAAAGACCTGAAGAAATTAGTGCAAATATGTGATGAGAAAGAATATGAAGATAAGAAAGAAATTGTTAGGTTTAAGACAAAACTTGAAGAAGCAAGGAAAGTAGAAGACACTCTACTAAAGCAAATAAAGGATAAAATTCAGAAGCAAGAAAAATTGGAAGTAGTATGCCTGAGAAAGAAATTAGAAAAAGCCCAAAGAGAATTATTAATGAATACTCCTAAAATGACAAGCTCTGAATAGTTGGAAAAGATTCTAAAGGCTCAAAGGTCTCCTCTCATAAAGGTTGGGATAGGATATGAAGGAGAAACCAGTAAGTTCAAGGTAGAAGATAACAAGAATATCATTTTTGTAAAAGCTGTAAAGGATAATGAAGCAACTCAAAATATTCCTACAAAAGTAGAAGCTAGCAAGAACATGATTTGCAATGAAGTAAACAGAAACAAGAAGCAACCTCAAATGAAAAAGAACGAAATGAAGAAACAGTCAGATGAAAAAGGCTCACACACTCTTGAATATGAATTAAAAAAATTTGGAAGGTGTCAAAGGAGGTTCTTTCCTCCTATGAAAAATATCACATGTTTCTCTTGTCATAAACCAGGACATATTGCAGCACATTCTAAGACAAGGCATATTAACTTTAACTAGCAAAAGATGCAGCAAATGAGAAGACTACCTCAAGAAAACAAATGGAAAAGACAACCACTCACCAGGTACATAAATCGATTCCATGGCTACTATTTTTCATGCAATGAATTTTGACATAAATCTGTTGAATGTAAATTGTGTTAAAAAAGGGGAACAAAATATTATACATCAGCTCAAACGTACCTTGGTAAAATAAGATGTTATGTATGCCTCAAGCTTTTTCACAAAGAAAAAGACTGTAAACTACCATATACATTAAATAAATCTAGACAGATGATGGAATCTAATCAAATCAAACAAAACTATGAATCAAAAAGAAGTGCAGACATTATGAAGAACCCCAATAAAGTATGGAATGAAAAGAGAAATGGGGGGCCTATTACCTCAATAACATAATGAATCCATCATAGTCTCAGGGGGAGCTTCTCTAGGAAGAAACACAAATATCCAACTAGTGATAGATATGAAGCAACATCCCAGGGGGAGAGCAGTTCATAAATAGTCCCCACAAAAGTAGTCTAAGAACAAATCCATGAAATAACAACAGTTAAAAGGCTGGGAAGGGAGAGGAAAATTCCTCTAACATAGAACTACAGAGGAAGAAGATTATCTGAAGCATTCAATGCTAACAGATTGATGGATCAATAGAAGGCAACAAGAAGCCATGGTAGTAGAGAGAACATCAGCCATGAACATGTAAGCTAAGAAGACATCAGCACATTAAGTGATGATCACATTGTGCATCATACTGCTAGAATTAACAATGAATCACATTAATAAGGATGAGTAAGAGAAGTGCCTATCATCATTATGTCATTACATCATTCATCTATGAAAAGTCCCCTTGGAGGAATGCAGTTAAGTGGGTGATAAATCGCTGAGTGATCTACCCATGAAGATTCCAAGAAAAGAAATTGAAGATGTCTTCCCGAAGATCATTATGTTAGAACAGTTGAATTGTATATAAAGTAGCAATGATTCTGGAGCAATCCTAGAAAGTAAAATGCAGTGACATTCCTTTGAACAGAATGACAGAATAATAAAAATGGTTAATGAAGCCAAGATCAAATTCAGAGTATTGATGATTGCTGGTGTGAATAGTGGAAAGCTCAATAGTATAAACTATGAAGGTTGTATTAACTATGGGTGCATGTGAGAGTTGAAGTGAAATTACTGCTTGGCTTATCAAAGTAGTATCATTTGGTATTTTGATCATGCAGTCTGCCTATTAGCAGAATACCAAGTGTCCTCAATAGAGCAGTGGTATGGTATAGGTCCTCAAGATCAGAAGTACATCAAGGTAGTATACCCAACATTATCTGCATTTTTTTTAAAGCATAAAAGGGTCAATGAAAGGGCAAAAGGATCATTATCTTTTTTACACTTGAAGTAGTATATTGAACATTGAAGCAATATCTATTTCTAGATATAACTGCACGCCTTCCTCAAGTCAGTACAGATATATCTTTGAGGCCTCTCTCTTAAGATCATTCATAAAACTGTGTGAAGTCTGTTGGATGAGATATCAATTAAACAACTTGATGATGTTTTTGTTGAAAATCGTCATGACAGAATAGTTAAAGTATCTGAAGTATGAAGGACTAGTTTTGATTACCATTGAAGCTCAAAAATATTTTATTAATTCATCCAAATCCTACTTTAGCATAAAGGATTTGCTGGTAATTCACCTTTAAAGAGAGATTGATCATTGACATACATACCCCCTTATTTCATAAAGAAAATTGCATGATTGATAAGTGAGACTAACTAATAAACTGAATGTATCTAGCCTCAAGGGTTAGTTTTGAAAGTACATTGTACAAGCAGTAAAGTCATTTAGTCTCTTAGATTGAAATATATCATCTAATCTCACCATAAGTTGTAAGCTCTGGTTTGAAAAAACACACCTTTCAGAATGAAAGGGGCAAGAATTCCTGGAGGAAGTATTGGAGTATTACCATCAATTCCAAAGGGGGAGACTATTGGAAATATTGTCATTGATGGCAAAGGAGAAGACAGGAGTAGCACCTGAACTATCACTAAGGCAAAAGAGCAAAGAAGAAACAAAAATAAAGAAAATACTTAGAAAGGAAGCAAAGGCAGCAAAAAAGCAAAGAGGTAGCAGAGAGACAACACAGAAAGAATTATACAAGAAGAAGATGAGGAAATTGTGTCTAAGTTCTATGTGGAATTTACATATATTCTTGGTCAAATTTTGTATGAAGAATACTTGAGTTTCTGTGGCAAATATGAAACTCTGTGTTATTGACTGATTGGATCATGCAAATATTGACTGCTTGAATTATTTGTGAAAGTATTATTTAATCATTCAGGGTTTGTGAGTAGTGTAAAGGGGTTTAATTTGTGATTCTGTATATAGTTGAAGAATTGATGATTAATCGCAGAGTTAGCATCAATCTTGTGATTAGAGGCGAGAAGGGTTGTATACATATCTGCAAAATATATATATCGAGGTGTATCGATCACTGGAAGGATCGATCAACCATGAGATCCATTGAATAGAAGGTGAGGAATCAAGGTCTAAAGAATCACACTAGATTTGATTTAATGGCACATCAGAATTAGAAGCAAAGGTGAAGCGGATCAATGCAGAACAATGAAATTGTGAAAGGGTTTATATGCGGAAGAATTAAGTTGAATTGAAGTTGAAAAATGGAACTGTAACGATGGCAATCGAATGATGGTGCATTGGTACCTGAGGTAACGACACCATGGAACAGTGTAACCTGAATCCAATAGAATGGAACTTGAGTTGATACAAGTCAAAGAAATGATGTTGAAGAACCGTGAGGTGACAAATAGTAAGGGCGATTTTGAACCAAAGAAACCAGTGGTCTCGCAAATTTTTTAAATGGTAAGCGGAATCCAAAAAAGAAATGTGATAGAATTCAGCGTTTGACACATAGCCTGGAGTGGTATTCAATTACCACCCATTTCACAAATTGTTTTCGCGTTAAAGCTCTTCGGTGGAAAAAATGCGATTATTGTTAGATGTGGATCGATGGAGATCCAACGGTGGACGCACATTTGTTTGCTTGAGAATTAATGAATGGGTATAGTTGCTGTGGGCCCGAGTACTATATGAAATTCATATGATTTAATTCAAAGTTGAGGTTTAATCCAAGATCCAATATATATGGTTGCATTTCCATAAATCAAAGGCTGTTTTGAAGGCCAAACAAGTGGACTCACGCAACTTTCATAATGGTAAGTGGATTTCACTTTTTGAACGTGATATCGTTCTTTAAGTGCCACGTGTCCTAAATGGGTATTCCAAAACCATCTACATCGCGTAATTTTTAAAAATTAAACCCCGTGAAATTAAATTGCATGATATCCGTTGGATGTGCACCCAAGGTATCATTGAAGCGCGAGAGAAGCTAGACCATTGGATGGTCTATGAATATGCCGGTAAGTTAACGTGGGACCCGAACATTTGTTTATGTTGTTGTTTGGATTTTAAGCCAAGTCCGAGTTATGTTTTAGCCAAGGTCAAAGACTTTATGATATATGATGCCGGACCCTATCATAATTTGGGTTTAATTCAAAGTATAAATACATTCAAACTTCTATAAGTAAAGACCGAAGATTTATATGTTTGGGTTCAACAATAAGGATTGAATATTAAATCGAAAATACATTCAGATTTCATAAAAGACCGAAGACCTCTAGGTGTCAAGTACAAATCTAATATTTATTCGATCTCATGAATGCGTTCAATGTAAGTTGAACGTTATTCGACTTCAATAGAATGGGTTTATTAAAGTTGAAAGGTGAATTGTGAAACCGTGACCAATGTTGATGTGCAATGGTTTTTCTCTTAACGTTTAATATATGTGGGACCCTAGAACTTTAATACACATTGGCCTTTGGTTTTAACCGAAGTGGGGATTGATAAAGCGTTGGCACATCTGTTGATATTTAATTAATCAAGGTCTGAAGTATGGTATATAGAGGAAACTCCGCATATGAATTCATGAAGTGGGTTTAGACCATGGTTTAAATTTTTATTGAAACAAGTCGAGTTTCTGCATATTAATGTAATCTGAGGAATATGGTTTGAACCATAGAAAGAAAAGGCAAGCTTCCACATCTATTTAAATTTCCGAATTCAGAAAATAAGAAAATATTCTGCATGTAAAGATTTCCAGACTTTGAGATTTATTTGGGGCTAAACTTGTAAAGCAGTTATATATGCAGCAGATACACAATTGTAGTGAACAGGAGAGTATGTAGAACTGTTACATGACAACAGCTGCCAGATTTAGAACATAATTTGGGAAATGCATTCTACAGGCATGGAAAATAGGAGAGTATGAAGAAACTGAAAAAGACAGTGACAACAACAGAAAAGACAAACACACAGCAAGCCAAGGGCCGAAAAAGGGATGAATAAAATTGATTTATGTAACTGTAAATGTGAATGTAAATGATTGGAATTATTTTTATTGTGTGTGATGCAAAGGAAAGTATTTGTAGGCAAAGAAATACCCCACTGTAATATTGAAATGTATACATTTTTCCTAATGTGCTAGACAAGAAAAGGAGAAGGTGGAAGTCAAAGAGTTATGGTTGTTCATTTCGAATTCCCTGAGGAATGCTAACAGTCATGAGAAATCTCTATAAATGATGTCACATAGATATGAATAGAGAGGTTATAGAATGAAGAAATGAGGCAGAGAGGGTAAGAATAAGGAGGAGCAGATAAAGAAGTTGTGAAGATTCAGAGATGATTTAAGGCAGATATGAAGGCTGGTGGACAGTAGTGAAGAAGGAACAGAACAGAGCTGATCTCCAAGTAAATCAAAATTTTCTTTGAAAGAGTGAGGAAGTTGGTGCTTCCATATCAAGTTGTAGCTTGATAGATGTCAGTTGTAGCTGGCTGAGGTAGGAGCCTCCTGCAGGTTGTAGCCTACCAAAAATAGATGGGAGTTGGAGCTTCCTTTCAAGTTGTAGCTTGTAGAATTGAGGTAGGAGCCTCCTGTAGGTTGTAGCCTGCAGAAAATAGATGGGAGTTGGAGCTTCCTTTTAAGTTGTAGCTTGCAGAATTGAGGTAGGAGCCTCCTGTAGGTTGTAGCCTGCAAAAAATAGATGGGAGTTGGAGCTTCCTTGCAAGTTGTAGCTTATAGAATTGAGGTAGGAGCCTCTTGTAGGTTGGAGCCTACAAAAAATCAGTGGTGAGAGGGAGTTGGAGCTTGGCTTTGCATCACAACAATAATAAGATGTGGTTTTCTCCCTTATGGGTTTCCACTTATATCTGTTGTCTATGTGCATGATTTTTATGTGTTGATATGGTGTATCTAATCTGCTTAATACTTGTTGCTCACATATTAAGATTTCTCACATATTAAGTTAATCATGAAATGAAGGTGTAAATAAGTTTAAAGGAAAGTTTTAAAAGTCCATGAATGTGTTAAACTGATTCACCCACCCCCCCTGATTTTAACTAAGGGTTCAACACATTCAACATCCCCTCTATGCAGATCTACCTCCATCCTGTGTGCTGAAACAACCTAGGGGGGTATGTGTTTATACCCTTGATCTTTTGTTGCAGGCCATCCTTCCCTCCTGTCCATTCCATCTCCAATGTTCTCCAGTTAGTGGTAACTCTCCCAAGAGTGATTAACCACTGGACTCCCAATATGACATTGGTGTCTGGAATGTTTACCAAAAAGAAATGGTATATTAATTTGTAGGTCCCTATGGTAATGGTTAGTGTTGGAACATACTTGGAACATTGCAGGGTCATAGCTCCTGGGACCAAAACTAAAAATCCCTCAAACCCCTCCATGTGGATTCCTCTCCTTTGTACCAGTTGTGCATCAATAAAATTATAAGTGGCTCCATTATCTATCAACACAGAAACTCTTTGCCCCATGATAGTACTGTTGAGGTATAAAAGGTGTCTTTTTAACACCTATTTATCTCACATTAATTATCAATTCGGGAGCGAATTTTTATTTCAAGAGTGTACTCAGTCTGAGGTAGCAATTTATCCAAGAGTAATGCCTTGTAATATGTAGTACAATGTTTCAAATGAAAAAGTAAACGGATACTTGAAAAATAAATCTAACTACAACAGCATAAACTCAAATGCTCTGAAATATTAATTAAACCAATCTCCAAAACATCGATCAGGGATATAGTAGCAATAACTCCTTCCCTTAGAAATTGATGCAAGATAACCAATTTGGGAACTTGGAAGAAATAACTAGTGTCCTCTACAGTTGGTGATCTTAAAGCAATCAAAATGAAAGCAAACTCAATCTTTGTGCCGATGAAAATAACTGAAAGGAACAAAATCTGGAAAGGAACAACAATTCTAATTCTAACGCAATTAGGCAACTAATCTCAATATACTCCAATCCTGTTGACAGCCAAGACTATGAAACAGTTCATTGGAATGAATCATAAATCAATGGAACATCAACGCTTTATAAAAGATAGCAAGATGAATGAGATAGTAAATATGATCCTTGCTAAGATAGAATAGCAGTGCAATTCATTAACGTATACATCAAATCCGAATTCAATCCAACAACAATCAAATAACTCTGTAATCGTAATGAATCTAAATGCAATTATCACACAATAGAAATACAAACAGCGGATCACTCCACCAAGGCCGGGCCCTCAACCGCCGGTGAAAGCACCGCAGGGCTACTGCAGAGCTTGAGAAATGGAACGAGAACGCCTCTTTGTATTAATCAAATATGAATAGCTTTTACATCAGTTGCTCTTTGATCACAATAGTCAAGGAATTACAGTGTTATAAAGGGAATTCAATAATCATCCATTGTTCTCCAATACACAATACATGCTCTCCTTTTATAATTAGAAGGAAGAGAAATTAAATAGAAAATATGATCTCCCATAACAATATTGGATTGTTCCCAACAACTTGATCATCCAGAAAATACATTTTCAATAATCTTTCAACAAGAGCAAGGTGAATTTGGCTTTGCAGCTGAGATTTGGAGGACAACCACAACAACAAATTTGAGAAAATCATGCTCAAAGAACCCTGCGTTTCTCTCAATAAAGGCCTAATTTGGGAAAAAAGTTCTTCAATAAAGTTAATTGGGCCCGTTCTGGACAAAACCCATGTTTCGGATTTTCCAGATTCTTCTTCATTTGCTCAAAATATTAACTGCAAAACTGTCACTTCTTATTCCAGCGAATTTTTGAGTTGAAATATTTGATGATGATTTGGAGATCAAATCTTCAATCTGGAAAATATCTTGGAGGCTAAAATGGTGAGTGATGTTACAAAATATATTAATGAACCATCATTGATAAAATCATGCATAATAATCATCAATTTATTAAAAATAAAGGAGAATAAATAATATTCATCCATAAGAGCATAAATCATTATAAAATGGATTTATATGATAAATTATAATAAATGACATGATAAAGAAGAGTAAAATTGGATGAAATAAATGTTAAAAAGTGGTCGTATTCATGACTCAACATACCCCCAAACTGAATATATTGCATGTCCTCATGCAACCCAAAGACAAAACCCATGTGTTAACCAAGCAAAGAAAATTGTTCATCCCAACTCATGAAATGGATGGAACAAATGAATTTTTCCTCAAATAATGAAAATTCAATTTTAGCAATCTTGATAAAAGCATAACAATTTTTACAGTTGACATTCAACTATATGTATATGAAGTTGCAGAAAAATGTGACATAAGTAACAACAAACTTCATTAACCATTTTCTCAAAAATCAGATCCTTTTGATGCACGGATCATGAAATATAAAAAAAATGGTTGTAGGTGATAGTCTATAATTTTCGAAGTTTTATGAACTAATTTAGCGTGAAATTATCTAGATTTGTGTATTTTAATGATACCTCTTTGTTATCCAGAAAGCACAAGAATTCAATTCACAGTTTTAAAGATATATGCAAATAAATTTATGCAATGTACAAAAATGAAATTGTATGCCTTAAACAAGAAAGAGAGTAAAAAACATCTATCATATGTAGCAATTCCCCGCCCCCCCAAACTGAATAATTAACATGTCCTCGTGCAATGCTAGAAAACAAAGAGAGGTGGTTGCTACAATCTATTGAAATCGATTCTTGGTGTAAAACAACATGGAATAAGGGAGGTGTTGAGGATGAATAAGAATATCCATGGATGATAAAGAATATTACTGACATGGTCACAATAAAGAAATTAAAGAAATCAACACTCCCCCAAACTAAAATATGAGACGTGTCTAAAAAAACTGGGAAGTGGTAAATATGTGGAATGAATGATGATAAATAATGCTCAATGGATTTTCATGAAATTCTCCTAAATTCATAATAAATCAGAAAATTATGCTATTTTACCTTAAGTGTTACCTTCGAAAAATGTGGAATTACATGTAGGGACTGACCTTTTTTGAAGCTGATGTAGGCTGAGTGGATACTAAAAGTGATGCAAAAGGTGGAAGCCATGCAAGCACATCATGTCTGAAGAATTGTGCGCATTCATGAGCCTTCGCTGTTAATTGCAATAGTGTGGTCGTGCTGCGAATAGAATTCCCCCCCATACTCGTTGTTCTCCTGTAAAAAAATCACAATTATGTATGCAATTTTCTTGAATCCACAGTTTCAGTTTGGAATGGAAACAGATAAGATGCATGCAAAAAAGTTCAAGCAGAAAAAAATTCTGTAAAAATGCAGTATCAATATTGTGGCAAATCAGTAAAATAGAAAAGCAGCGTATTGCACAACAATTGTACAGCATGGAAAGGCATACATACTTATGATACAATCAATGAAAATTATAGCATTTACTAAAATCCATGCATGTGATAAATCGTAAAGAGATATGGAAGCGTTTTGTAATGATTTAAGGATATGGAGAAGGGACAGCTTAAGATAAACATAAGTACAAATGCGTTTGTTACCCACTTAAACTAATGTGATCGATTTATGATGATTTTGATGTATAATAGGTTCAAAATCAAAGGTTAAGGATTCATACTTTCATCTGATATTTAAATAGAGATATAGGAAAATGGGTTTAATATTACTATTGATGTGTATAAATGTGGCTCCAATACCATCAACAGAGCTCTGTTGCCCACAGGTATCCATAACCTTGACAGAGTTGCTCTCTCAGCCTTGGAGCCATTGTCCTTTATTTATGCTGAGGAAGTGCTTGTTAATTGTCATAATGGAGGCCATTGTGTTGGATTGGTGACCAGATAAATCACAATGTCATTCGTTGGGAATAAGTGAAAAGTGGGCAGGCCAGCTCGTGATGGGACCTCCTGTTCCAAGGACTTCTTAATTTTTTCAATTGTCCATTGGACCATATCCCTGGTTTGGTGGCCATGATGGGAATTCCACTTCACTTGCTTCTTTATGAACATGGTAGGCCGGCTCTTGATGAGACCCCCTATCCTCCATGTGCCAAATTATAAAATTATTAATGAAATATGTAAATATTTTTCTTTTCATATAGTACTTTCCTATTTATTCATGAAAGATGGCTCAACACTCTTTAAGAGTAGGGATGGTGGAAGAAGTCTGAACAGCTCAATAGAAATGAATATACCCTTGTTCCTACTCCATAAGTGAAAATCAAAGAAAGTTATAAAATATGGGAAGAACCAACATGATAAATATAATCGATCATATGAATTTAGTGGTAATAAGACAACAAGATCATGTTATTGATTATGTCCCTTTTTCCTTTTTCTTATAATTACTAAACAAATTTCTTAAAAATGACGATTTATTTTGATTTGCTGATTACAATAAGCTCTAATTTGTATGATTGTGTATCCTTCCATAAATTGTATGTTTGTCTTTCAAAAAGTTATGAAAAATTCAAAAAAAAATCCTCAAAATGTTGTTCACAAACAAGAAAAATGCACTCAAAAAGTGTTGTTCTTTTGGAAAGGAACAGTAAAAACAATCTGCGAAAATGTTGATGTTATTTTTGAAAAGATGTTCCTTTGGAAAGGAATAACAAAAATGCTCACAACAATACTGCTGTTCCTTTCGAAAGGAACAACAAAGGTGTTGTTCCTTTGGAAAGGAACAACAAAAACATTCACAGCAAAACTGTTGTTTCTTTCGAAAGAAGGAACAAAAAAAATTCACAAGTAAGAATGGTTCAAGAAATAAAATTCTATACAAAAAAAAACAAGCAAAGTAAAAGAAAACAAACTTTATGTACAGGTTTCAAGAATTTTTTTTTATTTTTTTTTATTTTTTTTTATTTTTTTTTTTTATTTTTTTTTACAAAATTGGTGCTACCAAAGAATTTCCTTCTGCGATTGAAACTTGCATGGTGGGTTACTTATTGTTCAACTACCACTGGAGCACAAATTTCAATTTGAAGGGATCAACACCTAAAACACAAAAACATAAAAGAAATAAAAAAAGAAACGACACTTTATTAAGTTACAACAGCTATGATGTTATTTCCTAAATGAATATCAATCTATTAATGGGAAAAAAATGATTTCTTTAAAAAATGTTTTGACAACAATAACATGAATCTTGAAATGAGAACCAATTCTTCATTTCTTCTTGTTATAAATCTGTTAGGTAATGAACTGTATGAAATGCCCTTGTTTTACTAAAATTTCTTTCAAGAATCACTCGTCCATAAATTGACCTTCTTTGTTCTCGTAAGACCTGCAAAAAAACAAGTCTCTACCTGCAATAAAACATTAAATCATGAAAAAATAGAGGTGTACAGGTTTCCTTAATCCAAGAATTATGTAAAAAACTAACAAGTAGTTACTCTGTAGAACAAATCCACGGACAAAGTAAAATTAATTTATTACCTGCGGGAGAGCAGTGGCCAATCATGCTAACCAGCAATGTTTCAATCATAACTTCTTTGTTTTTGGTCTGATTCGAGTGATTCAAAAGAAAAATGAAAGATAATTCAAAGGTTTATCTCCAATAGAAATATGTTTTAAAAATTCCATGTAATGGTATGTTAAATCTTCTGAGAACAACCTGCATAATAAAGTTATTTTCGATTTTCCAGCTTTGACCAACAGTTGATATTTCAAGCATAAATTATTCGTTTGATGGAAGATTAAAGCGATTCAAGTTGAATATTAAATTATATTCATTTATTGATATCCAATAGAAATAGGTTTTGAATACAAGAAGAATTGATGAGTCAAATACGTTAAGGAACAACCGAGAAAACAGAGTTTCAAGAGTGCTGATTTATGATAGGCAGTCAGTATTTTGGTCATAAATTCCTCATACGATATCGAAATTGAGTGATTCAAATTGATTTTTAATATAGATTCATATAGGAATCTACCATAAAAATAGGTTTTAAAAATATAGTCATTTAGGCCTCCAAAAATTAATTGTCCCAACTATGTTGTTGAGCTGCCTACTAGACACCCTGTCAATGTTTTGGTCCTAACTTTTTTGTTTCAAATCCAAATAGAGTGATTCAAATTGGGTTAGAAAATAGCCATAAAGGGATACTTAGGATATAAACATGTTTTAAAAATATTCATTTTTGGTCCCCCAAAACATGACTGTCCCAAATTTGTTTTCAGGAATTTCATCAAGCCCGCAAGCCAAAAAAATGATATTCAAGCTTTTTTTCCATATTGATGATAAAAATGAATATAAGTGTTTTTAGAATGGTTATTTGCAATATAATTCATCTACATACACAAATAAATTAAAATATTTATCATCAATGTTGATTTCACAGCGTGTTGCAACAAAGAAACAACTATTTTTACAAAAATAAATAAAAAAAATGTGTTTGTTTTATTTCCTCTTTTATTTATTTCTCCACTATCCTACTCTGAATTGGAAAATGAATATGATTACATATAAGAGTATTTCCAGTGGATCCATTTCCGAAATAAGGCTTCAATTATGTACATACCCAAATTTGAAAAATGTATGTTAATAAAAATTAGGGTATGAGAAGCCAACTTCCCTTGAAAAGATGATGCCAAAAATTGTTGAAGTATGGAGTGATGTTGCAAACAAATGATGGAGTGAAACCAATCTTCAATATATTATTTACTTCCTTGATTTCCCATAGCCATCATATCATGAAGTTCTTGAGCTTTTAAAATGGTTTGTTGGTGCAAACTAGAAGAAACCTCATTTTCTTTTATAACTTCTACAATTTTTGGATTTGATACATTCTGAGTCTCAGTGTAAGTTTTTTCCAATGGTACATGTGAGATAGAATGGGTGGGAAGGGTGGATGAATTTTGCAGTTCAACACTGTAAGCATGTTGTACTGGTTTATTATGGTGAGGGTGTGGAATGAGTTGAACAGGAAATTGTATAGGGAATGGAGCCTTTTTATGATGTAGTTGATTGGGTTGATTAGATGATTTTGATAGGCAAACAAGGTGTTGTGGAAGAGATGGAATATGTGTTTGTGCTACAAGATGAGGAAGAGTAGTCATGCAATCATAAGGTGAACCATGCCAAGCTTGTAGACAAGATTGGTGGTGGTTATATTGAGATTGGCATGGCTGCCCTAACATGTGAGTATTCCATAACGAATTATGCAAGTAAGAGAATGGAGAGGAAGTGTTTTGAACCATACCCGTAGGCCATGATTTCCATGGTTTTGACCTTGTTGTAGCTTCCCCATCTCTTTGATATGCTACTTCCAAATTAGATAAGGAAGAGTGAGTATCTATGGGATGCTCCTTTTGGTAATGAGGGAAAAACACTTCATCAAATTCTTGATTTCTCTGAACCTGCAAAACATTCAATTGTGACTTTAGAGAGCTAATAAAATCATATTTAAAATTTTCAAATAAAACATTGATTTCAGCTCTTATGTCTCTTGTTCTTGTAGTAAATTTAGAAAAGAAAGAAGAAACTTCTCTAGAATTCTTACCAGCCTTAGAAATTCCTCTTGAATACCTTATGCACAATTCAAAAACATCATCATATGATAACTG
This sequence comes from Pinus albicaulis, assembly GCA_034641835.2. Classification (NCBI taxonomy): domain Eukaryota; kingdom Viridiplantae; phylum Streptophyta; class Pinopsida; order Pinales; family Pinaceae; genus Pinus; species Pinus albicaulis. Next base: position 1,158,779,285 of record CM076574.1, read on the forward strand.
AAAAACATCACCTTTTCCTATCAGATTTAAGAGTTCTAAAAAATCATCTTTGATTCCTTTAAGAAGGAGTGTTTTCAAGATCTCTTTTTCCAAATGCTTATGCTTTGATTTTTGAAGGTTATATCGAAATCGCTCTACATAGTCCTCCAAGCTTTCATCTTCCCTTTGTGTCATACCGAAAATATCTTCATTGGATTTGCAATAGTCTTGGTACTTCTTCAAGAATATGTTCTTCATGTCCTCCCATGTTTTGATGCAGTTCCCACCTAGGCTCATGAACCATTGGAGAGCTGCTCTTTTTAGAGTAAGAGGAAACACTTTCAATCTTTGGTCATTAGTACAATAATCATATCCTCTACAAAGTATCTCGAACTCAAATAAGAATGTATCTGGATCTTCATTTGTCAAACCATGAAAATTTGGTAGAGACAATGGGGGAATTATGTGCATTTGTGTCACTCCTCCTAGATCTTTGATAGGGAATTCAAAAGTTGCAATGTGAGCCATTTCTTACCATAATAGAAGATGTTCTTCAGGTGTTTCTTTAAGGATCCTCCTTCCAATGTTCCTGTCAATTGGTTAGTGAAATGGGTGGTGCTTACATCACCACTTGAGTGGAATTACAAGATTCTTTAAAAAAAAAAAAACTCTACCTCTAAAATTAAAAAAAAATGCAAGCATTCGTTCCCACCTTAAGCTTTCACTCAATTCTGCTGTGAAGCGGGCCAATGAACAAGTGTGTTTCTTGCTCAGTGTGCAGATTCTTACCTTCCATCTTTAATACCCAATTCTTCCCAAGCAGAAAAAAATTAAATATGCATCACTCTTTCTAAATGGCATACACTCTCCCCGGCAACGATGCTAAAATGTTGAGGCATAAAAGGTGTCTTTTTAATGCCTATTTATCTTACATTAATTATCAATCCGGGAGCGACTTTTTATTTCAAGAGTGTACTCAGTTTGAGGCATCAATTTATCCAAGAGTAATGCCTTGTAATATGTAGTACAATGTTTCAAATGAAAAAGTAAACGGATGCTTGAAAAAGAAATCTAACTACAACAGCATAAACTCAAATGCTCTAAAATCTTAATTAAACCAATCTGCAAAACATCGATTAGGGATACAGTAGCAATAACTCCTTCCTTAGAAATCGATGCAAGATAACCAATCTGGGAACTTAGAAGCAATAACCAGTGTCCTCTACAGTTGGTGATCTTAAAAGCAATCGAAATGAAAGAAAAATCAATCTTCGTGCTGATGAAAATAACTGAAAAGAACAAAATCTGGAAAGGAACAACAATATGAACAGGAATTCTAATTCTAACGCAATTAGGCAACTAATCTCAATATACTCCAATCCTGTTGACATTCAAGACTATGAAACAGTTCATTGGAATGAATCATAAATCAATGGAACATCAACGTTTTATAAAAGATAGCAAGATGAATGAGATAGTAAATACGATCCTTGTTAAGATAGAATAGCAGTGCAATTCATTAATGTATACATAAAATCCGAATTCAATATAACAACAATCAAATAAATCTGTAATCATAATGAATCTAAATGCAATTATCACACAACATAAATAAAAGAATAGAAATACAAACAGCGAATCGCTCCACCAGGGCCGGGCCCTCAACCACCGGTGAAAGCACCGCTGGGCTACTGCAGAGCTTGAGAAATGGAACGAGAACACATTTTTGTATTAATCAAACATGAATAGCTTTTACATCAGTTTCTCTTTGATCACAAGAGTCAAGGAATTACAGTGTTACAAAGGGAATTCAATAACCATCCATTGTTCTCCAATACACAATACATGCTCTCCTTTTATAATTAGAAGGAAGAGAAATTAAATAGCAAATATGATCTCCCATAAAAATATTGGATTGTTCCCAACAACTTGATCATCCAGAAAATACATTTTCAACAATCTTTCAACAGGAGCAAGGCGAATTTGGCTTTGCAACTGAGATTTGGAGGACGTCCACAAAAACAAATCTAAGAAAATCGTGCTCAAATAACCCTGCCTTTCTCTCAATACAAGCGGAATTTTGGCAAACCATCCTTTAGAAAAGTTAATTGGGACTGTTCTGGACAAAACCCATGTTCCAGATTTTTCAGATTCTTCTTCATTTTCCCAAAATCTTAACCGCAAAACTGCCACTTCTTATTCCAGCGAATTTATGAGTTGGAATATTTGATGATGATTTGGAGATCAAATCTTCAATCTGGAAAATATATTGGAGGCTAAAATGGTGAGTGATGTTACAAAATATATTAATGAACCATCATTGATAAAATCATGCATAATAATCATCAATTTATTAAAAATAAAGGAGAATAAATAATATTCATCCATAAGAGCATAAATCATTATAAAATGGATTTATATGATAAATTATAATAAATGACATGATAAAGAAGATTAAAAATGGATGAAATAAGTGTTAAAAAGTGGTCGTATTCACGGCCCAACAAGTACCTCTCAACCTTAAGGTTATATACTTTGGGACTCCTCTTAACGCTGCAATAGCTCTCCCTCTTGGAGAAAAGTCTTCCATGGATTGTACAGTGCTAGCATCCTTCTTGGAGAAGGTCTTGACATGATGTGTCCTTCCTGCAACACATTATCCCTCTAAATCCCAAACATGGGTTGTCTTCCTTGGTCTTGAGTGAGTCTCTTGCTGCAAAAAGGTTCTTGCCTTGGGCAAGATGTGTTGTAGATCTCTAGCTTTCTCCACAGCTTCAAGGAGTGTGGTTGGTTTAGTGGATTTGACCAACCCTTGCAATGGTTCAGCCATCCCATTCATAAACATGCATACCTTCCTGCTCATAGTGAGTTTGGATACCATCACTGAAAGCTGCAAACACTCAGCAATATAATCCTCAAGATCTCCCTCCTGCTTGAGCTTGGTTAACTTGGCAAAGTGGGCTTCCGGATCTCTTGGATCAAACCACTTCACTAGCTTCTTGGTGAAAGCTGAGTATGAAGTGATATGATAATGCCCAAGTGTGGTCAGTCCCTGAAACCACCATTCTTGAGCTTCCCCTTCTAGGTGCAGCGCAGCTATCTTGATGGCTTCTATCTCAGAAACCTTGTTGAGCTAGAAGTATGTGTCAAACTTCTCCACCCAAGCGTTGGCTGTGCAATTAGGTGTCCCATAAAATATGGGCAAGAAGAACCCTACCATACTGCACTATAGGGTTGATCCCTGCATCAAGTTCTCCTCCTTTTGATGAGGATTAATCCTCCTCCCATCCTTGATCTGGCAAAACTCCTGAAAGCTCAAGTGCTCCTTGAACCCTTGAGATTGGAGTTCATACTCTTAAAAATATTCTCCTAGGGTTCCTTCCTTATCTCCCCTAGTTAGAAATGAAGGCATGGTAGAGCGTTGTGATGCAGCTGAATGCCCCATGCCATTTGCAGTACTGGTGCTTGCCTCATGGAAAAACTCTATAGAATCCCCTTCATGTCTCATCTCCTTGAGGTCCGTTGAAATTTTTTGCAGGGTAGAAGTAGGAGATTCGAAATTTCATCCTCCTACATGCTGAAGATAAGTCTCCCACACAAGCTTAGCCAAGAGAAGAGCTTTGATACCACTGTAATATCCCTTTCCAAGAATTTCTGTAATTTATTCAATGAGGACACTGTATAAGGAAAACCATGCAATAAAAACACTAGAAATGACTTGGATCCTCTTTTATATGTTGTATGTAGCTTAAATATAAAAGGGCATAAAAAAGAAATCATTATAGCTACACTAAACAGATCTCCCCGGTTCAAATATGCTCAAAAGCACCCTAATCCCACTACTTTATAAAATAGAAATGCCTGTGACTGCAACAACGTTATTTTTATTATGACATCTATAGAAAAATATAATGTAACACAGATATGGAGCTTTCATTTATCATAGAATCAGAAATGAGAGGTTTGACCTCTTTTACAAGCACATCGGAGCGCCCCGGCAAGGGTTACCGGCAAAATAGCAACACAAGATACAGTACTACAGAAAATAACGTTGTACCTAGCAACTCTGTATTAGAAAATACTAAATGTACTCTGAAATAGACAAATAATACAGAAATTGGCCCAAGGCCTCCCTCAATAGACCTCTCGGAGTGAAATATACACCTCCTCCTTAGAAACAAGCATAAAACAAGAGGGTTTCACCCAGCTTCTTCGGCTACTGCAGAAATGATGCAGTTATTGGAGGTGATTGCATTGTATGTGATGCAGAATGGATATCCTCAAGAAAAATGATGAAAAGGAAGCTCAGGACCTCCTCCTTAGATCTTCCAATCAGCAAGACCAAAGGTAAAGATGGAATTCCGGCATGATAATTCTTTGCACTAAATAGTGCTGCAACTTCGCCTAAACAGCTGAAGCTTGCAATCAGTCATAAGACCAAAAAAAATATGCATAATCAATGCCTTCTTTGTTGATATCTCCTCCTTCTTATCCTTGGTGAGCTTTCCCACCCCGGACCCCACTCATTGGTGATGTGACTTCCTTGAGAAGATTCCCCTTTCAAAACTGCGCTGCCCTAGTGGCTTTCCCTCCTCTTGTGACAACGCTGTTGACTTGGTCAACTGGATCTAGCTCATTGCTTTTCCCTTCTTTCACACCAAAGTGGCTTTATTTTTTCCTCCTAGTCCAATCCCTGTTCATACTGGGATATGTTTTATTGCCTTCCCTACTTCTTATTTCAAAAATGGAGCAGTTATAATATTCCAAGTAGCAGTGGCTAATTGGGAATATTACAGGCTCCTAGTTGTTTTCTAAGATCAAAGGGAGTCATTTCCAAGAGAACAATAACATTAGCATAAAAAATAAAAGCAATGACTATGTTGAGAAATCACTAGGGAAACCAATTATGGTAGATTTATCTTACTTGATAATTTCTTGTAAGTTTATGTTAGTTTCTTATTAATTTTATTATGTTCTCTTTCATCAAACAATTACCAAAAAATGAACATGAAGATCAGAAGAAGACAATGATCACAGGATATAGGTTTTAAGTCGAGGAAAAAATCCACAAGGGGGAAAACCTAGTCAACTTTTCTCTTCTTATAGAATTAGATCCAAATGAGAAATCCAAGACCAAGATCTCCCACAAAACCCAAGTTAGCTCTCATTTCAATCTCTTTCAACAAGTCAAAGTAAACTCAAGTCAACAATATTCGAAGCTTTCCAAATTTGGTCAAGCTTTTGTTTTTCAGACCCTATAACAGATGTTCAAACATACATTACTTTTGAAATATTTCAGACCCTCCAGTAGACTTGTACCTTCACACATAGACAACATTTAGGGAATAATATTCGCACATGTGGAAAATTTCTTCCCCCTTTGACCCTCACTCTCTCTCGTACTTTAACTCTTCTTCTCTTTTATTTCATTGTTTTTTCTTTCACTTCTTGGCATATAAATTGAACTTGCTTGATTGTCTCCAAATGAGGTCAAATTTCACTATATATACACACATCTATGAGGTCGAATGTGTCCCTTCTAGGGCTGACTTGTCCAGGGAGGGAAACTTGGTTTTGTGGGGAAAAAATTGACAATTTTTACTCAAATAAAATTAATTTTGCACTTTCTTTCAAATGCACAACTAGGAATTAACTCAAGTACAATAATTTGACTGATGGAAAATATTATTTTAACTTAATAAACCTAGAATCATGAAGAAAATTCTTGACCTAAATAACAATTTGACTTGAGCATGAGAGCCATTCTTGAAAAAAAAAATTATTTTTGTTATTTTTCTTTTACGATAAATATATAATGACATAAGTACAATGATAATTATGAATATCAAACCTAGTTACATTCTCCAACACTCTTAACTGAGGTATTCATAATTACAAAATAGGTACAAGGATACTCTAAAATTTAAAATATTCTCATAAGAATAGTCAAATTGATAAGCCATCATCAAACATCAGTATCATAACCAACATTGTCAAATTTCAATATAGCAAGGCTTTGAATTGAAAAACTCTAACTCTCTACAATATTAGAGCACAATGATGGGAGGTGTTGTAGCTCCTAGAGACAACCTTGAGTTGCCAAAGACCAGTGCCTAGGACATCTTAAACAGTAGGGAATATAAAGTATATTTCAGGCTCATTATCAGCTTAGGACTCTCTACCTTTTCAACTTGTGCAAAGCATCATCATATGGATGGGACCAAACTACCTTCAGATTTAGCAAGCAATAAAGACACTGTAAAGACAAGAAGGGAATCTTCAATACATATATACTTCAGAAAACTTGAAGATAGCTTTCATCAAAGAGGGCCAGTTTCTCAAGGACATATAGGTATTTTAAACTGAAAAATATTTGGTGCACAGAAAGTGGAAGGGGAGTACTAACTACCAATGAAATAGTGCTCGGAAAACATATTTCAATATAATATGGGCTTAGCAACTAAGAATCCATACATATCAATTAGTTCAGTAAGAGTAACATTCCATGATGTTTAATACAGAGGAAATATGAATGATGTGTTAAGCAGAACGACATATCGTGTATGAGCCATATTTAAAGCAACATAGATCAGTAAAGCATGAGTATCAAACAACGATAAATTCATACCCGAGCTGGCGAGTCACTCGCATTCCAAGACACGATAAAAGGCAATTGAAAACAGTGGAGAGAACAATGATACAATATCACTAAGAAAGAGTCACAAACTATATAGCATTAAGACTGGAATCCTCATATATAACTAGAACTTCTCTTCGCTAAAACCCCGCGGGCTCTGTGTATTTGCATTGATAATTCCACGACAAGCATACAAAAACTTTTACACTGCGAGTTTCTTCAGGAAATCTGGAACCCTTTTTTCTCATTGGATCTTGCTTATATAGGCTTCTTCCTATCTCAGCGAGAAGATATTTTTTGGAAAAATATCTTCTTTGCATAACCAAAATTTGTTAAAGATCATTCTCGAAACAACAAAATTCATGATGAGGAATCAGACCTCTCATCATGGATAGTCAGGCGCTTGGCCGTTTTTAAAAACAGAAAATTAAACAGCATTTTGATGAAAAGTAAAATGCTGGAGTGGGGCAAACAACCCACTCGAAACTTAAAAGAAACTAATCTAGTTAAAATTAAATAGGCCGTTGAGGCCAAATAATGAGTTGACAAGATATCATAGGTGCGAAAGAGTTGAGGCAGTTGCTGATTCTGGTGGTGGCACGTTCGCATATGAACTGGCATACTGGCTCGTAAATTGAGTGCACCTCTGCTGACTGTCTGCAGCTGGTTCGAGAATTGCTGAGAACCCCTCTACCTCGAAAAAGGCCTTTGTGAGGACATGGAAACCTACCCCAGTAGAAAGCTTGTGTTTTATCAAATGGAGGAGGGTGAACTCTTTTTGAAGGAATGAAACAATCATGTCGGCCTTGAGTTGAGCAGCTTTACCTGTCTGGAGGTCGGTTTGATCTCTTTCTTCTTGCAGGCGCACTGTATATTGTGTCAAAGGCAAGAGCACGGAAGGAGTGGTCGGGTCCCAACAGGAAGGAAGTCCAGCTGTCATGATTTCACCCCATACTGCGTCGAATCGTTCCACGTTGGCGACCACCTGTTGGAGAGCTCTCGAAGCTGCGACTCGGGCCATCTCTTTGTTGATGATTTTTCGACATTCAATAGCCTTCGTGAATCAGCTTGGAATACCATGCTTCTCCATGTCATTTGATCCTAGCTCATTTAGGAATGAAATATACTCTTTGGCATGTTGGGCCCTGTTGGACAAATCGAGGTCTCCCTCCTGCAGTTTCCTACTGAGACAGGGTATAGCAGACTTATTCTCTCCCATCGTCCTTAAGAAGCCCCATTTTTCGGTCACCGCTGAGATTATATCAGACCAAATTATACTCCTAGCTTCAAGGAGGGTGAGATTTCCCTTTGCACGGCTTTTGATGTCAGCGATAGTTTTTTGCTGATCGGCCATCATCTTCTTTTCCTGCTCTATTTCTCTCTGCAACTCCTCTATTCTTCTGGTGTTCTTAGCCAGAGAGTTTTCTAAATTTGTGATCTTTTGCCTTGCTGTGGACGCCTGCTTTTCCAATACCTCATTTTCAGATCTAGCTACAGCCAATTGCTCGGATGGCGAGCTGGTTCCACTTGAAGCCACGGTCGGCTGGCAGCTGTGTGAGTCCCATCTAGCTTGCAGCTCTGTCGCCTTAGTCTGTAGTATGGTGATTGTTTCAGCCAATTTTTATTTCTCCTCTCTTTGCTTTGATAGCTTACTGGAAAATTTTGCTTTCTCTTGCTCTACTTGCACCAGTTTAGCTGTCTAGACATGGTGGGAGGCTGGTATGTGGGCCTTACCCTTTGCTGACACGACTTCCTTCTGCAGCTGTTCAATCAAAGCCGCCTGTGGGTTTGTTTCCTTTGTATCCTTTTGCTTGATTAGGTCTTGGAGGAAATGTACCTGTTTTTCTTGGGCGCGACAGCTGGTCTGCTCACTTTTCAGGGTAACCCTCACCTGTTCATGTTTTTGCTCCAACTTCCTCAGCGCAATGGTGACCCGCATCAGTTCATCTTTCATCATATCACATACAGTCTGGAATAGGTCGCACATGTCGTTTGATGGCACTTTCTTCATGTCGATCGCATACTCGAGCACCCGATAGCTAGTGACACCTGAATTAGGATCCAAGATAGCTTCTGCCATAGATAATACCAAGTTTTTGGTGTCCGCGTTCATGGAGGCGGAGAGCCTGGTGTGATATTTCTCAACGTACCCTCCCAGCTCAGCTTTATATTTATCTCGGATTGCTCTATTTGCCTGATCCCTTTCAATTTCCCTCGGTGAGGTATGCTCTATGATGGCCTGTGTGACCTCTGTGAAGTCAGAAGAAGTGGTACTGTCTCTTAGCACCTTTATCTCGGCCTCGCCTTTATCCAATTGACCATACACTGTGAAGGGTTCAAGCAGTTGTTCCTCTCCTATGACTTCTGCCTCACTGGAGGCTATTTTTTGTTTTTTGTGAGGGGGAACTGCTCCTGAGGTACCTGCTTCTTCTCCGCCTGTGTCTTTATTGACGTTCTCTTCCTCCCCTGTAGCAGATGAATCTGTTTCCATCGGCGAAACTAAAGGCCAAATTTCGAGATTAGCCCTCCATTCCATGAATGGCCTCGATTCATGCATATAAGGCGCGGACTTGTTCCTTTTTATTTTGTTTGAGATAATTTCTCGAGGGTCATAAGCCCAACTTTTTCCCAGCCCTAGGTCCAGACCTTGCAGCATTTTCTCAACGATTGGGAAGGCATGTCTCGAGTTCACCACAAAAGGGCCGATTTCAATGGGGAGCCTCAGGATGTAACCCTTCTTGGCAGGGAAGAAATGAAGTTGATCGGCCTTGAGGGCCTGCCGGATGTATTCGAGCGCATAAAATTGACGAACAGGAAACAATGGCAGCCGGTAAGGGGAAACTTTGGCTCCATAGACCCGAATTTCAGTGTAGTCATCGAAAAGAAACCAATCCTCAGTGCTCTGGGATTTTCCGGCTTGCAACCATCTTTCCATTTCTGGAAAGACCCTAGGTGAAGGCAAGTCATGAATAATGGTATAGGCAATAGACATGAAACTATTCACAAAACTGGAATAACCCTCTCCCTTAGGTAATTGGCGTATAGAGCAATTCCAGTCGAACACTGGTCGGGGTTGGGAATTCTCCTGATATACTTTGTCTAACCCCAAACCCTCAAATTTATCGGTGTGCTGGTACAAGAAAAGATAGAAAACCATTGAACAAAAATAAAACTAATTGGTTTCTGGAAGCTCCTAGAACTGGGTTCGAATGGCAGTGGCAAGGAAACCAGGAATATCTAACACTACCCCCTTTTGAGACATGAGCCATAAGAGATGGATGCACATCGTGGAAATCTCTTTCGGAATTCCTACCCCTAAAAGGCTAGCAATGAGCGAGAGGATGGGCCGAACTTCCTCTTCGAACAAACTTAATGGAAAAGGCTCTATGGCAGGAAGAGAAGTAACCTGATTGCTGGTTATAGAGGAGATGAAGGCTTGTTGGGTCTCCCATGGCTGTTTGGTGAACTGGGCAGCTAAAGTTGCTTCTCTGAAACTGATATATGTGGCACTGGTAGGAAAGCAAAGGGCTTGCTTGATAGTATCGGGGGAAAGGGAAAAAAATTTGTTCCCCTGAGGAGAGGTGAAGGTGCCCCGATGCTTGTCGAAAAAATCTCTGAGCCAGGAGATAAAATCAACCACAGAGTGAACTTGAGGGGAAATTTGGTGGCCAGGCCAGACACGACTGCCCGGTAACGGTCTTTGTTCATAACATGACGTTTGAAAATCTCGGGCTTAATGCTGCGGATGTCAAATGGGTATTTAGGGTCACAGATACCAGCTTGCAGGTCGATGAGAGGGTCGAACCCGGGTGGGTTTCTGGATTCACAGACTTGAGGGGTCTCTGGTTCATTTTTCTTGGGCGTTCCCCTTCCCATGGCCGACATACAAGAATTTTAAAAAGCGAAAGGAAAACAGAGGGAGTATGAATGACGGAGTACCTAAACGGAAGGTAAATCTTCTTGGGAAAGCGACACAGGGAAGTCTGACAATGATTGGGTAGACCAAGCGCTCTTTCCTACTTGGTATATGCCATAGCTGGAGACCTGCGACTTTCTACTGGGGTAAAATATGGGGGAACTATTATATTTGGACTGGGCGTTTTGAGGTAAAAAGATGGATGGGTAAAATGAAAGAAGGCAAGTGTCATAAGGACACTGACAATGGGGCACGCGACGCGTAGGGATTGGGTGTGTCAGAGTGCAGGTGGGTGCCGCGTGCCGGGTTTAATACTGGTACGAGCCTCAGTACCAGCTAACCTGAAGGACTTTACCTTACCTTTTTACCGTATAAAACCCACGATTCTTGAACATATTTCCCATAAGGCAGATTCGAAACATAGCATACCGATCCTTGGGTCCCGCACATTAGCTCTGCTACGTGATCTCCTGTTCTTGTTTTTCTACTGCCATGTCATCTCCTTTGCTTCGGGTCCCGCTCTTGCCACTTCACCCTGGCCTTGGGTCCCCACAACGTCATGTTACTTCAATTCCGCGGGGGGTACGGGGTCCTTCCCCCTCTCGCCACTCGACCCCCTCGGAAATTAGCTCTTGTTGCATTCCCTTGTGCGCATACTCGTGGAGCGGCATCTCTTTTGACACTTTTGCTTTTAACTCCTCGTACCGCTCATTTGTACCTTTTATATTTCCGATGTCTTTTTAATTTTATACCTCCGCCCTTTTCGTATTATTTCCACCTTTGGTTTTTAAACCTCTGGCCTTTCTCACCTTGTTTTAACTTGGTCATCTCCTCAAATGTTTCACTATTAGATATGACTTATCAACCCTTTAATCACACCAGTGACTTATGTTAAACGTTGATCAACATTGGCTCCAACTGGGGACGGCGTGTTCCTCCTTGAACGTGTCGAGAACTACGCAGACCACCTATTTGTCTTCTGTGAACGCCACTTCTCTTGCGCTTTCGACTTCCCTCTTCATAAATCATCCTGACCCATGCATTATTCAAATAAAAAATGAAAACAGCAGCTAATGTACAATATAATACAATCAGGCTCTCTCAGCCTGCTTCAGAACTGAAAGTATGGTTTGAGGAACTGTCCATTTACAGGAGCGTTGAGCAGATCTCCCTACAAATCCTCCATCTTAAAGATATTATTTCCTCCTTGTTCTACAATCTTGAAGGGACCGAACCAAAGGGGGTCGAATTTACCGTGCTTACCTTTATCGGCCCTTCGCACATCCCACCTGAGCACTAGATCTCCCACCTGTAGCCTTCTGTCTTTGGCGTGCTGATCAAATAGCTCCTTCATTTTCTCCTGGTACTCCACAAGTCTCTGATTCACCTGACCACGCGTTTCTTCGAGTTCCACCAGCTGGTTAATTATTCTAGTCATGCCATCAGGTTCCTCCTAAGTCTCTTGCTTGAAACGAGCCATGGGTAAAGCTAATTGTATAGGAAACACAGCTGCTCATCCATATACTAACTCATAGGGAGATTTCCCAGTTTCTCTTTTACTAGTAATTCTGTTTTCCCACAGAGCGAACTTCAGTTGGGAATCCCAGTTCCTCTGGTTTTCGTTTATTGTCTTCTTTAGAGCTCTCACCAGCGCTTTATTGGATGATTCCGCCAAACCATTTCCCTGTGGGTAGTAAGTTGTAGAGTGACCTAGAGAGATATTATATTGCTGAAAGAAATTCACAATTTTTTTAGATTTGAAGGCTTGGGCATTGTCAGTCACTATTCTAGCAGGGCATCCAAACCTAAATATAATGTTCTCTTCCATGAATTTGATTATCACTGTGTCTGTAGCATTTCGTGCAGGTATGGCTTCCACCCATTTCGTGAAATAATCTGTGGCAGTCAGGATCCATCTGTGTTGGCCACTTGAGGGCGGATGAATCTCGCCTATGAAGTCAATTCCCCACTATTTGAAAGGTTCGTCGACGTGTACAGGAATCAGGGGCAGAGCTGCTAACTTTTGTTTTTCGGCAAATTTCTGACATTTGTCACATGCTCTAACCCGAGCGAAGACATCTCCAAACAATTTAGGCCAGTAGAAACCAGCCTTCAGAATTTTCTGAGCTGTGCTCCTCCAGCTGTAATGTCCTCCACAGATTCCCTCATGAAATTTGGTCATTATGTTCTCCACTTCGTCTTCTATGAGGCATAATAACAGTATGCCTGAAGAATCTTTCCAATATAGCTAACCATTAGCAACTATATACTTTTGTGATTTCAGCCTCAATGCTCTGTATTTTGATTTATCACAGCTGGGTGGACAGCTGAGTTTTAGGAGATACTCTACTATTTCTTTGTACCAAGGACTAGTAAGATACTTCACCCGTATTTTTTGGGTGGCCATTTCCATTTCTTGCTGCCCTGTCTGTTCCCCAGAATGTTCATTTGCAATCATAGATAAATTGATGCCCAAAGCTTGATGATTTGACTCTGATAAAATTCTTGCTAGCCCCTGCCCTTTAATCAACTTAGTGGGTCTGATGTCCATCTCATATTCCTGTATCTTTGCAATCCACCTACCCCTGTTTCCTTCACTGTCACCCTGAACGAGGATATCTTTAACCGCTGTGGTGGGTACAAATGCAGTAATGTGAGACTACAGAATATACATGCGAAATGCCTTGAGGGACTTTACCAGGGCATAGGCCTGCTTCTCCAATATATTTTATTTCAATTATGCATCGTGAAGAACCTGACTAAAAAAAGCAATGGGTTGTTCATACCCATCCTCGTTTTTCTATAGGAGGACTCCAGCTACTGTATGAGGTGATGCGAAAGAGAAAATCATAAATGGTTTAGTGTAATCTGGCCTTGCCAGCACAGGAGCCTCAGCAAATGCATTCTTTATTCTGGCAAAGGCCTGCCTCGATTCTGGTGACCATTTCACCTCATTATTCTTTTTTAACATATCTGTTATATGCCTAACTATTTCAACATAGTTAGGGATAAATCTTCTCAGAAAATTGATACGCCCTAAGAACACCTGGATTTATTTCTTATTCCTGGGGAGGGAGATACCATTTATAACTTCCACTCTTTTAGGATCAATATTGACCCCATCCCTAGTTACCCAGGAGCTTACCCTCTTCTAATGCAAACAATGATTTCTGAGGATTTAGGGAAAGACCATACCTTCTGCATTTTTCAAAATTTCTCTGTAAATGTTGAATATGCTCGGCGTCATCTTTCGAAAACACTGTAATATCATCCAGATACACCACCAGAAATTTTTCTTTTTCCCCAACAAAATCTATATCCATAGCCCTCTGAAATGTGGCTCCTGTGTTAATCAACCCAAAAGGCATCCTAGCGTACATGAATGTCCCCTAGGGTGTGGTGAAAGCAGTCTTCTTCTGGTCCTCTGGGAGTACAGCCACCTGGTTATAACCTGAAAAACCATCCATCATAGACATCCTAGAGGCCCCCACCACTTTCTGCAGAATGTGGTCCATCTTCGGTAATGGGTAATTGTCTTTTAGGGAGGCTCTATTCAAATTTCTAAAATCAACGCACAACCTTATTTCTCCATTTTTCTTTCGGACCGAGACTAGATTTTCCACCCATTCAGAGTACTTCAATGGCACAATTATTTTAGCCCTTAACAGCTTCTTGATTTCTTTCTCAATGGAGGGTAGTAATAGAGGGTTTATTTGTCTGAGCTTCTGCTTGTGAGGCCTTGCATCTGCCTTCAGGGGAATTTCATGCTGCAAAATGCTGATATCAAATGTCTTCAAGTCTTGATAGGACCACACAAATACATCCCTATAAGACTGAAATAATTGTAGGTACTTCTCCTTATAGCCGTCCGGGACCTTTCTAGATAATTTCACAATTTTGGGTTGAGCCTCAGTACCCAGATTTAGGTCCTCTACCTGGTTTTCATCTGTCGTTTTGCTGGGCTGCCTGGGGACATCATTTTTGTCAAAAAACCTTTCTAGGGGCACCAGGCCTCTAGGGATGACAATTCCCTTCAGCTGTAACACTTTGCTCCCGACCATTTTTTCTTCCCACTTGTTTTCTGATTGGTTCTCAACATCATCTTCCTCACAACAATCAATTTCCATATTAGAGAACTCCCCAACTGTCTCTAGAAACATTTTCAATTTTTCATCATCCTCAAACACTTGCTAGTGTTTGACATTGTTTGGAATCGAAGGTTGGTACCTTACTTCTATCTCATACCTCAGGAGGGGATTTTGGGGTGGACGGAAGGTGCTGGCAGCTACTGCAAGTGAATCTGCCATCCTGTTCTGCTCCCGGGGCATGAACTGAATATTAAAAGCTGAGAAAAAGTTCTCCACCATGTACCATACTTCATTCCTGTAAGCTCTTAAACGAGGATGCTTAGCTTGACATTGATTTCTGATCTGTCGGACCACCAATTCTGAATCACCCAATACCTTCAGGGTTTGTATATTCATATTCCTGGCTGCCTGTAGCCCCAGCAAAAGTGCTTCATACTCAGCCACGTTATTGGTGGCTTCATACTATAATTTGAAGGACAGTGGGACCCATTTACCTGTAGGGGAAATCAATAAAACTCCAGCACCATTACCTTCCTTCGAATTTTCCCCATCGAAATGTAGAGTCCATACCCCTGTTTCAAGACCTTCTGAGGATTGTTGAGTACTTATCTGACATAAGGAAGTTTCCTGAGCATAACTGTAATCTTCTTATAACATCAAGCACAAAAAATATCTATCCTTACTGTAGACGGTGAATTTTCTGAACTGTCAGCTTTGGTAACCATTTTTAGAAATCTGGTCTCCCTGTATAATCTCCTCTCCTGGCCACCAAAGATTGGGATGGTGGCATATGTTAGACCTAGTTTGATTGACCCACCAATTTTTGTTCCCCGGGACCTTGATAGTAGCATACCAAAACATGCTAGAATGTCAGCCACCACAATGTCCATTACTAAACTTTTAGCTAGGATTTGGGCCAGGTTGACCACCAGGTCCTTAATCATGCCCAAGCACTTAACTCTTTTAGAGTCAAATGAGTACAAATCCTGATATGGATGAGTAATCTGGAGTCCTAATTGTTCCATGACAGACAGAGTCATTAGATTGTGGGAGGCTCCAGAGTCTAACATACAATTGTGGAGCAATATGTCATGGATCACCAAAGACATGTAAAAGGGAGGTGTAGAGGGGTCTAATTCTTTGACATGTGGACCAAACACTACCATAGGTATTTCTTCTTATAAGTTGAGACTGTCAGGGATGTGTATTACTTCTGGGGGAAGCATGAAGGACGTGACCTGGGACTGATATTTAGGTTGCTTTAACAATTCGGTCAGGGGAACTGGGATTTTCACTTTCTCAAGCTCTTTTTGTAGACTGAAAGCGGAGGAGGACTTATCTATCGACACCTCTTTTGATTCTTTCTTGTTAGAGTCTTTGTTCTGGGGGAGAGGTTTGACTTCCTTTATGACTGGCTTAACATTAGGAGGTGTAGTCACTTGTGAAGATGAAGGAATTTGAGTGTCAGAATGTAAAGGTTGGTCAAGAGGTTTCTTACCCTTATCGGGGACTTTCCGAGCTGTCTCCTCCTGAGCAGGTGCTGACTTTTGGGGTGTGTCCTCCTCTTCATCTTAAGTGCGGGTCCTATTTCTAGAGGACCTGAGATCATATTTCTTGTTAAACTGAGCCTGCATGAAGTCGACAAACTGCTTGCAGTAATCATCAATCTCTGGATCCTCGGTGCTTTCGTCAGTTTTTTCTTGTGCTGACACTTCCCTTGCTTCCATCGCATGTAGGGGGCACTCTACTTCGTCACTGCTTGCATAAGCTAGATAGGCCTCCTCTTCCTCATATGTGATATCCTCGGTAGGACCATCAACTTGACCTTCCAAGTACAGAGGGTGTGGTACTTGGTCAGGCTACTCCTTTCATTCCCTTTGCAGGATCTGCAAGGGTGGCTTCCGATTTTGAGGGTTGTACCCTCTTTTTGGAGCATTATTTAAATTCTTCGGTGGTGAATTCTTGGCCTCCATCTCAAGCTTGACCAGCTTACTTGAGAGATTCTTGATCATCTTGTTAATTTCCTCGATCTTGCCATTGGCTGAATCTCTGTCTTGACCTGAGGTGGATACTTCCTCTTTCCCCCTTCTTCTAGTATCCTGCTCATGTTTCCCCTTGGATTTTCCAGTAGAGGAAAAATTAGCTTTTATCTCCAATGCATCAATCTGTGCATCATCCAGAGTGGCTGGCTTCCTTTCTCTCAAGGAGAAACCAAATTCAGAATCAAACGCTGCCACAAAAACAACCTTGGCAGCAGTCTGGTGAGGCTTCATGTCGGAAGGGAGACTCAGGTACAATTTTTTGAATCTTTTAATAAACTCTGACACCCCTTCATTATGTTTCTTTTTCAGGGTGTTGAATTCAGTGAGAATATTACCATGATCTTTTTTCTCTCCCCATTTTTTGATGAAAGTATCCTCCTTTCCCTCTCATGTAGTAATAGAACGAGCTCCAAGTGTCTTGAACCACTTTCTAGCTTCTCCGTCTAAGGACTGCACAAAAAGCCTTAGGACTACGTCCAGATGTTATACATTAAAATTTTCTGCAAAAGAGCAAAAGACTTTGATATGTTTCTGGGCTTCAATCTCATTCTCACCACTGAATCTGGGCAGGATCTTTAGATAATCTTGCGGCATGTCATTTAATACCATAGGGAGCTGCAGAGGGGCGTATCTGTTTTGCAGGAAACCAAGGACGTTAGCCATTGGAGGAGGAGGTGGAGGTAATAAGAGGGCTTGATGAGTAAGTGGAGGATTAGGTGGAAGCGTAGTGTGAATGATGATAGGGATATAATGGATGGCAGCTTGGGATGATGGAGACAAGGGTGGAGTGGTAACAGCAGATACTTCTGTGACCTCTTTAACTTCTTCTGTTTCTGGAGTAGGATGGAATATGTAACGGGTGGTATCTACTGACTCAGCCTCGTCTTTGACTTGGATATTTACCGCGGGTAGATAGTCAGAGTAATAGCCGGCTTCACCCAGAGCGGAGTTAGAATATTGCCACTGGGTGACCTGAGAAGAGGAAGAAGGGAGGTATTCTAGAGAGAGCGGTGGGATTTCAATATGAAAAAAATGGTCTTCCCCTCCAGCTTCTTCTATGTAGGATTATTTCTGGGTCAGACACAGAAGGTGTCCTTGGCTGAGATGTATCTGACCTCAGGTGTGGCTTATGGGGAGCCAAGACTGCAAACAGGTTTAATTGTAAAATGATTGTGGAGTCGCCAAGGTGAGGGGTGCACAACTCTCAACTCTTCGTGCTCACCTAACTGAAGAGTGAATGGATTTTGTCGAGGCCCAGGGATTTAAATTTCTTCAACTTCGATCCCCGACAATGGCGCCAAAAATATGTTGTAGCTCCCAGAGACAGCCTTGAGTTGCCAAAGACCAGTGCCTAGGACATCTTAAACAGTAGGGAGTATAAAGTATATTTCAGGCTCATTATCATCTTAGGACTCTCTACCTTTTCAACTTGTGCAAAGCATCATCATATGGATGGGACCAAACTACCTTCAGATTTAGCAAGCAATAAAGACACTGTAAAGACAAGAAGGGAATCTTCAATACATATATACTTCAGACAACTTAGAGACAACTTTCATCAGAGAGGGCCAGTTTCTCAAGGACATATAGGTATTTTAAACTGAAAAATATTTGGTGTGCAGAAAGTGGAAGGGGAGTACTAACTACCAATGAAATGGTGCTCGGAAAACATATTTCAATATAATATGGGCTTAGCAACTAAGAATCCATACATATCAATCAGTTCAGTAAGAGTAACATTCCATGATGTTTAATACAGAGGAAATATGAATGATGTGTTAAGTGGAACGACATATCGTGTATGAGCCATATTTAAAGCAACATAGATCAGTAAAGCATGAGTATCAAACAGCGATAAATTCATACCCGAGCTGGCAAGTCACTCGCATTCCAAGACACGATAAAAGGAAATTGAAAATAGTGGAGAGAACAATGATACAATATCACTAAGAAAGAGTCACGAACTATATAACATTAAGACTGGAATCCTCATATATAACTAGAACTTCTCCTCGCTGAAACCCCACGGGCTCTGTGTATTTGCATTGATAATTCCACGACAAGCATACAAAAACTTTTACACTGCGAGTTTCTTCAGGAAATCTAGAACCCTTTTTTCTCATTGGATCTTGGTTATATAGGCTTCTTCCTATCTCAGCGAGAAGATATTTTTTGGAAAAATATCTTCTTCGCATAACCAAAATTTGTTAAAGTTCATTCTCAAAACAACAAAACTCATGATGAGGAATCAGGCCTCTCATCATGGATAGTCAGGCGCTTGGCCGTTTTTAAAAACAGAAAATTAAACAGCAGTTTGATGAAAAGTAAAATGCTGGAGTGGGGCAAACAACCAACTCGAAACTTGAAAGAAAATAATCTAGTAAAAATTAAATAGGCCGTTGAGGCCAAATCATGAGTTGACAAGATATCATAGGTGCGGAAGAGTTGAGGCAGTTGCTAATTCTGGTGGCGGCACGTTCGCAGATGAACTGGCATACTGGCTCGTAAATTGAGTGCACCTCTGCTGACTGTCTGCAGCTGGTTCGGGCATTGCTGAGAACCCCTCTACCTCGACAAAGGCCTCTGTGAGGACATGGAAACCCGCCCCAGTAGGAAGCTTGTGTTTTATCAAATGGAGGAGGGTGAACTCTTTTTGAAGGAATGAAACAATCATGTCGGCCTTGAGTTGAGCAGCTTTACCTGTCTGGAGGTCGGTTCGATCTCTTTCTTCTTGCAGGCGCAATGTATATTGCATCAAAGGCAAGAGCACGGAAGGAGTGGTCGGGTCCCAACAGGAAGGAAGTCCAGCTGTCATGATCTCACCCCATACTGCGTCGAATCCTTCCACGTTGGCGACCACCTGTTGGAGAGCTCTCGAAGCTGCGACTCGGGCCATATCTTTGTTGATGATTTTTCGACATTCAATAGCCTCCGTGAATCGGCTTGGAATACCGTGCTTCTCCATGTCATTTGATCCCAGCTCATTCAGGAATGAAATATACTCTTTGGCATGCTGGGCCCTGTTGGACAAATCGAGGTCTGCCTCCTGCAGTTTCCTACTGAGATAGGGTATAGCAGACTTATTCTCTCCCATCGTCCTTTAGAAGCCCCATTGTTCGATCACTGCTGAGATTATATCAGACCAAATTATACTCCTAGCTTCAAGGAGGATGAGATTTCCCTTTGCACGGCTTTTGATGTCAGCGATATTTTTTTTTTGGTCGGTCGTCATCTTCTTTTCCTGCTCTATTTCTCTCTGCAACTCCTCTATTCTTCTGGTGTTCTCAGCCAGAGAGTTTTCTAAATTTGTGATCTTTTGCCTTGCTGTGGACGCCTGCTTTTCCAATACCTCATTTTCAGCTCTAGCTACAGCCAATTTCTCGGATGGCGAGCTGGTTCCACTTGAAGCCATGGTCGGCTGGCAGCTGTGTGAGTCCCATCTAGCTTGCAGCTCTGTCACCTTAGTCTGTAGTATGGCGATTGTTTCAACCAATTTTTCTTTCTCCTCTCTTTCCTTTGATAGCTTACTAGACAATTCTGCTTTCTCTTGCTCTACTTGCACCAGTTCAGCCGTCTGGACATGGTGGGAGGCTGGTATGCGGGCCTTACCCTTTGCTGACGCGACTTCCTTCTGCAGCTGTTCAATCAAAGCCGCCTGTGGGTTTGTTTCCCCTGTATCCTTTCTCTTGATTAGGTCTTGGATGAAACGTACCTATTTTGCTCGGGCACGACACCTGGTCTACTCAATTTTCAGGGTAGCCCTCACCTGTTCATGTTTTTGCTCCAAATTCCTCAGCGCAATGGTGACCTGCATCAGTTCATCTTTCATCATATCACATACAGTCTGGAATAGGTCGCACATGTCGTTTGCTGGCACTTTCTTCATATCGATCGCATACTCGAGCACCCAAAAGCTAGTGACACCTGAATTAGGATCCAAGATAGCTTCTGCCATAGATAATACCAGGTTTTCGGTGTCCGCGTTCATGGAGGCGGAGAGCCTGGTGTGATATTTCTCAACGTACCCTCCCAGCTCAGCTTTATATTTATCTCGGATTGCTCTATTTTCCTGATCCCTTTCAATTGCCCTCGATGAGGTATGCTCTATGATGGCCTGTGTAACCTCTGTGAAGTCGGAAGAAGTGGTACTTTCTCTTAGCACCTTTATCCCGGCCTCACCTTTATCCAATTGACCATACACTGTGAAGGGTTCAAGTAGTTGTTCCTCTTCTATGACTTCTGCCTCATTGAGGGTTGTTTTTTGCTTTTTGTGAGGGGGAACTGCTCCTGAGGTACCTGCTTCTTCTCCGTCTGTGTCTTTATTGATGTTCTCTTCCTCCCCTGTAGCAGATGAATCTATTTCCATCTGCGAAACTAAAGGCCAAATTTCGAGATTAGCCCTCCATTCCATGAATGGCCTCGGCTCATGCATATAAGGCGCGGACTTGTTCCTTTTTCTTTTGTTCGAGATAATTTCTTGAGGGTCATAAGCCCAACTTTTTCCCAGCCTTAGGTCCAGACCTTGCAGCATTTTCTCAACGATTGGGAAGGCATGTCTCGAGTTCACCACAAAAGGGTCGATTTCAATGGGGCGCCTTAGGATGTAACCTTTCTTGGTAGGGACGAAATGAAGTTGATCAGCCTTGAGGGCCTGTCGGATGTATTCGAGCGCATAAACTCGACGAACAAGAAACACTGGCAGCCGGTAAGGGGAAACTTCGGCTCCATAGACCCGAATTTCAGTGTAGTCATCGAAAAGAAACCAATCCCCAGTGCTCTGGGATTTTCCGACTTGCAGCCAGATTTTCATTTCTTGAAAGACTCTAGGTGAAGGCGAGTCATGAATAATGGTATAGGAAATAGACATGAAACTATTCAAAAAACTGGAATAACCCTCTCCCTTAGGTAATTTGCGTACAGAGCAATTCCAGTCGAACACTGGTCGGGGTTGGGAATTCTCCCTATATACTTTGTCTAACCCCAAACCCTCAAATTTATCGGCGTGCTGGTACAAGAAAAGATAGAAAACCATTGAACAAAAATAGAACTTACCGGTTTTTGGAAGCTCCTGGAACTGGGTTCGAATGGCAGTGGCAAGGAAACCAAGAATATCTAACACTACCCCCTTTTGAGACATGAGCCATAAGAGATGGACGCACACCGTGGAAATCTCTTCCGGACTTCCTACCCCTAAAAGGCTAGCAATGAGAGAGAGGATGGGCCGAACTTCCTCTTCGAACAAACTTAATGGAAAAGTCTCTATGGCAGGAAGAGAAGTAACCTGATTTCCGGCTATAGAGGAGATGAAGGCTTGCTGGGTCTCCCATGGTTGTTTGGTGAACTGGGCGGCTAAAGATGCTTCTCTGAAACTGATATATGTGGCGCTGGTAGGAAAGCGGAGGGCTTGCTTGATAGTATCGGGGGAAAAGGAAAAAAAATTGTTCCCCTGAGGAGAGGTGAAGGTGCCCCGATGCTCGTCGAAAACATCTCTGAGCCAGGAGATAAAATCAGCCACAGAGTGAACTTGAGGGGAAATTTGTTCATACAGGCTAGACACGACTACCCGGTAACGATCTTTGTTCATAACATGACGTCTGAAAAGCTCGGGCTTAATGCTGCGGATGTCGAATGGGTATTTATGGTCACATATACCAGCTTGCAGGTCGATGAGAGGGTCGAACCCGGGTGGGTTTCTGGATTCACGGACCTGAGGGGTATCTGGTTCATTTTTCTTGGGTGTTCCCCTTCCCATGGCCAACATACAAGAATTTGAAAAAGTGAAAGGAAAATAGAGGGAGTATGAATGACGGAGTAACTGAACGAAAGGTAAATCTGCTCGGGAAAGCGACGCAGGGAAGTCTGACAATGATTGGGTAGACCAGGCGCTCTTTCCTACTTGGTATGTGCCGTAGCTGGACACCCGTGACTTTCTACTGGAGTAAAATACAGGGGAACTGTTATATTTGGACTGGGCATTTTGAGGTAAAAAGACGGATGGGTAAAACGAAAGAAGGCAAGTGTCATAAGGACACTGACAGTGGGGCACGCGGCGCGTAGGGATTGGGTGTGTCAGAGTGCAGGTGGGCGCCACGTACCACGTTTAATACTGGTACGGGCCTCAATACCAACTAACCTAAAGGACTTTACCTTACCTTTTTACCGTATAAAACCCACGATTCTTGAACATATTTCCCATAAGGTAGATTCGAAACATAGCATACCGATCCTTGGGTCCCGCACGTTAGCTCTGCTACGTGATCTCCTGTTCCTGTTTTTCTACTACCACGTCATCTCCTTTGCTTCGGGTCCCGCTCTTGCCACTTCACCCTGGCCTTGGGTCCCTACCACGTCGTGTTACTTCAATTCCGCGGGGGTACGGGGTCCTTCCCCCTCTCGCCACTCGATCCCCTCGGAAATTAGCTCTTGTTGCATTCCCTTGTGCGCATATTCGTGGAGCGGCATCTCTTTTGACACTTTTTCTTTGCGCTCCTCGTACCACTCATTTGTACCTTTTATATTTCCAATGTCTTTTTAATTTTATACCTCCGCCCTTTTCGTATTATTTCCACCTTTGGTTTTTAAACCTTTGGCCTTTCTCGCCTTGTTTTAACTCGGTCATCTCCTCAAACGTTTCACTATTCAATATGAATTATCAACCCTTTAATAACACCAGTGACTTATGTTAAATGCTGATCAACAGGAGGGATACATATGGACACCAACACCAAAACCTCTCAAGGTACTTACCCCACCTTGATGTTCACCAAGTATGTCCTTCTAGGACTATTCTTATCTTGGATTCCCAATCCTTAAAGAATATTGGTCATGTTCGACTACTCTTATCTTGGATACCCTATCTTATCCTCAAAGAGTATCAGTCCACAATAATAATACCTATCTTGAATTCCAAATCCTCAAGGAGTATCCCATATGCTTATCCAATTCTCCATTATCCCTACTAATGCCTTCACTAGACTTATGATTATTAGTCATGGTCTAGTGCATGACACATGGAGAATATAATGTCCCTTATCACTCCCTCTCAATCAGGGAGGTAATCCTCATTCCCTATAAAACATGGAGTAGATCCTTTCTCCCTCTCAACTAGGGAGACACAACCATAAGCTTCATTTTTCCTCATTCATCAATTACTTGTTCTTCCATGGAGATCTTAGTAGTAGATGCAGGCCGACAACTTATCTAACATCATCGCATCATTCCTAAGCTTCGACCTTCCTAGATGTTATGGTAACAAATTATTTCTCAATATATATTCGTTACAAGGGACTTGCAATTGAAATTTTACATCACTTTCCATCAACCATAAGTTATAGTATCTATATCATCAAAATTATATTTGCAAACCAATCAATGAAGAGCTTAATTGTATCTCTTTCTATCCAATAGAGAATGTGAACTTTTTCTAGATCAACATCAAATCCATCATGACCAACAAGTTATCTCGTTACTTACTACCTTTTCTCCCTTTGCCATATAATCCTCTTAAGCCATTATCAATGTTTTCTACTCAATCCATGTGCTCTTTGAATTGAGTTAAACCAAAATGCTATAGATAAATCATATTATCTCAACTACTAATTTTCCAATTGATATTTCTGCAATATTTTATTTCAGTTAGCCAAATCATATCTCAAACAAATAATCAATACCAAAGTTACCAAGTCATGATAGCATTTATTCAAGTTCTGCTACTTACTCCCTCTAAGGTCAACATCCCTTTTCATGTTTTATCTTCATACTAGAATCCTTATTCATTCTCTTTTCCTTTAGGTCATCAATCAATATGTTCATGGAACAAAAAAATCAACAAGTTTCAACATCCTATTCATCAAGGTCTTCACAGCTCCCTCTAAAGTTATCATTGTTATATTACGTTCTTCAAGAGACCATATCAGATGTTGATCAATACCATGCTCATATTTCATGCTTCTATGTATCAAGTAACCATATGGAAGAGTTTTTTCTTATCCAAAATAACCAAGACATACTAAGCTCATGCTTCCAAGCATATTTCTACATCAAACTCTTCGTACAAAGAATTCATTTTCCTGATGCATACCTCATCATTTCATACAACCATCTAGATAATTCCCTTTTGAACGAACTAATTCTTATTCTAAGATGATATTCCTTCTTTAATATGAGAAATTATCCAATTATTACTTCATATTTCTTCATACTTTCAAGCTTCTAGACTACTTCCATAATCTTCTAGTGGAATATACTTATGCCATTATACTATGAGTCTTCCATACACATTGAAGAACCCTATTACAATGATTATTTTCATGGATCCTTGTGACCCTTTACTGTTAGAAGGCTGCTTCAATAACAACATGATACCAAGTAATAACTTCATGAACTGTGGAATCTTAGATTGTCAAAGTCCTTATATCCTTGTTTTTCTAGATGTATGCATTAAAGGAATTTTGAGGTCTAAAATGGGCCTCCTAAGAAAAATGTACAACCAAAATAAAATTTATAAGCACCAATAGGATTCAAGATGATGATGTCAATAACGGGGGATGATTCACCATTTTTGGAGTAAAAAAGTAAAAATATTAAAAAATAATAAAATAATAAAACTAATTTTTCAACTTATCTCCCTAAGGTTTTCCTCAAATCTTGAGCGGGAGTACTTGTTGGATGTAAAATTTAATTCCTCATCCAAGAAATACCCATATTTCATACTTTCGATGGACCCTGCTACATCAAAAATGAGAAATACATGAAAAACCTTTATTGCAATCACATTTTTCATATATTTCTCATTTTTCGTGTACCAAGGTTCATCTAGAGTATGCAACATGTGTACTCCTTGGATGAGGAATCAAATTCTACATCCAACGAGTGTTTACACTCGAAATTTGAGTAAACTCATAGGGAGATAAGTTGAAAATACAAGTTGGAAAAAATAGTTTTTTTTCCCTCTAAAATTTGATGATGTAATCTAATATTATTTTATTATTTCCAATATGATTTTATCATTTCCGTAGGAGGCCCATTTTAGACCTAAAAATGCCCCTAATGCTTCCAATAAAATTCAAATGACTACATAGACTCTAATCCTTCCAATGCTATATGTTTGTTTCCACGATACAAAACCCAAGACTCTTCTACAAATGTAACTGCATATGCTACTCTAACTGCAATCTTCTAATAAAAGAAAAAAATTTGCTTCTAAACCTGGTAGTGATGGAGTTATTTAATAATAGATATCCTTAGGATATTCATTCTTCAACTTCTTTTTAGGTTGTTCATTTTCTTCAGCTATATGAGCTCCACTCCATTCCTTCCTCTTATTGTTCTTCTTGTCTCGAGGATCCTTGGAAAAATCTCTTTTAAAATATCCACATTCATTGCACCCAAATCATTGTACTTTGAACATATATTTTCTTCCATGTGGCTGATTTTGGTTATTGTTGTACTTTCTATGAGATTCAAAATTTCCAAACTTTTCATTCTTCGTCTTCGATTTGGTAGAAAAAGCTTGAGACTTTTCATTAGGCTCGATGCCATCTTTAGATTTCAATCTTGTCTCTTCTAGAACACACAAAGGCCACAACCCATTGAAGTTTTGAGTGTCCTTTCTTGAATAGATGCATGTCACGAAACTACTCCATTTTGAAGGTACAACACTGAGTATACAAATAGTTAATTCAGAATTGGAAACAACTTCTCCAAGCCATTGTAATTAATCCTTCAATTGTGAGACCTTTATAAGGTGTGAGGCCAATTTTGCATCCTTTGATAACCTTGTTTTATAAATTAGATTCCTCAAAGGTATTTTCTGCCCTATGGTATTGAATGAATATAGTTTTACCAACTTGTCAGTGATTTATTTAGATGTTCCCAAGTCTGCAACAAAGGTAGTAAGATGATCTTTGATGGATTCAATAAGAATCATTTGAGCCATAACTTCTCCTTTAGTGTACTTGGACAATTCTTGAGATTTATCCTTCTTAGGTTTGTAAATTTTCCTAGAACATAGTCCATGAATTCATTTTCTATGAGCACCAAATCTATTCTCTTCTTCAATGCTTGAAAGTTTGATGAACCATCGAGTTTATTTCCTTCCTTACAAAATGAATTCATTTGATTTGAAGAATGAGACGTAGAGAATAATATAGTACTTACTTGTCAAAAGGTGGTTCTACTTGATGATGACGTCTTCAAATGTAATGATTCTCCCAAGATTTCAAGAGTCTTCAAATATGTCATAGAGTGATGAATTTATGGATGAAAGGTGCAATAGTAACTTCAAATTATTTTAATGAATGATGATGTTTCCAAGATTTTAGATGATGTTCCCAAGAATCTTTATGCTTCTTAGGTGATGGATTCTATAAATATGTCTTCCAAGAAATTTCAAGAGAGAGACGATGGTATTCATAAAAAATGATGATGAGTAACTATTGATGGGAAAAAAAGACCTCCTCAACATGTGAGAGAGACCACTTGGTTAGAGCCCCAACTAAGCCCTTATATGTTTGATGTAGTGGTCTTGAATAGTTAAATTATGTCCAATTACCCCCTCTCTCTCGTAGTTGGCTTATAATATATCTATTATTTACCAATATAAAGAGATAAATATGGTCTACCCTCTTTTTCTACACATGCAAGAAAGCATATCCTTAATTTGACTCTATGGCTCAACCAAACCACAACTAAGGTTTTCCCCTACATGAGGGGACTTCTAGAATGAAAAATTAAATCTAAATCCAGATCCACTCTAATATGCAAGAAAACCACTATCCCTATCTCAAATTGGAAAAGGATACCATTCTCTCAATTCAAGGGTGGATGAACTAACTAACTAGGGGAAGATGAATGTTTATATAATTATTGAGTCCAGAAAATGAGATTAAATTGTAGCATGCAAAATAGTTTTCATTTTACAATTCATTAGATCGTTTTATGTAGATCGAATTTACTTAAATAAAAAGTTATGAACACAAATTAGAAATAGATATATGAATCCAAAAATGGATGAAATCATTATATGGTTTTCATTAATTAAAAGAACAAGTTCAATTAACTAATGAAAGATAAAACAACATATGACCACATTTAAACAATAAAAAGTTATTGATCAATGCATTCAAATCTTAACGAATTCATCATGATTTTAATCTTGTTATGCTCCTCAGAGATAGCTCTTACAAAGCTTCAATAACATATAGAAATTTATATAATGGAAGTGACTAATATTAAAGAAAAATACACTACTTAGAACATAAATTAAAAAAACAATTAGAGAAATTCCAACAATAAAAAATTAACTTATAATCCAAAAAATAGTGCATTGAAATAAAAATTTATTACAATCATACCAGAACTTCATTACAAATTTTGTAGTCCATGAGCAACTTCAGGTCCTTGAAGAAATTACTTACAATTGTGCAAACCAATTTTCTCTTTTAGTGATCAAAATTCTCTCTCTCTCCATGATTCAACTTACAATACATTACATAAGTGCAAATTCACTACAAGATAAATCACATAATTTCCCCTAAACACTCAGATCTGAAGTATTCCCCTCACCCTAAAACTAATAAGCCCTTGCAATAGTGCTTCAAAATTCCCTAGTTGCAAAGAAGAGGAAAGACAACTATTTAATTACAAAAATGAAAACTAAAAATGGAGAATTGTTGAAGTTGTTGCTGCTAATCCTCCATCTTATTTCTTGTTGGTCCTTTCTCATTTCTTCCAATCTTTTGTGCTTAATCCCATTCAACATATCTCCCGCCAGAAACTAATGAAAACCAAAATAAAAATAAATTAAATTGCATACTAAAATTATAATTAGAAAATACGTGAAAAACCAATTCTCCAACCAAAATTCAATTAAATAAATAAAATAGAAATAAAATTGAGCTTCCCCTTGATCCTTGTAAATATATTGTTGGTAAAAAAGGACAAAATCGAATGGATCTGCAACAACAAAAGCTTTGGAAAAATGAAAATGCAAAAATAAAACTTAGAAAATTAGTTTTGATTACAAATTCAAAGCTTAATTTTATGATAAATTTTAGGCATAGGTAATGACTAAATCTGACCCGGAAACCACCTTTAAATTATTCTCCATGATTTTATCTTTCCAACGAGTCATCCTGGGCTTGATTTAGTTAAGTAAAACTTGAGATATGCCTATCCAAAGTTGAAGTGTCAAAATTGCTACTTTACTAAAAAATACATACCAAAACCAAAATTGGAAAATTAATTAAAAATCCTAATTTAAATTAAATTAATAAATCTTAATTAACTATTAATTAATTAAAATCAAAAAAATATTAATTACCATTATTATGAAAAAATATTAATTAAAAAATATTATGAAAAAGTCATTTTTAAAATATAATATTTAAATTATATTACAGATTTGACTGACTCTATTGAATGTGCCATAGTGGGAGGTATAAGGAGGGATTTAAAAGAGGAA
This sequence comes from Pinus albicaulis, assembly GCA_034641835.2. Lineage (NCBI taxonomy): Eukaryota > Viridiplantae > Streptophyta > Pinopsida > Pinales > Pinaceae > Pinus > Pinus albicaulis. The sequence goes on from CM076574.1 coordinate 1,158,808,410, forward strand.
AGCATGGGAGTCATAAGGTGAATGTGAGGTGAGTCATAAGGAGGATATAGGTCTCGAAGGTGAGGGATCTCAGAGGTATAAAGGGAAGGGAATTACATGATGAGGAGTTATAAGGAGGAAGAATGGTATGGTTAGGGAGTTATAAGGATGGTATGAGATAAGAAGGAGCCAAGAGCCCGAGATGTGGAAAGAGGTGAGGGAGGAGAGGAAGGCCACGTGGGGTGGTCTCTCCCTCCAAAATGAAACTACAACCACTCTTATAATAAGTCTTGAGTACATAAAAAGAACTACATCCACTTGTAAATAAGGTTTTTAGGATCTTAGATCTCGTAAGTTTTTTAAATTACAATTAGAATAAATTTTCGAGACTTGGAAAAACATTTTTATTTTTATTTTTAAATATTTTGACTTCCAAATATTTTTTTTTTTTTATAAATATTTTGAATTATAAAATACAATTGGTTATATTATATATTTTTAATTATTATACAATTTTGGTTGCGGTGGTTCTGAAGAACAGTTAGTAAAATAAAATAATAATTAATAAAAGTTTTATTGAAAAGAAAAGGTGCAATTAGTGAGAAATTTTGTGTTGCCCAAAGTTCAGCCACTCTTGGAGCAACAAGAGGGTTGATAGTGGCATATTGTTGAGTTGGAGTGATCAACTAAAGGGAGGCAAAGCACCTGCCAAATGTGTTCAAGGTATATCAATTGAAAGGGTTGTGGAGTGCTACATCATCAAGTAGGTCAAGTGTACTTTGTTCAGGGAAGTTTGGTGGTCATAGTTGTGGACACCAAGCCCTAGTTATGTCCTTATATCAAATTTGTATGTAAGGGCTATGATCCCCGGTACAAAAGCCCTAAGACTGTTGCATTAAAATTTGTAATATAACAAGTAGTGGGTTAAAAGTTAAAAAAAAAAAAATTCATGTGCACTAGTTGATTCATTGATGTATGTTATTCTACTATGAAAAGTAGTAGTATTGAGGTATTTCAACATGTTTATGATCATGATTTTAAATATAGACCTATAGCTACAGTTCCATGGAAAAATCATTAAGGAGTAAAATAAATGCAAGAAGTAAAAAGTGTAGTACCCTGATCCAACTCTTCAACCAATAATAATTCTTCACATGATAGAGACGTGACAACATACCTGCAATTTCTTTTGAGAGTGGATGATCTTCCTCGAGCAATCCATGAGATCAACCCCAATTCGATCAATAAGCCTAGGATGAGTAGAATTTAAAACTCTTTTCATTCAACTCAATTACACCTTCAGTTCATAAGCAGCTTAATACATAATGAATCAACAAACTTAATGTGTGTAGAGAAAGTAATTAAGTAGATTGAAACATCACATCAACACATAATCATCAAGCACATAGACAAAAGATATAAGTGGAAACCCATAAGGGAGAAAACCACATCTTATTATTGTTGTGATGCAAAGGCAAGCTCCAACTCTCTCTCACCACTGATTTTCTATAGGCTCCTGTTGAAGTTTGCAACAAGAAACAGTGAAGGAGGCATCCTGAAACATCATCCTTGATCCTAGTTGGAAAATAATCACCTAAAATAGGTGGGGCCCACACAGGTGATTTTTGGCGCAAAGTTTATTTTTAGACTATGTCTATTTTTAGACATGTCGATCATATTCTATGAGTTGCAGGATGTTATTTGTGGATGGTTGGTCAAGTTGGAAAAATAGATGGACTTCTATTTTTAGACATATTGAGCGGAATCTATTTTTAGATTGCCAGTCTAAAAATAGATATGTCGAATATTATTAGCTCTTAATAATATTTGGACTATAAACATTATCTTATTCTCTTAAATATTTGATAAAATTATTCGAGAACGTAACGAGGATAAACATATAACCATAAATACAGAGATGCAGCGGAAATAACACTTCATTTCATTAATATCAAAGAACTGAAATTTGCTTACAGACAGAATGGAAATAAAACTAGCTAGGGCGCTGGTAGCTATCTCTGAGAAGAGATGTGGTGGCTACAGGCCTCTGAATTGAGTTAAAATGAGGCTCGAGGGCCTATTTATTATTTAGACAGTAGGAAATCCTAAATAGCAAAACCCTAACCCTAGGATGAGCATAAAACTATGGAATACCGTTTAAATAAATTGGTGTTCAACTTCCCGGGGGCGTAACTTTGGCATCTTGATCTCATTTCGGCGCGTACCATACCTCGTTAGAAAGATCTATCCGAGGAATAAAAATTTGGAACGAGCAACATTGGTTCATGGTCTCATGTTGCTCTCCTTTTTCCCAAAAAATGTCGTTTAGGGCCTCAAAACGGCTCCGGAAGTTTAGGACCCGAAAAACTGCTAAAAATAGTAAACTGTGCCGAAACTGAAAAACTGAAATAGACAATGGTGGAGCCCCAAGTGGAATAGGCGGGTGACCACCAATATCCACCTGGATCATTCCTCCCACCTTAGGAAGCAATGGTCCCCATTGCGTTAAGTTCCTCCATGAGATGAGGAAATTTCTGCTGAACTTGGTCCCTGGTGAACCACTTTCCTTGGTGCAGGAGTTGGCCAGCTTTGACAACCCGATATAGTTGGATCTTCTGCTGGCGAGTGTTCTTGATTTGCATTTCCATGATACAATCTGTGGTGGCCTGTTCCATGCAGTCTGGATTTAACTCTGTTGGTGTGAGTTGTTCTGCAATGTCCGAGGTGTCCAGTAGAGGTGGGAAGTAAGGACGAAGGCGATCCACATTGAAGACTGGGTGCAGACCAAGGAATGGTGGAATACTGAGCTCGAATGCATTGTTCCCTACGGCCTTGGTGATGGTGTGTGACCCGTATCGGAGCTCAAAGTGGGCGAGCTTGCGGTGGGGTCCGGGTGGGCGCCTGTACATAGTGTAGCCATACTTTGTAAGCACCAGAGTTGTGTGGCTTTTGGAAATGCTGATCATGGTGTTTCATGTACTTAGCATTGACTCTTGTCTGATATGTGTGAACTTGTTGGTAGATTTGTTAGATACGCTGCGTCATTATTTTCTTTGTCAACTTCAGACTGGACATGAGCTGAATCGTCCTGAGCAGCTACAAATGGTATGGCTACGTCAATAGGACATAGTGGTTGGAATCCCAAGCCCACGTAAAAGGGGCTATGGCCGATTGATCTGTGGAGAGCCCGATTATAACTATATTGTACATATGGTAGGCTCTCATCCCATGTGCGTGGATGCTTTGAATTGTACATGCGCAGAATGTGTACAAGCATTCTGTTGACGACCTCTATCTGGCCATCTGTTTGGGGATGGAAAGCATGGACTTGGTGAGCTTGGTGTCCGACATTGAATAGAGTTGGACAAGAATATGTTGAGAACCTACTAAACAAATGTGATGTGATGAGCCTGGCAGGGATCCCAAAGTGCCCACACTGCGTTCGAAAGAAAGAAGTTTGTGGAGGTGGCCTGCGGCAATGTTCTTCTTGCGAGCCACTATAATGGCCATCTTCGAGAATCTGTCAACGACCACGAAAACACGGTCATTTCCATTCTTAGTAGAAGCGAGGCATTTGTGTAATCCTGGAGATGAATTTCTGGTGTTCGAGGTAGAAATGGCGGAGTATATAGTCCTTGCTTGCTTGATAGTCGGTTGGCTTGTTAGCGGGCGATGCGAGGATGCGATATTAACTTCTAGACACATTCTAGAGAAGGTTCGGCCAATAGAAATACTTATGAAGTATTGCTACTGTTTTCTTGACACCGAAATACCCAGTGACCCGACTTGACTATGGTGTGCTTCCCATATCATCTTGGCACACTCGCTTGAAGGAACTAGGGTGTACGAGTGACATAAAAGTGCATCTTGGAGGTGAAAATTTGGAACTTGCAAATCCCAGAAAGTGCCTTGCCTTGCAGTGTGGCCAAATTGGGTTGCTCTCGTGAAAGCAATCAAAATCTCATGCCCACAGAGTTGAGAACGGTGGTAGCGCCAGCCCGTACGATGGTTGGGCAAGGCAATTTGCAACAGTAGTAGTGCTACCATGTATGTGATATTCAAATACAATTGTTGCGGAAATGTGGACACTTTTGGTGGCGATCGTGCTGCTTATGTGTCTGTATGTTGCCTTCAAGGGCAGTCGAATGCCTTGGATGATTGTTTCCTTCCCCGAAATGTAATGCTTCCATTGTCGACAAGCCTGAACAATGGAATATATTTCTTTGTCATAAGTGGGATACTTGCGAACTATGTCGGACAATGTCTCACTATGATATGCCACTGGATGCCCCTATTGAGTAAGAACTGCCCCAATAGCATAGTCAGAGGCATCTGTCTCTATCTCAAATGGTTGTTGCAAGTCTGGTAATGTGAGCATTGGGGCATAACAGAGGTGATGTTGCAATTCTACGAGCGCCTTCAGTTGAGATTTCGACCAAAAGAATTTTTCTTTCACTCCTCCCTTGGTGACTTGACTCAAGGGCCAAGTGATATGAGAAAATCCCAACACGAACCTACGATAGAAATTAGCAAGACCGAAAGTTGAGAAGGCTTGTTAGTGGTTGGGGGTGTCGGTAGAATGACTTGGATCTTGGTTGGATCCACATGCACCCCCCTTTCATCAATAATGTATCCCAGATATTGAACCTGGGTCATGCCAAAAGTTCACTTCTCCAAATTGGCACACAACTTGTGTTGCCGCAGTGTTTGGAGGACTTGTCGAATGTGGTGAAGGTGCTCTTCCCAATTCTGGCTGAAGATCAGAATGTCATCGAAGTATACCACTACAAATGAGTTTGTGAATGACCGCAAGATGTCATCCATCATCCTCATGAAGGTTTCAGGAGCATTCGTCAACCCGAAAGGCATGAACAGCTATTTGAAAGGGCCTTCCTTGGCTTTGAAGGCAGTCTTCCACACATCGGAGGGTTCAATTGGTACCTGGTGATACCCAGACTTCAAGTCGATCTTACTAAAATATTTTACACCTTTGAGTTGGTCCAGAAGGTCATCAATTCATGGGATCGGGTACCTATTTCGGACAATGATCTTGTTCAGCACCCGATAGTCAATATAGAGTCTCCACGTCCCATCCTTCTTCTGTACCAACACGATCGGGCTCCCACAGGGTGATGAACTTGGTCGGATGTGACCTTTCTGCAACAGCTCCTGACTCTGCCTCTTGATTTCATCGTTCTCCATAACAGAGCCCCGATAGATCGTTCCATTGGGTAGCGGCGCACCTAGTGTCAGATCAATCGGGTTCTTGACCTAACAGTGCAGAGGAACCCCTATGGGTGAGGTGAATATGTCCCCGTATTCCTCCACAACATTATCCATTTGCTGTTGTCGTGCAGAGGAGCCCTGTCTGGAGGTCGTGGGATCATCAGGAAAACAAATTTCCTAGTTTTGGAAATGAGCTTACTACATTGTTTTGCATTAACCAAAGAGATAGCGACAGGAGGTGGTACCTCTGGTATCCTGTACAACTTATTTCCCAAAGTAACAATAACAGCACAAGGTCGAGACTCATACACAGCATGATGCTTCCACAAGTATGGTTGTCCTAATAATACATCAGAAAAATCAATGGGAGCAACGTCACATAATACCTCATTCGTGAAGGGCTTGATGCTATAGAGAAGGTGACACTGCTGGCTGACACAGAGATCTCGTCCTTGGTGAAGCCACCCGATGGTGTATGGATGTGGGTGAGCTATGGTCGGCAAGCCCAACCTTTTCATGGCATCTACTAAAATGAGGTTCTTTTGGCTCCCATTGTCGACAATGAACTGTACTAGGGAGCCCTTTACCCACATCTGGGAGTGGAAGAGACATTCCTCCTCCTCTGGATCTTCCGGTTCCTCCTTATGGATCTTCATAGTGGCAACAATGGCGTTGGGCTCCACATCAATAATCTGTTTCAATTTTTCATTCCCCTTGTTAGGTTCTGATTCAAATTTGGAGCATGCATCTGACTCAAAAGCCCTCATCTCAACCACTAGCGACTTCTTGGCCCGACACTCAAGAGATGTTGTGGTCACGGGCCTCTAAACAATCTTACACCCCTTTCACTGTGTCTTTCTTTAGGCTTTGTCGGTGCTTGTTATTTCACTTGTAAGCAACAAGGAGACAAGTTGTCTTGAGTCACCATGCCTTGGCTCTGTCCTTTGTTCTGTGGTTTGGGAGCACCTTTCCCTTGATTTCGGTTAACGGATCAAGTCTGCATGTCGCCCGAATTTACTGCTCAATCTTCACGCGACATCTAAGTGCTACAAAAGTGAGGAGATGTCGAGGAACTCCATTTCCTCTTGAATGTATCTATGTAGACAATTGCGATACTTTAGCACCAGATGTTTCTCTGAACCTTTGATACCCAACTTGGTGCCCAGGGTATGGAACAGATTCATCAGCTCATTCACATCTTGATCCCTTTGTTGTCGCAACATGGTCCATTGTATGTACTTGTCCTCATAGCTCCCCACAGGATAGTATTGTTCCTTGATGGCATCTCGGAAAGAATTCCAAGTGGGTATGGTCGAGAACATAGAGGTTTCTGTCTACTAGAGGTTTATGTCTCCATCCTCTGTCTCCATCCTTTTTCTCACGGTGGGTTTCCCACAGGTCCTTGACTTGTAGGGGGCAACTTTGAGGAGTGCAAAGATAATCTTGCTCCCTATCGGAAGACATGAGCAGAAATATCCTTCTGTGGATTCAGCCATCTGTCTATGACATCTGCATATTTGACCCTAATTTATGGGAATGTCGAGAAATTTGTATGCCTTGGGAAAGAGTCGGGGGTCCGAGGTAGTGCTTTGGAAATAGATCTTGTGCATGAGTAGGCGGTAACTGAAGGAAACGAGAAAAATTCATCATCGTCGCGTTCCTTTGTTTTTCGAGGGCATCCTCGAGCAATATTTTGATAGGATCTCCTGCTCCCTCATCTTTCTTTTCGTCCCCCATGGGCGTCCGTCGAGGTTTGCGAGGCTGATCTTGCAAAGGTTCCACCAGATCAAGCCCTAGCTCCTTATACCCCGACCGCGTTGGGGACATGCAAAGAAGGATCGAGAAAAAGCAGCCCGCTCTGATACCACTGATCCGGATTTATGCAGGAACGCAACAGAATAAACACATAACCATAAATACAGAGATGCAGCGGAAATAACACTTCATTTCATTAATGTCAAAGAACTGAAATTTGCTTACAGACAGAATGGAAATAAAACTAGCTAGGGCACTGGTAGCTATCTCTGAGAAGAGATGTGGCGGCTACAGGCCTCTGAACTGAGTTACAATGAGGCTGGAGGGCCTATTTATTATTGAGAAACAATGGAGAACTCTAAACGTCCAAAACCCTAACCGTAGGAGATGAAGCGCCAAAACTGTGGGCCCCGTTTGGGTAAATTGGTGGTTCAACTTCCCGGGGACGTAACTTTGGCATCTGATCTCCGTTTGACACGCTCAATAGCTCGTTAGAAATATCTGTCCGAGGAGTACAATTTTTGAACGAGCAACATCGGTCCATGGACCCATGTTTCTCTCCGTTTTCCCAAAAAACGTCGTTTAGGGCCTCCAGCAACCGGAAATTCGAGACCCGACGCTAAAAATAATGGAATTGAACGGCGAAAAGGCGGGAACAATGGTGGGGCCCCAAGTGGAATAGGCGGGTGACCACCAATAGGAATAGGCGAGTGACCACCTAGATCAAACACTTCAGTTAAGTACACAGATGTGGCACAAGGCATGATTGACAAAAAGAAAATTACTCTGTTCACGAGAGTTCTGAGCTATTGCATGGAGGACTTCAGTTAGAACTCATGTGACAGAGTTTGGTGGAGTTGTGTTCAGTTTAACTCAGTTAGACACAGTTGAGCTAGTTGTATCTAGTCTAACTGATTGATACACTAGTGAGAGTGGTGTGAATTAATAATTAATTAATTCACTAAATATTAACTCATTAATCAACTGAAGAATACATCAGTTAACTACAGTGCATGGACAGTTTCAGTGGAGACCAGTGGAGAGGTAGGTGAAAGAGCAAGTGTGACTATCAATTGTGACTATAGTGATGCATTGATTGCATCCAACACTCAGTGGAGATGCCAATGAGGATTGCGCAGTGCAAGCTTGGTGGATTCGAGTTCATTCAGAGCCATTCTTCAGCAGGGATTGCGCAGTAGAGGCAGGCTAGCAGGTGGCAAATATTGGTGCATGGATTTGCAAGATCGGGCCTGATTAGTGTGTAGCGATTGTATTGTACTGAGAGCTTGATATGATCAGCTTTGTATGAGGATTGTTACATGATATCTATGACATATATTATATACATATAGTTGGGGTTTTCATCTTCAGGATTTCCTGTTAAACAACTGTGTTAATGTGTGTGAATTTTTATTGTTTCATGTGTGCATTACAATCTTGATTTAATTTCCGCAAATGATCAATGGTGGAATAGATTCTGTATTTTGCATGAAGTTAAAATAGTGTGAGATCAGGAGAATATTGGACATATAACACATAACTTATATAATTTCTACATGGCATAGGAGTAGTAATATTGATAATAGGTGATTGAAATGATTGAAGCGGTTGAGTTTTGTGCTGGTGAAATTTGAATTTGCTGCAATGTTTTCTTGGTGTCTAAGTTGAGCATTCATTGAAATGTATTTCAATGGATTGCAATTGGAGTATGCCCTTGATGGCAGCTTGAATTATATTACGCAGAAGAAAAGATGGGATAGTGTTGGATTATAATAGGCTAAAGAGTTCCTTGATAATGATGTTCCCTAAGTATAGATTCTAGCGATGCAGCCGCACTTGACGCATGGCAAAAGAAGGTAGCAAGGTGTCGAAGGATTCTGTTGGAAGGTGTGAAGGATCACATTGTGTCCAGCCTTCATGGTAAAGCCACTCCATTCTTGATGTGGAAGGCTTTGACAGAATTTTTCCAAAGCAGAAGTGACCAGAGGAAGTTGGCGCTTAAAGACAAGCTCAGAAAAATAAAAATGGAGAAGAATGACACTATTCCGGTATACTTGACAAAGTTTTTCCACTACAGGGATGAGCTTGGGAGTGTAGGAGTTAGTGTTGATGAAGAATACTTGGTGAGCTTGGCTCTCCTTGGGCTTCCGAAGAGTTGGCAAAGCTACGAAGACTCTATCAGTGGACGGGAGAAACTGCCAGGATGGGAGCGACTTTGGTCAGATCTTCTGCAGGAGGAATAAGTTGGGATACCAGGGATGGATCTTCATTGAAGAATGAAGATGAAGAATATTTCACTTTGGTTTCCAAGGCAAAGAATAATAAGTGGAAGAAATTCCATTTTATATCTGAGGCAGGTGAAGATGGAAAAGAGTGTGACATGTCCAAAGTGAAGTGTTTTCACTGTCATGAACATGGGAATTTCGCCACTAATTGTCCACATAAGAAGAAGAACAAGATGGCTGTTGGAGCTACAGCTAGTGAGGCTCTTGCCTCACAATTTGAGCTTGACTTCTCATTGATTGCATGCATGGTGTCTAGTGCATTGGGATCGGGGTGGTACTTTGATAGTGGTTCTTTCTTTCACATGACAAGAGATGTGAACCTTTTCAGTGACTTGGTGGAAAAAGATCTCCAGTTGCATGTTGAGTTGGGCAACAATGGACGATACAATGCAACTGGCATTGGTACCATTACCTTTCAGAGGGAGTCAGGTAAACTCATTCTTTTACAAGATGTAGTGCATGTTCCAGGTTTAAAGAATAATTTAATCTCAGTCGCAATGTTAGAGGATAAATATTATGATGTTGTCTTTAGCGGAGGAAAAGTTTTCCTTCGGTACAAAGAAATAGGAAAAGTCAAGAAGGTTGGGATTTGAGCGAAGAATCTTTATACACTTGAAGTAGATGGGATTTCTACGGAGCTTCCTACTATTGGGAAGTGTGAGAAAGACATGCAATTGAAGCTTGAGAGGGATCAGGATTTGCATGCAGGTAAGAGTGAACCTAGGGATGTGGAGCAGCCACAAGATGAGGATCATGGAGTGGGAGCTACCAATCATGTAGAGAAATTTCATGCCAGATGGGTAGAGGGAGTGCATGCAGCTATACCACCAGGTGAGAGGTGGGGCGACATGCATGAGTAATCCCAAGAGGATATTTCTGGATAGGATTCATGAGATGGTGTGGATCTCTGGAGTTGAACCTGTCTGGTGCCACACTGTAACAATAGCATGATCGATTGGATTGATGCGGGCGGATCAGTAGCGGTGTCGGGATACGGGCGCAGTTCGAGTTTGACAAAAGTGCGGTGCATGGTGGCGAGTTCGACAGCGGTGGTTCAGGGCCTTGTGGGTTCTCAGAATCGGAAAATTGAAGATTTGATGATAGATACATTAAGACTAATTAGTTTCAGAGCCTTTCGATTTTGGAAGAGTTGCAGAGAAGATGCATGGAGTTGGATGGCGCTTGTGAAGGTTGCAGGGCGAATGCATGGAGTTGCATGTCGCATGCAAAGACAGTTCTTTCTTGTTGAGAGGGAGTGTTGAAGATTGCAACAAGAAACAGTGAAGGAGGCATCCTAAAACATCATTCCTGATCCTAGTTGGAAAGTGATCACCTAAACTAGGTGGGGGCCACACAGGTGATTTTTGTCGCAAAGTCTATTTTTAAACATGTCGATCATATTCTATGAGTTGCAGGATACTATTTGTGGATGGTTGGTCAAGTTGGAAAAATAGATGGACTTCTATTTTTAGACATATTGGGTGGAATCTATTTTTAGATTGCCAGTCTAAAAATAGATATGTCGATTATTATTAGCTCTTAATAATATTTGGACTCTAAACATTATCTTATTCTCTTGGAGCACTTCAGTTAAGTGCACATATGTGGCACAGTAGCTGACAGAAGGAATTACGCTATTCCTAAGGGTTTACTGGAGCTAAGACATGGTGAATTCAGTTAGAACTCATGTGACAGATTTTGGTGGAGTTATAGAAGTAGTTGGTGGAATTGTATTTAGTTTAACTCAGTTAGACTCAGTTGAGCTAGTTGTATCTAGTCTAACTGATTGATACACTAGTGAGAGTGGTGTGAATTAATTAGTTAATTAATTCACTAAATAATAACTCATTAATCAACTGAAGAATACATCAGTTAACTACAGTGCATGGCAGTTTCAGTGGAGACCAGTGGAGAGACAGGTGAAAGAGAAAGTGTGACTATTAGTTGTGACTATAGTGATGCATTGATTGCATCCAACACTCAGTGGAGATGCCTATGAGGATTGCATTAGCAAGGTTGGAGCAATTCAAGTTCATTTAGAGCCATTCTTCAGCAGGGATTGCGCAGTAGAGGCAGGTTAGCAGGTGGCAAATATTGGTGCATGGATTTGCAAGATCGGGCCTGATTAGTGTGTAGCGATTGTATTGTAATGAGAGCTTGATATGATCAATTTTGTATGAGGATTGTTACATGATCTCTATGACATATATTATATACAGATAGTTTTGGTTTTCAGCTTCAGGCTTTCCCGTTAAACAACTGTGTTAATGTGTGTGAATTTTTTTATTGTTTCATGTGTGCATTGCAATCCTGATTTAATTTCCGCAAATGATCAATGGTGGAATACATTTTGTATTTTGCATGAAGTTAAAATAGTGTGATATTAGAAGAATCCTGGACATATAACACATAAGTTATATAATTTCTACAACTCCAACCTACATGATGCTACTACCTCAAATAATGCAAGCTACAACTTGCAAGGAAGTTCCAACTCCCATCTATTTTCTGCAGGCTACAACCCACAGGAGGCTCCTACCTCAACCAGATCCAACTGGACATATATCAAGATACAACTTGAAACAGAAGCACCAACTCCCATGTATTTTTATGCAGGCTACAACCTACAGGAGGCTCCTACCTCAACCAGATGCAACTGGACATCTATAAAGCTACAACTTGAAACCAGAGCACCAACTCCCATGTATTTTTCTATAGGCTACAACCCATAGGAGGCTCCTACCTCAACCAGCTACAACTGGACATCCATCAAGCTACAACTTGAAATGGAAGCACAAACTCCCTCACACTACAATAAAATCATATGTTGATTTACTTGGATATCAGCTCTGATTTACTCCTTCTTCACTGCTGCCTTTTTAGCCTTCATATCTGCTTCATATCAGCTCCTGATATGCACATCATCTCTATTAGTCCTCTCTTATTCTTTCACTCTTCAACTTTCTACAAATTTCTTATATTATTCTGCTCTCTTCCATTCTGCAGCTTTCTAACAATCTTCAACTCTCTTCAATTTTGCTGCTCTCTCTCTCTCTCTCTCTCTCTCTCTCTCTCTATTTTTGTAACTTTTTGCACATGGATATTACCTATTTTATACAGATAACTTCATGATTTTTTTCAATCTCTATGGGAATATGAAGTGAATAGGCATGAATATTTTCCTTCTACCCATTTGATTCCTTACACTTCAGTTCAGGTCATTACATTAGAAATAATCATTACAAGACTCATAGAGTTTTTCCTATGCCTATGGAGACTTGCCTTTGCATCACAAACAATATAAAATAATCAATGAATTTACATTTACAGTTACAACAATATTTCAATTCAGCCCTTTCAGCTTCTTGCTTTTCTGTTCATCTTGTCTTCTCAACCTGTTGTTATATTTCCTACTGTGCTACAACATTACTGTCTTAGCCCAACTTGACCCATGCCTTTATGTTTTACACTTCCTCTGCTTATTTCATATATTACCTACAACATTCTATTCTCTTATTTGCTCCTTTATTTTGCATTAGGTTACTTACTCAAGTCTCCTTCTACCCACGTTCAATATTTGTTATCAAATTTCCACATCCGCATAACAACTCAGCACGAGTGTCGGGTCACTTGCCCAGAGTCATTCCTCTTGCGTTCAACCTTTCCTTTTTAACTCACAGCTTCAACTACATGACACTGTTATGCACTTAGAGTTAGGTTTTACCCGAGTCTACTCCTATTCAAAATTTTCTTTATACACCTGAGTCTTTTGCCCGCATTCAGTCTTTTCTTCATAAGCCGAGTCGTCCTCTGCTTCCAACGTTTTCTTCTTAAAATCACATAGCCCCAGACTTGAAATACATCAGATATTAACTTCGAACTTTATCACGTCTGGTCTCACATCGCATTTGAAAATGTCAAAGGTTTTACGTTATAATTCCCTTTTCCACCTCCGATGTGATTTAACACTAGAAAGGCTTTACATATGGATTTGAAATCCTTTGCAATTTGACTATGGCGCTACATCGCATCCGGGCTCTTGTCGCACTTCACAATATTTAGTTCATGGTGCTAAAAAATTTCCTCTTAACATATGCGATATGTTATTGCATCGCATCACAAATCGAACTTCTCATCGCATCACAAAACATATAACTTGTGATGTATTAAAATGTAAATGTAAAAATCGCCGATTGCGAAGTGCAGAATGTAGATGGGTCCCATGTCGGACATTAAATTTTATAAACTTTAGCTTTGAAGCTCCATTGCGTCCTCTCCTCTTTATCGCACTTCACAAGTTTTAGATTATAGCAATTTCACAATGCTTTCGAATTTGCGATTTCGCAAATCGCAGTGAACTCCATGTCGAAACCCAAAACTTTTAGCATTTAACAATAAACTTATCCTATGCGATGTGCGATGTAAAGTATGCGGGCCAAGTCCATGTCATCGTGCCACATTACACTGCCATGTCACCGCCACGTCACCTTGCCACGACATCATAAATTACCTCTGATCTCTGGGGTCAAGGCTATGTCATTTGCCACGTCACTGCCACGTCATCACCACGTCATCTTCCCACGTCATCACTCGCACTTCGCATTTCACAGTTTTTGTGACTTATCGCATCGCAACTTAAATAATTTAACTTTCGATTTCTTATCATATAAATGTAAAACTCACCAATATGCAATATACGATTTAATCTGGACCATCGTTGATCAATGCCTAGATCCAATAATCCACATTGCTCCTTTGTTGATCTAATTCGCATCACAAATAAGATAGTTTACCATATGGTGTCTTTGAACATAAATTCACCGAAGTGTGAAATATTGTTGGGTTTGCGATATAATCTCCACCATTGATCTATGCCTAGATACAACAGTCCTCGCTTCTCCTTTGCTGATATGCTTTGCATCGCAAATAAAATAGCTTACCATGTGATTTAATCTCCGTCATTGATCTATGACCAGATCCAATGGTCCTCACTATATCTTTACTCCAGTTTTCTAACTTTGCTTCTTTGGTTGTGCCCGTTCATTTCTTTCTAGTTTTTTGTAGAATACTTGACTCGTTCATGACTTGCCCTGTGTTCAAAACTTGACCTACTTAGCGTTCACAACTCGACCCAAATGTGCACGACTTGACCCAACATGTTCATCAATCTGCCCAGCACGTTCACAACTCTGCCTTTGGTGTTTTTTTGCCTTTGCTCCTTTTCTACCTTAACTTCCTTTGATGCCTTAGCTTCTTTGTTGCCTTTGATGCCTTTGTTCCTTTTCTTCCTTAACTGCCTTTATTGCCTTTGCTTCTTTGATTCTAAAGTTTCTCCTCTATGCTCCTTTTCCTTTGTTGATGGTCTAATGCTACTCCTTGCCTCTCTGCTGCTTTCTTACTGCATTATTTCCTAATCTACTTCTTAATTTTCCTTATTGATGTTGCTTCTCTGCTCCTTTGCCTTAATGATAGTTCTGGTGTTGTTATTTTGTGCTCCTTTGCCATCAATGACAATATTAACAACAGTCCCCCCCTTTGGCATTGTTGGCAACACATCCACCAAGATTCCAATACTTCCTCCCCCTATCATTCTGAGAAGTGTCTTTCTTCCTTTGCTTGATTTTCATAAGATCCTTTCTTCTTCTGCTTGCTTTTCCTCCTCCTTTGACATCAATGGAAAAGGGTTGCAAATTTCCCAGTGTAGTTTCCATCTTTACATTATTTCTCTTTTAGTTGTGTATAGGCCTTCTTCTTCTGACTTTATACCTTGCTTCTCCAGACTAGTGTACAAGAGTTGTTGGGAGAACACTTTGAGAATCATTGAAATTGTATGTATATACAGAGTAAACTGATACCATCCCAAAGCACAAAAATCTTGCACTTGTATAAAGCTGAAAGTGATGATAAGGACACTTCATAGAATAAACTGTACCAAACTTATATAATCAGAGATGCATCGGTGGAATAATACTAAAATACTGAGAATGCTCCATATGACATATAAAGTCTGCTCCAAATATACTTCGGTCTATATTATGATCTTCATCTGAGATACATATCTGTTGAGGAAGGTTCTAGATGGAATATTTCTTCTTCTATAATACACATCTGAAGTACACATATGTTCAAATATGATGATGTCGATATATCTTTTGTAGCTTTGGTTCACCTTTACTGCCTGTTGGTGCTGATATGTGCTAGACTGCTGACAGGGATATTACACTAACAGCCAAAAGGCCCTTGATACTGATGTGAACAATGAATCTCAAGAATCCTTACAGCTTGTTGTAAAACTAGACGGTATTTCAATATAAAAGACCCAATGACTTTAATACTATACAGAGTATTTTCAAATCAAACCCTTGAGGCTAGACACGTTCAATTCATTGGTTAGTCTCATTTATCAAATATAAAATTTTATTTATGACATAAGGGGGTATGTATGTCAATGATCAACTTCTCTGCAATGGTGAAATACCAACAATTCCTTTCTACTTAAGTAGGCTTTAGATGAATCAATAAAAAACTCTTGAGCTTCAAATAGTAAGATTAACACAACTAGTCCTTCATACTTTAGATACTTTAACTGTTCTATCATAATGATCTTCAACAAACCATCTTCAAGTTGTTTAATTAAAATCTCAGCAAACAAACTTCACACAGTTTTATGAATGATCTTAAGAAAGAGGCCTTGAAGATATATCTATATTGACTTGAGGAAGGCATGCAATTATATATAGAAATAGATATTTCTTCAATGCTCAATATAATACTTAAAATGTAAACAAGATAATGATACTTTAGCACTTTTATTGACCTTTTCATGCTTTAATAATGCAGCTCATCATTCTCCAGTATTTACAATTAGAAAATACTTTGCAATAATTAGAGCAACTAGACCTTAATACACATATACTATAATCTCGATAACACTAGGAATACTACCTTGATGTATTTCTGCCATTATACTCTGATCCTGATGACCTGTACCATACCACTACTCCACTGATAACACTTGGTATTCTACTGATAGGCAGGTTGTTTGTTCCAAATACCAATTGACACCAATTGATAATCCATGCAGTAGTTTCACTTTAGCTCGCACATACACCCATAGTTAAGACAACCTTCATAGCTTCTACTGTTGAGATCTCCACTGTTCTCAACTGAAATAATCAATATACAGAATATGATTCTAGCATCATTAACCTTTTGCTTATTCTGTCATTCTGTTTTTAAAAGAATGTCACTGCATATTCCTTTCTAGGACTACTCCAGAATCATTGCTGCTCTATATACAATTCAACTGTTCTAACATAATGATCTTTAGGAAGACATCTTCAATTTCTTTACTTGGAATCTAAAAGGGAAGAAAAATCATAGTTTTATCACTCATTTAACTTATTTCCTCCAAGGTGACCTTCTATTAATGAATGATGTAATGATTTAATGATGATAAACATTTCTCTTACTCATCCTTCTTAATTTTGTTTCATTGTTAACACTTGCAGTGTGATGCACAATGTGATCATCCTTTATGGATGTTTCCAGTTCTATAGCTAGAAACATATTTTTTTGTGATTCTAACCATTCATCACTTAGTGTGCTATTTTCTTCTTAGCTTACATGTTCATGGCTGATGTTCCCTCTATTTCCATGGTTGCTTGCTGCCTTCTCTCCTTCCATCAACCTGTTGGCTATTGAATGCTTCAGGTATCCTTCTTCCTCTATAGTTCTCTTTCAAAGGAATTTTCCTTTCCCTTCCTGAACTTTTATTTGTTCTTATTCCAAGGAGCTATTCTTAGACTACTTTTATGGGGACGTTTTATGAACTAATCTCCCCCTGGGATGTTGCTTCTTATCTATTACTGACTGGATATTTGCGTTACTTCCTAGAGAAACTCCCTCTGAGACTATGATGGATTCATTATGTTATTGAAGTAACATGATCCCCCTTTCTCTTTTCCTTCCATACATTATTGGGGTTCTTCATAATGTTTTCAGTTCTTTGTATTCACAGTGTTATCTGATTTGATTGGATTACATCATCTGTCTAGAGTTATTTAATGTATATGGTAGCTTATAATCTTTTTCTTTGTGACCAAGCTTGTGGCATACATAACATCTTATTTTACCAAGGTACATTTGAGTTGATGTATAATATTTTGTGCTCCCTTTTGAACATAATTTACTTTCAACAAGTTTATGTCCAAAATCATTGCATGCATAACAGTATCCATGGAAATGATTTGTGTACCTAGTGATAGATTGTCTTCTCCATTTGTTTTCTTAAGGTAGTATTTTAATTGGTTGCATATTTAGTTGGTTGGATTGGATTTGCTTTGTCTTACAGTATTCCGCAGTATGTCCATGTTTGTGACAATCAAAACAAGTGATACTTCTCACAGGAGGAAGGAACCTCCTTTGACATCTTTATAATTTGTTCAATTAATCCTTAGGAGCATATGAGCCTTTAGTAGTTGAATGTTTCTTCCTCTCATTCTTTGTCCTTTCATGTTGCTGCTTGTTTTTGTTTGTTTCTTTACAAATTATGTTCTTGTTACCTTCTACTTCTGTAGGAATCTTTTGAGCTACTTCATTATCCTTTACAGCTTTTACAAAAATGATATTCTTGTTTTCTTCTACCTTGGACTTACTGGTTTCTCCTTCATAGCCTATCCCAGCCTTTATGAGAGGAGACCTTTGAGCATTTAGAATCTAGTCCAACTATCCAGAGCTTTTCATTTCTGGAATATTCATAATTACTTCAATTTGGGCCTTCTTTGATTTCATCCTGTTGTACTGTACAACAACCCTCCCCATTTTTAAATTTTAGAATAAAATCCCATTTAAAAGTAGGTCCCCTTTCATATATCTTTTTTCGTAAATAGAAATAAAAGATCCATGGATAAAATAATGCATATCACATTCTTATTTACAAAGTGTACAAACTTTAAAAAACTTTCCGATTCGATGAGTTAGAAGACCTTTTAACATATTTGAACATATTAGAAAGACTTTATACTTAATAATATGTTAAGATGAACATTAATCGCAATCGGAAATTTGGAGAAGTTCTTCTAAAGAGTTGTTATTGCTTTGAGAAGTTTTGATGCGATCGCGTTCAATCACAATTGCATTTCGGAATAATATTAAGTATTGCACTTTTCTATCTATGACGATGCGATGCGAGTTATCGCAATCGCGTTTTCGGAAAAAGTTAAACATTGCATTCCTTTCATTGTAAATTTCGATGCGATTGTGCTCAATCGCAATCGCATTTTCGAAGATAGTATTAAACGGTCCTTTTCATTTTAAATCTTCGATGCGATCAGGATTCGGAAGAAATCATTGTTGTATTTCCTTTCAAAAAAATTGCGATGCGATTATCGCAATCGGAAAATAGGCATGAATTAGATTTTATTATCTTGCGCACCATTGAAGACTTGCGAAGCGATTGTTACTTCACATTTATATTTATTCATCGCATTGCAAAGAATCAAAAGTGAATTTTAACATTTATTCAAAGGATGCACCGATCTCCGATTGTACAACATCATAAATTAAAAATAAGGAAAAATATCATGGGTTATTTCGTTTTCAATGCGTGAATGTGACCCCTTGGAGAGCATTTGTGTTGTAAATACGGGGAGATTAGATGGTAATTAAATAAACAGATCTTGGATAGATTTTCTCATTATTATGTTTTATTTCGGCTAAAGGCATTCATTTGAATTGAAGAACAAAATTTCAAATCCTTTCATTTGCAGAACCAGAGAAAATTTGCCCGACATTGAAATGTCAAAGAGAAGCAGAAAATCTAAAGCTGCTTTTGTAGCAAAAGCTCCTGTATTAACCATGCCACCCAAGGAGAAATCGACGAAGCTCAAGCTAGTCACAGACACCTCCTGTCAAGGATTGGGGAAGATGAAATGGGAGAATGTATACAATTTGATTGAAAAGGAGAAACCTAGGGTTATTGTGCCTAAAGCAACTGTTCCCAATGAAGAAGATTCTGACTCTGACTCTGAAACTCAACTCAATGCATTGGAAAATTCATTTTTACATCAAGTAGCTGCCCGGGCAAACATTTTTCCCTACTATGATGTTATTAGATGGGTCATTGACAATGTGACCATTTAAAACATGACTTTTGTTTATGCTTCTAGGTCAATGTTCAGATCATTCAGGGAAGAAGATATTAAAGCAATGTACCATCTTCCCAACCTACAAAAGATTCACAACAAAGACTTCCTTAAGGAATATGCTGAAGAACATCCAAATTAGACAGAGCCAATCAAAGAATGGAGGAATAACCCTGAGAAGCATAAGCAGGAGGCATTAGGTATGTACTCTATGGAGTCTCTCTCGCCTCCATATTGTTATGCCGCAGCGATGATGTATAGGTTTTTCGGAAACGATAACTCTGTTAGATTTTATATTCAAATGGTCTCATTAATTCATTCTACTGTTAGTTCTGAAATTATAGATTGGGCTGTCATTTTTTCGATAAGATAGCCAATCAAATCCTAGAGTACAGAAAAGAAAAGAATTCAGAAAATTCCACCCCTTTCCATTTTTGTGCTTATATTTTAGACGCCCTCTGTTTCAATTATGAGTTCCCCATGCTAGGTTGGAAATGGACTCCAAAAGAACCTATCCCTATTCATGTGTATCACAATTTCTTAAAGAAATAACATTTCAAACTTCATGTTTACAGATTCTGCCATGGTTTTCTAATTCCAATTTACCAAACCATTTTTGGCCACTTCCCTCCTAGACTTTCCAATAAAGCCAAAAATGATTTGTCTTCTATCGGAGATTGGTTCAGGGAAGAAAAATTCACTTTTATCAGAATTTTTGGGAGTATTTTTTAGCCACATATCCTTCCCCTATACGTTCCAGATAAGCTCTTAGCTCAAGAGATTTCTTATCAGCTAATAGTGGAAGGAATGTCTAGAGTTTTGAAAACCAATAAAAAGCTTATGTGGCGTACCTTCCCTTTTAAGTGTGGTGACTATATTATTAATATTTTCGCTCATGCTGAGAAAGAAGTTGGTAAGATTCCTGATCTTAAGTTTTCAACAATTCCTGGAAGACAATACGACCCAAGGAAAGTAGCGTATGATTTTACTACCTCTATTTTGTTTGCCCGATTCAAACATGAACCAGACATTTTTGATGATTTATTTGTTTCCGTGGATGATATATCCCAATTTTTTTATTCAGCCAAGTCCAAGTTGCAGGCCGAGGACATGAATTTTTTGTTTGTTTGTTTAGAAGTCAGAGGTTACTTAAAGTGCCTCTTGATCAGTTGAGAGCTCCCACACAGGAGAAAGCATCACAACAAGCAGGAAGTACTTCTGGTAAAGAAGTAACAGGAGTTGATCCTGTTCTAGGGAAAAAGGATGACAGCAGCAAAGTTGACACTGCCAAAATAGAAACAGCTACTCAAAAGAATACATAGAATCCTTTAGTTCAAACAGAAAAAGGAAACACAGGTACTGATGCCCATGTACATATTGAGAAAGGAAGCACAGAAAGTAAAAACACTGAACAGGCACCCAAGAAAGATATAAACAATAATGCAGGAGGACAAGTAGATACTGAACTGATTATTTCTCCTAAATTTCTGAGCCAATATCAACAATTTTTCCAACAAATAGGACAACAAAACATTTCTCAAGTTGATAATCCCAATGATTAGGATATAGAAATCATTCCTTAAAACCCCACTGGAGAAATTATGCTAAATATAGAAGAAATCCCTCCTTTAGATATAGTCTACAGTCCCAAACATAGGGTTGTAGTAAGAAAACAAAGAAAAAGGAGGAGAACGTATCAAGATGCACTTTTGGCATCACAGGGGGAATTTCTAAATATTGTTTATAGAAATGCTGAGGTGGATCCATATGAGGATCTCACCAAATTGTCTCAGTATGCCGGTTCCTATAGTGTTGCCACTATAGATAAAGCTTCCGGAGTTTCATAGCTGGTAAAACAAAAGGATATGCAAATTGCTATTTTTGAAGAACAGGTTGCAGGAGATCAACAAAAGATTATTCAGTTGGAACAGCGAGTACAGGATGTAGAACTCAGAACTAAAAAATTAGAAGATTAGATCAACCTTGAAAAGAAGAAGATTGATGAATAAGCTTTGGACAAACAGCAAAATTTGAATCAAGAGGTAGAAAAGCCACAAAATATTCTACAAAGTGAGAGAAATTCAAAGATTGAAGAGGAAAAAATTTTCCAATCAGCATTGGACAAGTTCAAGGAGTATCCTAAGTAAACTACTATCTCAACAGTTAAATGAATTTTGTCTAAAGTTGACACAAATTGAGCCTTTGTGTGAAATGAAATCATCTTTGATAGATAAAACAGTCACTCTTAGGCAAGAAATTGAGGATGCTGATGATAAAATTTCTGAGCTCCTTTCATGGCAGGATATAGAGCAGGGAAGAAAAGCTAATCTTCCTAGAATTGAAGAAAGACACAAGGAAATTTTATTTATGGAATGGGAATAGCAGTTGATGAAATCAGAAAGAGCTATATCAAGGGCTAAAGATTTAATGAATAATACAACACAATTGATTAATGTCAACTTGTACGCTACCAATTTGATCTCAGATTGTACCCCAGGAGAATTACCTAAAGTAAGAGAAGTTGATTCCAAGTGGAAGGAAGAGATAATCAATAAAAATCAACAGATTAGCAAACTTCAAGGAATTTCATGGAATAATATGTGGACTTATCTAATCAAGCCACACAGCCAACAAATGGCCATCAAATTCCTTTCGAATGCTATTCAATGTATCATTCCTGAATTCTCTGATGCTACATACACTGGGCAGTTACATTAAAAAATGAGTTGGCCAACAGAAGTCCAATATATGCTCAATATTTTCCATCTTCACACATCCACCTCAATTGATGACCAATGAGCCAGTCTACTACAAGCTCACATTTCAGTCTCAGATATATTTTTAGATAGATTGTAGGAATAGTTTTAGTTATTTTGTTTTGTTCAGTACCTATTTAAACCCCTTTCATGCATTTAGAAAGGGGTCATTAATTTGTAATATTTTTTACTTGGGGATTACATTTCTGTACTCCATTTACTCTTATATTCTTTTATAAAGGATCACATCTGGTGATTCTGTGCGGAATTATTTTTAAGAGTTGCATTTTTGTACCTTGGAGTTTATTTTGCATTGGAATTGCTGGATTATAGTATCAGATTGTATTTGAAAGTCTCAAGATGGATATGGTATTTTTATCTATTCACTGTTAATTTCTTTTGTTATATGATATTCTCTTTTAATTTTCTATCATTTATATGTACTTCGTTTCACAATATTTCTTTATATATATATCATTTATGAGTATATATTGGAAATATTTATCTTTCATAGTATATGCAAACGATATACAATGATGAATACAATATGTTAATATAACTCTGTTTAATTTCTTAAACAAAGTTATCTTTATTTGTTGTTTCACATTTCAATTAAGCTGTAATACATATTTATGGTTATTGTTCAATTGAAATAATTTAAATTTGTATTCATATATGATACTCGGGTCAGTTTTAGAATTTCTTTATCAGTATTTAAATTAGATTATTTAGTATTTTCATTTTAGTCATTTAGTCCCATTTTCCCTTCAATCAACCATTCCATTACCAACCCATTCAAATTATTAGGAAACTAGTCCTATAAATCCAGTCGGAGCCACCATTCCAAACAGAAAATGCGCTGTCTTAAGGTCCTGACCGGGTGGTTATCCCCCAATGTTTGAAGCAGCGATTTTCAAGGCTTCAACATTTTTGGCGCAAGAAGGAGGGCCATAAGCTATGCATGGCAGATAAATATAAATCTGAAAGCCATTCTAAGAGCACATCACCCTCATCACCTTCAATTTCTTCCACATCTCAAATCACAAGAGAAGTATTCAAACACCCACTACCAAAGTTTCAGATCAATCAGATAATCCAACTCTCGAGTTCCTTGAAGTTGAGGCCTTGACCCATAAACTTCAAGGTTTCTCATTATCATTAGAAGAATTAGAATTATCTAAAGTTAGTGTCACTTCGCATTTTATTTCTTCTAGACCTCTTACTAGATCACAAAGTGAAAAACTTGGAATTTCCCCAAAATAATTTCTTATTCCTAGTAGGGTAAAAATAATAAAAACTCCACCGAAAACAGAAAGTGGTACCAATTCTTCATCGCATATTCAATCAACTATTTCCCAAGCTCCAAATCAGGAAAGTACAGTAGTCTCATCTACATCTGCTCAATATTCCTCCTTTGCTCAAACTCCATCTTCTCAATCTTCATCTCTTCAAACCACATCTATTCAAACATTAATTGTCTCTTCTGGTACTTCAACGGTTACTACTAATATACCAGTTATCCCTTCTAGTTCATCTATCTTCGTTACAAGAATGGCACAACCAGCACAAAGACCATGGACCAGACCAGGAGCTGTGAATATGGCTGCACCTTTGCATGATCTACCTGATCATCCTGAAAAATGGCTCCCAAAGTTTAGTCTAGATAGTGGTGTATCAGTAGAAGAACATATCAATAAATTCATGCTTGCTATAAACTTGAATAAAGTATTTAATGAAGATGTTGTAGTCCAATTATTTCCCTATACTTTGCAAGGAACAACAGGATCCTGGTACTTTTCTTTACCTTCAGATTCAATCACAAGTTGGGATATGTTTGAAGAACAATTTTTAACTAAATATGGAGATGATAGATCAGTTGCTACCCTAATTAATGATTTCTCCAATTTAAAGACTCAATCAAAGGAACCCATTAAAGATTTTAACTCATGATTTAATAAACTCTTGAACAAGATCCCTGCAACATCTAAGCCTAGTGAACAAGTTAGAAGTGAATGGTACATTAATGCTTTACCCTCAAATATAGCAATTTTCATAGATAGAGCTGCAAAGCCAACTTTAGCTGAAACTATGAAGGAAGCTATTTCAGTGGAAAAGCAGATGATTACTCTTGATAATAAAAACGCAATTGATGAAAGAAAATCAAAGAAAGTCATTTTTAAATATGATTCCAAGAAAAAGACACCAATAGATCCATATGACATGGAAGATTTACAGAAATTTCTTAAAACTGTGTCTAATGAGATGGTTGAAATCAAAAGACAGGTAGTAGAGACTTCTACAAAGACACCATTTAGAAATTTCAAGAGAAATCAAACTGAATCAAAACCTCCCAATGCAATTTCCAATGTAGAATCAGAAGATGAAGAAGAAGAAGAGAATCCTTTAATATCAAACGAAGAAGATGAAAGAGAAGAAGAAGTTGAACTCAATGGAATGTGGAATTTCATTCTCCCTAATTCAGATAGTGACATAGAACAAGAAGCTATGCTTGTAAGTACAAGGAGAAAATCTACTTTGGAAACTGTTCAAACTGTTCTGAAGAAGACAAAATCAACTCCAAGTACCAAAGAAAAAACTCCGGCGAAAAATACTTCTTCATTACCCATTCAGAATCAACCAGCATCTCCCAATCCTCCCACACCATCATCCAAAACTCTGGTAGTGTCAGATCCAATGGACTATAATATTGTTGAGGACATGAAAAGGACTAGAGAAAATATCTCATTACATGAACTCAGCAAACTCAAACATTAACAAAAGTTGTTATTAAAAGAGTTAAACGCTACACCCATTGCTCCTCTACCAAGTGGTGTAGTAGCTAAAGCAACTAAAGGGACTGGTAAGCCACCAGACAAAGTAGATGCATCTGACATAGTTCTTATTGGAGAAAGATCAGGTTCCCAGACACCTCCATTTCTGCTAACCTATGAAATCTACAATAAAAATTTGCATAATACGATCTTCTAATATATTTCCTTCTTTAGTTTGTGCTAAGTTGAATATCTAACCTCAGAAGTTTTTTGTTCACGTTGTACAATTAGATCGCTCCAAGGTTCAAGTTATTGGAGAAATCAATTGAGTTACCATTAGACTAGCTTCTAACCCTAGGATTGTCCAAAGAATTGATATTCTAATTGCAGACATTCCAGAATTCTACGGGTTGGTCTTAAGCAGGGACTGGTCTGCAAAACTTAATGATTATATCTCAACCGATTATTCACATATGTGGATTCCCTACAAAGGGAAACCTAATCAAATCAAATTTGAACGAGAGAAACATATGACGCACACTGTAACTGAATTCGAGCAACCTAATGAACCTGTAGCTTTCAAAAATAATATTCTTGGAGGTTATTCTGCCGAGTCTTTTCTTGGAAATTTTACTGCACCATAATCACCATTCTCTGTAAATAATTTTGTTTCTCAAATTGAAAATTTTTCTCAATCTGATTCTTCTAGAATTGTAAATATTTCTGATTCTTTTGTAAATAAACCTCTTGATAAAACTTTATTTTGGTCATTATATTTTGATGGATCAAAATCTAGTGATGGAGCAGGAGCAGGATGCATCCTAATTGATACAAATGGAAAGAAGACTATGCTATCATGTAGATTAGAATTTGAGTGTACTAATAATACTGTTGAGTATGAAGCCTTGATTCAATGGATTTATAAAGCCATAGGGTTAAATGTAAAATACCTGAAAGTATATGGAGATTACGAAATTGTCATAAGACAAGTAAGGAATACCATCCATTGTCTTTCAGGGCCTCTTAAACACTATCAAACCCTAGTACAGGACCTTACCACTCAATTTATAGCATTCAATGTCTCTTCTATTCCTAGAAATCAAAACACATCAGCTGACTTGTTAGCTAATGTTGCGTCCAAACTCCTTCCTGCTGAAGATTGTAGTCCTGATAGATTTTCAGTAGAGTTGATTTTTCGCCCATCTGTCCCAGAAAATATTACTAACTAGAGAGTATTCTACCATGATTAAGATATTTTGAATTTCTTAACTTCTGAGAAATCATATGACGAACAAATTATTGATGAAGATGATCATGATCTGCAAATTACTTCAAGAAGTAATAAAAATCCGATTCCCAAATTTGTTGTTAAACTCGAGGATCTTTATGATGTTAAAGACAGATTTAAGAAAGTTACTAATGCCAAAATTCAAAGTTCAACTTTGAAGTGTGAATTAGTAAATCTTGGCTCTGATTCTAAATCTCAGAATGTTAATCTAGGTCTCAATTTAACTCTAGAAGAACCATCTGCTTTCATTAAACTTTTGAGTAAATATAAAAATGTCTTCGCTTGGAGAAATGAAGATTTAAAGACTTATGATACTTCTGTAATTCAACACACAATTCCAATGCTATCTGATGTTAAGCCTATGCAAAAAAAGTTGAGAAAGATTCATCCAAATCTTGAAGATCAAATCAAAACAGAACTTAACAAACTTCTGAAAGCCAAAATCATTTTTCCTGTAAGGCATTCCAATTGGGTTTCCAATATGGTACCTATCAGGAAGAAAAATGGTGATATTAGAATCTGTATTGATTTCAGGAATTTAAACAAAGCATGTCAAAAGGAAAACTTCCCCTTTCCAACCATGGAGCCAATTCTCCAAAAGGTAGCTAGTTCTGAACTCATGTCCTTCCTTGATGGATTTTCAGGGTATAATCAAATTCTAGTACATCTAGATGATAGGTTGAAAACCACTTTCAGAACCAAATGGGGAAAATATGCTTATCAGAAAATGCCTTTTGGTTTAGTGAATGCAGGAGATACTTTCAAGAGAGCCATGGACATAACATTTAAGGGTCTAATTAATAAATTAGATGTTATTTATCTTGATGACATAACAGTTTATTCAAAGAAGAGATCCAATCATCTACAAGATCTGAAACAAATATTTGAAAGATGTAGAAGATTTGGTATTTCATTAAACCCAAAGAAATCATTCTTTGCTCTTGATCAAGGAAAACTCTTAGGGTTTGTTGTGTCAAAAGATGGTAAATATATCGATCCTAACAGAGTTAAAGAGATTTCTGATATTTCTTTACCTCACAATAAAAATTCCATGCAATCATTTCTAGGTCAGATTAATTTTGTAAAAAGATTCATTCCAGATTTATCTCAAATTGTTTTTCCTATGCAGAATATGATTAGGAAAAACTCAGTGTTCAAATGGGGTCATAAAGAAAAATAAGCCTTCAATGCAATCAAGAAGGCAATCATTGATGCACCTGCATTGAATACTCCCAATTTTTCTAATGATTTTATTCTGTATACTTTGGCAACCGAAACTTCTATTTTAACACAGCTCAATGATCAACAAATCGAAGCACCGATTTCTTTCTTTAGCTCAAATCTGCAAGGAGCTGAGCTGAATTATTCTGATGTTGAAAAACAAGCTTTCATTGTATTTAAGTCAATCAAGCATTTTATGCCTTTTCTCTTAAAAACACACACAAAAGTGATTGTTCCTTTCTCAGCAGTAAGACAATTACTAATTAAAAGAAAAGTTGGAGAAAAAAGAGCTAATTAGGTGACAACTTTGCAAGAATATGATATTGACATTAAACCAACAAAGATTGTTAGAGGACAAGGTTTTTGTAGATTATTAGCAGGAGCTCATAATATACTAGAAAATCAAGATCCAGAGAAAGCTATTCAAGTAAGTCAGATAAGTATTACAAATTCTGAATCTCAGTATGCTGATATGATATTTTGCTTGAAAAATGGGTATGCTCCTTCTAATCTCAGCTATAAGAATAAATGTGATTTAAGATTGAAGACTATTAAATATGAAATCATTGATGACGTGTTATTCAGAAAAAATTATGATTCAATCTTACTAAGATGTCTTGAAAAGACTGAAGCAAAGAAGGTTTTGCAGGAATTATATGACGTACTAGCAGGAGTTCATTGTGGAGGTGATACCACAGCTCACAAAATCATCCATGTTGGATATTATTGGCCTACCCTTTTTAAAGATACTCATGATTATGTGAGGAAGTGGAAGATTTTCCAAACTGCTAGTGGAAGACAGAGGAAGCCAACTTTTCCTCTAAAGTCAGTAAACATTGAAAAACCATTTGAGCAATGGGGGCTTGATATTATTGGTGAGATAACTCCTCATTCTTCCAAGAAGCATAAGTACATCCTCACAGCAACAGATTACTTCACAAAATGGGTAGAAGAAATTCCTCTAAAGGTAGCCAATTCTGATGCAATTATTGATTTCATCGATCAATTCATCATTACCAGGTTTGGTGTACCTAATGCTCTGGTCTTTGACAATGCATCTTATTTCTCTGGTAATAGTATAATGGAATTTGCAATTAAGAGAGGTTTTAAATTGAAATATTCAGCTAACTATTATCCACAAGGTAATGGTTTAGCAGAATCCACCAACAAAAATCTCATAAAGATTATTAAAAGGACTATTGATCAAAATCAAAAGAATTGGCACAAGTTTTTAATCTTTTCATTATGGGCTAATTGTATTACTTTTAAAGCTTCTATTGGAACTTCACCTTTCAATTTAGTTTATGGTAAAGAAGTTGTAATACCATCAAATCTAGCTCTTCCATCATTAGCCCTGGTGCAATTCATTGAAGAAAATCCTTCCTCATCCATTCAATTGAGATTTGATCAAATCCTAAAACTAGAAGAGGATAGAGAGAAAGCAAAAAGTGTTCATGAAAAATATCAACAGCTCGTTAAATCTTCTTTTGATTCAAAATCCACTGGCTCAAAAAATTTGTCAATTGCTGATCTTGTTCTGAAATGGGATAAAGCACATGAAGAAAAAGGTAAGCATACCAAATTTTAGAAGATGTGGCTTGGACCATTTCAGATTGCTGAAAAGATAGTCTCAAATGCATTCATACCTCAAGATTTAACAGGAAAGAGAGAATCTCTTCCTGTAAATGGGCTTGTCTTAAAGAAAATATTTTCATAAGGAGGTAATCCCTTCTTACTTGTACATATTCTTTTCTGCAATTTTCATTTGTTTTTGTAAATAAAAGTTGTTAATAGTCTTTAATTGACTTTTTACTATTAGAAAATTGTCTTAGAAATAATGTTATAAATACTTGTTTTAAGTAAATAAGAATTTTTAGGGAATTGATTACAATTTTTATATAGTTTAAAATAATATGTTAAACTTTGAAAATTTGTTTAAAACATTTGCATGATCTTATGAAACTTTGAGGAAAATGTAAATCATTATAAGTTTATTAAGCAGAAAGGTTATCTTTAAGAAAGTAAATACTTTTTCAAGTTTTGGCAAACAAAAAACTCTGAGAATTATCATCCATTTATTCTTAAGGATACAGCTATTTCACCCCATCCATTTCGATTGTGATTTTTTAGAATGTAATTCTAAAGAAATTATATGACCAAATTTAGGAGATAAGAGGTATCATCACGAGCCTACTTACCATGATCATAGGAAGTAATGAAACTGACATTACCAATACTGCATACCAAAATAGGGTAATGGCTTATAAATTAAGACAAGGGGTCTCATCACAAGCCAGCTTGTTCAGTTTAATTACAACTAGTGAATGGCATTGTTACTAACTGGGTACCAAACCAGAACAATGGCTCTTAAATTAGGAAAAATAAATAAAAAGACAAAATATGAGAAAATATGTCTTATGAATTTATTTTTAAAGAATCATAATCTTAATTGGATGGAACAATGAATGGTTGATGGTTAAAAGGTAACCCTGTCGAGACTATGATCGTTTGCTGGCAGCAGAGGCAATACCTATGATAATGGAGTATATTACATAAGCTAAAATTGTGAAAATCCACTTACTTTATTATTATCAACCAATCAAAGCTTGAGATAACCCAAAAAAAAATTTATCCTTGAAGAATTTCAAAGGAATTGTAAGTGATTTTTATTCTTTTTCACAATTAGATTTTATTTGAATTATCTTAAGAAAAGTTTTCATTATCTTTAGAAATTTTTACTTACTAGAAATATAGTATTCATTTCATTTTTTTAGAGATAACTGTTTCTTCCAGTGAATCTCCAATTGTTGTACTGTACAACAACCCTCCCCATTTTTAAATTTTAGAATAAAATCCCATTTAAAAATAGGTCCCCTTTTATATATCTTTTTTCCTAAATAGAAATAAAAGATCCATGGATAAAATAATACATATCACATTCTTATTTACAAAGTGTACAAACTTTAAAAAACTTTCCGATCCGATGAGTTAGAAAACCTTTTAACATACTTGAACATATTAGAAAGACTTTATACTTAATAATATGTTAAGATGAACAGTAATCGTAATCAGAAATTTGGAGAAGTTATTCTAAAGAGTTGTTATTGCTTTGAGAATTTCCGATGCAATCGCGCTTAATCACAATCGCATTTCATAATAATATTAAGTATTGCACTTTTCTATCTATGACGATGCGATGCGATTTATCACAATCGCGTTTTCGGAAAAAGTTAAACATTGCATTCCTTTCATTGTAAATTCCAATGCGATTGCACTCAATCGCAATCGCATTTTCAGAGATAGTATTAAACGGTCCTTTTCATTTTAAATCTCCGATTTGATCGAGATTCGGCAGAAAGCATTGTTGCATTTCCTTTCAAACAAATTGCGATGCAATTATCGCAATTGGAAAATAGGCATGAATTATATTCTATTATCTTGCGCACCATTGAAGACTTGCGATGCAATTTTTACTTCACATTTATATTTATTCATCGCATCGCAAAGAATCAAAAGTGAATTTTAACATTTATTAAAAGGATGCGCCGATCTCCGATTGTACGACATCATTAATTCAAAATTGGGCAAAAGATCATGGGTTATTTAGTTTTCAATGTGTGAATGTGACCCCTTGGAGAGCATTTATGTTGTAAATACAGTGAGATTAGATGGTAATTAAATAAACAGATCTTGGATAGATGTTCTCATTATTATATTTTATTTCGGCTGAAGGAATTCATTTGAATTGGAGAAAAAAAGTTTCAATCCTTTCATTTGCAGAACCAGAGAAAATTTTCCCGACACTGAAATTTCAAAGAGAAGTAGAAAATCTAAAGCTGCTTTTGTTGCAAAAGCTCTTGTATTAACCATGCCACCCAAGGAGAAACCGACGAAGCTCAAGCTAGTCACAGACACCTCTTGTCAAGGATTGGGGAAGATGACATGGGAGAATATATAAAATTTGATTGTAAAAGATAAACCTAGGGTTATTGTGCCTAAAGCAACTGTTTCTGATGAAGAAGATTCTGACTCTGACTCTGAAACTCAACTCAATGCATTGGAAAATTCATTTTTACATTGAGTAGCTGCACGGGAAATTTTTTTTCCCTACTATGATGTTATCAGATGGGTCATTTACAATGTGACCATTCAAAACAGGACTTTTTTTTCTGCTTCTGGGTCAGTGTT
This sequence comes from Pinus albicaulis, assembly GCA_034641835.2. Lineage (NCBI taxonomy): Eukaryota > Viridiplantae > Streptophyta > Pinopsida > Pinales > Pinaceae > Pinus > Pinus albicaulis. The sequence continues at coordinate 1,158,840,024 of CM076574.1, forward strand.
CGGATCATTCAGGGCAGAAGATATTAAATCAATGTACCATCTTCCCAACCCGCAAAAGATTTACAACAAAGACTTCATTAAGGAATATGCTGAAGAACATCCAAACCAGGCAGAGCCAATCAAAGAATGGAGGAATAACCTTGAGAAGCATAAGGAGGAGGCATCAGGTATGTACTCTGTGGAGTCTCTCTCACCTCCATATTGTTATGTCGCAGCAATGATGTGTAGGTTGTTCGGAAACGATAACTCTGTTAGATTTTCTATTCAAATGGTCCCGTTAATTCATTCTGTTATTAGTTCTGAAATTATGGATTTGGATTTCATTTTGTCGGATAAGATAGCCAATAAAATCCTAGAGTACAGAAAAGACAAGAATTCAGGTAATTCCACCCCTTTCCATTTTTGTGCTTATATTTTATACGCCCCCTGTTTCAATTCTGAGTTCCCCATGCTAGGTTGGAAATGGACTCCAAAAGAACCTATCCCTATTCATGTGTATCACAATTTCTTATGGAAAGAACATTTCAAACTTCATGTTTACATATTCTTCCATGGTTTTATAATTCCAATTTACCAAACCATTTTTGGCCACTTCCCTCCTAGACTTTCCAATAAATCCAAAAATGATTTGTCTTCTATCGGAGATTGGTTCGGGGAAGAAAAATTCACTTATATTGTAATTTTTGGGAGTATTTTTTAGCCACAATCCTTCCCCTATACATTCCAGATAAGCTCTTGGCTCAGGAGATTTCTTATCAACTAACAGTGAAAAGAATGTCTAGAGTTTTGAAAACTAATAAAAAGATTATGTGGCCTACCTTCCCTTTTAAGTGTGGTGATTATATTCTTAATAGTTTCGCTCATGCTGAGAAAGAAGTTGGTAAGATTTCCGATCTTAAGTTTTCAACAATTCCTGGAAGACAATACGACCCAAGGAAAGTAGCGTATGATTTTACTACCTCTGTTTTGATTGCCCGGTTCAAACATGAACCAAACATTTTTGATGATTTATTTGTTTCTGTGGATGATATATCCCATGTTTTTGATTCAGCCAAGTCCAAGTTGCAGGCCGAGGACATGAAAATATTTTTGTTGTTTAGAAGTCAGAGGTTACTTAAAGTGCCTCTTGATCAGTTGAGAGCTCCCACAATAGGAGAAATCATCACAAAAAGCAGGAAGTACTTCTGGTAAAGAAGTAACAGGAGTTGATCCTGTTCTGGGGAAAAAGGATGACAACAGCAAAGTTGACACTGCCAAAAAAAAATTAGCTACTCAAAAGAATACACATAAGCCTTTAGTTCAAACAGAAAAAGGAAACACGGGTACTGATGCCCATTTACATATTGAGAAAGGAAGCACAGAAGGTAAAAAAACTAAACAAGCACCCAAGAAAGATATAAACAATAATGCAGTAGGACAAGTAGATACTAAAATGATTGTTTCTCCTAATTTGTTGAGCCAATACCAACAATTTGTCCAACAGATAGGACAACAAAACACTTCTCAAGTTGATAAACACAATGATTAGGATATATAAATCATTCCTTAAAACCTCACTGGAGAAATTATGCTAGAGATAGAAGAAATCCATCTTTTAGATATATTCTACAGTCCCAAACATAGGGCTATAGTAAGAAAACAAATAAAAAGGAGGAGACGGATCAAGATGCACTTTTGGCATCACAGGGGAATTTCTAAATATTGTTTGTAAAAATGCTGAGGTGGATCCATTTGAGGATCTCACCAAATTGTCTCAGTATGCCGGTGCCTATAGTGCTGCCACTATAGATAAAGCTTCCGAAGTTTCATAGCTGGTAAAACAAAAGGATATGCAAATTGCTATTTTTGAAGAACAGGTTGCAGGAGATCAACAAAATATTATTCAATTGGAACAACGAGTACAGGATGCAGAACTCAGAACTAAACAATTAGAAGAGCAGCTCAGCCTTGAAAAGAAGAATATTGATGAACAAGCTTTGGACAAACAACAAAAGTTGAATCAAGAGGTATAAAAGCCATAAAATCTTCTACAAAGTGAGAGAAATTCAAAGATTGAAGAGGAAAAAATGTTCCAATCAGCATTGGACAAGTTCAAGGAGTATCCTAAGTTAGCTCAATTCATAACTGAAGCTCTTGAAATAAATAAACTGCTATCTCAATAGTTAAATAAATTTTGTCTAGAGTTGACACAAATTGAGCCTTTGTGCGAAATGACATCATCTTTGATAGATAAAACAATCACTCTTATGTAAGAAGTTGGGGATGCTGATGATAAAATTTATGAGTTCCTTTCATGGCAGGATATAGAGCAGGGAAGAAAAGTTATTCTTCGTAGAATTGAAGAAAGACACAAGGAAATTTTATTTATGGAATGGGAACAATAGTTGATGAAATCAGAAAGAGCTATATCAAGGGCTAAAGGTTTAATGAATAATACAACACAATTGATTAATGACAGCTTTTACGCTACCAATTTGATCTCAGATTGTACCCCAGGAGAATTACCTAAAGTAAAAGAAGATGATTCCAGGTGGAAGGAAGATATAATCAATAAAAATCAACAGATTAGCAAACTTCAAGGAATTTCATGGAATAATATGTGGACTTATCTAATCAAGCCACACAGCCAACAGATGGCCATCAAATTCCTTTCGAATGCTATTCAATGTATCATTCCTAAATTCTCTGATGCTACATACACTGGGCAGTTACATTCAAAAATGAGTCAGCCAACAAAAGTCCAAGATATGCTCAATATTTGCCACCTTCTCACATCCACCTCAATTGATGGTCAATGAACCAGTCTACTACAAGCTCGCATTTCAGTTTTAGATTTTTTTTAGATAGATTGTAAGAATAGTTTTAGTTATTTTGTTTTGTTAAGTACCTATTTAAACCCCTTTCATGCATTTATAAAGGGGTCCTTAATTTGTAATATTTTTGACTTGGGGATTACATTTCTGTACTCCATTTACTCCTATATTATTTTATAAAAGATCGCATCTGGTGATTCTGTGCGGAATTATTTTTAAGAGTTGCATTTTTGTACCTTGGATTTGATTTTGCATTGGAATTTCTGGATTATAGTATGAGATTGCATTTGAAATTCTCAAGATGGACATGGTATTTTTATCTATTCACTGTTAATTTCTTTTGTTATATGATATTCTCTTTTAATTTGCTATCGTTTATATGTACTTCGTTTCACAATATTTCTTTCTTTATATATATATATATATATGAGTATATATTGGAAATATTTATCTTTCATAGTATATGCAAACGATATACAATGATGAATAAAATATGTTAATATAACTCTGTTTAATTTCTTAAACAGAGTTATCTTTATTTGTTGCTGCACATTTCAATTAAGCTGTAATACATTTTTATGGTTATTGTTCAATTGAAATAATAAAGTTGTATTCATATATGATACCCGAGTTAGTTTTAGAATTTCTTTATCAATATTTAAATTAGATTAGTTAGTATTTTCATTTTAGTAATTTAGTCCCATTTTACCTTCAATCAACCATTCCATTACCAACCCATTCAAATTATTAGGAAACTGGTCCTATAAATCCAGTCAGAGCCACTATTCCAAACGGAAAAGGAGTTGTCTTAAGGTCTCGACTAGGTGGTTATCCCCCAATGTTTGAAGCAACGATTTTTGAGGCTTCAACATTTTTGGTGCTAGAATGAGGGCCATAAGCTATGCATGGCAGATAAATCTAAATCCGAAAGCTATTCTAAGAGCACATCACCCTCATCACTTTCAATTTCTTCCACATCTCAAATCACGAGAGAAAAATTGAGAAAAGTATTCAAACACCCACTACCAAAGTTTCAGATCAATCAGATAATCCAACTCCTAAGTCCCCTGAAGTTGAGGCCTTGACCCATAAAATTCAAGGTTTCTCATTATCATTAGAATAATTGGAATTATCTGAAGTTAGTGTCACTTTTTTGGAAATGTTGTCATTGATGGCAACGTAAGAGGCAAAGAGAGAAGCAAGGAGTAGCATTAGGCAAGAAGCAGAGATAGTAACATGGAGATAGCAGAAGCAGCAAAGAGACTAGCAGAAAGAGAAAAGAAGCATAGAGGAAGCAAGGTAGATAAGGAACTGAGGTAGTAGACAACGCAGAGATAATGAATAGAAGTAGAGTGCATAATTGAAGCAGAATTGTCCAGAGACAGAGTAAGAGAAAAAGGCCATCGAATAGGAAAGAATAAGTGAATGCTCTAGTAAATGGTAATCCGTGATAAGTAAGAAATCCATTGAAGGAATTAATACGATGGCTTTTGCTTAATGGTTGTGAAGATATGATTTTTTTTCTTGCAGAATCAAGAACTTGAATGTACAGTTAGAAGCGGAACCGTGATAGGATAAAACTCTGAACATGCAATGGAAGGTTGATATATTATAGCAGACAGAATGACATTGAATTGTTTTGAGTTAATGTTTGTAAGAAAATACCGTCGGAAGAGAATGACATTTGTTCGTTGATTATTGGAAATCCTGCCTAAGATAGACCAGAGTGATAGCGCAAACCCAGACTAACCCTTTGGATTCATGAACGGAACCTGGAAGAAAAGAGGTAAAACGTAACAAAAGGAAGTACGACAGAACCCTGTGTGGAAGAACGGAACCATGACCGAGTGAACAGTAAAAATGGTTTATGGTTTTCATCGCACCACCTATGCGGAGTAAGCGGTATTTGAGGAGTTGGGAGCGATTCCATAAATCATTTGACACGTGGCAAGGAGACCCACGAAAAACCGCTTGTCACTGAGCGCCATCGCGCATTATAGTTCGACCCAAGATGCCCAGCGATATTTTTGTGCGCCATTGATCTGGAGGGAAGCCATCGGAGGGTGGTCGTATGAGGAAGGTGCACGAAGAATAACCAAATTACGGCGGGCCATTGCACGTTAACGTACGGCATCGGAGGTCGAGCGATATGCATATATGCCATTGATCTAAAAGATTGCTATCGAACGGTGATCGGACGCTGGACTTGCGTGAATTTTACCTATGGTACCATGCGCGTATTTGATTGGCTATTGACTATATATGTGGGCCCAGGGTCAAAGGTTTATCATAAGGTTAAATTGTTTAAAAAATGTTGGATATTTCTCTAAAGTTCGAAGGGGTGTGATTTTAATCCTAAAGTTCAGTTCAAAGTTGTAAAAATATTTATTTATCAATTTCTTCAAATTGATAAATAAATTAAAAAGAAATAAAAGAGGCATGTAGGGTAAACTAAAGGAAATACTGTCAAAGGAATACCATTAGCGGTTGAATGGTTGTTTACTCATGGTATTGATAAATGTTAAACTATATAAGGCAAAGAGGATGATAGTATGAGGTGCACATCGTAAGGGTCGTGAATGAATAAATTTCTCTAAGGAATATCTGTATGGACGAACTCTGTTCTTAAATGATAAATCTGAAACTACGATGCACCCATGGATATAATGATCTGACGATGATGAATCTCTGATTTGAATGACGAACGAAATCATGAAGGACTGGTGTGAGTGTACTGAATGAATAAATCTGGTGGCTTGCAAGGTATGTCGTGTGGAAATTGGTGGATCCAGTATGAAAATTGATGAAATGTGGTCTGCAGTGATGCTGAGGGTCAAAGTCTTCAGTGAGGGGGTAGTATCTCCCTTCCAGGAGAGGCTGGTAAATGAGAGAAGGTTGTAGCCTTCTGCAGGTGGGTGCCTATGTGTTGGTATGAGTCTGCACCAACATAAAATTGTAAGAAGTTTTCTTTATAATAAATATTGAAGACTGAGATAACAGCAGCGGTGGTTTTCTCCCGAATTGGGTTTCCACCTTAAATCCTGGTGTTCATATGTGTTGCTTATGTTTGATGGTTTTTTCTGTTATTTCTGTTCATGCTTACTGCTTATCTGATGAATAAATGATGCAATGATCTAAGTAAAGACATAATAAGATCTCTGGACATACAATTTGGATGTAGTAATGTAACATATGTTTTTTAAGAGAAAGGAAAACTAAAAATTGTCAGTCAGCTCTAAATACTGATTCACCCCCCCTCTCAATATTTTTCCCAAAATTTGGTATCAGAGCAGGTCCTTCTGAAAAAGCTTAGCCGTTAGAAGGAAGATCAAGCAAGATGAGAAATCAAGATGGAACATCATCTATCAGGCCTCCGCTATTTAACGGAAACAATTTAATCTTCTGGAAAACAAGGATGAGATCCTATCTTTAGTCTCTAGGAGCAGAGGTATGGGAAATTGTTGAAGGAGGATATCAATATCCAGCTGCAGTACCAACAGATCTGACGGAAAGAAAGAATTATGAAACAAATGCAAAGGCGGTCAATGGTCTATTGGGAAGTCTAACTGAATCAGAATTTGTCAAATTCATGCAGCTGAATACAGCTAAGGAAATATGGGACAAAATCATTCTAAGTTATGAAGGTTATGCAAAGGTAAAAAGTGCTAAACTCCAAACTCTCAGAATTCAATATGAGAATCTAAAAATGGATAATGAGGAGAGCATTACCAATTTCTTTTTACGTCTTGATGATATTGTAAATCGTATGAGAAATCTGGGAGAAACAATAACCGAATCTACTTTGGTTGAGAAAGTCTTAAGATCACTAACGACAAAATTTGAGTCAAAATTTTCTGCTCTTGAAGAAAAGCAGGATATTCAAAATCTTACTATGGTGCAACTTCATGGCATACTAACTGCATATGAAATGAGAAGAGGAGGACCATCTGAAGTCAAAGAAGCAGTCTTTAGAACTTCTACAAAAGGGAAGGAAGTACAAAAAACAGAAGGATCAGGATATATCTCAGAAGAAGATGAGATAAAATTTGCAAAGAAACTTCAACTTGGCACAGGACGGTTCAGAGGTAAGCTTCCTTTCAAATGTTTTTATTGTGGAAGAGTTGGTCATTATGCTACTAGGTGTCCTTATAAAGAAACACATAAGAAGGGGAAGGAAGTAGCAAGAAGGAATAAGAATCGTTTTAACACTAGAAAGAGTTACTATACTCATGAAGACAGTGATGGGTTATTTGATAATGAGGAAGAATGTGAACAAGCTCTTAGACTTCTCATGGAATTTGAAAAAGAATCTGGAGAAGAAAAGGATACTTTTGTGGATACTCTAGAAGACAGTGATTTTATTGATGAAAAAAATAAACTCAAAATTTTCTTAGAAGAGAGTAAAATAACTATAGAAACTCTGAAAAATCAGCTTGAAGAAAAAGAGAAACACAATGAGAAATTAGAGTGTGAAGTAGTGAGTCTAAGAAAAGAACTTGATAAAGTAAAGACTCTGAATCTTAGATTTGCTAAAGGATCTGAAACCTTAGATGAGATTATCAAGGTACAACGTTCTCCTCTTATAAAGACAGGTCTTGGATATATCGGAGAATCTTCTCAGGCTTTAGCACCAAATTATCTAAAAGTTGTTACAGCTGGTTTACAACATGCTGCCACTCAGCAAGGGAATAAAGAATCTTTACAGGTAAAGAATGATCATCTCAATTCAAAGAACACTAACAAGAATGTCTTTCAAAGAAACACCGATCAATAGGTAAATTCAAGTAGAATATTTTATGATTGAAGAAATTTCTTCTTCAATGGACAATGTTTCTCATGTCACAATTTTCAGGCTACAATCAAGTAGCCGTGTTCCCAGAAGACCAGAAGAAGACTGCATTTACTACTCCATGGGGAACCTTTATGTACACGAGGATGCCATTCGGATTAATTAATGCAGGGGCTACTTTTCAGAGGGAAATGGACATAGCCTTTGTTGGAGAACAAGACAAGTTCTTGGTAGTATATCTTGATGATATCACAGTATTCTCAAAGAATGATGATGAGCATATTGAGCATTTGAGAAGAACTTTTGAAAAATGCAGAAGGTATGGCCTTTCTCTAAATCCTCAAAAGTATTTGTTTGCATTAGATGAAGGAAGACTCTTAGGGCATATTGTGACTAAAGGTGGTGTAAAAATTGACCCTAAGAGAGTTGAAGCGATAAACAGCATTCCTTTGCCAAGAAATAAGAAAGAAGTACAGGTGTTTTTGGGCCGAATAAATTTTTTGAGAAGATTTATCCCTAACTATGCAGAGATAGTTAGACACATAACCAATATGCTGAAAAAGGAAAATGAGGTAAAATGGTCCCAGGAGTCAAGAGATGCATTCACAAGGATAAAACGGGCATTCGCTGAAGCTCCTGTGCTAGCAGGGCCAGATTACAAAAAACTATTTATGATTTTTTCATTTGCTTCACCTCATACAATTTCCGGAGTGTTATTGCAGAAAAATGAAGAGCGATATGAACAGCCTATAGCATTCTTCAGTCAAGTGCTGTACGACGCTGAATTAAAATACAATATATTGGAGAAGCAGGCATATTCCCTTGTAAAGTCCCTTAAAGCTTTCAGGGTTTATATTTTGCAATCTCACATTACTGCTTACATTCCCACAACAGCTGTAAAAGATATTCTGGTTCAGGGAGACAGCGAAGGTAGAAGGGGAAGATGGATTGCAAAAATCCAAGAGTATGATTTGGATATGAGGCCTACTAAATTGATTAAAGGACAGGGACTTGCCAAAATGCTATCTGAATCAAATCATCAAGCCTTAGGCATCAATCTGTCTGTGATAGCAAATGAAGAATCAGAAAAAGAAGAGGAGCAGCAGGGACTAGAGATGGCTACCCAAAGGATACATGTGAAATATCTCACTAGTCCTTGGTACAAAGGAATAGTTGAATATATTTTAACTCTAAGTCGCCCTCCAGGTTGTGATAAGAAAAAATACAGAGCTGTAAGGATGAAATCTCAGAAATATGTTATTACTAATGGGCAGCTCTATTGGAGAGACCCACTAGGTATACTGCTGTTATGCCTCACCGAAAATGAAGTGCAGAATGTAATGACAGAATTTCATGAGGGCATATGTGGAGGACATTACAGCTGGAGGGCTACCACTCACAAAATATTTAAGGCTGGTTTTTACTGGCCGAAATTGTATTCAGATACTTTTGCTTGGGTCAGATCGTGTGACAAATGCCAAAGATTTGCAGAAAGGAAGAAATTAGCGGCCTTGCCCTTGATCCCTATTCATGTAAATGAACCATTCCAGAAATGGGGATTAGAATTTATAGGAGAGATACATCCCCCATCAAGTGGCCAACATAAATGGATATTGACAGCCACAGACTATTTCACTAAATGGGTAGAAGCCATACCTACCAGAAAAGCTACCGATGCTGTAATTATGAATTTCATAGAAGATAATATCATATCTAGGTTTGGTTGCCCTGCCAGAATTGTAACTGACAATGCACAAGCTTTCAAGTCTGCCAGGTTTGCAAAGTTTTGCCAGAGATATAGCATCACCCTGACTCATTCTACAGCATACTATCCACAGGGAAATGGTCTAGCAGAATAATCCAATAAAACCTTGGTGAGAGCCCTGAAGAAGACAATCGCTGAAAATCAGAAAAACTGGGACTCTCAATTAAAGTTTGCTCTATGGGCGAATAGGATAACCAGCAAAAGAGAAACAGGAAAATCGCCCTATGAGCTGGTATATGGGCGGGCTGCTGTGTTTCCTTTACAATTAGCACTGTCGGTGGCACGTTTTATGCAGGAAAACCAAGAAGAACCAGATGAGATGATTAAAAGAATTAATCAGCTGGTAGAGTTGGAAGAAATAAGAAATCAGGTAGATAAGAGATTAATAGAATATCAGGAAAAAATGAAGAAGGTCTTTGATCAGCACGCAAAGGACAGGAATTTTCAAGTTGGAGACCTGGTTCTTAGATGGGATGTTCGCAGAGCCGAAAAGAGCAAGCATGCCAAATTCGACCCACTGTGGTTCGGTCCATTCAAAATAGTAAACCTAGGGAGAAATAATACTTTCATGTTAGAAAACCTGCAGGGAGATCTGTTGGACGCTCCCGTGAATGGACAATTCCTTAAACACTACTTTCAGTATTGACCCAGGCAGAACAAGCCTGATTTATTTATGTATATAATTTAAGCAAAGGTGATTTCAGTTTTGAAGTGTAATTAATGTAAATAAGCTAAAAGGTTTTGAAGAGAATACAAGGGGGTCCGAGGTCTGTGAGTTCTCGGCATGCCCGAGGACGAACATGCCATCCCCAGTTGGAGCCGATGTTGTACCAATCAGCCCCCCCCCCCCCATTTGGATTTTGGATATAGTCTCTTTTCCCCTTTCACCGCTGCTTCTCCCGGCATCAGAAATACATTTAAAGAGGGCTAAAGTCCACTTTTTAAAGATTATATAAGGTCTAGCCCCCTTCGCCTCCCAGCTTCGCGCCCTCCTTCTTGCATATAACCAAACACCGCCCCATTAAGTGTCTATCGCAAAATCTCATAATCGCGCCATCGCAAAAGCGCGGCTTCTCTCACACATTGTTCCCCATCATCGCATTTCTCGTTTTTTGCGATATGCGCTCACCACGCCCATCGCATAGCGCAAGCGCGCAATTTTGGCTGTTCCATTCTCCTTTTATCGCATTTTCCCTTTTTGCGATCTTGCGACACGCGCTCCGGGTCCCGCCTTAAAGCCTTCATTCCGCTGTCTTGTCGCGTCCTTTCTTTGTAACTCCTCTAAGGGTTAGTTTTCTGAGTTTCCACATCATCAGTACCCTCCCTCCGCTCTTCGTTGTATGCCTACATGTCACGCGTGTTTTCTCCGTTGTTCACATACTCTGGCCATGTGTCACACCTTTGCGTTTTCATTTAAAGTCCCCTCCCTGCGCCGTTATATAATCTGCTCATATCTTTGCCATCACCTCCATCAGTCTCACTGTGTCCACCTTTTGTGTCATTAGTTTTATTCAATAAGCTTTGGCTTTTGCAGGAGCCTCTGGTGGGAACAAAATTAGCGGAAAGGATTCGGAAGTCACTATGATGTGACCTCCATTAAAGAAAGGTACTTTGATCCATGGAACTCTCCAGAGAGAAAATTTAAAGGAACACCTTTGGACAGTCGAAAAAATTAATGCAGTGACAGAGTATTTATGAAGAAGCAATGAATTCAGAGTTCGTCCCGAAGGAGGTTCCGAATTTGAATTCCAAATCTGAAGATCGAAAGTACCACGTACAGGAGCAGGCGCCTCAAGGTTTTATTGCTGCGGATCTTCCTCCTCCAAAAAAAGGCCGAGCGTCTCATATTTTATTATTTATATCCTATGTATAGATAGATTTGCATTTCCAGCATTCATTCCAGAAATAAATTGCAATGTACAAACAATTATATTCAGTCATTTCATAGTGCGGGCGCGAAAATTTTCCACCATTTGATTCAAAATAAGTTATTAAATGCTTTCTGTCTACCGCCTCCTCTAGAATTCTCTATCTCTTCTATAAAAGCTAGAAAGAAAGGCATTGTAAGGGTTCCAGATTTCTGTCAGCAAACTGTGCAGCGAGAAGACTATTGTATTCATCTTGTAATATTTCTGTATGAAGTTTCAGAGCCCGTAGGGTCTCAGTGAGGAGGGGTTATAACTGTATTGAGGATTCTGGTCTTTGATATCTCACAGTATGTAACTTTTCTTATGTGTTCATACATTATCTCTTTTCATGCAAACTATCTTCTTGTATCATGTTCTAGAATGCGAGTGGCTCACTAGTTTGCAGCAAGGATTCATCTTAAGTGGTGCCCTTTCTGGAATTAGTCAAGCGCTTTAAATAGGCCTAGAAGTGATATGCTGTTCCATGTTCACTCTTTCATATTTTCTGCTATATTAGTGGCTTAAGGATTCGTAAATTGGTGCGCCCTTCTGCCAGTAATATCTTCTCATGTTTCCTCGTTGCACTCACTTCCTGATATTTGATTTCTGTGATATATTATTTGAATCGGCCCTCTTTACAGTAAGTGGTCTATTAACTGTCTGATGCTTTCATGCTGAAGTTTTACATGATGTTCCTACATTATTCTTATCTGTTTGTCAGCTTCTGAAAGAGATTGGTCCCACTCAAAATTTAGTTTCCTTGTTTCAAACAAGAGATAGTAGGTGAGCCCCTTGGACTGACAACCCAAACTATAAAGGAATCCTTGCTATATTAAGATGTCCTAGGCACTGGTCTATGGAAACTCTAGGCTGTCTCTAGGGGGGTGAAAAAATCATCCGCCAACACCATGAATGAAGAGCTTGATCAAATTGAAAAGAATCACACTTGGGACTTAGTACCAAGACCTCATGAAAAAAATGTCATTGGAACTAAATGGATATTCAAAAACAAGTTAAATGAGAATGGGGATGTTATAAGAAATAAAGCTAGACTTGGTTGCAAGGGGTATGCTCAAAAAGAAGGTATAGACTTTGAAGAAAACGGCATTAGTGGCAAGCAGGACTTGGAAGACATAGGGGAATGTTTCTTTCTTTTCAATCTTCAACAAATCAAAGTTTATCAAATGGATGTTCGTCTGCTTTTCTCAATGGTGATATAGAAAGAAAAGTTTATATAGAAAGACAACCGGAAGAGTTCATTTGTGGAAACAGTGAAAAACTTGTTTGTAAACTTAAAAAGGCTCTGTGGTCTCAAACAAGCTCCGAGGAACTGTGGTACTATTGTCTTGACAAATATCTTCATCCAACAAGGATTTTTGAGCAAGTGCTAGTGTAACCCTTAAAAGCTGAAAATGACAAGTTTGTTGATTGTGGTTGTGTATGTTGATGATGTGTTTGGAAGTATTGAAGAGTCTGAGTCAGAAATTTTCTTGATATACGGCAAGAATTTGAAATGTCTTTACTTAGGGAACTAACATTCTTTCTTCGAAAACTGCACGTGCCAACAAAAACGGATGAAATTTTCTTATCACAAAAAATATCTCAAGCAAATCCTGAAGAAGTATGGCATGGAAGATTGCAAACCTGTAAGTACACCAATGATAACCGGATGTAATCTCAATTCTAATGATGGTTACCCCTCTGTGAATCAACCAGAATACAGATCTATGATAGGAAGTTTACTTTATCTCACTGGGACAAGACCATACATTATGCATGCAGTTGGGATTTTTGGACGATTCCGAGCTAATCCAAAAGAGTCTCATCTTCAGGCTATGAAAAGAATATTCAAATATCTACATGGAACCCAAGACTTTGGACTATGGTATCCAAAGAATAAGTGAAGTCTTCTCTTCGTACATGCAACGGTACGTCTAGGTGGGTATTGATGATCACCCACCAGCACTAGTGGTGGTGCATTCTATATGGGGCCCCGGTTAGTATCTTGGTTCAGCAAGAAGCAAAGCTCTATTGACTTATCTACAGCAGAAGAAGAATATGTGGCTGCAGCGTCATGTTGCACTCAACTTCTCTGGATGATGCAAACCTTACAAGACTTTCAAATTAAATGTTCACCTCCTATCTCCATTATGTGTGACGATACAAGTGCCATCAATATCTCAAAGAATCATGTTATGCATTCCAATACCAAGCACATTCCCATCAAATATCACTTCTTACGTGAACAAGTGCTTGAACAAAAGGTGAAATTGGAGTATGTTCCCTCCAAAGAAAAAGTTGCCGATATATTTACCAAACCTCTACCCAGGGAAGCGTTCGAATATCTCAGACAGAAACTAGGAGTAGTCTATGCCATGCAAAGGATCAGATCTACTTAAATACAGAAGATCAAATTGGTTGTGAGGTGCTGTTAGACATCTCTGAATGCACAGGATAAGGGGGAGCATTGGTCATATGAAAAGGATGCATTATTTTTGAAGATGCAGCATGATCTCAGGGGGAGCATGATATTGTCGGTTCAAAGGATCTTGATCAACTCTTTTCCATTGATGTCAAAGGGGGAGGAAAAGCAACAAAGGGCTTCTTTAAGACAAACAGAGGAAGAGTATTGCCATCAATTCCAAAGGGGGAGATTGTTGGAAATGTTGTCATTGATGGCAACGGAAGAGGCAAAGAGAGAAGCACAGAGTAGCATTAGACAAGAAGCAGAGATAGTAACAGGGAGATAGCAGAAGCAGCAAAGAGAGCAGCAGAAAGAGCAAAGAAGGAAAGAGGAAGCAAGGAAGATAAGGAACTGAGGCAGCAGACAACGCAAAGACAGTGAATAGAAGTAGAGTGCATAATTGAAGCAGAATTGTCCAGAGATAGAGTAAGAGAAAAAGGCCATCGAATAGGAAAGAATAAGTGAATGATCTAGTAAATGGTAATCCGTGATAAGTAAGAAATCCATTGAAAGAATTAATACGATGGTTTTTTCTTAATGGTTGTGAAGATATGATGTTTTTGCTTGCAGAATCAAGAACTTCAATGTACAGTTAGAAGTGGAACTGTGACAGGATAAAACTCCGAACATGCAATGGAAGGTTGATATATTATAGCAGACAGAATGATATTGAATTGTTTCGAGTTAATGTTTGTAAGGAAATCCCATCGGAAGAGAATGACATTTGTTCATTGATTATTGGAAATCCTACCTAAGATAGACCAGAGTTATAGCGCAAACCCAGACTAACACTTTGGATTCATGAACGGAACCTGGAAGAAAAGAGGTAAAACATAACAAAAGGAAGTATGACGGAACCCTGCATGGAAGAACAGAACCATGACCGAGTGAACAGTAAAAATGGTTTATGGTTTTCATCGCACCACCTATGCAGAGTAAGCAGTATTTGAGGAGTTGGGAGTGATTCCATAAATCATTCGACACGTGGCAAGGAGACCCACATAAAATCGCTTGTCACTTAGTGCCATCGCGTGTTATAGTTCAACCCAGGATGCCCAGCGATATTGTTGTGTGCCGTTGATCTGGAGGGAAGCCATCGGATGGTGGTCGTATGAGGAAGGTGCATGAAGAATAACCAAAGTACGATGGGCCATCGCACGTTAACGTTCGACATCGAAGGTCGAGCGATATGCATATATGTCGTTGATCTGGAAGCTTTCTATCGAACGGTGATCGAACACTGGACTTGCGTGAAGTTTACCTATGGTACCATGCACGTATTTGATTGGCTATTGACTATATATGTGGGCCCGGGGTCAAAGGTTTATCATAAGGTTAAATTGTTTAAAAAACGTTGGATATTTCTCTAAAGTTCGAAGGGGTGTGATTTTAATCCTAAAGTTCAGTTCAAAGTTGTAAAAATATTTATTTATCAATCTCTTCAAATTGATAAATAAATTAAAAGGAAATCAAAGAGGCATGTGGGGTAAACTAAAGGAAATACTGTCAAAGGAATACCATTAGCAGTTGAATGGTTTTTTACTCATGGTATTGATAAAGGTTAAACTATATAAGGCAAAGAGGATGATAGTATGAGGTGCGCATCGTAAGGGTCGTGAATGAATAAATTTCTCTAAGGAATATCCATATGGGGAACTCTGTTCTTAAGTGATAAATCTGAAACTACGATGCACCCATGGATATAATGATCTGATGATGATGAATCTCTGATTTGAACGATGGACAAAATCATGAAAGACTGGTGTGAGTGTACTGAAGGAATAAATCTGGTGGCCTGCAAGGTATGTCGTGTGGAAACTGGTGGATCCAGTATGAAAATTGATGAAATGTGGTCTGCAGTGATGCTGAGGGTTGAAGCCTTTAGTGAGGGGGTAGTAGCTCCCTTCCAGGAGAGGCTGATAAACGAGAGAAGGTTGTAGCCTTCTGCAGGTGGGTGCCTGTGTGTTGGTATGAGTCTGCACCAGCATAAAATTGTAAGAAGTTTTCTTTATAATAAATATTGAAGACTGAGATAACAACAACGGTGGTTTTCTCCCGAATTGGGTTTCCACCTTAAATTTTGGTGTTCATATGTGTTGCTTATGTTTGATGGTTTGTTCTGTTATTTATGTTCATGCTTACTACTTATATGATGAATAAATGATGCAATGATCTAAGTAAAGACATAATAAGATCTCTGGACATACAAGTTGGATGCAGTAATGTAACATATGTTTTTTAAGAGAAAGGAAAACTAAAAATTGTTAGTCAGCTCTAAATACTGATTCACCCCCCCTCTCAGTATTTTTCCCAACACACTTCACAGTTTTTTTCTTCCTAGTAGGGTCAAAATAAGAAAAAATCCACTGGAAATAGAAAGTGGTACGAGTTCTTCATCGCATATTCAATCAACTGTTTCCCAAGCTCCAAATCAGGAAAGTACAGTAGTCTCATCTACATCTGCTCAATCTTCCTCCTTTTCTCAAACTTCATCTTCTCAATCTTCATCTCTTCAAACCACATCTATTCAAACGTTAATTGTCTCTTCTGGTACTTCAACAGTTACTACTAAAATACCAGTTATCCCTTCTAGTTCATCTATCATCTTTACAAAAATGGCAGAACCAGCAAAAAGACCATGGACCAGACCAGGAGCTATGAATATGGCTGCACCTTTGCATGATCTACCTGATCATCCTAAAAAATGGCTCCCAAAGTTTAGTCCAGATAGTGGTGTATCAGCAGAAGAACATATCAACAACTTCATGCTTGCTATAAACTTGAATAAAGTAGTTAATGAAGATGTTGTAGTCTGATTATTTCCCTATACTTTGCAAGGAACAGCAGGATCCTGGTACTTTTATTTATCTTTAGATTCAATCACAAGTTGGGATATGTTCGAAGAATTTTTTTTAACTAAATATGGAGATGATAGATCAGTTGCTACCCTAATTAACGATCTCTCCAATTTAAAGACTTAATCAAAGGAACCGATTAAAGATTTTAACTCACGATTTAATAAACACTTGAACAATATCCCTGCAACATCTAAGCCTAGTGAACAAGTTATAAGTGAATGGTACATTAATGCTTTACCCTCAAATATAGAAATTTTCGTAGATAGAGCTGCAAAGCCAACTTTAGCTGAAAATACGAAGGAAGTTATTTCAGTGGAAAAGAGGATGATTTCTCTTGATAAGAAAAACGCTATTGATGAAAGAAAATAAAATAAAGTCCTTTTAAATATGATTCCAAGAAAAAGACACCAAGAGATCCATATGACATGGAAGGTTTACAGAAAGTTCTTAAAACCATGTCTAATGAGATGGTTGAAATCAAAAAGTAGGTAGCAGAGACTTCTACAAAGAGACCATTTAGAAATTTCAAGAGAAATCAAACTGAATCAAAACCTCCCAATGCAATTTCCAATGCAGAATCAGAAGATGAGAATCCTCTAATATCAGACGAAGAAGATGAAAGAGAAGAAGAAGTTGAACTAAATGGAATGTGGGTTTTCATTCTCCCTAATTCAGATAGTGACATAGAACAAGAAGCTATGCCTGTAAGTAAAAGGAGAAAATCTACATCGGAAACTGTTCAAACTGTTCCAAAGAAGACAAAATCAACTCCAAGTACCAAAGACAAAACTCCTGTGAAAAAGACTTCTTCATTACCCAATAACAATCATCCATGATCTCCCAATCCTCCCACACCATCATCCAAAACTCTGGTAGTATCAGATCCAATGGACTATAATATTGTTGAGGACATGAAAAAGACTAGAGCGAATATCTCATTACATGAACTCAACAAACTCAAACATCAACAAAAGTTGTTATTAAAAGAGTTAAACGCTACACCCATTGCTCCTCTACCAAGTGGTGTAGTAGCTAAAGCAGCTAAAGGGACTAGTAAGCCACCAGACAAAGTAGATGCATCTGACATAGTTCTTATTGGAGAAAGATCAGGTTCCCAGACACCTCCATTTCTACTAACCTATGAAATCTACAATAAAAATTTGCATAATTGTTTGATTGATTCGAGAGGATCTTCTAATATAATGCCTTATTTAGTTTGTGCTAATTTGAATATCAAACCTCAGAAGTTTTCTGTTCACATTGTACAATTAGATCGCTCCAAGGTTCAAGTTATTGGAGAAATCAATTCAGTTACCATTAGACTAGCTTCTAACCCTAGGATTGTCCAAAGAATTGATATTCTAATTGCAGACATTCCAGAATTCTACGGGTTGGTCTTAAGCAGGGACTGGTCTGCAAAACTTAATGGTTATATCTCAACCGATTATTCACATATGTGGATTCCCTACAAAGGGAAACCTAATCAAATCAAATTTGAACGAGAGAAACATATGACGCACACTGTAACTGAATTCGAGCAACCTAATGAACCTGTAGCTTTCAAAACTAATATTCTTGGAGGTTATTCTGCCGAGTCTTTTCTTGGAAATTTTACTGCACCACAATCACCATTCTCTGTAAATAATTTTGTTTCTCAAATTGAAAATTTTTCACAATCTGATTCTTCTATAATTGTAAATATTTCTGATTCTTTTGTAAATAAACCTGTTAATAAAAATTTATTTTGGTCATTATATTTTGATGGATCAAAATCTAGTGATGGAGCAGGAGCAGGATGCATCCTAATTGATCCGAATGGAGAGAAGACTATGCTATCATGTAGATTAGAATTTGAGTGTACTAATAATACTGCTGAGTATGAAGCCTTGATTCAAGGGCTTTATAAAGCCATAGGGTTAAATGTAAAATACCTGAAAGTATATGGAGATTATGAAATTGTCATAAGACAAGTAAGGAATACCATCCATTGTCTTTCAGGGCATCTTAAACACTATCAAACCTTAGTACAGGACCTTACCACTCAATTTATAGCATTTAATATCTCTTCTATTCCCAGAAATCAAAACACATCAGCTGACTTGTTAGCTAATGTTGCATCCAAACTCCTTCCTGCTGAAGATTGTAGTCCTGATAGATTTTCAGTAGAGTTGATTTTTCGCCCATCTGTCCCAGACAATATTACTAACTAGAGAGTATTCTACCATGATTAAGATGTAATGAATTTCTTAACTTCTGAAAAATCATATGATGAACAAATTATTGATGAAGATGATCATGATCTGCAAATTACTTCAAGAAATAATGAAAATACGATTCCCAAATCTGTTGTTAAACTCGAGGATCTTTATGATGTTAAAGACAGATTTAAGAAAGTTACTAATGCCAAAATTCAAAGTTCAACTTTGAAGTTTGAATCAGTCAATCTTGTCTCTGATTCTAAACCTCAGAATGTTAGTCTAGGTCTCAATTTAACTCCAAAAGAACGATCTGCTTTCATTAAACTTTTGAGTAAATATAAAAATGTCTTCGCTTGGAGTTATGAATATTTAAAGACTTCTGATACTTCTGTAATTCAACACACAATTCCAATGCTATCTGATGTTAAGCCTGTGCAATAGAAGTTAAGAAAGATTCACCCAAATCTTGAAGATCAAATCAAAACAGAACTTAACAAAATTTTGAAAGCCAAAATCATTTTTCCTGTAAGGCATTCCAATTGGGTTTCCAATATGGTACCTGTCAGGAAGAAAAATGGCGATATTAGAATCTGTATTGATTTCGGGAATTTAAACAAAGCATGTCAAAAGGACAACTTCCCATTGCCAACCATGGGGCAAATTCTCCAAAAGGTAGCTGGTTCTGAACTCATGCCCTTCCTTGATGGATTTTTAGGGTATAATAAAATTATAATACATCCAGATGACAGGTTGAAAACCACATTCAGAACCAAATGGGGAACCTATGCTTATCAGAAAATTCCTTTTGGTTTAGTGAATGCAGGAGCTACTTTCAAGAGAGCCATGGACATAGCATTTAAGGGTCTGATTAATAAACCAGTTGTTATTTATCTTGACGACATAACAGTTTATTCAAAGAAGAGATCCAATCATCTACAAGATCTGAAACAAATATTTGAAAGATGTAGAAGATTTGGTATTTCATCAAACCCAAAGAAATCCTTCTTTGCTCTTGATCAAGGAAAACTCTTAGGGTTTTTTTTGTCAAAAGATGGTATATATATCGATCCTGACAGAGTTAAACAGATTTCTGATATTTCTTTACCTCACAATAAAAATTCCATGCAATCATTTCTAGGTCAGATTAATTTTGTAAAAATACTCATTCCATATTTTTCTCAATTTTTTTTGCCTATGCAGAATATGATTAGGAAAAACTCAATGTTCAAATGGGGTCATAAAGAAAAAGAAGCCTTCACTGAAATCAAGAAGGAAATCATTGATGCACCTGCATTGAATACTCCCAATTTTTCTAATGATTTTATTCTGTATACTTTGGCAACCGAAACTTCTTATGCTTCTGTTTTAACACAGCTCAATGATCAAAAAATCGAAGCACCGATTTCTTTCTTTAGCTCAAATCTGCAAGGAGCTGAGATGAATTATTCTGATGTTAAAAAACAAGCTTTCTCTTAAAAACACACACAAAAGTGATTGTTCCTTTCTCAACAGTAAGAAAATTACTAATTCAAAGGGAAGTAGGAGAAAAAAGAGCTAATTGGGTGACAACTTTGCAATAATATGATATTGACATTAAACCAGCAAAGATTTTTAGAGGACAAGGTTTTTTTAGATTATTACCAGGAGCTCATAATATACCAGAAAATCAAGATCTAGAGAAAGCTACTCAAGTAAGTCAGATAAGTATTACAGATTCTGAATCTCATAAAGATTACTAAAAGGACTATTGATAAAAATCAAAAGAATTGGCACAAGTCTTTATCTTTGCATTATGGGATGATCGTATTACTTTTAAAGCTTCTATTGGAACTTCACCTTTCAATTTAGTTTATGGTAAAGAAGCTGTAATACCATCAAATCTAGCTCTTCCATCATTAGCCCCGATGCAATTCATTGAAGAAAATAATTCCTCATCCATTCAATTGAGATTTGATCAAATCCTAAAATTAGAAGAGGATAGAGAGAAAGCAAGAAGTGTTCATAAAAAACATCAACAACTCGTTAAATCTTCTTTTGATTCAAATTCCACCGGCTCAAAAAATTTGTCAATTGGTGATCTTGTTCTAAAATGGGATAAAGCACATGAAGAAAAAGGTAAGCATACCAAATTTTAGAAGATGTGGCTTGGACCATTTTAGATTGTTGAAAAGATATGCTCCTATAAATGGGCTTGTCTTAAAGAAATTATTTTCATAAGGAGGTAACCCCTTCTTACTTGTACATATTCTTTCCTGCAATTTTCATTTTTTTTTGTAAACAAAAGTTGTTAATAGTCTTTAATTGACTTTTTACTACTAGAAAATTGTCTTAGAAAGAATGTTATAAATACTTATTTTAAGTAAATAAGAATTTTTAGAGAATTGATTACAATTTTTATATAGTTTAAAATAATATGTTAAAATTTGAAAATTTGTTTAAAACATTTGCATGATCTTATGAAACTTTGAGGAAAATGTAAATCATTATAAGTTTATTAAGCAGAAAGGTTATCTTTAAGAAAGTAAAGACTTTTTCAAGTTTTGGCAAACAAAAAACTCTGAGAATTATCATCCATTTATTCTTAAGGATACAACTATTTCACCGCATCCATTTCGATTGTGATTTTTTAGAAGTAATTCTAAAGAAATTATATCACCAAATTTAGGAGATAAGAAGTCTCATCACGAGCCTGCTTACCATGATCATAGGAAGTAATGAAACTGACATTACCAATATTGCATACCAAAACAGGGTAATGGCTTATAAATTAAGACAAGGGGTCTCATCACGAGCCAGCTTGTTTAGTTTAAGTGCAACTAGTGAATGGCATTGTTACTAACTAGGTACCAAACCAGAACAATGGCTCTTAAATTAAGAAAAAAAAATAAAAAGACAAAATATGAGAAAATTTGTCTTATGAATTTATTTTTAAAGAATCATAATCTTAATTGGATGGAACAATGAATGGTTGATGGTTAAAAGGTAACCCTGTCGAGACTATGAACGTTTGCTGGCAGCAGAGGCAATACCTATGATAATGGAGTATATTACATAAGCTAAACTTGAGAAAATCCACTTACTTTATTATTATCAACCAATCAAAGCTTGAGATAACCCAAAAATGTTTTTATACTTGAATAATTTCAAAGAAATTGTAGGTTATTTTTATTCTTTTTCACAGTTAGATTTTATTTGAATTATCTTAAGAAAAGTTTTCATTATCTTTAGAAATTTTTACTTACTAGAAATATAGTATTCATTTCATTTTTTCAGAGATAAATGTTTCTTCTAGTGACTCGCCAATTGTTGTACTGTACAAAAACCCTCCCCATTTTTAAATTTTAGAATAAAATCCCATTTAAAAATAGGTCCCCTTTTATATATCTTTTTTCCTAAATAGAAATAAAATATCCATGGATAAAATAATGCATATCACATTCTTATTTACAAAGTGTACAAACTTTAAAAAACTTTCTGATCCGATGAGTTAGAAGACCTTTTAACATATTTGAACATATTATAAAGACTTTATACTTAATAATATGTTAATATGAATAGTAATCGCAATCGTAAATTCAGAGAAGTTCTTCTAAAGAGTTGTTGTTTCTTTGAGAAGTTCTGATGCGATCGCGCTCAATCACAATCGCAATTCGGAATAATATTAAGTATTGCACTTTTCTATCTATGATGATGCGATGCGATTTATCGCAATAGCGTTTTCGGAAAAAGTTAAACATTGCATTCCTTTTATTTTAAATTCCGATGCGATTGCACTCAATCGCAATTGCATTTTTGGAGATAGTATTTAACAGTCCTTTTCATTTTAAATCTCCGATGTGATTGGGATTCGGCAGAAAGCATTGTTGCATTTCCTTTCAATCAAATTGTGATGCAATTATCGCAATCGGAAAATAGGCATGAATTATATTGTATTATCTTGTGCACCATTGAAGACTTGCGATGCGATTTTTACTTCACATTTATATTTATTCATCGCATTGCAAAGAATCAAGAGTGAATTTTAACATTTATTCAAAGGATGCGCCAATCTCTGATTGTACGACATCATTAATTCAAAATCAGGCAAAAGATCATGGGTTATTTAGTTTTTAATGTGTGAATGTGACCCTTTGGAGAGCATTTATGTTGTAAATACGGTGAGATTAGATGGTAATTAAATAAACGGATCTTGGATAGATGTTCTCATTATTATGTTTTATTTCGGCTGAAGGAATTCATTTGAATTGTAGAACAAAAGTTTGAATCCTTTCATTCGCAGAACCAGAGAAAATTTTCCCGACAATGAAATGTCAAAGAGAAGTAGAAAATCTAAAGCTGCTTTTGTTGCAAAAGCTCCTGTATTAACCATGCCACCCAAGGAGAAACCGGCGAAGCTCAAGCTAGTCACAGACACCTCCTGTCAAGGATTGGGGAAGATGACATGGGAGAATGTATACAATTTGATTGAAAAAGAGAAACCTAGGGTTATTGTGCCTAAAGCAACTGTTCCTGATGAAGAAGATTCTGACTCTAACTCTGAAACTCAACTCAGTGCATTGGAAAATTCATTTCTACATCAAGTAGCTGCCCAGGCAAACATTTTTCCCTACTATGATGTTATCAGATGGGTCATTGACAATGTGACCATTCAAAACAAGAATTTTGTTTCTACTTCTAGGTCATTTGATCCAGGTGGATATTGGTGGCCACCTGCCTATTCCACTTGGGCCCCCACCATTGTCTCTTCCATTTTTTCAGTTTCGGCATAATTTACTATTTTTAGCAGTTTTTCGGGTCGTGAACTTCCAGAGCCGTTTTGAGGCCCTAAACGACGTTTTTTGGGCATCACACCTCCAAAAAATATCATTTCGTTTCAAAATGATATTCATGGTGAAAGTTGTAGTCCTCGGATAGAGATTTCTAATGATGTATCATGTGCGTCAAACAGAGATAGTATGCCAAAGTTACGTCCCTGGGAATTTGACACACCAATTTACCCAAACGGGGCCCATAGTCTTGGCGCTTCATCTCCTAGGGTTAGGTTTTTGGATGTTTAGGGTTCTCCATTGTTTCTCAATAATAAATAGGCCCTCAAGCCTCATTGTAACTCAGTTCAGAGACCTGTAGCCACCACATCTCTTCTCAGAGATAGCTACCAGCGCCCTAGCTAGTTTTATTTCCATTCTGTTTGTAAAGCAAATTTCAGTTCTTTGATATTAATGAAATGAAGTGTTATTTCCACTACATCTCTGTATTTATGGTTATATGTTTATTCTGTTGCATTCCTACATAAATCTAGATCAGTGGTATCAGAGGGGTCTGCTTTTTCTCGATCTTTCTTTGCATGTCCCCAATGAGGTCGGGGTATAAGGAGCTAGGGCTTGATCTGGTGGAACCTTTGCAAGATCAACCTCGCAAACCTCGACGGATGCCCATGGGGGACGAAAAGAAAGATGAGGGAGTAGGATATCCTATCAAAATATTGCTCGAGGAGGCCCTCAAAAAATAAAGGAACGCGATGATAGAAACTTTTCTCATATCCTTCAACGGCTGCCCACCGGCGGCGCATCTACATCCAATAGCCACTCCGGAGGTGTGACTCCTTTTAAGGTACAAGTAAATTTTTACATTCCCATATTTGAGAGTCAAATAGATGTAGGTGTCGTAGATAGATGGATGAATCTATTAGAAGGATATTTATCGGTTCATGACTTTTCAAACCGGGAGAAGATTATTTTTGCACTCCTCAAAGCTACCCCCCATGTTAAGGACTGGTTGGAAACCTACTGTGAGAACAAGGACCAGACAGAACCCTCTCTGTTCTCGGTTGTACCAACTTGGAATTATTTCCGAGACGCCGTCAAGGAACAATACTATCCCGTGGGGAGCTATGAGGACAAGTACATACAATGGACCACGCTGCGACAAAAAAGGGATCAAGATGTGCATGAGCTGACGAATCTGTTCCATACCCTGCGCACAAAGTTGGGTATCAAAGATTCAGAGAAACATTTGGTGCTAAAGTATCGCAGATGTCTACACAGATACATTCAGGAGGAAATGGAGTTCCTCGACATCTCCTCGCTTGGTACGGCATACCGGTATGCTACCAAGATTGAGCAGAAATTCAAACAGAAGAAGCGAGACTTTGGATCTGCGAATCAAAAGCAAGGGAAAGGTGCTTCCAAACCGCAGAACAAAGGACAGATCCAAGGCATGGTGGCTAAAGACAACCCGTCAAAGCCACAAGAAAATAACAAGACCGCAAAGCCAAAGAAGGACACGGGAAAGTGGTGTGAGTTCCATAAGAGCTCCACTCACAACACAAGTGAGTGTCGGGCCAAGCAGTCGCTAGTGGCCGAGATGAGGGCTTCTGAGTTAGATGCATGCTCTGACTCCGAATCAGAACCTAAAAAGGCGAATGAAAAAGGGAAACAGATTATTGATGCGGAGCCCAACGCCACTGTTGCCACTGCAAAGATCCAAAAGGAGGAACCGGAAGATCCAGAGGAGGAGGAACGTCTCTTCCACTCCCGGATGTGGGTAAAGGGCTCCCCGGTACAGTTCATTGTCGACAATGGGAGCCAAAAGAACCTCATTTCAGCAGACGCCGTGAAGCGGTTGGGCTTGCCGACCATAGCTCACCCACATCCATACACCATCGGGTGGCTTCACCAAGGACGAGATCTCCGCGTCAGCCAGCAGTGCCGCCTTCCCTATAGCATCAAGCCCTTCACGGATGAGGTATTATGTGACATTTCTCATATTGATGTTTCTGATGTATTATTAGGACAACCATACTTTTGGAAGCGTCATGCTATGTATGAGTCTCGACCTCGTGTTGTTATTGTTACTTTGGGAAATAAGTTGTATAGGATACCAGAGGTACCACCTCTTGCGGTTATCTCTTTGGTTACTGCAAAACAATGCAGTAAGCCCATTTCCCAAACTAGGAAATTCATTCTCCTGATGATCCGCCCCCAGGGCAAGAAGAATATTGTGGCCACGACCTCCAGACAGGGCTCCTCTACATGACAACAACAAATGGATAAGGTTGTGGAGGAGTACAGGGACATCTTCACCTCACCCACAGGGGTTCCTCTGCACTATCAGGTCAAGCACCCGATTGATCTGACCCCAGGTGCGCCACTACCCAATGGACCGATCTATCGGCACTCTGTTCTAGAGAATGATGAAATAAAGAGGCAGATTCAGGAGCTGTTGTAGAAAGGTCACATCATACCAAGTTCATCGCCCTGTGGGAGCCCGATCGTGTTGGTACAAAAGAAGGATGGGACGTGGAGACTCTGTATTGACTATCGGGCATTGAACAAGATCACTGTCCGGAATAGGTACCCAATCCCACGGATTGATGACCTTCTGGACCAAATCAAAGGTGCAAAATATTTTAACAATATCAACCTGAAGTCTGGGTATCACCAGCTACCAATTAAACCCTCTGATGTGTGGAAGACTGCCTTCAAAGCTAAGGAAGGCCTTTTCGAATGGCTGGTCATGCATTTTGGGTTGATGAATGCTCCCGCAACCTTCATGAGGATGATGGACGACATCTTGCAGCCATTCACCAACTCATTTTTAGTGGTGTACTTGGATGACATTCTGATCTTCAGCAAGACTTGGGAAGAGCACCTTCACCACATCCGACAAGTTCTCCAAACACTGCGGCAACACAAGTTGTGTGCCAACTTGGAGAAGTGCACGTTTGGCATGACCCAGGTTCAATATCTGGGATACATTATTGATGAAAGGGGGGTGCATGTGGATCCAGCCAAGATCCAAGTCATTCAGGATTGGCTAGCCCCAACCACTATAACAGATCTTCGCAGCTTTCTGGGTCTTGCTAATGTCTACCGCAGATTCGTGTTGGGATTCTTTCATATCACTTGGCCCTTGAGTCAAGTCACCAAGGGAGGAGAGAGAGAAAAATTATTTTGGTTGGAACCTCAATAGAAGGCATTCACAGAATTGAAAAATCGCCTATGTTCTGCCCCAGTTCTCACATTACCAGATTTGCAACAGCCATTTGAGATCGAGATAGATGCCTATGACTATGCTATTGGGGTAGTTCTTACTCAACAGGGACATCCAGTGGCATATCACAATGAGACATTGTCGAAGACAGTTCGCAAGTATCCCACCTATGACAAAGAAATGTATTCCATTGTGCAAGCCTGTCGACAATGGAAGCATTAAATTTTGGGGAAGGAAACAATCATCCACACAGACCATCGGCCCCTGCAGTTCATACAGACACAAGGGAAGTTGCAGAATGATCACCATCAGAAGTGGTCCACATATCTGCAACAGTTTCATTTGAACATTAAGTACAAGAAGGGTAGCACCAATAATGTTGCAGACTGCCTCAGCCGACCACCGATCGTGGCGCTCACCATCATGCTCAACTCTTGTGGGCACGAGACTTTTGATTGGCCACACTTACAAGGCACTCTTGGGAGGTACGCAAATTCCAAATTTTCACCTCCAAGATGCACTTTTATGTCACTTGGGACACCTTTGTTTTCCTTCAAGCGAGCGTGCCAAGATGATATGGGAAGCACACTACAGTCGAGTCGCTGGGAATTTTGGGGTCGAGAAAATAGTGGCAATACTACAAAAGTATTTCTATTGGTCGAACCTTCGAAAGGATGTCAAGAAGCACATCAAATCTTGCATTGCTTGTGCCATTGCCAAACCGACCATCAAGAAGCAAGGCCTATATACTCCACTACCTACCCCTAGTCGACCTTGGGAATCCATCTCCATGGATTACATGTCGGCCCTGCCTTCTACTAAGAATGGAAATGACTATGTTTTCATGGTTGTTGACAGATTCTCGAAGATGATCATTAATGCGGCCTGTAAGAAGAATATCACAGCAGAAGCCACTGCTAAACTCTTCTTTAAACGAGTGTGGGTGCACTTTGGGATCCCATAGTCTATCATATCAGATCGAGATAGCAGGTTCCTCAACACATTTTGGTCCAGCCTCTGGTCAATGTTGGACACAAAGCTCACCAAGTCCACAGCTTTCCATCCCCAAACAGATGGCCAGACAGAGGTCCTCAACAGAATGATTGTACACATTCTGCGCATGTACAATTCAAAGCATCCACGCACATGGGATGATAGCCTCCCCTATGTACAACATAGTTACAACCGGGCTCTCCATAGTTCAATTGGCCATAGCCCCTTTCAGTGGGGCTTGGGATTCTAGCCACTATGTCCCATTGACGTAGCCATGCCATTTGCAGCTGCTCAGGCCGATTCAGCTCATGTCCAGTCTAAAGTTGACAAATCAAGTAGCTTCATTGAGCACATTCAACACATCCGCCAATAGGTTCATGATATATTGGACAGAGCCAATGCGAAGTACAAGCAGCGCCATGATCAACATCGGGTGCCACACAAATTATAGGTGGGCGACAAATTATGGCTACATTTGCAGAAGGAGCGCCTCACTGGACCCCACCGCAAGCTTCGCCCACTCTGATACGGGTCGTACACCATCACCAAGGATGTAGGGAACAATTCCTTCGAGCTTAGTATTCCACCATTCCTTGGTCTGCACCCAGTATTCAATGTGGATCGCCTTCGTCCTTACTTCCCACCTCTACTAGACACCTCGGACATTGTAGAACAACTCACACCAATAGAGTTAAACCCAGACTGCATGGAACAAGCCACCACAGATTGTATCATGGACATGCAACTCAAGAACACTCGCCAATAGAAGATCCAACTATATCGGGTTGTCAAAGCTGGCCAACTCGTGCACCAAGGAAAGTGGTTCACCAGGGACCAAGTTCAGCAAAAAATTCCTCATCTCATGGAGGAACTTAATGCAATGGGGACCATTGCTTCCTAAAGGGGGAGGAATGATCCAGGTGGATATTGGTGGCCACCCACCTATTCCACTTGGGCCCCCACCATTGTCTCTTTTATTTTTCAGTTTCGGCATAACTTACTATTTTTAGAAGTTTTTCAGGTCCTGAACTTCCGGAGCCGTTTTGAGGCCCTAAACGATGTTTTTTGGGCATCGCACCTCCAGAAAATATCATTCTGTTTCAAAATGATATTCATGGCAAAAGTTGTAGTCCTCGGATAGAGCTTTCTAATGATGCATCATGTGTGTCAAACGGAGATAGTATGCCAAAGTTACGTCCTTGGGAAGTTGAGACACCAATTTACCCAAACGGGGCCCATAGTCTTGGCGCTTCATCTCCTAGGGTTAGTTTTTTGGATGTTTAGGGTTCTCCATTGTTTCTCAATAATAAATAGGCCCTCGAGCCTCATTGTAACTCAGTTTAGAGGCCTGTAGCTGCCACATCTCTTCTCAGAGATAGCTACCAGCGCCCTAGCTAGTTTTATTTTCATTATGTCTGTAAAGAAAATTTCAGTTCTTTGATATTAATGAAATGAAGTGTTATTTCCGCTGCATCTTTGTATTTATGGTTATATGTTTATTCTGTTGCGTTCCTGCATAAATCCGGATCATCATTTTTCAGATCATTCAGGGCAGAAGATATTAAAGCAATGTACCATCTTCCCAACCTGCAAAATATTTACAACAAAGACTTCGTTAAGGAATATGCTGAAGAACATCCAAACCAGGGAGAGCCAATCAAAGAATGGAGGAATAAACCTGACAAGCATAAGTAGGAGGCATCAGGTATGTAATTTTTAAAGTCTCTCTCGCCTCCATATTGTTATGCCGCAGCGATGATGTGTAGGTTGTTTGGAAACGATAACTCTGCTAGATTTTCTATTCAAATGGTCTTGTTAATTCATTCTGCTGTTAGTTCTGAAATTATGGATTGGGCTGTCATTTTTTCGGATAAGATAGCCAATCGAATCCTAGAGTACAGAAAAGACAAGAATTCAGGGAATTCCACCCCTTTCCATTTTTGTGCTTATATTTTAGACACCCTCTGTTTCAATTCTGAAATCCCCATGCTAGGTTGGAAATGGACTCCAAAAGAACCTATCCCTATTCATGTGTATCACAATTTCTTATGGAAAGAACATTTCAAACTTCATGTTTACATATTCTGCCATGGTTTTCTAATTCCAATTTACCAAATAATTTTTGGCCACTTCCCTCCTAGACTTTCCAATAAAGCCAAAAATTATTTGTCTTCTATCGGAGATTGGTTCGGGGAAGAAAAATTCACTTATATCAGAATTTTTGGGAGTATTTTTCAGCCACATATCCTTCCCCTATACATTCCAGATAAGCTCTTAGCTCAGGAGATTTCTTATCAACTAACAGTGGAAGGAATGTCTAGAGTTTTGAAAACCAATAAAAAGCTTATGTGGCCTACCTTCCCTTTTAAGTGTGGTGACTATATTCTTAATAGTTTCACTCATGCTGAAAAAGAAGTTGGTAAGATTTCTGATCTTAAGTTTTCAACAATTCCTGGAAGATAATACGACCCAAGGAAAGTAGCGTATGATTTTACTACCTTTGTTTTGATTGTCCGATTCGAACATGAACCAGAAATTTTTGATGATTTATTTGTTTCCGTGGATGATATATCCCAAGTTTTTGATTCAGCCAAGTCCAAGTTGCAGGCCGAGGACATGAAATTTTTTTGTTGTTTAGAAGTTAGAGGTTACTTAAAGTGCCTCTTGATTATTTGAGAGCTCCCACACAGGAGAAAGCATCACAACAAGCAAGAAGTACTTCTGGTAAAGAAGTAACAGAAGTTGATCCTGTTCTGGGGAAAAAGGATGACAGCATCAAAGTTGACACTGCCAAAACAGGAACAGCTACTCAAAAGAATACACAGAAGCCTTTATTTCAAATAGAGAAAGGAAACACGGGTACTGATGCCCATGTACATATTGAGAAAGGAAGCACAGAAAGTAAAAACACTAAACAGGCACCCAAGAAAGATATAAACAATAATGCAGGAGGACAAGTAGATACTGAACTGATTGTTTCTCCTAATTTGCTGAGCCAATATCAACAATTTTTCCAATAGATAGGACACCAAAACACTTCTCAAGTTGATAATCCCAATGATCAGGATATAGAAATCATTCCTGAAAACCCCACTGGAGAAATTATGTTAAAGATAGAAGAAATCCCTCCTTTAGATATATTCTACAGTACCAAACATAGGGGTGTAGTAAGAAAACAAAGAAAAAGGAGGAGAACGGATCAAGATGCCCTTTTGGCATCACAAGGGGAATTTCTAAATATTGTTTATAAAAATGATGAAGTGGATCCATCTGAGGATCTCACCAAATTGTCTCAGTATGTCAGTGCCTATAGTGCTGCCACTATAGATAAAGCTTCCGAAGTTTCACATCTGGTAAAACAAAAGGATATGAAAATTGCTATTTTTGAAGAACAGGTTGCAGGAGATCAAAAAACGATTATTCAGTTGGAACAGCGAGTACAACTCAGAACTAAACAATTAGAAGAGCAGCTCAACCTTGAAAAGAAGAAGATTGATGAACAAGCTTTGGAAAAACAACAAAAGTTGAATCAAGAGGTATAAAAGCTACAAAATCTTCTACAAAGTGAGAGAAATTCAAAGATTGAACAGGAAAAATGTTCCAATCAACATTGGACAAGTTCAAGGAGTATCCTAAGTTAACTCAATTCATAACTGGAGCTCTTGAAATAAATAAACTTCTATCTCAACAGTTAAATGAATTTTGTCTAAATTTGACACAAATTGAGCCTTTGTGCTAAATGACATCATCTTTGATAGATAAAACAGTCACTCTTAGGCAAGAAATTGAGGATGCTGATGATAAAATTTCTGAGTTCCTTTTGTTAGCCCCTTATAATTTTTGACAAGCAAACAGGGGGCTACAAAGTTTTTGAGCCTTCAAGAAATGCATTTCCCCTGAAAACACACCATCCTTGAAGTATTTTTATGCCCATTATCCCTTGATAAATCCTCACTACTATTTCATAAGTCAATAAGCCTCTCTATTGTGAAGAAGAATACCCAAAGGCCTTTTTCCCTTATTTCATCCTCTCTTGGCCTCTGTTTTCCTCTCCTTTTCCCTCCCTTAAATTCCTCTAGATCATCCCAAATCCCTCCTAAGCCTCACAAATACCCTTTGTTTGGCCAAATAACCCCTTTTCCCCTCTACTGTTATCCCTTTTTGGCCTCAAATTACATTGAAAACAGGCCAAAAGACCCATATTCTTCATATATCAGGTTTAGCCCCCTTCAGCCAGCCCCCTTAAATCATTTCCCCACATGACCCGGGCGCTAAACTAGGCACTAGCCCGTAGCGCACTTATCAGATCAATGGTGGGGTGCAATACCCGTCATCGATCTATATAGATCCGATGGTCTTTGCAAGTCTCATCGTGCCCGCTCTCCCCCGTTCAACCCTCTGATCACATATCAACCATCAATCTGATTTGGAGATCGACAGCCTGCAAATCATCTGCCCTAGTGGTCCCCGCGGTCGCGTCCCGTCCAAAACCGGAGGTTTTCATTGCATCGCTTCTGAAAGGAAGGTTGTATTTCTCGTTCGGCAATGATAAATGCCACGGGCGGACATGTGGCCTCAAGATTTTTTGAAAACCTGCTCTCATCGCACGATAAAAATCGACTGCAGGCCCCGTGCGATATGCGCGTATGCCATCTGATCTGAGGCTGGCCATCCGACAGTGATCACGCCCCAAATATGCTCAGGGGATAACCGAATCAAACAATACCCCTA
Organism: Pinus albicaulis; assembly: GCA_034641835.2. Classification (NCBI taxonomy): domain Eukaryota; kingdom Viridiplantae; phylum Streptophyta; class Pinopsida; order Pinales; family Pinaceae; genus Pinus; species Pinus albicaulis. The sequence continues at coordinate 1,158,872,534 of CM076574.1, forward strand.
GCCCGCAAGCGATCGCCCTCTGACGCAATCACGGTCGTCGATCTCCTCTTGAGATTTGACGGTCCAGAATGAGTCTCCCTCACCTTTGACCAGGTCCCACCACTAGAAGTCCACTTTTTAGCCTCCACCATTGATAATCGCCATCCCAGCTGATTGGACAGCCCATGTTCATTCTTCAACCCAGCCTCCATTCCCACTGTGTGCCACCTGTCCTCTAGGCCTTCACCACATGTCTTCCGCCACCCCTGATTTTTTAATTGGTTTATTTCATTGATTGCAGGTTTGCAGAGCGGAAATTTTTTCTCTGCCTCCATAATCACAACACGTTGTGATCTCGAAACACAGCAGAGGCAGGATTAGAGGGATTCTGGCCTGTTAATTGCACATTCAACACCTGATCCTGCATTAAAGGACAGAGACACAGGTTGAAGACTAAGCACACAAAAACGATATATCAGTTTCACCATCAGCAGAACGTTCTTTCCCATGAAAGGATGAAATTTCCATACTATTTTCATTCTATACCGTGTTCCAGAGGAGATCTCTACACTAACAATAGTCCTGGTGCTACCAGAAGCATTGGTTACACAGTATTGAAAACCCTAGAATCATCTATTTTCCTTTTGTTTATTCACCAGAATACTGCAGAGGTACTACAGCCGAGGGTACATCAAAGGAATACCTGGAGTAAATTTCAGCTTGTCAAAGACCAATAGGAATACCCAAAGAGTACCAAAGATTGAATTGCATAGACGTTAAAGCAGAATGGGTCTTAACCCTCTTCTTACTCTATTTTAATGTTTCATTTAGTGTTTCATATACCTCCTCAACCTCTCTTTCAAATATAAAAACTCATGAGAAAACATTGTAAAGGTTTTTTATCGGATATCTGTGAACTGTAAGCTGTTTCTCTTGAGACATGTTCTCTGTGTAAAGTTGTAAGATAGGTTGAGGAAGATTTTTTTAGACTGAATATCAAGTTGTTGGCAATGTTGTACATGACTGGTGTTGCTCTTTAATATGACAAACACATTTCTTTGGATCCTGATTTAAAGCGGCGGTGATGTTTTTCTTACTTTGTCTTGGTTTTCTTTTGTAGTTAATCACATTTCAGTTCTTCTGGAACGCATCAGAAATATGGCATAGGATTTACCCTTGTTTGGTACCCTATTTTTCTGCTGTATGTGTTATCTGAGGATTGATTTCAAGCTAATTTAACCAGTGTAGTGGTCAAATATATACTACTAGCTAATGTATGAATTAATGAATATGTTCTTAGATGATCTTGTTAGGCTTTAATTGAATTAATTGGGATACTGGGAGTTTAGAACTCTGTCTCCGTCTCACTAGGGTCCCTTTCAATTAATTGAACCTTTATAAGTTCCCTTAAGTTGGATGCCAAAGAATTGAGAGTTCAAAGTCTCTCTCTGATCTTAGGTTTTCACCTTTGTGTTTAAATCTTTAGTGTTTCCTAGTCTGAAGAGTTAACCTTTAGGTTTTGGATCACAGGTTTTCCAACGGCATGTCATGTCCCTGGATCTGATTCTTGAAAGGTCACCTTGGATTTTTCCTTGCTTTCACCTTTTCCCTTACTATTTCATGCCACACTATCATCTTTAATATCCAATTCTTTAGATGACTAGCCCAACTGAAAGCCTGCATATTGAATAGCAAGTAAACCCTTTCCTGGCTCCATTGCCCAATGGTCTCGAATGTTCTCTGAGTCACCTCTCCTTTGCCTAAAACCCTCTTTTCTCATCCTTGTCTTATATTGAACCCTTCTTTCCTGATTCACAACAACTAAAAAAAAATCAAACAAACAAAACCCCGCGCCTATAACTAGCCTAATATCTTAACTTTTGAGCTTTGAAGACATAAAACCTTTGCCTATATAGAGAGATCCCTCTCTGGACCCAGGAGGGCTAGATCCTAAGGTCTGAAAGTGGTTCTGATGTTGTATCATATTTTGGTATTTCCAACTTGCCAAAACATGGGAACCCCAACATAATGGTGACCATACTGGGCAATTTCTAAGTATTTTCCATCTTACTACATCACAAGAGCCTCAGAAAGCCAAAAATATCTGGTTAGGATGGCAGTATTTTCCACTTGCAATTCACTTTCTTCACCACTTGTCGTGTTTATCCCACACTCTTAGACAGAGTCTGGAAAGGGCCAGATAGCCTCCAGATCTCACTCTCTTCCAGAGGTGAAATACTTGGTAAAAGCCCTCCCAGTCCATATCTGGTTAGATTTTGCTGTGTTTTAAGGATATCCTTGAAAAGGGACATTACATAGGCATTGTGGTGGACAGTGTACCTCCTAGAAACATCCTAAACCTTCCACCTGGCGACTCCATAGTTACTTAAAGATCAAAGACTCCACTGGTGATCAGTAGGCCTGTTGATTATCTTGGTTCACATAAAACTCCACTGGGAGACCAGCTTGCATTACAAAATTATCCATATTAAGAGTAACAAGTAGGATTAAGCCGCTTGATTCAAATACAACATTCTGGCTTCAAGAGCCATTCATACAAGAGCTTATCCCGACCCAAACCCACCTGAAATAGTTGAAAACCCTGAGAGAATTCTCAGGAAATCTCTTAGAGCTAAAATACGAACTATTTCTAGACACATCCATAGAGCTAACTATGCACCAGAAGACTTTACAGCTCTATCCAAAATTCTTTTTTACCTAGACTCCCAAAAAAGTTTACCTAGAACCAGGTCATTCGGTGTTCTAGACCAGCCAGACCTTGAGTTTCCCGGTTCACCATATCATTGTGGTAAACACATTAGGGACAGAGAGAACCCTACATCTACACCTCCTGATATTCACTTCATTCAAAACTTGGGACTCTGCCACCCTAAATATGGTCAACAGACTTCTGCTGGTCCTAGTATCCCTGTCATCCATATACCAGCTTCTCAAGCCAACCCCTTACCTCCTCAAAAAATCACCATGGCAGCCTGGTATGCACCTCTGAAGTTACCCCAGCCTCTAGTGCCCTTACCCAATGATTATCAATCAAAGATTCCACACTTCACTGCAAAAGAGTTTACCATAGCTCAGCACCATGTAGACAGGATGGAATATTCTTTTGACTACATGGAGATAGATGATGATACGGTCAAAATGAGAATATTTTCCCAGAGCTTAGGAGGTGATGTGAAGAAATGGCTTAAAGGCCTACCCCCTAATAGTATCCAAGACCTTCCTGCTTTATATCAAGCCTTCATAAATGAATAGGAAGTTAAGACCAACCCTCTCCAAATCTTAGCAGAATACAAAAACCTTAAGAGAAACATAGGAGAGAGTGTCCATGACTACTCTACAAGGTTCAACAACGTTTATAATGCTCTCCCTCCACATATGAAACCTCCCCAAGGTTTGGCCCTAGTGAAATACCCTGAAGGCTTTGATTCTAACATGGCCTACCAGCTTAGGGAGAGAGATTACAACACATTGGAAGACATGCAAAAAGGAGCAGTGAGTGTAGAGGCTAACCTGATTGAGAAGAAAGCCAGAATGAGGGATGAGAAAAGGGTGACATATAGAGATGACACTGTAGCTTCCACATCTGACCCCAATTATGACCGTCTATCTAAAAATGTGGAGAAGCTACAACAAATGATGGAAAAAATGGTTTTCACAGTAAGTAATCAGAATAGAAACCAAAATCATAACCAGAACCAGAAATTTAGAAGGAACAATACCACTCCCAACAGACAAAGAGAATCAGATCAATAAGTTATACCCCCATTTCAAGAGAACTTCCTTGATGAAGATGAGGGGATAATAGAAGATTTTGAGGAGAACATAATAAATATGTTTGAAACAGATAACTCAATCCACAACTATTCCATGGAAGAAGATCGACCCTCACCCTCATATTGGGATGAGGAAAGATTAGAATCTGAGGATTACAAACTTGGATTTGAAAATTCCTTCATGCAGGTCAGAGAACAATATGAAATTAGAAGAAAAAAGAGACTGGACACTCCCAAACTAAAGGCTTCTGAGATTACTATCAAAAAAAGGCCTGAGAAAACTTCTAAAGTAACTGCTGAAAGTAACAAATCAACAGCTGAGAGTTCTGGAATGAGCAAAGAAAGAGACAACCAAAACACTGATAAACAAAGTCAACCAGCTAGCAGCACTAGCACTGCAGTTTGTGCTCCTAATAAAACGGTTCCTAATCCTATACATAGTGAGAATCAACACACTAAGCCTACCACTAAAGTAGTGTCTAACAAGACGGAGTTGAATATTACAAAGAGTCAAGCCCTCTTTGGAGAGTGAGATCGCTAAAATTAAAATATTTGTCCCACTCTTTGAGTTGGCCACTCAGGATGTATATAAAGGCCAAATTTTGAAGGCTTTAAACCTTGGGGAAAACAATGACACTATCAATCTAAGTGATGATCAACCAGCTCTTCTGTTTGGCCCAAAGATAGAGGGAAAGTGTCAAGAAGGGGTAGTGCCTCCTTTTTATATCAGTCTCAATATCCATGACAAGATCCTTCACAACACAATGCATGAATTTGGGGCATCACACAACCTAATGCCTAAGGTAGTTATGGAGAGGTTAGGCCTAGAGATAACTCAACCCTACAAAGACTTATATTCATTTGACTCTAGTAGAGTAAAATGCCTTGGCCTAATCAAAGACCTGTGTGTGAACTTAACCCAGATCCCAGCCAAATGTATGGTCATGGATGTTGTAGTGGCAGATCTGCCACCTAAGTATGGCATGTTGCTATCGAGTTCATGGGGAGCCAAGCTGCAAGGTACAATGTAGATGGATGGGGCATATGCCACAATTCTCATCTTTATCCAACTTAGGAGACTGTATAGAGAGGCACAAATGAAATTCCTAGTCAGCAGCCCTGAAAAGCCTGAAAATTCTCCTTTGTATTCTGTACACACAGATCTAGACTCCTTTATCCTTTGCAATGATGGATCCTCAAAGGAGCCAGAGTTAGAAAACAGAGATATGAACAACGAGGTAATGCCCATAGATTTCAACATAATGGCCTCTCTAGCCTCAGAAGAAAACAAAGATGAAATTTGTGGACAATGCTCTAAAAACGAAACTTCGAGTAAACAAGAAGCAGAATGTAAATAGTTGGCTAGTCACCCCTCACAAACTCATACACCACACGAAGAACAAAACCACCCACAGTCCAATGCAGACCCTGTAACACAACAGACCAGTGAAACCCACATTAGGGAGGAAAATGATGATAAACCTGAGGAAGAACCCTTATGGGAAATGAATTTCGATGGGTCGTGCACCAAGAGGACTGCAGGAGCAGGAGTGTGGTTACATAACATAGAGAGTGACTATGCAGAGATTCATAACTTCAACCTGAAATTCAAATGTACAAATAATATCATAGAGTACGAGGCTCTTATCCTAGACTTGAGTCTGTTGAAAAAATTAGGATCCCACAGGATAGCTGTGCATGGAGACTCAGAGCTAATCATAAAACAAGTGAATGGTGAATACACAGAAAAACACCCTAGGCTGAGAGCGTACAAGAATGACGCTATGGATTTATTGAAGACCTTTGTGGAATATGAACTAGTGTTTATTCCTAGGAGTCGGAATGTAATTGCAAATGGATTAGCCTGTATAACTAGTTCATATCACAAGCCTCCCAATGATCAAAAAATCATCATTCAGACGAAGTTCAGACCTGCAATACCTGATAATGAGAAATTTTGGCAGGTTTTTGAAGGAGATAAGCAGATTGAGGACTTCCTGATAGGCAGGAATGAGTTTGAATTTTCCGATTTAGACTCTAAGTCCAATAATAGCTGCCTAAGTGAAGAGCCCTCAGATGAGGAAGAACCACCTTGTAACATAGAAATAAACACTTTAAACGAAAAAATTGGAAATCCAACCGAAGAATGTAAAAACACAGATAATGAGGAAATAGAGGTGCTACAGGAAAAATATAAGAACATACCCCGAGGTCTGGCACCTTTAGAAGATCTTTTCGATTTCGATGATGTAGCGAAAAGGCCCACCATAGAACACTCAGACTCTGATGTCGAGGAATGCAACATAAGCACTAAAGATAAGCCTAAGATGATTAGGTTGGCTAAGTCCCTACCTGCAAACCTGAAGAAGAAATATATTGACTTGTTCAAAGAGTTCATCGACGTGTTTGCCTGGAGCTATGAGGATTTGAAGGCCTACGACAAAAATGTTATACAACACAAAATACCTTTGAAAGAGAACCAAAAACCCTTCAGATAGAAAATTCACAGAATTAACCCAAAATAATTGCCTGCAGTAGAAAAGGAAATAAAGAAGATGTACGAGGCAGGAATAATAGTTCCTGTGAGGTTCTCTGATTGGGTCTCAAACCTTGTAGTTGTGAGAAAGAAAACAGGTGAGATCAGACTGTGCATAGATTTCAGGAACCTTAACAGAGCCTCGCTTAAGGACAATTACCCCTTACCAAAGATGAAACATATCCTGCAGAGGGTAGTTGGCTCAAGGCGGATCTCCCTATTAGATGGTTTTTCAGGTTATAACTAGGTTCTAGTACTCCCAGAAGATCAACTCAAGACTGTTTTCACCACTCCATGGGGCACTTTTATGTATGCAAAAATGCCCTTTGCACTGATGAACGCTGGTGCAACCTTCCAACGAGCGATGGACATAGCTTTTTCGAATGAAATAGGGCACTTCATTGTCATCTATCTGGATGACATAATAGTCTATTCAAAGACTGATGAAGAGCACCTAAAACATCTAAGAAGAGTCTTTAAAAAATGTAGAAGGTTCAGTCTATCATTGAATCCTATAAAGACTATATTTGGGCTGCAAGAAGGTAAGCTTCTCAGCCACATTATATATGAGAATGGAATTAGGATAGACCCACAAAGAGTTGAGGGAATACTACAAATCACACATGTGAGAAACATTAAAGAGTTACAGTCCTTCATTGGGAAAATTAACTTCTTAAGGAGGTTTATTCCCAACTTAGCTGAGCACCTCAGGAATATGACTAATATGCTGAAAAAGGGTGTGGGGATTAAGAGTACTGTTGAGGCTAAAAAATGTTTTGAATCGATTAAACTTGCACTCACCCGGGCTCCTGTCCTAATCAGCCCAGATTTCTCAAAATATTTCCTGATCTTTTCATTTTCCTCCAAGCATACAGTGGCTGCAGTTCTGTTGCAGAAAAATACAGAAGGAATGGAACAACCCATTGCTTTATTTAGAAAAGCTCTAAGGGATGCACCCTTGAAATATAACATAATGGAAAAATAGGCCTATGCCCTGGTAAATGCCTTGAAATATTTTAGGGTGTACATACTGCATTCTCACATCATAGCCTACGTGCCAAACATAGTGGTTAAAAACATCTTGTCCCAAGATCCAGATGGAAAGAGGGGCAAATGGATTGATGTAATATTAGAGTATGACCTTGAGATAAAACCCACAAAACTGATCAAAGGCCAGGGCTTAGCTCGATTGATGGCTGAATCAAATTTACAAGCCCTTGACATAAACATGGTAGATGCCTTGGATGAGTAGGAATGATTGTCTGATCCCACTGTCGAGGAGCAATTTCAAAACTCTCCTTGGTATTCTGAAATCCTATATGTGCTCACAAACCTCAATGCCCCTCCTGAAATTTCAAAGACCAAGGAAAAATTCCTAAAGCTAAAAGCCATAAACTATTGCATACTGAATGAATGTTTATACTGGAAAAATACAAATGGCTTATTGCTTAAATGTTTTCCTGAAACTGAGGCAGAGAGGATTAAACAAGAGTTCCATGCAGGAGAGTGTGGAGGTCACCTGAGTTGGAAAGCCACTGCTAACAGAATACTCAGAGCTGGCTATTATTGGCCCGCACTTTTCAATGACATCCATAAGATCATAATTTCTTGCCATAAATTCCAGATCTTCGAGGGAAAAAGAAAGCTCCTCCCATTACCATTACAACCCATTTCTGTTGAGGGTCCCTGTTTGCAATGGGGCCTATATTTCATTGGAGAAATACACCTTGCTTCTTCTGCATAGCACAAGTGGATCCTTACAGCCACATAATAGTTCACTAAATGGATAGAGGCCATAACTTCTATGAATGCCACAGATTTTGTCATCATTAAGTTCCTAGAAGGCCACATCCTCTCTAGGTTTGGCTGCCCAAGAGAAATAACCACTGATAACGCTACTACTTTTGGATCCAAGAAAATGATTGATTTTTGTCACAGGTATCAAATATCACTTGGTCATTCAACTACTTATTACCCACAAGGTAATGGGTTAGCTGAATCATCAAACAAGAGCTTGGTGGCCATTATCAAAAAACTGCTTGAAGAGAATAAGAAGTCATGGCATAACAAGTTAGTGCATGCTTTATAGGTTGATAGGCTTACAATGAAAAAATCCATTGGCATGTCACCATATCAGCTTGTCTATGGAACAGAGGCAGTGTTTCCTACCAGCCTTGGGGTACCAGTTATTAAACTTGTCCAAGAGATTCAGACAGAGGAAGAAAACATGGTGAGGAGGATAAACCAAACAATTCATCTGCAACAAACAAGGGAAGAAGTCTCTAACAACGCTCTTAAAGTCCAAGAAAATATAAAAAAGTTGTTCGATAAGAGAACCAAGGCTTCTAACTTCAAAATTGGAGATAAAGTTCTGAAGTGGGATTCAAGGAGAGAAGACAAAGGAAAGCACGACAAATTTGACAGTTTGTGGCAGGGTCCATACATCATCCAGGCCACTGTTGGTCCAAATGCCTTTTTCCTGCAAGAGCTAGATGGTACAGATCTGTTTGGGGGTCCTGTCAATGGCAGGATGCTCAAACATTATTACTACTGATTTCCAATTTCCAGTTTCCATTTCCATTGTAAATACCATTGCTATGTTATGTTTTCAAGAAAAAGAGAAAATGTTCCAAAAAGAGAAAAGGAGAGGTTTAACCATGCTCAAAACATGAACCTCTGAAGTGAAAATTTTGGCTCTAACACAATCAAAACTTGAGCCAAATTAAGTGAATACAGCTAGTCCTAACATGCCCAAATCTGAACCAGAAAATAAGGAATAAGAGTCAGCTCTAACAAGCCCAAAACCAGAGCTGAAGTCAAGAATAAAGTGACTCTAACAAGCTAAAAACTTGATTCACAAAGAGGAAGGATGCTTCAAAGTTTTAGATTTCAAGCCTTCAATATTTTGTTTTCAGATTTCTTCAAAGTTTCAGTCCAAAGAGCAGTTTTTCCTTATGCCCTGGATCCACAGCAAACTAGACTGTCTAATCCTAGTTTGACTGTTTTAAATTTCTATTGTAGAATGTAGAGAAGAAACCTATTGGAAAATTTAATCCCAGCAGATATTAGATTAGGTAGAGAAACATATGAGGCCAACATTTTAATCTAGTCACACAAAGAAATAAGGGTAGAAACAGAATAGGTTTATTTTCCTATTTGTGAAAAATTGATGATGGAAAGGGTTTGCTAGTCCAAATGCACCTTGAAGAAAAATGTTAGGACATAGATTGGGTAGGTAGTTTTTTGGGAGAATTTTCCTGTTGATGTAATGTCATCATGATTTGTGGGAGCTGGTCCAAGAAAGAAAATGGATGGTACAAGCAGCAGGCATCTAGCCTACACCAAAGATCATTCTCTGAATTCTTGACTCCTTCAAGAAGAAGCCATCCCTATGTGGAGCCACTATTAGCCCCCTATAATTTTTGACAAGAAAACAGTGGGCTACAAAGTTTTTGAGCCTTCAAGGAATGAATTTCCCCTAAAAACACACCATCATTGAAGTCTTGTTATGCCCTTTATCCTTTGATAAATCCTCACTACTGTTTCATAAGTCAATAAGCCTCTTTGTTATGAAGAAGAATACCCAAATTCCTTTTCCCCTTATTTCATCCTATCTTAGCCTCTATTTTCATCTCCTTTTCCCTCACTTAAATTCCTCTAAATCATCCCAAATCCCTCCTAGGCCTCACAAATACCCTTTTTCTGGCCAAATAACCCCTTTTCCCCTCTACCGTTATCCCTTTTTGGCCTCAAATTGCATTGAAACAAAAGACCCATATTATTCATATATCAGGTTTAGCCCCCTTCGGCCAGCCCCCTTAAATCATTTCCCCACATGACCTAGGCACTAAACGAGGTGCTAGCCCATAACACGCTTATCAGATCAATGGTTGGGTGCAATACCCACTGTCGATCTATACATATCCGATGGTATTCACAAGTCTCATCGCGCCTGCTCTCCCTCATTCACCCCTCCAATCGCATATCAACTGTCGATCTGATCTGTAGATCGACGGCCCACAAATAATCCACCCTACTGGTCCCCGCGGTCGCGTCCCATGCAAAACCGGCAGTTTTCGTCACACCGCTTTTGAAAGGAAGGATGTATTTCTCGTTTAGCAGCGATCAAATCCATGGGCTGACACATGGCCTCAAGATGTTTTGAAAACCCGCTCTCATCGCACGCTAAAAATCGAATGCAAGCCCAGCGCGATATGCGCGTACGCCGTCTGATCTGAGGCTGGACATCTGACGTTGATCGCGCCCCAAAGATGCTCAGGGGATAACCAAAGAAAGAAAAACCCCTGGCTCGCAAGTGATCACCCTCCGACGCGATCACGACCGTCGATCTCCTCCTAAGATCTGACGGTCCAGAATGAGTCTCCCCCGCCTTTGACTGGGTCGCACCGCCAAAAGTCCACATCATATGCTTTTCATCGCATTTTCTGTTTCCTTTGTATTTTGCCCAACTTCCAAAGTTTTTCCACTGTTTAGCCTCCACCATTGATCATCGCCATCCCAGCTGATCGGACGACCCATGTTCATTATTCTGTCCAGCCTTCGTTCCCACTATGCGCCACCTGTCCTCCAGGCCTTCACCACGTCTCTTCTGCCACCCCTAATTTTGTAATTGGTTTATTTCATTGATTGCACGTTTGCAGAGTGGAAATTTTTGCTCTACCTCCATAATCACAACAAGCTATGATCCCAAAACATAGCAGAGGCAGGATTAGAGGAATTCTGGCCTGTTAATTGCACATTCAGCACCTGATCCCGCATTAAAGGACAGAGACACAGGTTGAAGACTAAGCACACAAAAACGATATAACAGTGTCACCATCAGCAGAACGTTCTTTCCCATGAAAGGACGAAATTTCCATACTTTTTTCATTCTATACCATGTTCCAGAGGAGATCTCTGCCCTGACAATAGTCCTGGTGCTACCAGAAGCATTGGTTACACAGTATGGCAGACCCTAGAATCATCTATTTACCTTTTTTTTATTCACCAGAATACTGCAGAGGTACTACAGCTGAGGGTACATCAAAGGCATACCTGGAGTAAATTCCAGCCTATCGAAGACCACTCTTTCACCCAAAGAGTACCAAAGATTGAATTGCATAGACGTTAAAGAAGAATGGGTCTCAACCCTCTTCTGAATCTGTTTTAATGTTTCATTTAGTGTTTCATCTACCTCCTCAACCTCTCTTTCAGATATAAAAACTCATGAGAAAACATTGTAAAGGTTGTTGATTGGATATCTGTGAACTGTAAGTTGTTTCTCTTGAGACATGTTCTCTGTGTAAAGTTGTAAGATAGGTTGAGGAAGATGTTTTCAAACTGAATATCAAGTTGTTGGCAATGTTTTACATGACTGGTGTTGCTCATTAATATGACAAGCACATTTCTTTGGATCCTGATTTAAAGCAGCGGTGATGTTTTTCTTACTTTGTCTTGGTTTTCCTTTGTAGTTCATCACATTTCAGTTCTTCTGGCACACATCAGAAATCTGGCATAGGATTTACCCTTGTTTGGTACCCTATGTTTCTAATCTCCCTGCCTTCAATGTTCTGTTGTATGTGTTATCTGAGGATTGATTTCAAGCTAACTTTAACCAATGTAGTGGTCAAATATATACTTCTAGCTGATGTATGAATTAATGAATTTGTTCTTAGATGTTCTTGTTAGGATTTAATTGAATGAATTGGGATACTAGGAGTTTATAACTCTGTCTCCATCTCACTAGGGTCCCTTTCAATTAATTGAACCTTTCTAAGTTCCCTTAAGCTGGATGCCAAAGCATTGAGAGTTCAAAGTCTCTCTCTGATCTCAGGTTTTCACCTTTGTGTTTAAATCTTTAGTGTTTCCTTGTCTGGAGAGTTAACCTTTAGGTTTTGGATCATAGGTTTTCCAATGGCATGTCCTGTCCCTGGATCTGATTCCTGAAAGGTCACCTTGGAGGTTTCCTTTCTTTCACCTTCTCGCTTACTATTTCATGCCACACTATCATCTTTAAGATCCAATGCTTTAGATGACTAGCCCAACTGAAAGCATGCATATTGAATAGCAAGTAAACCCTTTCCTGACTCAATTTCCCAATGGTCTCGAGTGTTCTCTGAGTCACCTCTCCTTTGCCTAAAACTCTCTTTGCTCATCCTTGTCTTATATTTAACCCTTCTTTCTTGATTCCCAACAACTAAACAAAAATCAAACAAACAAAACCCTGTGCCTATAACTAGCCTAATATATTAACTTTCGAGCTTCGAAGACATAAAACCTTTGCCTATATAGAGAGATCCCTCTCTGGACCCAGGAGGGCTAGATCCTGAGGTTTGAAAGTGGTTCTGATGTTGTCTCATCTTTTGGTATTGCCAAATTTCCAAAACATGGGAACCCCAACACCTTTCATGGCAGGATACAGAGTAGGGAAGAAAAGTTAATCTTCTTAGAATTGAAGAAAGACACAAAAAATTTTTATTTATGGAATGGGAAAAATAGTTTATGAAATCAAAAAGAGCTATATCAAGGGCTAAAGGTTTAATGAATAATACAACACAATTGATTAATGACAGCTTGTACGCTACCAATTTGATCTTAGATTGTACCCCAGGAGAATTACCTTAAGTAAAAGAAGCTGATTCCAGGTGGAAGGAAGAGATAATCAATAAAAATCAACAGATTAGCAAACTTCAAGGAATTTCATGGGGCTAATATGTGGAATTATCTAATCAAGCCACACAGCCAACAGATGGCCATCAAATTCCTTTCGAATGTTATTCAATGTATCATTCCTGAATTCTCTGATGCTACATACACTGGGCAGTTACATTCAAAAATGAGTCGTCCAACAGAAGTCCAAGATATGCTCAATATTTTCTACCTTCGCACAACCACCTCAATTGATGATCAATGAGCCAGTCTACTACAAGCTCGCATTTTAATTTCAAATATTTTTTTAGATAGATTGTAGGAATAGTTTTAGTTATTTTGTTTTGTTAAGTACCTATTTAAACCCCTTTCATGCATTTAGAAAGGGGTCCTTAATTTGTAATATTTTTGACTTGGGGATTACATTTCTGTACTCCATTTACTCCTATATTCTTTTATAAAGAATCGCATCTGGTGATTTTGTGCGGAATTATTTTTAAGAGTTGCATTTCTATACCTTGGAGTTGATTTTGCATTGGAATTGATGGATTAGAGTATCAGATTGCATTTGAAAGTCTCAAGATGGATATGGTATTTTTATCTATTCACTATTAATTTCTTCTGTTATATGATATTCTCTTTTATTTTTCTATCGTTTATATGTACTTAGTTTCACAATATATATATATATATATATATATATATATATATATATATATATATATATATATATATATATATATATAAATATCATTTCGAGTATATATTGGAAATATTTATCTTTCATAGTATATGCAAACGATATACAATGATGAATACAATATGTTAATATAACTCTGTTCAATTTCTTAAACAGAGTTATCTTTATTTGTCGCTACACATTTCAATTAAGCTGTAATACATTTTTATGGTTATTGTTCAAATGAAACGATTTAAAGTTGTATTCACATATGATACCCAGGTTAGTTTTAGAATTTCTTTATCAATATTTAAATTAGATTAGTTAGGATTTTCATTTCATTCATTTAGCCCCACTTTCCCTTCATCCAACCATTCCATTACCAACCCATTCAAATTAGTAGGAATCTGGTCCTATAAATCCAGTCAGAGCCACCATCCCAAACGGAAAAGGAGTTTTCTTAAGGTCCCAACCGGGTGGTTATCCCCCAATGTTTGAAGCAGCGATTTTCGAGGCTTCAACACATCCTCAGGCTTACCACCTCTTCTTCCAATCTTCCACATTCCAGAATTTTCTCTCTTATTTGTTGCGACACAGTGTCTTCTACTTTCCTTGCTTCTTCAAGTTGTGCCTTCAGGCTAACAATTTATTCCTTATCTTTATATTCTCTCTCATCATATATTTTCACCAGTGTCTTAAGGTTTTTGTTTTCATTCTTCAATATTTCTATTTCATTCATGGTTTTGTCAAGTTTGGCTTTTTCCTCAAGTGTAATTTCTTCATGGTACTCACATCCATTCACCCTAGTAGGTATCTCATTTTATTGAGCTTTTTCCTTAGGAATTTTTCTTCTTCTTCTTGTTTATCTTCTCCTTCTTGATAATTCATCCACTAGTGTCTCCTTCATGCATGAGATGCAATCTATTCCAGATTCATCTTACAGAAGTTAAATCCATTATTGAATCAAGATCCTTGTTATGAAGACTGTTATATATCACACATTTTTCCTTAGCATTCCACTATTATTCTTGCAAAGAGGGAGATTCTATGTAGTAACCATCACATACAAGCTTCCATACCTCAGGTTCATAAGCCATTAAATATGTTTTAACCTTATCTCTCCATTCAGGAAATTTTGTTGTATTCAACATGGGTACATTTTTATAGTCCATGACTCAACCAGATCTCCTTCAAGTTATTAGGCTTACACCAAAGGAACCAGCTCTAATACCAATTGATGAATTTTTAGCTAAAGTGAGACAGAGGAGGTGAATCAGTTTAGTACATTCATGGACATTTAAAACTCTTTTCATTCAACTCAATTACACCTTCAGTTCATAAGCAGCTTAATACATAATGAATCAACAAACTTAATGTGTGTAGAGTAAGTAATTAAGCATATTAAAACATCACATCAACACATAATCATCAAGCACATAGACAACATATATAAGTGGAAACCCATAAGGGAGATAACCACATTTTATTATTGTTGTGATGCAAAGGCAGGCTCCAACTCACTCTCACCACTTATTTTCTATAGGCTCCAACCTACAGGAGGCTACAACGTCAAATTCTACAAGCTAAAACTTGCAAGGAAGCTCCAACTCCCATATATTTTCTGCAGGCTACAACTCACAAGAGGCTCTCAGAGCTATAAAAAGGGTCTCTTTCACCTCTAATTACCTCACATTAATATGTCAATCCGGGAGCGTTTTGTTGTTACAAAGAGTGACTCAATCTGAGGCTATCACTTGTCAGAGTAATGCTAGTAGTACAGTGCTTAAGAAATACAAGAGTAAATGGATGCTTGTCTATAACTTAATTACTTCAAAGAATAAATCACACATTCAGAAAACTCAGCAGCTTATCAGTCAAGGGTTCGGCAGTGATAACCCATCCCTTCGGAAACTGATGGAAAAGAAACTAGAGCATAGACCACGGGCCTGGGAGCTGGATAAAGGATCAACACGCCACTACAAATTTCCTAGATCATCTCTCACAACAAACCAACAAATCGTAAAGTAATGAACAAAGAAGCGACAAAGATTAAACAAGACTGAATGGAATGGTTAACTCTTAGAATGGAAAGAATTACAATTAAGTCCCATGTGTTATAACCAAACTCAATCTATACACTCTTTGCAATCAAAGAACATTCTGTCACTCTAAAAGCGATTCACACAGATCACACTAACGGAACAACAATAACAACGAATGAATTATAGAACAGTACTGATAAATTAGGAACGCACAATTGGCCACTCTAATGTTTTAGTATAATACTTTCTCGTAATATAACAAGAAGAATGCGATTAACTCTCAGGATAAATAACTTGATACAGAGTCAACATACAATTCTATCAGAGAAACTTCAATGATTCAAACTTAACAATAAGAGACATATGAACTTGTAAAGCATATCAAATGATCAAATAACAAGAATACACAAACCACACAGAAGTGAAGTTGTAGTGGTACAGAAGCAAGTGTCCTTCGGGGCCGGGCCCTTAGCCTCCAAGGATACACCGCTTTAAGTTAATGCAGACGCGAAGATGGAATAATCACCAAGCTTTCATTAATGCATCGATTAAAAATACATCAAACCAGTCTTCAACGAAACTTAATAACCAAATCTGATGTCTTACAGAAGTTTACATAAAACGTATCCTATCTCGTTATCATCTATCCCTAAACTAACAGTGCTGTCTCTTTTTATAAAAACGACGGCGGAGATGTCCAAGCAACTAGATAAATAAAGCAGCGATCCCTCAGGATCTTCGATCCTGAGGGATTCGCCAAACTGTTAACTCTTCATCCTGTCTTTGCTATTGCGCTGAGCTGGTGTCCTCTCCTTCTTTCCCGAGCCGATTTACTTTGATCTGTTTCCCTATGTTTGCGTTCTGTTCTCGTCCAAAGAGACAGCAGTTATCTCCACTTTGTCCTTTCCTTTGGAGCGGCAACTCTTCGTTTTCTCCTTTTCCCCAGAGCAGAAATAACCAGTGGTCGTGGGCTAGGTTATGCACAATCACTTCACATGTTTTGTTATAATTCCTTATTATTTTCCAAATTCATGATGCAAAAAGGTTTACAAATTCTACTAAAAAGCCACTGAAATGATCATCAAAAGCATACCTTTTTAGTACTTCACACACCCCCCTGCTTACCTTGTTTCATGTCCTCATGAAAACATTGTAGTTGACATGCAAGGCAGTGAGAGAATAGGCTGGAGAAGGAATCTCATGAGGCTCTACAACCATGTTGAGTGATTAAATAGTCAAAGAACTGACCTGCTTGCCCCTCAGGCATATCATACAGAGCTTGGTATCCAGGTGCAGGATGCCAAATAATTGGAGCGCGAAATCTATACCCTAACCAAGATGACCCTGCTTTCATAATGCTCTGGCCATAGAGATTCAAACGGTCAGCAGCTGACTCGAAGTTCTCATACTTAAATGGTTCTCTGAGCTGGATGTGTGGAGCAGAGATTCGATATCGAAATTTGGCTTCGCACACGCACAAGTCTTTGATGGCAAAGGAAATACTCTAAACTCTTCAATGAGTGCCTCATGCATGGGCCCTAATGTTTCAATGACACTGAGTCCTTATATGGTTTATATGAGTTGTCCATAACTACATCGTTTCCTCAGGTAGCCCTAACTCGTAAATCTAGACCATTTTCTTGACTCTGGAAGGTATCATAGGCTTTGAGCCACTTAATCTGAGTAACCCCGAATGAAATGAATGCTTGGAATTGGATATCGCCAATGGAGGGACCAGGGTTCAATTCAGTCTCCCGACTTAGCACAAGGTCAAATAAAGTTCACACAATAATCTCTCGGACTTTCACTCCATAATGCTTTCATAAATAAATATAAAAAATCATTGACATTGTTGATTTGTATAGGGGTGCCTGCCTTAACAGCTTTTATTTGTAATTGTAAATACCGTTCTAATAAAAACAGAGCATAGTTTTTAGCAGGGGCCCTACATGCTAAAACATTATTGTATAAAGAACACAAGTCATTCATCTGTTTGATAGCAGTATCTAGTCTAAAAGTTACCTGTGCGACTTCCTCTTGTTCATTCATCCACCCTTCAAAAGCCTGGATTTTAGATTGACTGACGTCCCTTAGTTGCCTACGTGAATCATTTTTCTGGGAACCGTTTGTTCTTAAGTTGCTCTCACCTTCTTGTTGTGCTTCGTTTCATCATCTTGTGCAAGGATTTTATTTTCTGATCTTTCTTCCATAGGCCTGTAGCTGAGTTTACCCAATCTTCTTTGTTATGCTGCTTGGAGTTCAGAATCTTATTACCTTTATAGTAGTGAGTCATTCTAGGCTTGCTATTATCCTTTCTGCTTTTAACACGAACATCTCGTTTGTTCCCGATCCCCAAAGATCATGTGGAATGGCACTGATCCTCAGGGTTTTGGACAGCAGGCCGTTTGTTGGCCCTCTTTTTCCTTTTTACCTTCTGGTTCTTTTTCAGAATCCTAATTTGTTGCCTGAGCTGGGTTATCGTATTCAACAATTTAGTTCGTTCCTTCCGCAACTTCTTAATTTCCATCGTTTCATTTGAAGGAATGGCAGTATGTCGATGGTGGACTGGATCATGACCAATTGCTAACTCTTCCTCCTGGGGTTCTTCCTCACTGCTCTGCTTCGGCTGTTCTGGGGTATGCACCTCGACTGGTTTTGATTCTTCCTCCTGGGGTTCTTCCTCATGTGACATGGGAATAGATTGTTCCTGTTCAGTATTTTCCTCCTCTTCATCATGAACAGGCATGTTCTCTTCCTGGGGTTGGTCGTGGGGGTTCTCTGAACTAGAAGGTTGACCATACTTACTCAATTGGCTAGGATGGCGGCCAAGTCATCTTCTCCCAGTAGGTCTTGTAATGGGCTATCTTCCTGCTGTTCTATTTCCTCCTCCTGTTCAGCCTCTGCCCCCTCTTCGGATTGTTCATCCTCGATTACCACCGGTTGGATGGCGCTTTCCTGGAGCTTCTCCAGTCTTCCTCGTATCCGAGCCAACCGGGCTGATTTTCTGGGATTATCTATGCTTCCTCTCATCCGAGCTAACCGAGCTGATTTTCTGGGTTCCTCCGGTTGCTCGGGTGAATCAATGACATGCTTACGCTTTGCCGATTCTTGGTGTGTCTCTGGTTGCTATGATGTACTAGCAACATTTTCTCTGCGTTTTTCCGGTTGTTCTGGTGGGCTTATAGAGTGTCTACGTTTCGGGGATGGTTCTGTCAATCCCCCTTCAATCATTGCAATGAGCTCTTCCCAGCTGCTCTGCTGCTGGGTAAGACCATAACTAACAATAAGTCGAATCAACCCATGGTGACTAACAATTGCCTCTACGTGCTGTGCCCTTTTCATACTTTGTGCAACATCATGCAGTAACGAGTTTAGGAGTGCCGGTAAATTCACAGAGCATCTCTGCTTTAAAACAGCTAAAAGTTTAAGGTGTCGTGGTCTTACCACGTCTTTTCTTCCTTCGCAAGTAATATAACTCTGCACCGTTCTTGCTAGCTCCGTCCAGGGTTCACCTAGGGTTGCTGGCAGAACTACCTTCCCCTTGATTGTCAAATTCTGGCCTTCGTCCTGGAAGATGTCGATGACCTTCTGTAATCATTCCTTTTTTAATGTCCATACCGGTCCAGTGGCTGGTAGTCCTGAAACTTCTGCAATTATGGCATCAGTGACCGCTATCCGTTTCCCTCTTACTGTGGAGTGGTCATCTTGTAAATTCTGCAAGAACTCCATTGCTACTGTTTCATTAGCTTCCTGTAGGCGATTGAAATAATTCAACCATCCTGCCCTTTCCAGGATCTCCCGGGCAGCAGCGGAGATCGTCAGCTGTTGAGGCTCACTTCGAATTGCCTTTCCTCCCATGATTTCACTGTGAATTCTAAATGGAACAGAAAAAACGTTTTTGGTTTGAAACACAGAGAGTAATCGCAAGGTTTCGAGACAGAAAACACAGAGTATGCAACAGTGCAACAAAAACAACTTGTGTGAAAATAAAAATATGCCATGCCGTGAAACCATGCCAAACCGTCGTAAACTAATTGTTTCGAATGGTGAATTGACACGTAATACAGGGAATGATGAGGTTAACCTCCCCCCCCCCGCAGTGTGATAGGTTGTCCCAGCCGGCAAAATAAAGGAGCGGCACCCAGTCTGTAATCAAGTCAGAAAGGAACAGCATGTGGATTTATGCCAGTTTGAAAAAGGACAACAGATTACCGAAATCGAGGCGGAAAATTGATCGCGTATGATATAAAAGGTTGCTGTGTTATGAGTTGAGGCTGATGGATAGGGCATGTATCGTACTTGCCAATCTCCAGTGGTCATGGTCACTTCCGTTGCCATGATTGGTAATGATAAATATTCATGCAATGTATCAATCGGGAAATGACATATGATTAGTGCCTAGGATATAAGAAACAAAAGAGTGTTAGTATCTTACCCATTGGTGTAAGCAAGGTGACTTCAATACCATTAACATTACTCTGCTGCCAACAGGTGTCCATAACCTTGGCAGAGTTGTTTTTCACCCTCGGAACCATGATCCTTTGTGTATACTTAGGAATGTTGTTATGTCAGAATGTAGACCATTATGCTGGCTTGGTGACCAGTTAACCATAATGCCATTCACGAGGAAAGAGAGAAACGTGGGCAGGCCGGCTCGTGATGAGACCTCTTGTTCCAAGGTTTGTTTATTTGATATACCTTTTGGACCATATCACTGGTGTGGTGGCCAGAATGGGAATGCCACTTCACTTCCATCCTCATGATCATGGTAGGCTGGCTCTCGATGAGACCCCCTATCCTGCATTTGACATTTGACATACTTTTTCTTTTTCATAGAATACTTTTCCTTATTTATACACAAAGGGTGGTTCAGCACTCCTTAAGAGTAGGAATGGTGGAAGAAGTCTTATTATCTCAATAGGAAGATATAAACTCTTTGCTCTTATTCCCAAGTACTAATAAAATTTTTTAAGGAAATCATCATGATAAAGATAACCAATCAGGGCAAAATTAGTAAAACCATGTCAACAAAAGGTAAGAAATAAGTATGTCCTTCCATTTGTCCTCTTATTAATGCAGAGCCTTATAGATATAGCGATTTATGGTTTGCAGATTTCGGTATGTTGTGTTTTTATATTTCATCGCACAAATACATAGCTCAAGCTTGAAGACTAGAAAGAAGACGGGCAAAAAGCATCCTCAATTTAAATCAGCAAAAGAGATCAAAAGTATGCTAATGGTGTTTCGTTGGAAAAGCAACAACGACGGATAATAGAAAAAGGAAAAAAATGCAAATGCCGTTCCTTTGGGAAAAGGAACGGCAATCATACTATAAAACACTCAACATGCCATTCCGTTGAAAAATACACAACAGCAATAAAAGAACGTTGTTTCTTTGAAGGAAAAGGAACAGTGGTAACCAAAAGGAACAGCGAGAAATGTAACAATATCGTTTCTTTGAAAAAGGAACAGCAGAGATCCGAATGTTGTTCCTTTAGAAAAGGAACAGCAAAACAAGCAAAACCAACATCATAAAAAAACACGCATATGCTATTAAAAGAGCAAAAATCAAACTATATAGAAGAAAAAGGAACAGCAACAAATGACAAGAAAATATTCAAATCAAACTTATGTACAAGAATCACTCAAAAACAAGAACTTATGTACAAATTGTAAAAGATAATAGACCCTTAATGAATTACAGGTGAGGAAGATTTCTCTTCCTCTCCTAAGATCTCCAGATCAGTATCTCGGCGTAGCTGCTGGCAGAAGGATTCCCGAGTAAGTGGTTTCTGATAAAGACGGACTCGGTGGCCATTTACCTTGAATGCATATCCAGAACCGTCAATAGTGATTAGAGTAAGGGTTCCGTTGTCATGTACCTTCTGGATTTCGTATGGTCCCAACCATCGAGTCTGAAGTTTTCCAGGGAAGTCCTGAAACCGAGAATCGTATAACAGAGCCCAGTCTCCCTCGTGGAAGACTTTGTTTTTGATGAGCGCATCATGCCATTTGGCTCGCTGCTGTTGAATCAATGCTGTATTTTGTAGTGCAGAGAGCCGAATTTCGTCTAATTCATTGATCTGCTGTAGTTGATTGAGTTGTGCCTCGCTTAGATCTAGGCCAACTTCCTGTGCTGTCCGTAATGTTTGGATTTCGAATTCTATGGGAAAAATGGGTTGTTTTCCAAACACTAGTTGATAAGGTGAGTAACCGGTGGTGCTCCTCCATGTGGTTCGATAGGCCCAGAGTGCTTCAGGTAGTCGGGTAGCCCAATCACGCCTATGTGACGCAATGGTTTTCGTTAGGATTGATTCTATTATCTTATTGCTACTTTCTACCCGCCCATTCGCCTGTGGGTGATATGGAGTAGTGATCTTATGCTGGACATGATAATTGTTAAGTGTTGCAGCTAATTTATGCCCAACAAATTGTGGTCCTCCATCTGTAATTATTTCCCTAGGAAGGCCATAACGAACAAATAGAAGGAACAAGAACTGTATGACAGAGTCCTCTGTGGCTCTTGGCAATGCTTCTGCCTCAACCCATTTGGTGACATATTCCGTTGCCACCAAAATATATGTTTTCTGATTTGATGAAGGGTTGATGGGTCCGACAAAATCAAGAGCCCACCGCTCGAATGGTTCGATGACTAACTGTGGTTTCAGAGGCATCTCATCAGCTTGACCAGGTCGTCCTGCTCGCTGGCAACTGTCACAGGCTTGGACAAACTTTTTTGCATCTTTGAAGATCGTAGGCCAGTAATATCCTGTCTGCAATACTTTATGTCCAGTCCTACGCTCAGCGAAGTGCCCCCCACACGGTCCATCGTGACAGGCTTTTAGGATGTCAAAGATTTCATCCTCTCTAACACATCGCCCGATATGCATGTCTGCTCCTGTGTGAAACAAATAACCTCCAATCCACGAAAATCGAGAACTTTTCTGAATAATCTGCTTACGCTCATTAGGAGTTAAATGTTTTGGTAATTTACCTACTGCAAGGTAGTTGGCAACATCAGCATACCAGGGTGTTTGAACAGCAACAGCAAACAGGTGCTCATCCGGAAATTGATCCTCCACTGCTGCTGCATCGCTTGATTTTGGTATTCTTGAAAGAAAATCGGCTACAGGGTTTTCTTTGCCAGGCCGGTCCTTGATTGTGATGTCGAATTCCTGCAATAAGATTAACCATCGAGTTACTCTGGCATTTGTGACATGCTTATTTGCTAAATATTTTATAGCAGAATGGTCTGTATACAAGATAACAGGGTAGCCTGTGATATAATGTCTAAATTTATTGACAGCATGTATTACAGCTAGGAATTCTTTTTCAGTAACAGTGTAATTTAATTCAGCAGGGGATAAATTTTTGCTGATGTAATAGATAGCATATGGTTTTTTATCCTCTTCCTGCCCAAGGACTGCGCCAATGGCTGTATCTGAGGCATCAGATGATATCTGGAATGTTAGGTCCCAGTTTGGTCCTCGAAGGACTGGGTCTGTGGATACAAGCTTCTTTAGATCCTCGAAAGCACGGTCACATTTGTCTGTCCAAAGAAAATCAACGTTACCAGTGAGTGCATATAAAGGAGCAGCAATGTGCGAATAATGCTCTATGAATCGTCTATAATAACCGGAAAATCCAAGAAAGCTGCGTACCTCTGTTTGAGTAGTAGGAGTTGGAATAAGCAAAAGTATTTGGATTTTGGCCGGGTCTACCTGAATGCCGGCTGCTGAGACATAGTGTCCTAGGATAAGTCCTTCAGTCATCATCAAGAAACATTTTTCGTTGCTTAAGCAAAGCCCGGTGACAATGCAGCGTTGTAAGACTTTCTCTAGGGTGTCTAGAGCTGGATCAAAATCATCTCCATATGGTGTAAAGTCATCCATGTAAACTTCAAGTCCATCATTGATTAAATCTGCAAAAATACTAAGGATAGCCCTCTCAAATGTGGCAGGAGCATTACATAAGCCAAAAGGTAAAACTCGATAGGCAAATGTTCCCCAGGGGCAAGTAAAGGTAGTTTTATCCTGGTCTTCAGGGGCAATCTGAATCTGATTGTATCCACTAAAGCCATCCAGGAAAGAAAAGAACTTCTTCCCTGCTAAAGTATCCAATACTTGATTTATGAAAGGAAGAGGGAAATGATCTTTTTGTGTTGCCTTGTTAAGTTCCCTATAATCCACACAAATTCTCCATTTCCCATTCTTTTTTGGTACCACCACAAGTGGAGAGACCCATTTACTATCAGAAATAGGGTAGATAAAATTCACATCTAAAAGCTTCTGAAGTTCAGTTTTTACGACATCTGTTAGATGGGGATTAAGTCTCCTTTGCGGCTGACGCACAGGTCTGGCATCCTTTTCTATATAAATGTGGTGTGTACATAACTGGGGATCAATTCCTTTCATATCAGGGTAATCCCATGCAAATGCTTCTTGATATTTTGTTAACAGATGGATGAGCTTTGTTTCTTGTTCAGGTGTGAGATTAGCATTGATGTTTAAAGTTTTCCCCGGTGCAATTTCCACAGTTTTACTATTTGCAACAGAAGTAACAGGTATCGTTTGGTCATGAATATCTTTCAGTGGATCTTCTTCCAATTCATTATCAAATGCTGCTTCTATCATGTGACACTGTGTGCGAGGTTCAGTTTGAGTAATGAAATTATTAATGGCATCGTCTTCTGTCTGATCTTTGAAATCGAGTGCCTCTTGTATAGTTAATGGAGATCTGATGCTATCGGTAAGGTATGATACAGGGTGTTTATTAGTTTTAATCATTGTGACACTTGGCTGCGCTGGAGGATATAGAACTAAATTTTTGCTATTTGGTCCTCTGGTTATGGTCATATTTCCCTGCCGACAGCCAATGTAGGCATCGGCAGTAGCGAGCCAAGGTCTACCTAAAATTAGCGGGTGTCCATCAAGTCGGGCTTTTGGATTAATTATCAGGAAATCGGTTGGATACTCCCAGGATTCTACAGAGACCATGACATCATGAAGAGTGCCCTCTGGTCTAACCACAGATCGGTCAGCCAATTCTAACAGAGTAGAGGTGGGTTCTACAGATGTAATGCCGAGCTTTTGGCAAGTTGTGGTTGTTAAAATATTAATTGCAGCCCCTAGATCAACGAAGGCATTAGACAGGGTCTGACCATAAATTTGAACAGTTATAATTGGATTCCCGGGGTCTTCATATTTAAGGGGTGTTTCTCTTCCAGACAATAGGTCAGATAAGGTACTGACTACTTGGACTCTTGGATTATTTGTTATATTCCTCCTTGGTTTCTTTATGCACAATTCTTTTATAGTTTTTGCGTATATGGGGATGTCTTGAATGGCTTGGAGGAATGGAATCTTTATGTACAGATTTTGTAATTCTCCCAGAATGTCAAAGTCAGGATATTGTATGGTTCGAGGTATGGCTAATCGTTCTGGGAACGGAGGAGAGGATGTGGGTGCTTGATTATGAGTTTGTTGCTTATTTACATCCTCTTGTTGTGACTGATGTTCTCTGGGTAACTGATCTTCAATGTGAATTGTTTTATCTCCCTCAGTTTCAATGATACGTCCAGATCTTAACTGAAGGTCACTGCACTCCCTTAAGTCAGGTCCTGCTTCTGGTGATTCTATGATTTGAATGGATTGGACCTGCCTGTTGTTTGGATTGGGATCGGGTTGGGCTGGGAGTTGCGGCCTCAAGTTAGACTGGGGATTTTGTTGTAAAGCTGGCAAAGTAGGTTGAGGGAGTGGAATAGTTCCAGCTGGGTGGTACATTGGTCTTTGCCAGCTTGTCTGCCAGGGTGAACTTTGTGAAGTAGAGGGAGCCCATTGTGAAGGATACGGGCCATTTTTCCAATATGGTGGAGTGTAAGGGAAATTCGGCCAACCAGTTTGGCTTGTTTGATTCAGCCATGGATTTGAAGAAGGAAATGATTGTGGTGACCAGTTTGTAAATGGGGTTTGAGATTGATTTTGCCACATACCATATTGTTGAGCATTATACTGTGGGTTTTGAAAGAAAGAGGTTGGGTCCGAAAACATACCAGGTTGTCTCGGGTGCCACTGGCGGCGCTGGTTGATCGAATTCACCGATTCTGGTTCTTCTTCTGCTTCCTTATATACCGCTTTCAATCCAGGAAGTGAGGGACAGCTCTCCGTAAGGTGATCTTTTGTACATATGGCGCATGTTTGGACTTTATCCAATGGACACTCCTTGTGGCTATGTTTTTTTCTGCATCGGGGGCAGAAGATTGCCAAATTCTGTTCTGCCTCCAGCTGCTTCTGTTTAGCCTGCACAATATCAAGTTGTGTAGTTAGTGTCCCCATAATATCATTTTTAAAATTTTCTAATAAATTCCCAATTTCTGCACGTGTTACTCCTTCTGCTGATACTTTGTTATCTCTTGCAAACCGATCATATTCTGTCGGTTTTATTCTTGTGCTGCCTCTCGAACTCCTGATACACAAATCAATAATGTCAGCAAAACTCTCTTGATAAATATCCCCTTTGCCCATAATGTTTAATGTTTCAATCCATTGTTCCTTCATGCCCCTCATTAATGCATTTTTTAACACATTATCAGGTAAAGGTAGCGATGCATAAGGAGATCTTTGTAAATTATACTGAAAACGTTCCACATACTCCTCTAATGTTTCATTTGGTCTGGCTGACATTTGAAATATTTCGTCTTTTAATTCTCTAGACCTACAATAATCCTGGTATTTCTTTAAGAAGGATTCTTTCATTTGATCCCAATTGTTGATAACCCCGCCACCTAGCCCCATAAACCATCCTAAAGCAACCCCTTTCAATGTAGAGGGGAATAATTTCAATTTTTTGGGATCGGTGGTGTAATCGTACCCCCGACATAACACATCGAATTCGAATAGGAATGCATCTGGATCTTCCGATGTGAGTCCGTGAAATGTAGGGATATGCTGAAGAGGGATAGCTTTCATGGGTGCATTTGCTGCAGAATCCACTATAGGATATTGTAATGTAGAGGTTTGAGTATTTGGCTGGTTTTGGGCATTTGGTTGGTTTTGAGCCATGGAATCGAATATATGCCAATAACCTTCTGGGATATCTAGGAGGGTATTCCTAGGTTGGGTGGGAACGATTTTGACAGGGATCTTTTTAATAGCGCTTCCTTTATCTGGAATAATGGGAATACCAGGTGTTTGAGGAGATTGAATCTCTTCAACAATGACTTTCGCAGCAATTCCCTTATCCGGGCTATCTAATGGCCGATTTGTTTCAAGAGGAGATTTTGGTTCCTTGATTTCCCCTGTTTCTCCTTCTCCTTCACAAAAGTTGCTAGAGTTCCCTTCCTGCAATAATTCTGGAGTGGAATTTTCAACTTCTTGAAAGTCCTGCTCCTCAGTTTGACTATGCACCTCAGCACAGGCTACAGATGGTGATTCTGTGGCCTGAAGGGAACTAGTAGGCGGTTTAGAAGTGTTTTTCTTGAAGCCTACTGATGGCTGAGACTCTGTTTTCTTATAGATTTCGTCTATGAAGGTCGTTCGGCCAAGGGTCACCGGCCCCTTAGCTTTTTCAGGTTTGGATGAGGGTTTGATATTCTTTTCTGGTCTTTTCTGCTTAGTCATGCACTCACAAATAAACTACCAACTTCTATTCAAACAAGCAAAAACAAATCTGTTAGGAAAGCGGATAGTGAGCAGGTCTTTTACATGCTCTGCACGTAGGTTCTTACCTTCCGTTTTTAGGATCCAACTCCTCCCTAGCAGGCTTGTACACCACTCTGAAAAAGACAAATGGCTTCACTCTTTCCCCGGCAACGGCGCCAAAATGTAGAGCTATAAAAAAGGGTCTCTTTCACCTCTAATTACCTCACATTAATATGTCAACCCGAGAGCGTTTTGTCATTACAAAGAGTGACTCAATCCGAGGCTCATTTGTCAGAGTAATGTTAGTAGTACAATGCTTAAGAAATACAAGAGTAAACGGATGCTTAACTGAAATCAAATTACTTTAAAGAAATAAATCACACACTCAGAAAACTCAATAACTTATCAGTCAAGGGTTCGGCAATGATAACCCATCCCTTCAGAAACTGATGGAAAAGGAACTAGAGCATAGAACACGAGCCTGGGAGCTAGACAGTGACTGCTACTGCTCACTACAGCCTTAGATCATCTCTCACAACAAACCAACAACTGCAAGTAAATGGAACAGCAAAGCGAATAAAGGATTAAACAGTAATTCTGAAATGGAACAGCAACTCTAGAATGGAACAACAATTGAATAACTAAGTCCCGCGGGATATAACCAAACTCAATCTATACACTCTTTGCAATCAAAGATCATTCTGTCACTCTAAAGGCGATTCACACAGATCACACTAATGGAACAGCAAAAGCAACGACTGAATTATAGAACAATACTGATAAATTAGGAACGCACACCACACGAATGTTTTAGTATAACAGCTCTGTAATATAACAGTAAGAATGTGCGATTAACTCTTTGAAAGGATAAATAACTTGATACAGAGTCAACATACAATTCTATCTGTAGAAACTTCAATGATTCAAACTGAATGTATGCCATATCATATGAACTCTTCAAAGATATCAAATGATAATTTAACAAGAAGGGCACAAACCATATGTATGAAGCTGACAGCATTGTATAGTGTCCTTCGGGGCCGGGCCCTTAGCCTCCAAGGATACACCGCTTTAAGTTAATGCAGACGCGAAGATGGAATAATCACCAAGCCTTTATTAATGCATCGATCAAAAATACATCAAACCAGTCTTCAACCAAACTTAATAACCAAAGCTGATGTCTTACAGAAGATTACATAAAACGTATCCTATCTCTCTCTTGTCTATCCTTCCTATCAAGCTAACAGTGCTGTCTTTATATAAAAACGATGGTGGAGATGTCCAAGCAATTAGATAAATAAAGCAGCGATCCCTCAGGATCTTCGATCCTGAGGGATTCGCCAAACTGTTAACTCTTCATCCTGTCTTTTCTTTCGCGCTGAGCTGGTGTCCTCTCCTTCTTTCCCGAGCCGATTTACTTTGATCTGTTTCCCTATGTTTGCGTTCGGTTCTCGTCCAGAGAGACAGCAGTTATCTCCACTTTGTCCTTTCCTTTGGAGCGGCAACTCTTCGTTTTCTCCTTTTCCTGTATAGAAAATAACCATTATCAGTGGCTAGGTTATGCACATCAATTCTCACATGTTTTGTTATAGTTTCTTATTACTTTCCAAATTCATGATTCAAAAGGTTCACAAATTCTATTAAAAAGCCATTGAAATATTCATCAAAAACATACCTTTTTAGTACTCCACAGGCTCCTACCTCAACCAGTTCCAACTGGACATCTATCAAGCTACAACTTGAAATGGAAGCACCAACTCCCATTTATTTTTCCGCATGCTACAACCTATAGGAGGCTCCTACCTCAACTAGCTCCAACTGGACATCTATCAAGATACAACTGGACATCTATCAAGCTACAACCCACAGAAGGCTCCTACCTCAACCAGCTACAACTGGACATCTATCAAGCTACAACTTGATATGGAAGCACCAACTCCCTCACACTACAATAAAATCATATGCTGATTTACCTGGATATCAGCTTTGATTTCCTCCTTCACTGATGCATTTTAGACCTTCATATCTGCTTCATATCAGCTCCTGATATGCACAACATCTCTATCAGTCCTCTCTTATTCTTTCACTCTCCAACCTTCTGCATCTTTATTATATTATTCTGCTCTATTCCATTCTACAACTTTCTAACAATATTCAACTCTCTTCAATTCTGTTGCACTCACTCTCTCTCTCTCTCTCTCTCTCTGTGTATTCATAACTTTCTGCACATGCATATTACTTGTTTTATACAAATAACTTTATGACTATTTGAAATCTCTATGGGAATATGAAGTGAATAGGCATGACTCTTTTCTTTCCACCCATTCGATTCCTTACACTTCAATTCAGGTTATTACATTAGAAATATTGATTACAACACTCATGGAGTTTTTCCTATGCCTACAGAGACTTTCCTTTGCATCAAAAACAATATAAAATAGTCAATGAATTTAAATTTCTAGTTACAATAATATTTAAATTCATCATTTTCATCTTCTTGCTTTTCTATTCATCTTGTCTTCTCTGCATGTTGTTATATTTCCAACTGTGCTGCAACATTACTATCTTAGCCCAACTTGACCCATGCCTTTATGTTTCACACCACCTCTTCCTATTGCATATCTTACGTGAAACGTTCTATGCTCATCTCTGCTCCTTTTCTCTGTGTTGGGTTACTTACTCGAGTCTCCTTCTGCCCACGTTCAGTCTTTGTTATCAAACTGTCGTAGTTGCATAACACCTCTGCACAAGTGTTGGGTCAATTGCCCAGAGTCTTTTCTCTTGCGTTCAACCTTTCCTTTTTAACTCACAGTCGTAACTACATGACACTGTTCTGCGTTTAGAGTCGGGTCGTACCCGAGTATACTCTCGTTCATAATTTTCTTTATACACTCGAGTCTTTTGCCTTCATTCAATATTTTCTTTATAAACCAAGTCGCCCTCTTCTTCCAACGTTTTCATCATAAAACCACATAGCCTTAGACTTGAAATACATCAGATCTTAACTTCTAACTTTATCGTGTCCGGTCTCATATCGCATTTTGGCGTATCAAATGTTTTACGTTATAATTCCCTTTTCCACCTTTGATGTGATTTAACACTAGAAAGGATTTACATTGGATTTTAAATCCTTTACAATTTGACTCTCACGCTACATCGCATCCGGGCTCTTTTCTCACCTCGCAAGATTTATTTCATAGTTCTAACAAGTTTCCTCTTAACATATGCGATATGTGATCACATCGCATCGCAGATCAAACTTCTTATCGCATCGCAAAACATATAACTTGTGATGTCTTAACATGTAAATGTAAGAATCATCGATTGTGATGTGCGGTATGCGGATGGGTCCCATGCCGGGCGTTAAATTCTCTAGAATTTAGCTTTAAAGCTCCATTGTGTCCGCTCCTCTTTATCACACTTCAAAAGTTTTAGATTATAGTAATTTCGCAATACTTGCGATTTTGCGATTTTGTAAATTGCAGCGAACTCCCCGTCGCAACTCAGAACTTTTAACGTTTAACAATAAACTTATCCTATGTGATCTGTGATGTGTGGTATGTGGGCCAGGTCCATTTCATTCTGCCATGTCACTTCCACGTCACCTTTCCAGGTCAACTTTCCATGTCACTACCACTTCATCTTCCCACATCATCGCCCGCACTTCGCATTTCGCAGTTTCTGTGACTTATCACATCACAACTTAAACAATTTAACTT
Organism: Pinus albicaulis; assembly: GCA_034641835.2. NCBI lineage: Eukaryota > Viridiplantae > Streptophyta > Pinopsida > Pinales > Pinaceae > Pinus > Pinus albicaulis. Next base: position 1,158,903,570 of record CM076574.1, read on the forward strand.
GTGATTTCTTATCATATAAATGTAAAACTCACCGATATTCGATATGCAATTTAATCTCCATCATTGATTAATGCCCAGATCCAACAGTCCACGCTGCTCCTTTGTTGATCTGCTTCGCATCGCAAATAAGATAGTTTACCATGCGGTGTCTTTGAACATAAAATTTTCGAAGTGCAAAATACTGCGAGGTTTGCGATTTAATCTTCGTTTTTGATCTATGCCCAAATCCAACGGTCCTCATTGCTCCTTTTTTGATCTGCTTCGCATCGCAAATAAATAGCTTACCATGCGATTTAATCTCCGTCATTGATCTATGACCAGATCCAACAATCCTCGTTGTATCTTTACTACGGTTTTCCAACTTTGCTTCTTTGGTTGTGCCCGTTCATTTCTTTCTAGTTGTTCGTAGAATACTTGACTCATTCACGACTTTGCCCACATTCACGTCTTTCCCCGCATTCACGAATTGACCTTCTTAGCATTCATGACTCGACCCAAACGTGCACGACTTGACCCAACACGTTCATGACTCTGCCCAGCACGTTCACAACTCTGCCTTTGTTTTTTTGCTTCCTTTGCAAATTCCTTTGTTGCCTTTGCTACCTTTGCCTTTTTTTTGCTTTGTTCCTTTGCTGCCTTTGTTTCTTTTCTTCCTTAACTGCCTTTGTTTCCTTTACTTATTTGATTCTAAATTTGCTCCTCTCTACTCCTTTGCCTTTTTTGATGGTCTAATGATTCTCCTTGCCTCTCTGTTGCTTTCTTACTGCACTATTTCCTAATCTGCTTCTTTTCCTTATTGTTGCTACTTATTTTTCTCCTTTGCCTTAATGATAGTTCTGGTGCTGCTCCTTTGTGCTCCTTGTTAAACTCCATCTTAAGCACACACATGGTGTATGAGAAGGATAAACACACACACACAAGATACTCAACACACAATGAAAGATAAGCGTGAGGCTTTCTTATTTTCCATTATACAAAGATGTACATTTATAGTACAATGGTGTGACTCTTGGTTTCACATTCCAAGGTCACTTGCACTCCATTGTGACTTTTCGTATTCCACACCTACCCATGGAGGATTAGGTGTTCCAACACCCCCCCTTAATCCGAAGGGATATGTGTGAGTCCAAGAAGAGAGTTGTAATACAAATTTGCAAAGTATACATGGCAGCACTTGGGCTGAATCAACTCTCTGAAATGTTGGAAAAAAGAGGTGGTTTAAGGATGACCACCAACACTGGAACACAAAACTTGTTGCAGTTCCCGGAACTCTTCCAAAATTGGCAAGAAGCTGAAAGCTTCTACTAGAGGAATTGTCCCTCATAAAAAAAGGAGACCTTCAACCTAAAAGAAGGGAGGTCTACTACCTGTGATGATTTTAGGATTACCAAAAACACTTGAATGCTTGAAGCATTTCCTGGAACTCAACCAAAGCTGACAAGAAGATGAAGGCTTCTGCTAGAGGAAGTGTTCCTCATATATGAAAGAGAGACCTTCGACCTAAAAGAAGGGAGGTCTACTATCTGTGATGGTTTTAGGTTATCCACCAACCAAAGATGATGGTTTAAGGTTGTCCACCAACCGAAGGCATGCTCATGGGCATCCATGTCTTTGGCTACATCTCTGAATCTGGAATGACGAATTGTGGCTCAGGCTCTCTTGAACTGCTGTGTCTCTGGCTACAACTCTGAACATGGAATGAGAGATTGTGGCTCAGGCTCGCTTGATCTGACGTCGAAGCTTGTACATGACCACCATTTCCCCCCCTGTCAGAGACAAGGTGAGGTGATGGCGAAAAATCAACTGCAAGTTTTCTCAATATCGGTGAACAAGTTCTGACATGTGTCTTAAACATCTTCTTGGTTGCTGATGCCCATTGCCAAGAAGCGATCCATCCAAGATGAATCTTGGTTCTTGCAGGAGACTTGTGTCTGAAGCATCTGTGTGAAGAATGGGTTTGCTGACCGCAGCGTTTGCATGGATGAAGATCAAAACATTGATCTTTCATATGGCCAACTCGATCACAATGTTGGCATTTTACAATCTGATGTTGTGGAAGCGGAGCAGGATCTGGAACAGCTGCAGGTGAACTTTCATACAGGAGTCCGGCACTCTGAAATATGATGGGCTTGGGGTAGTCTGGAATATGAAAGGACACATCCTTGTCATATCCAAGACTAGTTCGGTGCTTGTTGTGTACAAGCTCTTCCCAAGGTCTAATGATGGGCTTGAGAAATGCAGGTTGAACTGTTGCATCTGCATGTACATCTACTCTTGTGCAAGGAACTAAATGGGAATCAACTTCAACTTTACTGACTTGCTGTTGATGGGAGTCCTTCTCAATATTCTGAACAGAAACAGGTTCAGAATGGTGACTCTTTTGCTGAAGTTCATCTTGTTGAAGCTGAGATTCCAACTGTAAAAACTCAATCTTTTCTTGTGCATTTTGTAAACAAGTCTGAATATTACAAAGAGCATTCTTGCTCATTTTTATCACATAATCAACATTGCAATGAATGATGTCATTCAACAACTCTAATTCCTCATTGATTTTGGCCATTTTCAAAAAATTAGGCTCAAAAAATGAAAGGGTTTCGGCTTCAACCGAAAATGCACTCGTTTACAATGTGATGCAACAAGAAATACAAATGACTCAAAAGAATTTCCAACTATGGAAATCTCAAAGTACAAAGTCTGCTCCTCAAGTGATGGAGGACAACAATTCAAATTTACACTTCAAATCTTCATTGCAACTATGAAGAAACAATGTCTACTCACAATACAATGTCAATATCTCTGCAAAAATATTTTGTAAATGTGCAGCTGAAAACACTTGTGCAAGAGGCCTTTAAGGAAACTGAATTTTTTTTCTTCAAAAGAGTTGTTTTAAAAATGATGGCAAACTTGTCTTCTCATGTGAAATTCTTCAAAAAATCATTCTTTTATATATGCCACAAATCATAAAATGTGAAACTGCAATTTTCTCTATGTGTATTGTCCATTTTCTTCATATGTCAATTCCTTCATTTATGTTGTTCATATCTCTTCCTTTCTCTCTCTCTGCCCTTCCTCTCTTCCTCTCTCTCTGTTGTTTTTTTTTAATTAAAAATGGAAATTAATTAATAATGGAGGGATTTAAAAAGGGGAGGGAAATTTATTTAGGGAAAGGGATTTTAATTGTAGAAAATAATAAGAGGGGGCAAATTAATTTAGGAATTAATTAATATAGAGATTAATTAAAAATAGATTAATTATAAATGGGAATTGATTTAGTGGGAGGGGAAAATTGATTGGAGGGAGGGTTTTAATTTTAAAAAAAATTAAAAACGAAATATGAGGAAGTCGTAAGGGGGAATGGCTAGGAGATAGCGTAAGTGGCCGAAGGTCGTAGAGCGAGCGGGGGGTGTTGAGAAATGAGCAGGTGGGAGGGTTGTGTAAGGGGGCGGGGAGAGGTATGCTGTGAGTCGAGGGGGAGCAAGTAGTGGGTGAGAGATGCAGAGCGTGGGATGGGTAGAGCAAGAGGGAGCGGCGTGAGTTTGGAGCAGGCATAGGGTAAGTCTGCGTAGAGGAGTGGAGTGATAAGGGCCGTGTGAGGGGAGTTGGACATGGTGGGGTGGGGATTTGAGTGTATGGGAACGTGCATGTGGAGGGAGCTGCTAGCGTGAGAAGGGAGCCGCTAGTGTGGTCAGTGTAGCATATAGACGTAGCGTGTGTAGGGCGTAAGGGGCGTAGGGATCGTTGGATAGTGTTTGTTGCAGTGCTTAGGGAGCAAAGGCCGAATGCCAAAGAGTAAGGGTCGAGTGGATGTTTGTAGAGGGCATGAGATTGTATGTTGAGAGAATGTTATGTAAAAAAAAATGTAGGAGGAGGAGGGCCGAAAGGCCTGGAATTTGAATCGATTTTTTATTTTTTATTTTTTATTTTATTTTTTTATTTTATTTTTTAAAACAACAGAGAGCAGTGGAATGAGTTCAGAAATTTGCATAATTTTAAGAAGTAAAATTGCAATTGAGGGTAAATGCAGAACTGTAGACTTAGAAGTAGCACGAAAATAATCTTTTTCTTTCAGCAGCAGAGAATATTTTCCAACAGCAAAAAATACAGAGATGAAGAATTTTTCATCAGAAAAACTCAAAATTCTTTCTAGGAAAAACTTAGAATTTTCCAGAAAGTCATTTTAAACACTTTTCCAGCAGCTCCAAAATGGTGCAGAAATTAAAATGTAGAAATTGCAGGAAAAAATCAACCTTTGGATGTGCAGTGCTGCTCTTCTTCAAAACAAATTATGAACGCTGCCAATTTCTGAATGCTGCTCTTTCTTCAAAACACTTCTGAATGGCGGAAAAAACACTGTTGTAGAAACTCTGAGTGCTGCAAAAATATCAAGAATTTTTGCAGATATGCATAGGCCATAAACACAAATGGCTCACTCAATTTGGAGCAGGCCCAGCAATCGCCCGCTCTGATACCATGTTAAACACCATGTTAAGCACACACATGGTGTATGAGAAGGATAAACACACACACACACACAAGATACTCAACACACAATGAAAGATAAGCGTGAGGCTTTCTTATTTTCCATTATACAAAGATGTACATTTATAGTACAATGGTGTGACTCTTGGTTTCACATTCCAAGGTCACTTGGACTCCATTGTGACTTTTCGTATTCCACACCTACCCATGGAGGATTAGGTGTTCCAACACTCCTTTTCCATCAATGACAATATTTTCAACACATTAATCATATTTACATCATTATTCATCAGCACATGCAACTATGTAGAAATAACAATATCATCATCATCAATGCAGTGGAACATAAAGAAAAATAGAAGAAAAATATGCACACATAGAGACACCAATATTGGTCGGAGACTAGGAAAAAGCCACTATGGGGATAACCCTTGCAAATTATTCTCTCTTAGATTATCATCGAATGATTCTGCAAAAGAGAGTACAATGATGCATATCTTCATCTATGAAAAAAATACAACATCCATGAAATGAACCCAACAATGTATACACTCTAAAATATGATTCTAAAGTCCGAACTAAACTATCACTGACTGAAGTCAACTGCCTAACCATATGGTCACTGAGCGAAATATTCAAAATATTGAAAATTCATCTTTTAGACCCCAGTCACATGGAGGAGGAGTCATCCGTGTGGCTACAGGGTCCTTGTGTCTCCCTTAGGTTAGGCAAGTGTGTGAATGAGCATCAAAAAAAGACTGCAAAACCCTAATCTTCCGGTCACATGCACAATGAGATATCCATGCAACTAGAAGGCTCCAGTTGCAATCATGAGGTTGTGTGGGAGCGACCAGGGTCGAAATATTCTAGTTCTATGCCTGTGACTGGGGCCCAAAACTATAAATCATATATGAAAGCCTCAAAACCTGCAATTATACCTTAAAGAGAACATATTCCTTCGCGGACAAGCCTCAAACCCGTGCGTGCCAAAAACCAAGGGAAAATAGTGTCTTGTCATTGTGTCCAAATGAGGTGGAGGGAACTTGTATTTATAGCCTTCTAATTGGTCCACTTTTCTTTAGGCCCGACTAATCCAATGTACATGAGTGGGTTCATAAATTTAAAAACCAACTTATGCTTGTCCAAATGAGGTGATATTTAGGTTGATTTTCGTACTCTCAAAAAGAGGAATTCAATTCAATCATTGTCTCTATCATCTAAGCTGCCCAAGATGGAATTTGACCTTAGTTGAAAAATTAACACTCCCTCCCAACTAGGAAGAATTCCACCTACCAATATCTGTCTATTGATCATCACATCATCCTATCATGTTGTTTTCATGAGCCATGACCATCTCAAGTATCTCATCATTTCAAATCGTAAATGTTCATCTCGATCCATCCCTTGATTATTCCTTCTTACCTCTTGATTTTTCCTGCTCATATCTTGAACATTCTCGAATCTTAGAAGAAGAATTTTCCATCAGAGGGGAGCCTAAGCTACAACCCTCTATTCATCGAGATATGATCCAAAATATATGTCAATGGGATACTACCCAGAATCACTTCAATGGAGAGTCAATCATCATAATTAGATATCATATCATTAGGGAGCACATATTAATCTGGAAACACATCGGGGAGCTACTATTCAACCCATAATCTCATGGGGTAGCTACTACTACGACCCCATATCAAGAAATAGGATATCCAAACACACAAGTGAGCACATCTCAACCCTGGAACTACATCAGGGAGCTCATTCTCAACCTGAAATCGCATTAGGAAGAAAATATCAACCCATTCCTATTACCTACTGACCTTCCCATCAATGACCCCGAATAGTCATGTGGTAGAACACCTGCATCATAATCGACTTGGGTTGTACACCCCAAGTACACTCTCAACCCGTTGGCTAAACGGGGAGCGATATTCCCAACAAGGTCTTCTTGTGGGTATGATGCCAAATGGGATATACTATGCATATACCAGATAGGGGAGAAACATATCTGACCCTATGAAGATAGGGGAGAAACATCTCAACACTAGGTAACAGATAGGGGTAATCCCCTATTTTCTAGAGATCCCTCAACCCTAGGAGACCTCTATCTCAATTCCATACCCTGGGACCTCAATCAAGGGAGGAAGAGCTGACTTAGTGTCCTCGAAAAACGATTCTCTCATCACACTCATATATGGAATCAACTTGATCATCATGTACTAGCAATAACAACTATCTCATGTTCATACAATTCATCAAATCAAATATCATGCTAGACAATAAATAATCATATAAATCACAAAAGTATACCATATTCATCCTCCCTCTTAAGGAGGTGCCAACCACAAGCCCAAGCTTGTCTCGTACAACTGCACTCTCTCAATATATGAGATTATCTCAGTCCCAACTATATATTAGACTCTATGCCAATCAGATCACACTCTTTGTCATCACAATGTATCCATGTCATATCCATATCACTATAAAAAAATTTCTAAGGAGATTCTTCATCCTACCTTACAACTATTCATGCTAACAACATCATACTCAACCTCGGTCCTGCTATGGGCCTCTCATCCAAGATATCATGGAAAATATCATGCTAGAGAAGAATCCAAATTTCCTCATCAATAATAATCTTAAATATGAAAAATACATCCATGTAGTCACATATCATATAAATAATATCTTAGATCAAGAATTGATCATCTTATGAAGATATCTCAAAGGATGCTCGATGAAAACTCAATGTAAGTGAAGTAGCTCAATCATGAACTCATTCAGGTTCTATGCACATCAAGTATATATATGTATACAGATGGATTTTCATAGTGGAACATTAATGCTTCAATAAACTGTTGGATGCCATGTCAAGTTCAAAAACATCTTGAACTCCAAGTCAGAGTGTCCAAGGATTTGCATCTCCAATTTTCAATACTTCTTCAATAGCTTCGCAATATAGATTATATTTTTCCCAACTTTCAGAATTCAATTAATCATTCCATGATTTATCATTTTGAGCTTCAAAGGCCATCTACTTCTTACTTGGATCATCATAGGCTCATTTCCTGTCAAGAGTAGATCATCATAATAAAACCAAAATCAAAATCAAAATCATACCTTGGAACACTTATGAAGTATAGGTTTGGATCAACACATCATTATGGCTTCACTAGACAGATGTCAATGAAAACATATCTGGATCAGGGATCTTGCTTCATGCAAAGTTCATTGTAACCATAACAATTTACCAAACCAACATTCCTAGTATTTCATAAATCAATATTCCAATGTCAATTCTTTAGACCATGTGATAGGTAGATCCCTCATCAAGTCATGATTTCATCTATTATCATGCCAACAAGTTTTCATCAACCACACAATATCAATCCAAAACTTCATCAAGTCATTCCCATGATCATAATAAAATTCATTTCTATCACTAGATGTAAATTCATACGCCAATGGTAAGTCGTGCAGGTATCATCTTCCTATTGAATCACAATTGTCAATACTTCAACCATTTTTCTAGGAACAATAAGGGAAATACACAACCATTTTTCGAATACCCATATTAGTCATTAGAGGTCACTATGCCCGTATAGCATTGTCATCAAGGCAAATAAAAAATCGTCAAGTCAAATCATTAGTCATCACGTCAAATCCAAATTTTATATCATGGATAGATTTATAATCCAAAACATATCACAATCATCAAGTCAAAGTTCTAAGTCATTTTCAAGTATCATGTCAAAGCTCCAAACACTTCTCATCTATATTAATCATCCAAATCATTCCAAAATCTTGTAGCACAAACTTCAAACATAATGACATATCTATATGTATGTCTCGGTTACCTGCAAACACAAGTTCAGTATTCATGTTCATATTTTGGAAAAAATTCAAACTTTCCTTCTCATTGATCTTTCTGTTTTCCGCTACACGTTTGTAGGACTGACATATTTCAGGTGAACATATAATTTCATGCATAAAACTTCAGTTTTGTGTCCTGCAGGCATAGCGCACCCTTGGGCCTTCCTCAGTATGGTTGGGAGATTAATGTCACACTCTTCAAGATGCTATGTGAGTTTTTGTGGCTTCTCAATTGCCAAACCCTAGCTGATAATTGAATCAGTGCCTTCGCCGCACGAATGAGATTTAATCCGTGCGACTAGGAGCCTACAATCGCATCCGTAATATTCTTCAGTGTGGTTGATGCTTAGATTCATAGAAAACCATCTTACCTCAGATCAGAACATTTCTACAGAACATCAATGTCATATATCTATCTATTCATGTCCATAAATCATATACAAATAATGCAGATGTCAGTAGGAGAACGGATCTTATGGAGAGGTTCTCCCTCTGCAGGGGATCCACTTCATTCATCTTTATTATTGCCATCAACCTATATGTAATGCATCAACAGATATGTTATATCATAAATTCATACTATAACCACATATTTATCATGGTTACAATCATCTTCTTTACCCTTATATCATGACATCACTCTTCCATCAAGGTTTAGAGTCAAAGAGTTAATGGAAGCATTTTTCAAGAATCATGATCACATGCATTAATTCTATGTAACATAACTCAATTTATCAAGGGTTAGGATCAGATGATAAAGGGACGCTAACATGCGTGACATCACACTTCAAATATAATCTACACAATTTCACTTCTCTCAATTCAATGCATCCAGTTAGGGCATTCAGTTTTACCATATGCCATAGTTAATAATCACATCAAAACATAACCACGACTAATGAAGGATCTTAATGTCAATCTCATAGTTATAATTCTATCATCATGGTTACCATGATTATCATGATCAATAGGATCAATTCAGGTCATTCAATAAAACTTTACCAAAATAACATGACTGTCAACCCTTTTTCCACACTATCATCATCCTCATCACAAGCATGATCAATACTATTGTGTATATAAATCAATTAGGTAACCTTATATATGAGATTCATCATGATTTATGTATGGATGATCCAATTTGGATTCTGAAGTTTGTATCGAAATTACAAAATGACCAAGATGTTCATTTTCAAGTAATTAGTCATCAATTTTGTAATAAACAGGTTGAGTTGAAATTATATCGACCAATATGGTCTTATGAAAAATGATTCATCGACTCAATTCATCAAGCAGAATCTTGTCTAAATTGGAAAGTGACCAAGATGGTCTCATTCAAAATTATTTCTAAGAGTAGGAAATTCAAGTTCAACAAGTTTGTCGTCAACTTCGACATCAGCATCAGTGACTTCGACAACAATCATCAATGTTTTTCTACTAATTAAATTCAAATTGTCATCATAAGAAAAATTCGTCGTTATGTCGACCTATGACATTGAAACAGTAAAGATCATTATTCATGATTTTAAAGTGCTAAGTCCAATTTAAATAATAAAGGAAACATAATCCTAAGTCTAAGCGTTAACATTATAAGTCTAAGTTAGCTAAAATATTAGTGTTAGGCAAAAATGTTAGTCTTAAAAACATTTCGCTAAAATCCTAAAAATGCCTAGGTGACTATACTTTTGATATCATGGCAATAAATGTCTTGTAAAGGTTATGTCTAGCCCTAATTGTAAAACTAAGGTCAAATCCTAAGGTAAAAGGACTAATTCTAAACATAATGCTAAAATCCTAGTTCTAACCTAAGTCTAGGAGCATGGTATAAGAACTATGCAATAAAACCCACTTTGAAATAAACCTTTCGGACTTAGGATTACAACCTAATGTCAAACTATGTAAAAACATTAAAAAACAAATGTAAAGTTTAAACATTCAACAAACCGTATCGAAAGAACCGATATCATGTGACAAGGTTAACCGCAGCTATTTTATGTCAAAGCCTGGAGTTTGGACAAGCAGTCTAAAGAGACCACATCGAAGTTCCATGTGATCGGGAAAAAAAGCCGTAAGGAATTATGCTACCGTCAACAAGTTAACTGTATTGGAAACTGTGATGTGTGAACAGTTTGATGTGAAGTTTTGTAAGCCGTCAGTCCTAACCGCCAGACTTAAACTGTGTTGGAGTTGTGACATGTGAATGAGTTTTGTTTAGACCGTGGCGGAGTCAAAGGTTTACAGTTGTAAAGCCGTGTGGACTAAAACCACGACGAAGAATAATGTGAATAACTCTTAAAACTACGGTGGATGAGTCCTAACCATAACTACTGGGATCATGTGAATAGATGTGACCGTTTGTGTAGCCGGAAATGCTGAAGATGACCAAAACTACTAGGATGATCCCTAATCATGTTGGAAACATTGTCATTGATGGCAAAGGAAGTGGTAAAGAAGGAGCATCTGAAACAGTAACTAGGAAAAGAGAAAAGAAAAGTAGCAGAGAAGAACAGAGGAAGAGTACATTTACAGAAAGCAGTATCAGTCAAGGAGCAGTGACAAGCAGTGAATTGAAGCAGAGTTGTCTAGAGACAGAGGAATAGAAAATCTAGCAAATCGAGAAGAATAAATGGGATTATGCACATATAGATTGCTTGAATTGTGAAAGCGTGAATTTTTTATTCATAGTCTGAAAATATCATAAGCTCTGTGGAAGGAGTAGATTCGTGAATCTGTATAAGATATCAGGATGCTAAGGCCACGATACAGTGAACAATGGGGAATGTATAACCTGATGAAGCAACGCGTTATAGTATGCAGAGGAGTCGTATTGAAACATTGATGAACCAAAGGATTGACGGAACCTTGAGCGAAGGGGCAGAACCACGAAGGACGAACAGTAAAAACGGTTTCTGGTTTTTATCGCACCACCTTTGCACGATGAGCAATATTTGAGGAGGGGGGAGCGATTCCATAGAATGAGCGACACGCGTCCCTGAACAAATCTTCAAAACCACCATCATTGTGCGCTATCGCGCGTTAATGTCCGATCAAGGAAGCCGCGTGATATTGTTGTGCGTCGTTGATCCGGAGGGGAGCCATCGGATGATGGTTGTATGAGGAAGGTGCACGATGAATAACCACGGTACAATGTGATTATGTGATTGGGTCATTAATTATACAAGTGGGCCCAGATTAAATTATATTGATTGGGATTGTTCAAATTAATGTTTGTGGGTTTAACCAAGGTTTGTTTAAAATTAAATATAATTTATGACGAAAAGCGATTGGGCCATCATTTTGAATGTTATTCCAAAAGTTGATGAAACGAATAAACCTAGGGTCGACACATAAAGGACTATGAAGTGTGCTACGAGATTGGTTCTCTGTGGGGTTGTTAATAAGAGAGCATGCCTTAGGGAGGTCATTTCTAAAGGAGAAATTTGGATTAATATCTCAATCTCAGATTGAGATATTAAAAAGTCGTAGATTAATTATCTAATTGCCAGACCAAGGAAATAGAACAATGAGAAGTTGTTTGGGGCTCAGGTAGACCCCACTGGATTATCTATTTGACCCCATCCAGGAATACCATCAGCGGTTGAATGGTTTCGACTCATGGTATTAATAAAGCTAATGGCATTGATAAACTCATGGTATTAATAAAGGCAAAAACTATATAAGGAGTAGATGAATATAGTACGAGGTGTGCATGTAGAGGGATTGTCAATAAATAAATCTCTTTAAGAGATATCTGCATGATTGAACTCTTTTTTCTCATAAAGCTTTATCTATGATCCACCTATGGAATTGATGAAAGTTCAAGACCTCTAGATCAAGAAAATGATGAATCTCTAGGGAAATCTGCAAACAAATAATGAAGACCTGACGCAAGTCTGATGAAGAAATTGAAAAAAATTGGTGTATCTAAGGGTTGAAGTCTTCAAGCATGAAAGAGGAAGCTTTCTGCTAATACAAGCCAGTGTTAAAATCAGGGGGTTGGATCTCCCTTCTAGTAGTGACTGGAGAACGAGAGAAGGTTATAGCCTTCTGCAGGTGGGTGCCTGCGTGCTAGTATAATTCTGTGCTAGCACAAGAATTGTAAGAAGTTTTCTTTATAATAAATATTGAAGACAGAGACGACAGCAGCGGTGGTTTTCTCCCAAATTGGGTTTCCACCTTAAATACTAGTGTTCATGTGTGTTGCTTAAGTGTGATGGTTTATTCTGTTATTACTGATTACTACTTACTAATCTTCTGATGAATGAATGATGCAATAATTTATGTAAAGAATTAAATGCATAAAAAGATCTCTGATAAAAGGTTTATAGTCAGCTCTAAATACTTATTCACCCCCCCCCCCCCTCTCAGTATTTTTCCTAACAAATCACATGTCTCTGATAGTCTATCCTCTGCACAGTAATGTTGACCATCAGGGTTAGCGCTTATCCAAAGTTTATCTTGGGTTTTAAATTCTAAATTCACTAAATTCAAACTATTACACATTATCCTAAGACCCTAGGTGTCAAGAAGGTCAAGAACACCTGTATCTGATTAATGTTGTGGATAATTTTGAGGAGATCCATGATAGGATAAGAGGCTTGAAAAGGGTAATGATACATTTAATATTTGTTAAAAATGGAGTATACATTTAAACCAATAAATATTCAAGATATGAAGATAGAGATAGTGGTTTAATGCCATTTTTATTTTCTCTCATGTTATAAAAGAGATAAATAATGTTTTGTAAGGATCATGAGAGGAGAAAGAGAGAGGTTCTCAAGAAGACAAGAAGAAGCACTTTTTGAAGAAGCACTAGATTACTTTGTAAATAGAGTTTTTTGTTTTGCAGGTATATTGTGGAGTAAGAGAGCTCATTTTCGTGCCTAGATACATAATTGAAGTTCATTGAAGAACAACAAGATCTACTTCAATCTTCAAAAACTCAGTTCAACTACATTGTGCTAAAGGTCCATATGATTTAGTCCTTTAGATAGAGTGTGCACTTCATCATCATATTTTCTTGGTCGAATAAAGACCCATCAATTAAAAGATTCAGTATTTATAAAGCCTCATCAGGAGAATTTAATTATGAAACATCAGTAGTGATGTTTGTCACTTGTCAACTGATAGATCATTGTAGTCCTATTTCTCTTGGTTTTATCAATATAGTGGATGCACACTTCTGAAGCGGACTCGGAGACGTAGTCCAGGAGGGACGAACTCTGTCACTAATCTTTGCTGCCTTACGATTTTATTGTTATGCATGATGTGTAATTGTTAAACCTTAACATTAACAGGATTATACCTAAAAAAACTTTAAGAAAAAAATTTATATTCACATAAAAGTAATTGTTTCTGTAATTATTTATTGTCATTCACATTTTTTCAAGAGCTAGAAAAGATCTTGTCATTCCACATTCAGATCAATGGAAATTTTGAAGAGTATCATTTACTAGAGTCATGGTGCTAGCCTTTTGCATAGGATAAGGATATCCAAAAACAATAGATGTTATCCAAACATCAAGTTATACAATTATATCAAATATCAACACTAAGTAGCCTCATAGAATTAAGAAGATCATCATGATCAAAACATTCAATACCAGGTTCACCATTTCATCAAAATAACCATGAATTCAAATCAATTTCATATGCATAGACCATTCGAGAAGGAGACATTCTCAACATATTGTAGGACTAACCTTTCCATTCAATATTACAGCTAAAACATAACATTGAAACAATATAACATGCATACCTTGTAGTTTTCAAATACTCGTGCAACTTCTTATTTAACATAGGCAGCTTGTAGTGCTTGTCACATTCTTCATCAAGAGCCTCTTTTCCGATGCTAGATATTCTCTTCCTACACTAGCCATGATCCTCAAGAAGGATCCACTTACCATATCTCATCAAGAAGTTAAGAGCATCCAAATACTCATATATATAGGAAGGAAGCATGAGTAATAGTCAAAACAATAATAGGATCTATAAGTCTAAACAAAATTAAAGACATAAGGAGCATCATAAGTCAAGAAATACTTATCTTCAATGATATGTGATCCTCTCCCTCTTGAACCAACCTTCAAGAGCCATCACTATCCATATTCCACATAACAAGGTTTCCTTTAATAAACTATATCAACATCCAGGCCTACTAGAAAATATTCCATATAGGGCTTCATCAAATCTGTCATAAGTGCTTGAACATCTTGACTTTGACCATGATAGGTTTTCTAGAATTCATATCTCAAATATTTCACTACAAGGAAAATACCCTCTAGCGGATGTTTTTGAGGAACCCCATACATCCATTTCTAGCGGAGGTAACTAGAGGAGGTTGGCGGGTGGAGGGTCTTGCAGATGTTTTCCTCTCACTGCGCTTATCATTCAACATTGCACCAGTGCTCCTTACAAGAGAGAGCACCACTGCGCACAAAACATTGGCACACCGAACACCGTGCACTTCGTACACACCTACTCGGTGCGTCGTATTACTATAGAGCACCGGTGCTTCACAACTCTTCCGTGCTAGTGCATCATAAAACATCGCGCCAAATTGAAACCGCCTGGTGCGGTATTAAAAAACCGCATCGGTGCATCATAAAACAATGCGTCAAAACAGAAACCAACTGGTGCATTCATAAGAAGCAACAGCGGTGCACCTATAAACCATGCGCATTGGAAAAGGGTTAAATAATAATAATAAATTACTGCAAAAAAAACCTGATTTTTAACTTTTTTCAGTGCTCTAGAGCTCTCAATTACCAGTGCGCTCTACAAGAGAAAGCACCAGTGCGCACAAAACATTGGCACACTGGATACCGTGTGCTCTGTACACACCTGCCTGATGCGTCCTATTACTATAACGCACCGGTGCTTCAAAACTCTTTCACGTCGGTGCATCATAAAACACCACGCCAAAACAGAAACCGCCCATTTCAGTGTTAAGAAACCGCACCAGTGCATCATAAAACACCGTGCAAAAACAGAAATAGACCGGTGCGTTCATATTAAATAGCACTGGTATGTCTATAAAACACACGCACCAAAAAAATATTAAATAAAAAAAATAAAATTACGGGCAAAAAGCCACATTTTTCACTTTTTTGTTCTCAATCACCAGTGCGCTCTACAAGAGAAAGAACTGGTTGCACAAAACATTGGCACACTAGAAACTATGTGCTCCGTACACACACGCCTGGTGCGTCCTATTACTATAAAGCACTGGTGCTACATGACTATTCTGCCCCGGTGCATCATAAAACACCACGCCAAAACTGAAACAGCCAGGTGCGGTGGTAAGGAACCGCCCCGGTACATCATAAAACAATGTGCCAAATCTGAAACTGCCCGGTGCGGTCTAAAGAAATCGCTCCAGTGCGCCTATAAAACTCCGCACACCAGAACAGGGTTAAATAAAAAAAAAATTATGGCCAAAAAACCACATTTTTCACTTTTCTCAGTACTTCAAAGCTCTCAAGCACTGGTGCAATTTCTCCTTCTCTGAGTCGCCTTGACATTGGTGCTCCCATTGCACCCATTGAACACACTGCTATTGTGCATTGAACACCAATCTCCAGCTTGCATTTTACAAAACGGTGGGAAAATTATATTTTGCAAATTCTACAGCCAATATTCCTCCCCAACAACGAAATGTACAAGTATTTTTCTAGTTTTTCCATAATTAAGCTTTTTAGCGGATTAGAATTTGAAATAACCTTAAAATTAACCATTAAAAATGGAATTTTTTTTTGTCATGCGATGCGCACGAGTCATTCGGCTCGCACCGGTAAGCTGTGCTTCCTGTAAAATTTACAAGCCGCACCGCAATCGGTGCTAACGGTATCCGCACCGTGTCTGGGGTAGTACTGAAAGGCGCCCCATATTATTTTAAAATTTAAAAAAAAATGCAGTGCGCTCATTTAGCCAGTCACACCGTTGACCATGGGAATAGCAACGTGATGCATTGACAGAAATATCCACCCCGTTTTCTGTCAGCACACCACATTCGGCATTTCGACAGGGTCAACGGTGCAGTTGGGTGAAAGACTGCACCGTTGACTATGTAATTTGTCAGGAAGTCGGTGCACTGACATGAAGATATGTGTCGGCGCATATATTTTAGTCAGTGGACGACTCTTTTGACACCATATATAGTCAACGATGCTTGAAAAAATTTCAGGTGCACCACAAACAATGTGTTTTATGTCATCTGGGGCACCACCTTCGGTGCTCTACAAACAAAAGCCGCACCGGAACTGGTGCATTACTGTTTTTGTGGCGCACCGATAGGTTTGTTTTTTTTCCAAAAAAAATTATATATGTATATTCCTAAATACATGTCTGATTTAATAAAAAAATTATTTAATATGTCAATGATTCAGAGAGAAGAGGAGAAATAGCAACAACAACAAGCAGAGTAGTATTGATCAGGTGATCATGTCCAAATGGAAAAAAAATTCTAAAAAAATGGAACTGCTTAGAATTGGTTACAACTTGAATGACTGGATAGGCCTCGTCACTGCAATTCTAGCACCGCAAACGAGACTCAAATCTGATGTTGTATGAGAAAGATATTGAAGTTTTAAAATGCCCAATGACCTTCAAAACAAGACTTTTGAACACAAAAAAATTGTCATTATCAAAAAATTTGTGTGCCAAATTATATTTTTTAAATTAATTTTTTATGCGCCTATTACAGGGTGCCACGTGGCCTGCCCAGAGGCTGCCACATGGCCCCAGGCCATTGGTTAAAAATTGGTTCAAACTTATGTTAAAAGAAAATTTTGGGTTGACCTGACCCAACCTGAATGCAATCAAGTCATGCTGAACGCATTTGGGTCAGCTGACACCGTGGGTGGAGCTTGAACCAAGCTGAACATGTTTGGGTCAATCGGGCGCATGTAAATGTGCATTCGGGTTGGGAATTTTCAAATGGGTGGAGTTAAGGTTAAGCCCTCAGAACTTAAGGCTGCAAGTGCCATGACCTAATGCCATAACCAAGTACTAAATACTTTAGAACAGGGGTTAGCCCTCACCATAGGACCTCCACCCGTGACCATGGGCGGGGGCTAAACCCTTAACCGCCAATAGAAACCGACCACTTTCTCTGCATGTGAACACACAATTGAACCGACAGTTAAATTTATTGCCCCTGCCAATTTAGCGTGCGGTTTCACCAGTTAAGGAGTTTCTACCAAATTTTTTGAGTCTAATTGGAGTTCACCCACATTTGGTGGGGTTCCAAGGGACATTGAGCAGAAAATTTTGGAGGTCATAACTTCTCCAATATTGAACCAATTTGGATGAAATTTTGGTCATTTTTTGGTATTTTGAGCATTATGGAGTGTTTAAGACAGGTTGTAGAGTGATCAAAGGTGTTATTCAACCATTTTTTCTTTAGGGAATCTTAGAGAGCCAGCAGGGCCACGAGGGAAATGGAGTTGCATTGGGCTATACTTCATTGTTTGAGGTGAAATAAAAGCCATTCTTAGCTTATTTCTGTCTTCTGAATTCAATTTCAGAGCTAGTTCTTCCTGTTTAGGCATTTTTCTCACTGTATAAGCAATTTAAGCAACTTAATAGAGAAAGGACATGCCCATTGGCAGCCTTGGACCCAGCAAACGTAGCCCAGGAGGGGTGAATTGCCTCATCATGTTGTTGTGTTATATTATGGTGAAGTTTTTTTGTTGTGTATTTCTAGTTTAAGATGTTAAACAAAAATTTTAATCAACATTCCCCCACACATAAACTTAGAAATATTTACAAAAAACACTTTGTTTAAATTGCAAGACATGATGAACACTTTGCACACTTAATTAAATGAAAATGGATACTTTGAACAACATTTAAAAATAGTTTCGTTTTCAGATCAGTTGGTATCAGAGACTCGGCATTTGTTTTGTGCAAAGATATACTTGATTATTTGCAATTTTTGATGCTTAATAGGCTTAAATTCAAGAGAGGTGAAGGATACTTGGTTAGTGCACAAAATAATCCTCAACCAAGAAGGGCCAGAGAGCCACCTCCAAGAGCCATAGAAGCAACTTCAAGAATTTCTTCAAAAGAGGGAGAAGCTCCTGAAGATATGGATCCCAAAGAAGAGGAACGAGTGTTCTGAAAGGCTTTCTTGGACATGACGGAGATGGTGAGGATACTCTATAAAGAAAGGAATGATAGGCTTGTTGGAGAAGGGTCTAAAAACCAGAAAGAAAGAGAGGGTTCTTCAGGAGGAAATAAAAGTGATGATAAGTCAAAGAAAGGACACAGAGGAAATTGTGATCCACCATCCCCATCTTCATCCTCTTCCTCTACATCGTCATCTTCTACTTCGGTGAATCAATCTCACAAGTCTAAAGCCACTGGTAAAAGTCCATTTTTAAAGCTTTATGTTAAATTTGAGTTGCCTATGTTTAATGGTGAATTCAATGCAGAGAAACTTGACAATTGGATAAGACAGTTGGAATTTTACTTGAGGATATAGAACCTTCATGATGACAACACCAAGATACAGTTAGCCTCTTTGAGAATGGATGGAGAAACATTGGTATGGTGGGAAGCCAAGACCAAGGATGAAATTAAAAAACATTGTAAGATCACTTTATCATGGGCTGAATTTATTACTGCAATTAAAAAGAAATTTTATCCATTAGCTCATTTACAAAAGGCTATCATGAACTGGAAAAACTTCAGACAGCTTAAGGGACAAAATGTGCAAGACTACACCCAAGAGTTTAGGAGAAGAGCACTCTTATTAGGGGTAGACTTACAAAATAAAGATACTTTGCTGAAATATATAGGTGGTTTGCACAACTACCTTAGACATACTATCCTTATGTTCAATCCTACTAGTCTAGATGAAGTTTGTGTACAAGCTACGCATTTAGAGGCTAGAGGGAAAAACACTTTTGATGAGCGTAGAAACAAGCCTTTTAAGGGGGAAAAAAAAAAGATAAAACCTTTAAGGGAAAAGGAAAAAAGAATGCATCTGTAAAAAAATAGGGTGAGAAAGTGATATGTAAACATTGTTCAAGAGAAGGCCATGAAGAGAAAAATTGTTGGAAACTACATCCCAAAAAAGAACTCAGTTTAACGAAAACAAAGGAAAGACGAAAACTACAGCTACTACAACTACACCACAAGACTTAGGTGATGATTCAGGTGACGAAACCAAAATTTCAGCCATGGGTTTGAAGAGAATGAAGGGAAAGGAAAATGAAACTAAGCCAAGAATTAGTACCTCAAACTGTCATCTACAAATTCCAAATGAGGAAGAAAGAATTGAATTTTTCCATGTGAGGGTAGTCTCAAAACATATAAAAACTTACACACTGTTTGAAAATGGGTCACAAGCAATTCTCATATCAGAAGAATTGTTCAAACAACTTAAACTTGAGACCATTCCACATCCAAAGCCTTATCCACTTGGATGGATATGCAAGGATGCAAACTTACAAGTCTCAAGAAAGTGCATATTGCGATTTGCAATTACTGCACACTTTATTGACACAGTTGAACATGATGTAGTGCCGCTTGATATATCAGGAATTGCTTTGGGAAGTCCTTACTTATTTGATAGGAAAGAGATATTCCATCGCCATGAAAATAAGTATCATCTCTTTAAATATGGCAAGGATTTCATTGTCATATCACATCGCAAGAAGACAAATATAGCGATGGTAAATGTGGGACAGGTAAAAAGACTAGTGAATTCTAGTAAGAATTTTGTAATTCTTATGGTTAAGCCCAAGGTTGATGTGAATCATGAGTCATTTGAAAATTGTGATTCCAAGCTTAAATCAGATTTATATGATGTAGTTTATGCACATCATGAGATGTTTAAGGAACCGACAGGTTTGCCTCCTAAAAGGGAGATTCAACATGAAATCCAATTACATCATGATTTTCCTCTTCCTAACATAGGCATGTACCGCATGTCTATCATGGAGAATGCTGAAATAAAGAGGAAAATTAAGGACTTGTTGGAAAAAGGGTTTATAATACCAAGCACTTCGCCATGCGGGTCACCGATAGTGTTGATTCCAAAGAAATATGGAACTTGGCGCATGTGTGTGGACTTCAGGGCATTGAACAAGATAATGGTAAAGAATCATTACCCACTTCCAAGGATAGATGATTTGTTAGATCAGCTGAAAGATGCTAAATATTTCACTAAGTTATACTTATGTAGTGGTTATCATCAAGTTAGAATTGCAGAAAGTGACATTTGGAAGACAACATTTAAAACCAAACAAGGACTTTTTGAGTGGCTTGATATGTCGTTTGGTTTATGCAATGCACCTGAAAATTTCATGTGGGTAATGGATGATGTCTTACGTACTTTCCTCGATGATTTCATTATTGTCTACTTAGATGACATCTTAATTTTGTAGCAAGACTAGAGAAGAGCATGTCATGCATGTTAAGAAAGTACTTGATGTTTTGAAGAAAAATCAGTTATTTCTTAAAATGTCATAGTGTGAATTTGGAAAAACTTCTTTGGTTTATTTGGGACACATAGTAGGAGGAGGTGCTTTGATAATTGATCATTCTAAGGTAGAAGCCATTGTGAATTTTCCTACTCCCAAATACATTACAGAGGTAAGATTTTTTTTGGGTGCAGCTCAATATTGGAGGAAGTTTATTTCTAACTTCTATGCCATAGCAACTCCTATGCATGCAGTGACAAGCGTGAAGCATGCTTTCCAATGGGGAGGCAAGAAATAGAAATATTTCGAGTCTTTGAAAGAGAAGATAAGTTCAGCTCCAGTCCTTGCATTACCGGACTTGAGACAACCATTCTAGATTCAGACCGATGCTAGTGATTACACCATGGGTGCAGTTATCTTGCAGCATGGTAAGCCTATCACATTTCATTCTGATACATTTAATGGTGCTTTTGTGAATTATCCTACATATGATAAGGAATTGTATGCGTTGGTACAAAGCGTCAAAAAGTGGAAACACTATTTGATGGGCAAAGAAATAGTTGTTCATACCGACCACAAACCTTTACAGTACTTGCAGTCGCAAAGTAAATTACAACAGTCATGACATTTCAGATGGATGGGTTTCCTACAACAATTTCACTTGGAAATAAGGTACAAGAAAGGTGTTTTCAATAAATTTTCTGATCTTCTTTCAAGGCCTATTATTAGTGCTACTAATTTACTTAATAATGATTCTATTGTACATGAGAGCTACATAGAACAATATGCATCAAATGTTGATTTTAAGGATGTGTATGCTAACTTGAGTGAAGGGAATCATGTTGAGGAGAATGATTATTATTTGCATAATAATTTGTTGTTTCATATGGGCAAGATATGTATACAACAGGGGGAGAGACTAAGTATCATGAGAGAAGCTCATTCTTCTCTTATTGCTGGACATTTCGAGGTAAGAAAAATAGTGGCACATTTACAGAGGTATTTTTATTGGCCTCGCATGGTAGATAGTGTTTCACGTTTCATTAGAGGTTGTTCATTATGTGCTACAAGCAAGCCTAGCAATAGGAATCTTGGTTTATACATGCCATTGCCAGTACCTTCTAGACCATGGGAAGGTGTTTCTATGGATTTTGTTGGAGGTCTACCATTATCTATAAAGTAGCATGATTATATTTATGTAGTAGTTGATAGATTCAACAAGATGTGTATACTTATGCCATGTAAGAAATCTATAAATACTGAAAAAACTATTGATTTATATTTTCAACATGTATGGGTTCATTATGGCTTGCCTAATTCTATTGTTAGTGACAGGGATTCTAGATTTGTTGGGAATTTTTGGTCCAATCTATGGAAGATGATGGACACCAAGTTGAAGAAGAGTATTGGTTTCCATCTGCAAACAGATGACTAAACAAAGGTAGTGAAAAAAACCATTGTACATCTTTTGAGAGGTTATTGCAGCAAGGATCCCAAGTTTTGGGATGAGCAGTTGCATTACATTCAATATGCTTACAACCGGGCCAAGCACTCTTCTACAAATACTTCACCTTTTGAAGCTTGCTTTGGGTATTTGCCTAATTCACCTTTAGATTTAATTCTTGAGAAGGATGTTTCCATTGATGGGCATAGTGACATTCACAAAGCTCACATGTTCATTGAAAGAATTCAGCTCATACATCATTAGGTTCAAGAATAGCTTGAAAAAGGTCAAGGCAAGTACAAGGAGAGGCATGACAAACACAGAGTTGATCATAAGTTTCAAGAAGGATATGAGGTATGGTTGCATATTAGTAAGGAAAGAATGCAAGGAGAAGGTAAAAATCTAAAGCCTATACATTATGGTCCATTCAAGATCCTTAAACAAGTTGGAAATAATGCTTTTCAACTAGATTTTCCTTCATATATGAAAATGTATTCCGTTGTGAATGTGGAAAATTTACGTTTGTATGAACCTCCTTTAATTGCTAATTATGAAAGTGACATTTAGCTTCCATCCATAGAGGATTTCTCGCCATAATTTTTGGATGAGATGAAAGAGGATGCTATCCTTGACAGAAGGACATGCACTTCGAGGAGGGGAAATGTTGATTATGTTCGGGTTGGTCTTAAAGGCAACAAACCAAGTAAAGAAAAATGGATGGAGGTGGAAAAGGTGAGGGATCTATACCCTCATCTTCTTAACAGGTAATTGAAGAATTTTTGGGTCCAAAAGTTTCTCAATGGGAAGGTGTGATTAGGTGATCATGTCAAAATGGGAAAAAAATTCTAAAAAATGGGATTGCTTAGAATTGGTTACAACTTGAACGACTAGATAGGCCTCATCACTGCAATCCTGGTGCCAAGAACGAGACTCAAATCTGATGTCATATGAGAAATATATTGAAGTTTTAAAACACCCAATGACCTTCAAAACAAGACTTTTGAACACAAAAAAATTGTCATTTTCAGAAAATTTGTGTGGAAAAAATCATTTTTTAATTTAAGTTTTTATGGGCCTATTATAGGGTGCTACGTGGCCTGCCCAGAGGCTGCCACATGGCCCCAGGCCATTGGTTCAAAATTGGTTCAAAGTCGTGTTAAAAGAAAATTTTGGGTTGACCCAACCTGACCTGAATGCATTCAAGTCACGTTGAATGCGTTTGGGTCAGCTAACAGCCTGGGTAGAGGTCGACCCGAGTTGAACGTGTTTGTGTCAGTTGGGTGCATGTAAACGTGCATTCCGGTCGAGCATTTTCAAATGGGCGGAGTTAAGGTTAAGCCCTCAGGGCTTAAGGCTGTGAGTCCCATGACCTCGTGCCATAACCAAATGATAAACACTTTAGAATGGGCACCCTCACCATAGGACCTCCGCCTTTGACCATGGGTAGGGGCTAAACCCTTAACCGCCAGTGGAAGCCGACCTCCTTTTCCGCATGTGAACACACAATTGAACCGATAATTAAATTTATTGCCTCTGTCGATTTAGCACGTGGTTCCGCCAGTTAAGGAGCTTCCACCAAATTTGTCGAGTCTAACTAGAGTTCACCCACATTTGGTGGGGTTTCCAAGGGACATTGAGCAGAAAATTGTGGAGGTCATAACTTCTCCAATATTGAACCAATTTGGACGAAATTTTGGTCAATTTTGGGTATTCTGAGCATTATAGAGTGTTTGGGATAGGTTGCAAAGTGATAAAAGGTGTTCTTCAGCAATTTTTGCTTCAGGGAATCTTGGACAGCCACTAGGGCCATGAGGGAAATGGAGTTGCATTGGGCTATACTTCACTATTTCAGTGAAATAAAAGCCATTCGTTGCTTATTTTTGTCTTCTGAATTCAATTTCACAGTTGGTTTTGCCTATTTTGGCATTTTTCTCACTGTATAACCAATTTAAGCAACTTAATAGAGCAAGGACATGCCCATTGGGAGCCTTGGACCTGACAGATGTAGCCCAGGAGGGTGAACTGCCTCATCATGTTGTTGTGTTATCTTATTGTGAAGTTTTGTTGCTATGTATTTCTGATTTAGGATGTTAAACAATAATTTTAATTAACATTCCCTCACACATAAACTCAAAAACAGTTACCAAAAACACTTTGTTTAAATTGCAAGACATGATGAACACTTTGCACACTTAATTAAATGAAAATGGATACTTTGAATAGCAGATACAAATAGTTTCATTTTCAGATCAAGTATGACATACTTCACTAGTGGGAGACATGAGAGAGGGAGAGAGATGCGTACCCCTGCCCTATTACAACAGATACCCAAGGGCTCCTAAGGTAGGTAGGCCTCCTCAAGTTCTATGAGGAGGCTACTTCCCTAAAGGCCCATAGTGTGTTTTTGAGACATCTTATCTGCAAGTGGAATGCCCACCAACAGGATTTCCAGGTTGGTCCTGACCAGTGGTACACACCCAGTGAGGAGGATATTTATTTCACTACAGGGCTATTGAGGAGAGGGGTGTATTTTCCCTCGTTCCCATAGGTTCTAGCTGGTTTTGTAGTAGGGAGTCAGTTAATTTACTCCCAGAGATACATTAGAGTAGATGTACTGTCTCCTTCAGAGTTTCAGGTCCCTGGAGGTCAACTACATATTTGTGCATTTGGTAGACAGGACATGCAGTGCCTCTCACTTCTCATTTTGACTATTTCACACAACACCAATGATGGGAAACACATTAGTTTCCCACTTCTATAGTATGTTTATTCTTTAGTACAGGAGCCACGACTTGTCAGGTGGTCTTCCATTTTTTTGCGGCAGTTTTGTATGGCCTTAGATAGATGTCGTGCTCATGCACAAGGGAGGGTCAACTTCCCTTTTGCTTCAGAGCTTTTTTGTTTATTTTTTGAGAGGTTTCCAAAGATGAGGCCCACTTTTGTTTAGCAGCCTCATAGGTCGATGTTGGAGGCCCAGATGCACATGTGGGGGAAGATAATGCCCAAGAGGGGAGAGACTATGTTTCCAGCTAGGATATCACATGATGCACTGGACTTACTAGCCAGTCTTGACGAGTTGCATCCCTTCATTATGGTCCCCTGTCCTTATGCTGGATTGGATTATTGTTATGTACTTGTATATATTTTGCAGAAATTGGGTCTTTTGATAGCGAGGAGATGCTGGAACCACCACATGATCCAGGTGTGGAACCTGATGATGATCAGGACATGGCAGATGCCAAGGATCATGATCAGGAGGCCGGTGTAGAGATACATGCTCCTGCTGGTGCGCCGATACCACCTTTTTCTAGGCGCAGTCAACCTAATACTAGATACAGGATGGAGTTGGGCGACCAACTCAGTGCATTGATTGTTGAGGTGCGCATCAAGCCCGCTCATTACAAAGATATACAGGTCGATGATAGGCTATTATGGATGTGGAGAGGCATGCCGCGTGACATGTACAACCTGATGTGGCATGTCGTAGGAGTTATGACAGTTGTTACACGACTGAGAAGTATTGTTGCACGTTATAGGCATGGTCGAGCCGCAACATGTGATTGACAGTCCGCGAGTAGCGACTCATCTCATTATCATTCACCTCGCACCACGCATGATGAGCGTGAGGCTCCACTAGCATCTATAGCCATCATGGAAATGAGGCTGGACCGTCTGCCACGTCCATTCAGCAGCCTGCAGCATCCATCAGTAATAGTCATGATCATGAGTAGGCTGGACCATCGACCGTCGAGGCTGTAGCATTGACTGAGTAGGCCTCCACTAGTACTGCTTATATTGATGTTGTACTCCCACCAGTTGATCCATCCATCAGTACTAGTCATGATCATGAGCAGGTTGGACCATCGACTGTCGAGGCTGCACCATTGACTGAGCAAGCCTCCACTAGTACTACTATTGATGTTGTACTACCACCAGCTGATCCATGACATTTATATTACAATTGTATATTTTTAACATTATTCAGTTATATATATATATATATATATATATATATATATATATATATGGTCCATTTATTTTATGTTCATGTTGTAGTTGTACTTAATTTACATGTTGGTGATCATCATGACGTGTATATTGTTAGGTCATGTTAGATATGTTCAATTAATGTTTAGCTTGCAGATAGATGTGTATGTGATAGCATGAGTTATTTGACATGAGATGTATATTTGATGTTTGTGTTGTGCTTATGTTAATATATAATGTTAATTTGATGATGTTAATATTAAATATTATGTTGTGATTGTAATTTAAATTTTAATTTTAATTGCATGTAAAATTGTAAAATTCTATTTGTATTTGTAATTGTAATTTTAACTGTAATTGTATGTAAAATATTTAATGTAAAATTTTAATTGTAATTGTAATATTTAATTTATTGTGAAATAATTGTAATTGTATATATGACAAATTGTAAAATTGTAATTGTAATTCTAATTGTATGTAAAATTATAAAATTGTAATTGTATTTGTAATTGTAATTGTATTTAAACTATTTGTAAAATTTTAATTGTAATTATAAATGTAATTCTAATTCTAATTCTAATTGTATGTAAAATATTTGTAAAATTTTAATTGTATCACTGTGAAATGATTGTAATTGTAAAATTTTAATTGTAAATGTAATTGTATGTAAAATTAAAATTCTAATTCTAATTCTAATCGTAATTGTATGTGAAATTGTAAAATTATAATTATAATTCTAATTCTAATTTTAATTGTAATTGTATGTAAAATATTTGTAAAATTGTAATTGTAATTGTAAATTTAATTCTAATTCTAATTCTAATTGTATGTAAAATATTTGTAAAATTTAATTGTATTACTGTGAAATGATTGTAATTGTAAAATTTTAATTGTAAATGTAATTGTATGTAAAATTAAAATTATAATTCTAATTCTAATAGTAATTGTATGTGAAATTGTAAAATTGTAATTGTAATTGTAATTGTAATTTAAATGTAATTGTATGTAAAATATTTGTAAAATTTTAATTGTATTAATGTGAAAATGTTAATTGTATTAATGTGAAATGATTTTATTAAAATATTTAAATTTGTAAATTTGTAAGTAATTTTAAAATAATAAATCTAGAATAATATGAATTTTTGTAACATAATAAAGTTTAGAAAATAATGCAAATAAATTTATGTATTTTAGAATTATCATTATTTTATTATGATCTCACATACAAAAAATAAGAACTTTATACATTCTGGTGCGCTTATCATCATAACAGGCACCGGTGCATCATAAAACACTGCACCAAAACAAAAGCTTCGATATTACAAACCACCCTAGTGCACCTATAAAACAACGTGCACCGGAACAAGGTTATTTTGTAAAGTGCAGTATTGGAGTAGCGGAGGGTTCGAATCGTGGGCAATAATTTTTCTGAGGAGATGAGGGTTTGAAAAGACAAGAGTTCAAATTTCAGTTGAGAAGTTTATAGTAGAGAAAACGAGTGATTCAAATAGAAAGACGGACAAAGACTCTTACAGGGATGCATATGGCTACAGAGCTCGACAGAGTACAAATGGAGAAAATGACTACAGGTTGAGACTGACAAAGAGCATTCGGTTGAGGTCGGCAATAGGGTTAACAGGTCCCATGACGGAGAAATGGAGAGCAGATTTGATGGAAAAGAAAGATCAATCGAGGTAGTTGATAAAGCCAAGAGGCACCATGAAGGGAAGGATTCTCATTCCATTAAGGACAACAGAGAAAGATAAATTGAGGTTGTTGATGAGGCTAGTAGGTCCCATGAAGGGAAATACTCTCCAAAATGCATTTAAAAGCAGCTGGGAGTATTCTCTGAGCTTCGGTTGGCTTACATAAACTTTTATCGTCAAAGATGATGTCGCATAAAATCATATCTTCCGGCATATCTAACTTGTCTGAGCTATGGTCCTGTGGATGAAACCAATAAAAAGTATGCTTGTATTATAAATGGAAATCCAGTGACCATTTCTGTGGGAAGAAAAGCATAGATACCTGTAGCTACCATATTTCCACTTGCAAATCAGTTTCCCATTGGAAAAGTTAATGTAAGAGCCTATTTTGAAATGTCTTTCCTCTGCTCAACCCTATACTCATTTTCTATGGGAAACCATTGCCTCCACATGTAATAATTGCATCGTCTAGTAAAAAATCAGTCTTCTTCTCCTAGCAAATGCAGAATGAAGGACTCGTTGTCATTGCTCCCAAAACATTACCCTTCTGTAGATTATATGTACTAATTGCTGGCAGGCCATCTGTCTATCTACAGATTATATTCTAAAACATATTGGTTGCAAATAGTTAAGTGCCAACTATAACAGGTTCACATGCCATAATTGCCCACTTGGGCCCTGCAGTATTGCATCTTCACACACCCCACATTGCATTCTCTCCACATAATCAGTGGGGACCTCCTGCAATAAACAAAATGCATTGGAAGAATAGTTATTCCATCAAGAATTTATCCAATTCCAATTCTCAATTTTAATTCTAATTCTAATTCTCAATTTCCATGGATGGAGTTCACTAAATTTTGGTGTACACACATAAAAGTAATTTTGGTGCCTTAACTGCAAATCGGTGCTACTGTACATATAACCACACCAATGTCGGTGTTACAAAATGATGCACCGGTGTGGTGCTATTAAGTGACGCACCGGTGACGAATAAACGCAAATAATAAAAAAAACGCAACTCTACTTTCTTTAAGTGAAAAAAAAATGACAAATTGAAAAATGGGCAGCAAAATATTTTTGAAAATCTAATTTCATAAAATACTAAACACTTTTCATTATTTCACTATTTTTACTAAACTTTTCAGCCAGATATTTGCAGGAGACATACCTAGAGCAAGAGAGCACGAGGGCACTGTGGAGCAGCAAAATAAGTTCGAACAAAAGTATTCAGACAATCAGAAACCAAACTGCTGGTGATTCAAACCTTGTATCATATAATTTCAAACCATCTCGTGATTAAATTTGATTATTTTTTTTAATTTTTCTGCAGTTTTATCCATTTTTACCTTAAACCCTTCATTTTTTTGTTTTTTTCCTTTCTTCTCCCTGTTTCTGTGATTTTAGAATTAGGGCTTTTCATTTTATATTGACATCCAACCCACGGGATGACTTGCATAGTAGAATCCCAATCCATTCGGCCATTACGTGAATTTTTGGAAAAAATGGATTTTTTTATTGGTGCACCTTGCGTAACCTAGTGCACTAGTGCACTGTATTATAAAGCGCACCACACAAGTGCTGTGTAATGAAAATTTTGAAAAAAAAAAAAATTGTACGATTCATAATTAATTGTGGAATTTGTAAGCATCTATCGATCTTGTTTTACTTAGCTCCATCTATAATTAATAGAACAAAAACATTTTTTATATTAAATATATGATTTTTTATGGGGTATAAAACCTGCAGGAAACAAAGTATAGAACTACGCCAACAGATGAAATTTTGAAAGATGGCATGGTACATGGTTTTGAAAGAATGTGTATAGTTTATGAGTCAATTGTTGCTATGGTACGTCATTTTTATTTTCGATTTACATTGATGTATATTATTTAATATTGCAATTTTCATTATTCTCACCAATGTATATACACTCATTTTAGTTTATTTTTATGTTTGTAGATGGAAGGTGAAGAAGAAGAAAACAATCAACACTGTGAACAAAACATTCCTGAAAATAACCCAAGTCATGGAAGTAGCTCTAGTAGTGACAACAGTTCAAGCGAAGAATGATGATCACTATGTTTGGATATCAAAGCAAGGCGTTGTATTTTTTGAAATATGTCTGTGAAATCATACATTTTGTTTAATGTAATGGACATAGTGTCCCAATTGAAAGACAAAGGGATACCAATAACTGTCCCATTTTGTATGATAAAGACTGTATTATATATATATATATATATATATATATATATATATATAATCATAAAATATGTTTTAATTTATTCTATTGTGTTCTCCATTGTCGTTCTCAAATGCACTAATAAAAATTTAATTCATATGAATATTGTTATAAGATATATATGTGTCAACTTTTGATGAATAATGAATTTTAAAAAACCACAATAATTATGATATTATATAACAAATTAATCCAAACATCACATTCAAATGCATTAATAAAAATTTAATTAATATGAATATTGTTATAAGATGTGTTGACTTTTGATGAATAATGAATTTAAAACAATCACAATGATTGCATTGTCACAGGTTGATGTTTCTAAAAAATACAAAATGAAAACCGATGCGTGTTAGTAATTGTACACCGGTACGTTTTTATTATGAAGCGCACCGATGCGTTTCTACGACCTATGGGCACTGAACAAGTACCAAAACCAATTAAAAATATCAGTGCATTTGTGCGGTATGACACACCGGTGCATTTATGTGTCTATACGCACTGATGTCGTTGTATGATCTATGGGCACTGCACGAATACCAATACCAATTATAAATATCGATGCATTTGTGTGATACTGCGCACCGAGGCATTTATGTGTCTATAAGCACTGGTGCATTTGTACGACCTATGGGCACTGCATGAATATCGATACCAATTATAAATCTCGATTCCTTTCTGTGATACTACGCACCGGTGCATTGATACAACCTATGGGCACCGAACAAATCCAAGGACCAATTAGAACGGCCCCATGCGTTGTATCACCAACACTACGCCCGGTGTGGTTTTATACCTTAACGACCTAGTGCATTCTCCTTCGACCGCCCCAAGGTGTCTTCTACATGTATGCATTAGTGTTTGAAAGCCAGAGTAGCACACCGATGAAAAAAAAACATCTGTAATAACCTACAGCCGCCCATTTTTTTTAGTTGTGTTGAATTTTTATTAAAAGCTCGGCCAAAACCTCCGTAACCATAAACAAATGTTGTAGAAAATGTTTTTTTGACAATTTTGGCCAATTTTATAACACCAAAAACCTCCTTTATAACCTCCGCTAGAGGTTATTTTCATTTTAGTGTTTGCCATGAACCAGGGTTTCTCTCAAACCTACACCATCAAACTCTTATGCACAAATTTCCCAGGGTTTCCTTCATACCCTATAATTATTTCAGGTCTCCACCATCATCTTCTTGCTTCCATAAAAAGTGTCTCCATGGGGGTGATTTCCATGACTTTTCTTCAACCCAGCTCTGCAACCATGTTAATTTTTCATAGGCCTATATTGTTCTTTTCTTTGGTAATTTCATTTCTTCAATAATACATTAAGTTCACCCCATAACATCATTACATTAATCATATTTACATCATTATTCATCAGCATATGAAACTTTGTAGAAAGAAAAATATTATCATCATTAATGCAACTAAACATAAAGGAATGATATAAGACAAGTATGCACACATAGAGACATCGAGATTGGTTGGAGACCAGGGAAAAACCCACTATGGGGAAAACCTTTGCAAATTCTACTTCTTATATTTTCACCAAATGATTCAACAAAAGGGAGTAAAATGATGCATATATTCATCTATGCAACAACTACAACGTCCATGAAATCAACCCAACAATGTATACACTATGAAATCTGATTGTGAAGTCTGAATTGAATTGTGACTGACTAAAGTCATCTGCCAAACCCTGTGGTCACTCAGCGGAATATTTAGAATATTGAAACTTCATCTTTTATTCCTCGGTCGCATGGAGGAGGAGTCATTCGTGCGACTATACGGCCCAGTTGCTCCCTTAAGCTAGGAAAGCATGCGACTGGGGGTCAAAACAGGATTTAAGAAGACCTAATCTCCCGGTCACATGCACAGTAAGATATATGTGCGACTAGAAGTCTCCAGTCGCACCGATGAGCCTGTGTGGGAGTGACTAGGGTTGAAATCTTCTAGTTTTTTGTCTGCAACTGGGGCCCAAAACCCTAAATCAAAGATGTGAACCCCATATTTCACCTTAAAGCGAGCCTATTCCTCCGCGAATGAGCGTCAGACTTGTGCGAGCCAAAAACCAAGAAAAAAGAGTGTCTCATCATTGTGTCCAAATGAGGTAGATGGAAATTGTATTTATAGCCTTCCAATGGCTCCACTTTGCTTTAGGGTTGGCCTTATCAAATAACACATGTGTGTGAGGCCTACCTAATCCAATATACATGAGTGGGTTCATAATTTCAAAAACCAACTTCTTCTTGTCCAAATGAGGTGATATTGAGGTTGATTTTTGTCCTATCGAAAAGATGAATTCAATGCAATCATTATCTCTGTCAACTGAGTTGTCCAAGGTGGAATTTGACCCTAGTTGCAAAAATTAACACTACTCAAAGCAAGTTTCATAATATCATCCACAATGGAAATTTCAGAATGAGGCCAGTGAACCACTTCCTTGATATTAGTCAGATCGTCAGTTGTATCTCCACTAGCACTTGACCCATAACTCCCTCCTTTGACTTTTCAAAAACAACCCCTCCCCGAGACCCATTAGAGTGAAAATTTTAGACCCATAAGCAGAAGAATCATAAAAAAGGAAGAATTCCTATCGAACGACAAGGTTGCAGGAATTTTCCTTCTAAAATCAAGGCAAGTAGCCCTTAGGGGACCCTTCTATCGGTAAAAAATGCATATGAAGGGACTCTCGAGTAGTCCAAAAGCTGACATAATGATTTCTGCCCATAGGCAATCTTTATCTCCCCTAGAAAACCCAGAGGATTTTCTTGTCAAACCCTACCAACGCCATTTCATCAAAGAAAATGAATTTTATAATCGCATTAACTACCTTGATAATACTCCATTGCTTCCATAAATGGAGAGGAAACCCAACAAGTTTGACCCATAGGTTTTGAGATTTATGGGTCTCCATAGGCGGGTTAAAATCCACATGCTACCTTTGTAACCATAAAATCATGTGACCAATCACTTATGGTTTAATCAAATCTATATGTTTTTTACTAGAAAGTGGAAGTGTATCCAATTATTAACAAGGGGAATCAGACATGAAGAGTAACTAAGCAAATATTTCCAAGACTGTGAAACCAAACTAATGAGCTGCTCCTTGCTGAGAGAAATTTACTTGAACTAACCAAACAAGGCCCTTTTGGAGACACTATCCACTCAATCCATATCCACATCAATCCCCAACGTAAGAGATATTTTCTCCATACGAGCCCACATCAATTTTGATTGTCTCTTTTCTCTTGCTACAACCAAGCTTTAATTTATTCTTAAAAGAAACAATTTCTCAAGAGATGGGCATATAAGGGGCCCTAGTACGTTGAAGAAAGAAACACTTGACTAGGAGGAACAAAACCCCTAAAGCCTGAAATGGAATTCAGTTCAGAACTCTAAAAGAGGTTTGATGGATTGTTGAGGCTCAAAGAACCAACAACAGCACAAAGGTTAAAAATGGAGTCCCAACACATAGCATCATTCGTTATTAGTGAATGATTAGGGCATGCATTCTTCTACTTACTATGTTTTCATCTCCATGGAGCCGCCCAATAACAATTTTTTCTTTTCTGCATTGTAATTTTACCATTCAGACATATGTTTACTATAAATTTAACCATTTACCAACACTTTCTCAACAAGATGAAGTATTCTTGCACTCTTGTAACTACAAATCATAACTAAACAAAAACACCACCCATTGAATTTTACTCCTTTACCATATTCTTAAATTTTTTTACTCCTTTACTCTTATCAACGCACTCACTTCATAATGACATGGCATCTCACTTGACATAAATTCAGTATAACAATAATGGTAAAATATTTTGTACCTGTCCTTGAAATTTCCTTATGTACATGATATTGTGAATGAACTATTAAGATGTTTTTTTTTTCATGGTGATTATGTAAAACAATTTGTATCTTATACCTATCCAATTTATCGTATACATATAAAAATGTATCATAATAATAATAAAATTTAACATGATCTCCTACTCAA
Organism: Pinus albicaulis; assembly: GCA_034641835.2. Lineage (NCBI taxonomy): Eukaryota > Viridiplantae > Streptophyta > Pinopsida > Pinales > Pinaceae > Pinus > Pinus albicaulis. Next base: position 1,158,937,744 of record CM076574.1, read on the forward strand.
ATTTAAGATGATCTCTTCACCAACCTGGATGATGTTTAATCTCAAGTTTACCAAATTCAACAAAATGTCATCACCAACCTGGATAGTGTTTAACCTACCTTAACATGATTTTTTTTTTCAAAATATAATTTTCCAACTGCACCGTTAAAGGGATGTAACAACTTGTAAAGTTAAGTGTCTGCCATTTCGGGATACTGCTGTGTAATCCTTAATTTCCTTACTTTTTTTAGTTCAATTTCCTTAGGTTTTCTGCAGAGTAAAGTGAAAATTTTATCTTCTCACTATTTTTAGACTTTACATTTAAGTTTTTTTTTTTTCTAAGTAAAACTAATTCTATTATGTATAAAATTTATTGGTACAAAACTGCCACAGTGTCAACTGTGAGAGCCTGACCACTGGGCTTGATAAACAAGCTATTCAAAGAGAGTCTGGACCGCCCTAAATGGGAAACCAGTCCTTTTAACAAAAATGTCTTGGCCGCCCTTGAAAGGGAAACCAGCCTTGAGTTCATACATGACAAAACAACATAGAAATAAGTACTAAAATTAACAATCAGCCTTTTCAGCTGAGCCTTGAGGCGAGAAAGCAAAAAATTCCTGTAGGAATTGAACAGAAAAACTTGGAGAGTTTGACAGACACTGTTCATGAGTCAGAGACAAAGGTTCCTCAACAATCCTGCATCCATAATCATTTCTGTTGTTTTCCTTTCCTGCATTGAGAGCATATTCCATGCTGGAGTGTTCATCCTCCTTGCTCAGCACGTTCTAGGGGGGGAGATTGGTAGCTGCAGGAAAAACCACCTCGCCGGGGAAGCTTGAGACCTGAGGAGGCAGGGGAGTGGCAGAACGGGTCGGAGCAGGGTTGGGGATCTCTTCACAGAGGGTTAAAATGATAAAAGCAGTAAGAATGGGTCTATTCGAGGAGCATTCAAACCGCAGTTCAGCATGCTGGGAGGTTTGCCGAATGGTGGGATGAACAGTCTCATGAGAGACATGAGGGAGAGTACTGCTGGAAGGAATAGAAGCTGAGTGAGGGGAAGCTGGAGAAGCACCAACATTTTCCTGGAGGTGACCCCACCCGCTTCCTCTACCACCTCTCATAGCTTGTGACTGAACATGCTCCTCATCAGCAGAGGAAGATCCTGAGGAAGATTTGAGAGAAGGGCAGCGATAATTGGTAAGGCCCCTACTGATACCTCGCCAACACCGCATTCTCTGGCGGAGTCGAGGCATGGAGACATGGGCGGGGAGATGGAAACTAGAGTCAAATGGACGGACTGAGAATGAAGGAGCTCGAAGAGTGGAATTGACACCGCTGAGAATTGCCGATTGAGCCCGAACAGGAGGGTCCAGGCCACCGCAATGATCAGCCCAAACATTGTGAAGAGGAATTGCACTGCAGAGGGGACTGTGAGAGAAGTGATACCCGGGAAGAGGCTCGAAGCATGCAAGTAAGGTACAGTGACATCCAGTATGTGTTCTCGCACTAGAGTCTGCAAAACCAGGAGGACATTCACCGCAGAGGGGAGACGGAGATCCACCACAGCAAGCACCAACATTCGAACTGTCCCGAATGAGCGCCATAACCAAGAGAACCACCATATGAAATCGAGTAGTGAGCATATCAAGGGAATTAACTTCTGCTCGAGCTGGCGAGTTATTGTGATCATAAATGCTGGTACAGGGAACCATATGGGCTTCCCATGCAAGCTCCTTTGGGAGCTGCGCAGGGACCCATGTCCCATCAAACAACTCAAGCATCCGCATCCGGAATGGAGAAGTCTTTGTGCACCTACATGGTGCAATTCTGTAGAAATTCTCCGTCATGGATAATGGTAGGAGGGCCATGAGTGAGAGTGCTTGTGTTGTCCATTCCAAAATTGGCCAAGAGGTCTGCAACTTTGTTGCCTTCTCGTTTGACATGAGTGAATGAGATTGCCCTATTGCTTGTCAGCCAGTTGTTGATCCTTTCAATTCTAGCATCCAAACGCCAGCTGTGGGCTACCTTTGTGGAATTGGTACCCCATAGGAGCTGGTTGACCATATTGATGAGAAATTGAGAGTCTCTTTCAATGATAATTGGAAAGAAGTTGTAATGATGAGTGAGGTAGAGGCCTTCCAATTCAGCTGAGTTATTAGTATCCCATCCAATTGATCCATAGTAGATGTTTTGAATTTCTCCCTCTGAGTTTCTAAAAATGCCACCAAAACCTGCTTGACCGGGATTTCCTCTGGAAGCTCCGTCGAAATTTAATTTGAAAACCCCATCAGGGGGTGGAGACCACTGCATAGGAGTATCAGAGGCTGCCCTGTTCCTAATAGTTGGAGTAAACACAATTTTGAGATTCCAATTTTTCCAAATGGAGATTTCTTTGGGATGTTTCGGATAATCATCTTCCTTCCATGATTGGAGAGCCAGAGATTCCTGGAGGTTGTTGATAATGGAGGTCCAAATGGAGTCCAGTCTAGAAGCCTGATTTTTAAAAATTCGTTTATTTCTTTCCTTCCATAGAGACCAGAAAAGCAGGCCAGGAAGAAGCTTCCAAAGGGCATTAAGAAGGGAGGAATTGTAAGGGCGTTTTGGACAATTGTGAAGAATGTTTGTTATGTCTCTTATGGGTTTGTTCCTTTGGCAACGAAAGCTGCACTTTTCCCATAAGGTGTTGGCTAAAGGGCAGAGCAACATGAGGTGTTGGATAGTTTCAGCACTTTGATGGCAGTTAGGACATTGAGAAGGTCCTATTAAACCCCATTTGACCAGATTGTCCCAAGTGAGTATTCTTCTATGGCTAAGGAGCCAGAGGAAGGTAGAAATCTTAGGCCAAGTGTTTGGACTCCAAATCAAAAGCCAGAGAGAATCACTAGGGAGCGGAGAGGGGTGCATCAGAGAGTAGGATTCTTTCGTTGTGAACATACCTTCCGTTGTATAACCCCATCTGAGAATGTCTGGGTCCTCCGAGCTTCTGATTTGCCTTCGCTGAAGTTCTTTGCTGAGAGCTTCCCAATCAGTGCCTTGAGCTTGTGGCGCTATGTGGTGTGAGGGCTTCCATTGCCTGAACCCATTACGATCTAAGGGAAGCCACTGATTGCAGACCTTATCTCCTATTGCGTCTCTGTTGCTTCCCAAATTGATCTGAGAGTAAGTTTCAAGAATCTTTGGGTTTTGCTGCCAGGAATTGGACCAGAACCTAGCCAAGTTGCCATTACGAATTTCCTAGAAAATATGTTGTTGTATGAGCATGTGGTGCTACTTGGATGCATTCCAAACAAGAGAACCTGATTGTCAGGAGCGAGCCTTATTAAGTCTGCCGAAGATCTGTTGTTGGCATATTTAGCTATCCATAGTTTAGCCCAAGGAGTATGTGGGTTGGAAATTCATTTCCACCAAACACGAGCAGCCATAACCTCGATGTTGTGCATGGGGTCTCTAAGGCCAAGACCACCTGCCTCCTTGGGAGTAAATACATTATTCCAATTGACCAGGGCCCATTTTCTATTCCGACCAAAGGATCCCCAAAGGAAGTTGCTTTGCAGAGATTTTATTTGCTTGAGAACCCATTTTGGGGCAGCCAGAACAGAAAATAGGTAAAGGGGCATAGATTGCAGCACTGCTTTAATGAGAGTGAGTCTACTGACCATGTTGAGAGCTCTAAAGGTCCAAGAGTAAAGCCTAGATTCCAGTTTTTCAAGTAGCCAGTTCCAAGAAGAGTGCCTGATAGCAGAATCTATAAGAGGGGCGCCAAGGTATTTGTCAGGGAGAGAAGCAATAGAAAAACCAAGAATGCGAGTGATATTGGCTTGGGTGAGAGGAGGAGTATTGAACAAAAAAATCTGAGATTTGGATTCATTGATAGATAACCCAGAGGCTTAGAAAAAAGGTTGAGAATGGCTTTGAAAGAACGGGCTTCTTGAACGGAAGGATGGCCAAAGAGCATATTATCATCCACAAATTGCTGGTGAGTGGTGACAGGGGCTCCATGAAGAGAGATGCCTTGCAAATAATGATTGGGAACCTCGTTGTGAATTAATCAACCAAGGCCCTCAGCCATGAGGACAAAGAGGAAAGGAGTGAGAGGATACCCCTGCCTGATTCCTCTAGAAGGAAAGATAGGGGGAGAAGGAATCCCATTAATAAGAATAGAGAAAAAAGAAGAATTAATGAGGCTCATTATCCATCTGATCCACATTTGATCGAATCCAAAAGCACCTAAAATTTGTTGTATGTAATTCCAATTCAGTCTATCAAAGGCTTTGGATAGATCGATCTTGAGGAGCATACCTGGCTTCTTGCAGACTTTTAAGGAGTGTATAATCTCATGAGTTAAAATTATACCATCCAAAATTTTTCGCCCTTCCACATATCCTGTCTGCTCCGGCGATATGAGAAGTGGAAGGAGCAGCTTGAGCCTATTGGCAATAACTTTGGAGATGACTTTGTAAATCACGTTACAAAGAGCAATAGGTTTGAATTTTTCCGGTTTGCTGGGTTGCTCCTCTTTTGGTGCCAGCGCAATGAAAGTGGCATTGAGGGAGGGCAAGAGCCAATGCATGGTTCTTGATTCTTCAACCAGTTGCCAAACTTCATGTTTGATTAGATCCCAGAAATAGTGAAAGAAATTGGAAGTAAATCCGTCGGGTCCCGGAGCCTTACCATCCTTGAACTGCGCCATAGCTACATCCACTTCTTGGGGGGAGACAGGGTGTAGAAGCATTTGATTATGCTCAGCCGTGACCAAGTTGGGTATAAGCTGCTTGATTTGGTCTATAGCTGGCTGTCTATTGACCTGAAGTTCTTGTTGGATGCCCTTAAAATAATCCACGAGTTCCTGTTCCATGTCGTCATGATTCTCCATCCGCTCTCCTTGCTGATTGGTGATGTGGCTAATTCTGTTTTGCATCCTTCATTGGATAGTTGAGCTATGGAAGAATTTGGTATTTCTTTCGCCTTCCTTTAGCCAACGAATTCTTGATTTTTGCCTCCAGAGTATCTCCTCTTGTTTATATCTATCCTCCAACTGTTTTTGAAGGTCTTGCTCCTTAGAAGCAAGAGTCTCTGATATACCTTTAGTGATGATTTCCTGTTGCACTTCATTCATTTTTTGCTCAAGGATCTTCTTTTCCAAAAATATATTCCCAAAGACTGTCTGATTCCAATTTTTGATCTGACCTTTGAGGAACTTGAGCTTTTGCTGAAACTGGTACATTTTGGAACCCTTTGGCGGTTTAAAACTCCTCCAAGCAGCGTGTATCATTTCTTTGAAGGATGAATGAGTAAGCCAGAAAACTTCAAATCTAAACGACCACTTTGGATGAGACCCTATATTTTTCCATTGAAGCAGAATGGGCTAGTGGTCTGAGCCAGCAAAGGGTAGAATTGAGCCTGTGATGTCCCCACCCACATGTATGGCGTTGTCCGATATGAGGAATCGATCTAATTTTGAAGCTATTTGTTGCCCTCCCGCTCTTCTGTTGTTCCAGGTGAATATGCCATTAGAGAAAGGTATATCAATGAGCCAATTGTTATTGATGAAGTTTTTGAAGTGGGTACATTCCGGATCGAGTCTAGTCCTTCCTCCAGATTTTTCATCCATCCTAGTGATCATATTAAAATCTCCTCCAATGATCCAAAGGGGATGGGATCTATTCGAATTGAGATGCTCCAAAGTGTTTAAGAGTGCTAACTTATTAGCCTGATCTTGAGGAAAATAAACATTGGACAGATGCCCGTGTATGTTAGTACCAATAGGATGGAAGGTAGCCTGCATAAGGTTGGGTGCTGCATGAAAATTGGCGAGCATCATGGATTGTGTATCCCAGGCTATTGCAAGTCCGCCTGAGAATCCAGAGACATCCACTGCTACCGAGCTACTACTGGGCCAAGCCTTTGATAAGATTGAGCCAAGCATTTTACTGTTGCATTTAGTTTCTTGAAGAAAGAGTATTTGAGGCTTCTCTTTCTGAATCATGTTCTTAATCATCCTATACTTCCCCGGGCTTTTAAGCCCTCTTACAATCCATGAGACTAACTTCATGGGGAACTATTTGCAAGCGGTTTGAAGAACCGTGTTAACTTGGGATAACGCCCTGAATCCACCAGCATCTCCCCAAGCGTGATGGTGCGCTGCCAATCTGGTTTTCTTCCTCTCTTCCAGGTTTCCTTCAGCACTTTCAGGCTATCCCAATTGTTGAAAATGCAGCAAGATGATGGAGCTTAGTGAAATGAAGTCGCCTTCACTAAGTGGGCCCGCAGGCAAATTCTGGCGCAAAGTCTATTTTTAGACTATGTCTATTTTTAGACATATGGAGCATGGTCCAGGGTTTGCAGTATGTTATTCTTGGAGTATTGGTCATGTTGGTAAAAATAGATGGACCTCTATTTTTAGACATATAGGTCGAAGTCTATTTTTAGACTGCCTATCCTAAAAATAGGGAAGTCAAATATTATTTACCTTAATAATATTTGGACTCTAAACTTCAGTTTACTCTCTTGGAGCACTTCAGTTCGAGCTACAGAAGTGGCTCATGCATCTGACAGAGGAATTACGCTATTCCTAGGGGTTTTGTGAGCTCATGCATGGTTGACTTCAGTTAGGACTTCAGTGGCAGAAGTTTGGTGGAGTTGATGAGACAGTTGGTGGAGTTGTGTTCGGTTTAACCTAGTTGAACTAGTTGAGATTAGTTTAACTAGCTAATCAACTAGTAATGAGTGGAGTGAATTAAATATTATTTAATTCACTAATTAGTAACTCATTATTCAACTCAAGAACACATCAGTTCACTACAGTGCATGGACAGTTCAGTGGAGACCAGTGATAGAGGTAGATGAAAGGGTGAGTACAGCTATCAGTTGTGACATCAGTTGTGCATGAGATTTGCACCACACTTGGAGGCAATTTCCCATGATGATTGCATTGTCAAGCCAAGGAGATTCTAACCTTGGATCTCTATTTATATAGGCCTATATTGCGCAATAGAGGCAGGCAATTAGTGGATGTGTTTTGAACCCGTGACTTGTTCAAAACCAAGCTAGTTTGTGTGTAACTTCATGAGATAGTACTGAGTACTTGTGAGGAGTATTGTACTGAGTTGTTACATGTTTTCTCCATTATAATATACACAATAGCTGTGGGGTTTTCAGCTATAAGCTTTCCCCATACATACTGTGTTAATGTGTATGATTAATTGATGTGCTATCGCTTGTTTTATTTCCGCATGTGTGATGATCTGAGTGGAAGAGATTATGTGTTGCATATGAATTCGAATTGATATGTGATCAGGATAGTATCGATGGATAATTAATCATTATTCAGCAAATTTATACATGGTATTGAAGCTATTGAAGCATAGATTGATCATCACAGTGATTACAAACTTATTTCGGTAGACAGAGTCTGCATGCGGGCCAGGTAGCCTCTGGATCCATCCTTTCTTTGAAAGGTGATATATCCAGTAAATGCCCCTGCAGTCGATCTCTGTGATAGAAATAATTTTTTCTCACAGATCAAGGGCGGTTGAGCTTTGAGGTGGAATTCGAATTTTGCAGCAGTTTTGTTTTCTTGGTGCCGATGTTGAAAATGTCTTTCAACGGTTTTTGACTCGAATATGCTCTTGAAGGCAGTTCGAATTATGTTGCATGGAAGGATCACATGGAGGAATTATTAGAAGATAATGGACTGAAGGAGTTCATGGATATGGATTTCCAAAGGCCAACTGATCCTGCTGAAGTCGAAGCATGGCAAAAGAAGATGGTGAAATGTCGAAGGATCCTGTTGGAGGGCGTCAAAGATCATATTGTATCCAGCCTGCATGGAAAGGCTTCTCCATATTTAATGTGGAAAGCTTTGACGGATCTATTCGAGAGTAAGAGCGACCAAAGGAAGCTGGCGCTCAAAGATAAGCTCAGGAACATCAAGATGGAGAAAGGCGACAGTATCGCCAAATACCTCACGAAGTTCACTCAATGCAGAGATGAGCTGGGAAGTGTGGGGGTGACTGTCGAAGATGAGGACATGGTCGACCTGGCTCTCCTTGGTCTTCCGAAGGCTTGGCACTCATATCAAGATAGTGTCAATGGTCGGGAGAAGTTGCCGGGATGGGAGCGCCTTTGGGCGGATCTCATGCAGGAGGAGATAAGGAGGACTACTCGGGATGGATCTTCATCAAAGGGAGATGATGAAGAAAATTGCGCTTTGGTTGCCAAAGCAAAGAAGGGGAAGGGTAAGAAAACTTCTCATTCCGGTGCAAAGGGCAAGAAGTAGGATATGGCGAAAGTGAAGTGTTTTCACTGCCATGATCACGGACATTATGCTACCAATTGTCCAAAGAAGAAGAAGAACAAGCAAGCGGGAAGATCTGCAGATGGAGAAGCTTTGGCTTCACAGTTCGAGCTTGAATTTTCATTGATCGCATGCTTGGTTTCAAGTGTGTTGGGATCGGTGTGGTTCTTGGACAGCGGTGCGTCATTTCATATGACGGGAGATCGGGATTTGTTCTCAGATCTGGAGGACAAAGATTTGGGTGTGCACATCGAGATGGGCGATGATGGTAGATACAGTGCGACTGGTATCGGTACCATATCCTTTCAGAGGGAGTCTGGAAAACCCTTTGTATTGAAGGATGTCATGCATGTACTTGTATTAAAGAAGAACTTGATCTCCGCAGCGATGTTGGAGGATAAGGGGTATGATGTGGTCTTCAGCGAAGGAAAAGCCTTCCTGCGCAGTAAGACTACTGGAGAGACCCGGAAGATAGGGGTTCAGACCAAGAACCTTTATCAGTTGCAGGTAGATGGCTGTGCAGCTATGGCATGAAAAGAGGGAGAAGTGGTGAGCCGTGATGATGAGGGCGAACTGTGGCACAGGAGATTGGGCCACCTTCACCATGGAGCTTTGAAGATTTTGCAGCAGATTTCTACTGGGCTTCCTAAGGGCACTCTTGCGCAGTCAGATCAGTGCAAGGGGTGTACTTTAGGGAAGTATGTGAAAGCCACATTTCACGAGAAGGATAGTCGCGCCACGACGATCCTTGAGAGAGTTCACATAGACGTGTGTGGTCCTTTCTCAGTTGCTTCGACAGCAAAGCACAAGTATTACGTGATCTTTGTTGATGATTTCTCTCGAAAGTGCTGGATCTTCTTCATGCAGAAGAAGAGCGATACATTCGCAAAGTTCTGTGAGTTTAAAGCACTGGTCGAGAAGGAGTCGGGGAAGAAGTTGATTGCTCTAAAGAGTGATAATGGTGGTGAATTCATCTCGGTTGAATTCAAGGAGTTCTGCAGCGCAGAAGGGATTCGGAGAGAGCTCATCGCACCCCATAACCCACAGCAGAACGGGGTGGCTGAGCGGAAGAACAGAACGATCGTGGGTGCTGCACGGGCGATGTTGCATGATCAGGGCCTACCCCTTCACTTGTGGGCTGAGGCATGCAATACAACAGTGTATGTGTAGAACCATTGTCCTCACAAGGTTCTTGGCATGAGTACACCGGAGGAGGCTTATTCTGGCAAGAGGCCTGATATTTCCCATTTGCGGATTTTTGGTTCTCCTGTCTACATGCATGTGACAAAGGATGCGAGAAGGAAGCTGGATCCGACCGCAGAGGTTGGAATATTTGTGGGGTACGCTGATACACCTCACAACTACCGGGTATATTTGTCAGACAGTCGTAAGATTGTTGTGCGACGGGATATAAAATTTCAGGAGGAGAAAGCCATGCAATGTTCGCTTGAGAGGGAGCTACACTTGCATGCAGATGAGGAGCTGTTAGTTCCTAAGGAGGAGCTTCCGGATGTGGATCAGCCACAAGAGGAGGTTCAGGAGGTGGAAGAAACCACCCATGCAACGCCAACCATCAAAGGGCGCATGCGCACTACAGAAGCTGAGCGACTGGCTCGAGATGCAGAGAAGGTTGTAGGACCACCTACAGCACAGCGCAGACAGAGGCAGTCACCGGATCGGTACACTGGATACATGGCTCTTGTGAGTCAATGTGTCGTGACGGAGCCATCCTCTTTTGAGGAAGTTGTGGAGGAACCCGCATGGGTAGATGCCATAATCGAAGAATATGATTCGATCGTCAGAAACAGTGCATGGGAGATTGTCCCAAGACGAGAGGGGAAATCAGTGGTGGGTTCGCGATGGATCTACAAAGTGAAGCAGGCGGCTGACGGGAGTGTGGAGAAGTACAAGGCAATATTTGTCACCCGTGGCTTCTCATAGATCGAGGGGATCGATTATGAGGAGACTTTTGCACCTCTCGCAAGGTACTCTTCCATACGGACGATCCTTGCTCTCTCAGCGCAGATGGGGTGGCACATCCATCAGATGGATGTGAAGACTGTGTTCCTCAATGGAGTCATTAAGGAGGAAGTGTACATAGAGCAGCTTGAAGGTTTCGAGATCTTCAGCAATGAGTCGCATGTGTGCCGACTCAAGAGAGAACTGTACGGGCTGAAGCAAGCACCTCTTGATTGGTACACTCGCATAGACAGCTACTTCACTGGGCTTGGATTCTCCAAGAGTGAGGCGGATCCTAACCTGTACCAGATTGTGGTGGAGGGGAAGCTATTGATCATCGTACTGTATGTAGATGATCTGATTTTGACTGGCGATGAGCAATTGATACTTTCATGCAAGGAGGATCTTGCACGAAAGTTTGAGATGAAGGACTTGGGCATCCTTCATTATTTCCTAGGATTGGAGATTTGGCAACGCAGCGGAGGACTGTTTGTTTCTCAGGGAAAGTATGCCCGGGAGATTCTGGAGAGGTTCAACATGCATGGTTGCAAGCCTGTTGACACTCCTCTTCCTGGTGGTTGCAGGAAGGAGGATGATACTTCAGCGGAGGTAGTGGATGCCACTGTCTATCGACAGTTGGTGGGGTCACTTATGTATCTGGTCAATACACGACCCGATATATGCTATGCTGTTAACCAGCTTTCACAAGATATGGTTAAGCCTACCAAGCTCTTTTGGAAGGCAGGCAAGCATGTATTGCATTATATTAGTGGCACATCGAGATATGGTCTATGGTACAGACAGGAGGATGGAGCGAAGCTTTCTGGCTTCACTAATGCAGATTGGGCAGGGAGCCCAACGGACTGGAAGAGCACATCTGGAGGATTTTTCAGCATTGGGTCAACAGCAGTTTCCTGGTACAGCAGGAAGCAGATATTCGTGGCACTCAGTTCAGCAGAGGCCGAGTACATGGCAGCAAGCTTGGCTGCATGCGAGGCTATTTGGATGAGGAAGATCCTCGTTGGATTGTTCGGGTTGCATTTGGAGCCTATAGTGATTTACTGTGATAACCAGAGTTGCATTAAACTCTTGGCTAATCCATTATTTCATGATAGATCCAAACACATCGACATCAGGTACCATCATATCAGAGATTGTGTTCAGCGGAGAATCATGATGCTTTCATATGTTCCCACGGAGGATCAGGATGCCGACATCTTGACGAAGGCGCTCACCGGGAGCAAGTTCGAATTCCACAGAGGCAGGATAGGGGTTGCAGATAATCCATATCTTGCTGAGAGGGAGTGTTGAAAATGCAGCAAGATGATGGAGCTTAGTGAAATGAATTCGCCTTCACTAAGTGGGCCCGCAGGCAAATTCTGGCGCAAAATCTATTTTTAGACTATGTCTATTTTTAGACATATGGAGCATGGTCCAGGGGTTGCAGTATGTTATTCTTGGAGTATTGGTCATGTTGGTAAAAATATATGGACCTCTATTTTTAGACATTTAGGTCGAAGTCTATTTTTAGACTGCCTATCCTAAAAATAGAAAAGTCAAATGTTATTTACCCTTAATAATATTTGGACTCTAAACTTCAGTTTACTCTCTTGGAGCACTTCAGTTCGAGCTACAAAAGTGGCTCATGCATCTGACAGAGGAATTACGCTATTCCTAGGGGTTTGGTGAGCTCATGCATGGTTGACTTCGGTTAGGACTTCAGTGGCAGAAGTTTGGTGGAGTTGATGAGACAGTTGGTGGAGTTGTGTTCGGTTTAACTTAGTTGAACTAGTTGAGATTAGTTTAACTAGCTAATCAACTAGTAATGAGTGGAGTGAATTAAATATTATTTAATTCATTATTTAGTAACTCATTATTCAACTCAAGAACACATCAGTTCACTACAGTGCATGGACAGTTCAATGGAGACCAGTGATAGAGGTAGATGAAAGGGTGAGTACAGCTATCAGTTGTGACATCAGTTGTGCATGAGATTTGCACCACACTTGGAGGCAATTTCCCATGATGATTGTGCTGTCAAGCCAAGGATATTAGAACCTTGGATCTCTATTTATACAGGCCTGGATTGCGCAATAGAGGCAGGCAATTAGTGGACGTGTTTTGAACCCGTGACTTGTTCAAAACCAAGCTAGTTTGTGTGTAACTTCATGAGATAGTACTGAGTACTTGTGAGGAGTATTGTACTGAGTTGTTACATGTTTTCTCCATTATAATATACACAATAGCTGTGGGGTTTTCAGCAATAAGCTTTCCCCATACATACTATGTTAATGTGTATGATGAATTGATGTGTTATCGCTTGTTTTATTTCCGCATGTGTGATGATCTGAGTGGAAGAGATTATGTGTTGCATATGAATTCGAATTGATATGTGATCAGGATAGTCTCAGTGGATAATTAATCATTATTCATCAAATTTCGACACCAATGACTGTCTGGCTGAATACCCAACTTCTTTTGCTGTTGAACTTTAGAGAGGGCTGCCTCTAGTGATTCTATTTGTCGAGGATTGATCTTGTCAAATTCTTTTCTTCTGCAAGCATCTTCTAGGCCTATGAGATCCAGTTCTCCTAGATCAAAGCCTTCTGAATCGTCCTCCATGTGGGTAGACTAAAAATTTTCCGGAGAATCTTTACTATCCTGAATGGGGTTGGAAGGATGCCCATCCAGGTCCATGAGATTAGGGTCCCAAGTCACCTGCTTTTGCTTTGAAGAGGGGTTGGAATCTGAGAAGGCTACAGATTGCGACTCAGACTGAGAGGGCTCAGAGGTAGCAGGGTTGGGCTGAAGCGAGGGGGAGGCAGAAGGGGCTGAGGGAGTGAGAGAGGCAGGGGTAGTGTCGCTCTGAGGGTCAGATTGAGAAAGAATGGCAAAGCTATTGCTGGTGGATGCGGCAGTAGCAGAAGTGCTAGGTTTTTTCCCAGAAGGAGTGGATTTCTTGTTATTTCTTCTTCTGGAGGGAACTTTAGTAAACCCATCTGCTTCCGTTTTATCTCGAGCTTCTTGACTCCTGGTCTGAGCTATTAGAGGGCAATCTCTGAAGAGATTTCCATGGGCATGGCACCTTTTGCAATGAAAAGGAACATGTTCGTAATCTAGTGGTTGAACCCATTCAAAATAATCATGAAATAAGCTTACCGTGTCTGGTAGGGCATTTTCCAGATGCCTGTAGACACATATTCGGGCATAGGAGGTATACCTTCGTAGCTTATTTTCTTCTGCTATCTTTATGAACTATCCTAACCCTCTTTCAATCTCCTGAAGTGATTCCCAATCCCAATATTCAAGTGGCAGCGAGTATAGACGAATCCATACCGGTGCCCAGTTGAAATTTTCTTGGTCTGGGTTGAATCTTTCAACCCAGTTCCTAAGATATAGCCCTGCCGAGTTGAAGAAATAGGGGCCCTCATCCATTACCTTGTTTCTATCCTCAATGCAGTTAAAAATAGCTGTGAAGAAGCCTTTCGGACCCAGTTGCAGAGTAATGTGTCCCTTGGGCTTCCATTTAGACGCAATCCATCCTTGTAAGGCTTTTTTAATTGGCCAAAACCCAATAAATTTCCCAATGAGGGCGTGATCCCTCATGTACTAAATTCTGTCGTTGATACGATGACTTGGCAAGTCAATTTTGGGTCTATCTAGAGCTATGGGCTTGTAGGTGGAAGAAGTGGCCTACGGCAGATCCGCTTGTTTTCCAGAGGTCGACTTCTGAGTCGTCTCAGTCTCCTGCTTGTTGTCAGAATCATTTTTTCTCAAATCGGGCATTCCTTCATTTCCGCCTTCATTTTCAGGGGGAGGCTGACTGCCCCCCCCCCCCGTTGCAGTCGCCATACTTGTGTGCAGCGGTTCGCTGATTGAGGAAGACAACGCCGTCAGTGCTTAACCGAGTTGCAGAGATCGCTAGGATTTCGACAAAGAAAGAGAATGGTTAACCCTAGCAGAGCGCGCATTCTTCTCCGTTCGACTTGACATTTAAGTTAGTAACATAATATTTTTCTTTTTTTTCTCTTCTTTTTTTTCTTTCTTTCTTCTTTTTTTTTCTTCCTTCTTTTATTTATTTCTTCTTCTTTTCTTTCTTTCTTTTTTTTTCCCTTTTTTTTTCAGTGGGAAAATATACCATAATTTAGTTGTCAACCCAATAATGGGAACACCTATCACTATTTTTATCGGCTAATACAAGTTGAATCGTCACTATTATTCAAGGAAAACCAAGCCACATGTAGTTTCTGGTTGACTCGTCACTATTATTCAAGGAAAACTAGACCACCTGTAATTACCTTGCTGGTGGTCCATAAGAGGGTAGACTTGGGCTTGTTTCCTGGAAGACTAGTTCTTAGCCAAACAAAAATAGTTTAAGGTATACTAGAGGCTCAGGCTAGCAAAATGACTTGGATATTTAAACAATTAAATTTTTTTATAACTCTATTGCAAATAATTGAATTAATATGCTAAGGCAATCGTTGGAATGACATTCATTTTACCATCTTATTTTTTATTTATTTTAATTGTATTAATATTCAATTTTTTCATAGTAAATGTTGGTGTTTTAGATTTAAACAAGAATAAAGAAATTTATTGAAAAAAGTATTATATTTATTTGAAAAAAATGTATAGACAAATTTGTATATAAAAAGGTTTTTATTGGCCTAAGTATGTCCTAAAAATGCTTTTTCTTGGTTAAGAGCTCATCTTCCTTGAAGGTACAAAAGGAGGTTAAAGGACCAAGAAATAGAGGCATATGGTAGGAGTGAAAGCCTGCCCCATTATGGAGCAGGTAATTCCAGGTGACATGATTTTTCTTGAATAAAGATGATGACCATGCCTTATATGGAACTGGTAATTCCAAGTGACAGGGTTTTTCTTGAATCACGATGATGAGTCAGTATACATTCACAAATAGAATTCAATGATAGTT
Source organism: Pinus albicaulis (assembly GCA_034641835.2). Lineage (NCBI taxonomy): Eukaryota > Viridiplantae > Streptophyta > Pinopsida > Pinales > Pinaceae > Pinus > Pinus albicaulis. The sequence goes on from CM076574.1 coordinate 1,158,952,914, forward strand.
TGACAATCAAATTATGATAAGTTTCTCACTGTATAAGGAAGTGATTTTCTATACAACTTTTTAATCAAATATATATTTATAAAAAATTAAAAAGAAAAAAGAGGAAATAAAACGAACCTAATCATTTCATCCATTTATATCTTTTAAATTATACATTGATGTAATTTTTATTCTTAATCTCTAAAAAAAAAAAAAAATTCTATACCATTTTTTACTCAAATATTTGTTTATAAAAAATTAAAAAGCAAGAAAAAATAAAGAAGAATAACATAACGATTTCATCCACTTATAACTTTCAAGTTTATTGATGTATTTTTTTTAATGGTTGATCTCTATGTTGTGTTTAAATATAACCACACAACATTATTATTATTATTATTATTATTATTATTATTATTATTATTATTATTTCATACTATAAATGTGAGTATATCATAAATATATAATTAAAGCGTTAATCCAAGAATGAAAACATTAAAAAGTAAATATGTAGAGTGGATATTCTTATTATACTAATATTCTATAAGCACATTTTGGATCTTCATTACAACACATGATAAATCATACAATATAATTACAATATGATTTCACAATAGTGAATTGCTCGAGTACAAATGAGGTTAAACCCTCTTCATATATTGGTTTGGTTTCGTCAAATAAAACTAAGCTTCAAGTATGGGACCATAATCTATGAATATCTATATAAATCAACCAAATCAACTATTATCTCAAAGTAAATATACCCATGTGGACCTACTTGACCTCATCAATCACCCCTACCCCTACTAGTTGGTCCTAGTTGGTTAGTTCTCTTGGTTAGTTAACCTAATCAACATCTACCTTAGTGGGTTAGCTTAGTCAACAATTACTAGTTTGGAATTTTGAATATTTGTAAATCTCACCTGTAGCTATTGATTTGATTGACCCACTAAGGTCACTATTGACTAGAATAATTGACTACGAGAGATTGATGGTGTCAAATAGATTTACCATGATTTTTGCATGGAGAGTTGAGATGCTCTTTGGATTTCTAGTTGGTGTGCTTGTGGCTCCCTATACAATTATTAATTCATCATTCACACCTATGCATTTGACACCATAGGTTATGGTTTTTATCATAAGTGTGTCTCAAATGCATTTTTTCCTCCTCTAGGTCTTACGTCTTGACAAGGTGTTAATATGAGAGAAAATATAGCTCAAGAAGTTTTTACACCTAGATATGATATTTCTAAGTCATTGGCATAAATAGAAGTAAATGGGTTATGTGTTTCCTAATATTTTTTGTATTTATTTTGTTTGTGTGAGTGTCATAAATATTAATTTTACAATCCAATATATTTTCTTCAATCAGTATCAGAGCTCTTATGGTCTTAAGGAGTTATTTAACTCGGGAAACAATAATAGTGCTCTGTAAGAGGTTTGAAATTTGAAGTTGACTATCCATTGAAGATCCAATAGTGTAATATGTTAATGCTAAGGTGTCAAGTTGAGGATAAATATATTATGGTAAAATAAGAGAAGTCAAAGCATGTTGTTATAGGCCATTTTTTCACATCTAGTACATAGGCCTCTTAATGGGATAAATCAACATCCTTTTCCCCCTTGTCATCAATATTTCACAAATCCCTAAGCATTCCTCTTTCATTCCACAAAGTTTCTGCCTGAAACTGCATCATTTGAGCCAGTTTTAGGACTAATGCTCCCTGGCCTCTTGTTGGACCTCATTCACCTACAATTTTCTCCACTGTGGCTTGTGTTAATCACCTACATGTTGCTCCCCTTTGCACCCATGTTGGTTCTATAAATTCGAGAAAAGGAGAGAGAATCATGAAGCTTCCATTTCCAAAATATTCTAGGATTTTTTGTAACCATTTACCTCAGATAAAATTATTGAATCCTATCCTATCATACCTTGGAGTTTCCATCCCTTGTCCTTAGATATCATCCTCCCATCAAGGGTGGATCTCAATCCCTAGATTGGTAAAAGGATAAGAACTCCCAACTTACCCCACTCCTCTATATATTGAAAACCCTCCATATGCAAGTGGTCGATTTTGGAGAGTGATTCTACCCTTATGTTGCTTCTATGAGAGACATATTTTCATGCATTTAGGGTGATTGGAGGTGCACATTGTGACAAAGAAAGGACAAGTCAACTTGGAGGATCTCTTCTACAAGATCAACACTTATTTTTGGTTGTAACTCACTCCATTTCTATTAATGCAAAGGGTTCTCTGTTATCCTATATATGATGTTTTTATTTCATGTATTTCAATACCATGTTGATATATTGAAGAAAGTGCTTATATGATTTTGCATAGATCTCATAGTTTCTTGGCTTGTGTTGTCTGACCGTGCAAGTTCTAATTTTGGAAATCAAAGCTAGGATTTAAGCATTCAAGATAAAGAAAGAGCGAAGCATGCGACAGATTCCAAGTAGGCTTCATCCCGTCGTATATTTACTTTAAAGAAAACATTGGGTTCCTTGTCTCCCTATTGTTCTAAGTTAGACCACCAGACCTAGGAGAGATACTTCTGTTCATAGTCGTAAATCTTGCATAACAAATTAGAAATTCCACTAGGGAACGGTGTATTCCCTTGGTGGTTTCTTTTTCCGTTATTTTTATTTACATCTTGGATATACCTTTTTTGCCTTAACTAGCCAAGAAAAGACCTAGGAAGTGATTTCATTTAGTCTCATTTGCAATTTTTGTGTCAGAATACTCTATCCCTGGACCAACACACCCCCTATGCCTCTGACAGTGCATTTCACCCCACCTGGGACCTCTTTGTACCTGCGTCAAAAAGCACTAGTGCCTCTTCTGCACCATCATTGGCCCCTGTTTTTGTACACAATTTTCTCTTGTTTTGATTGCCTCTTTGATCAACCTACTTCCAACTGACCTTCCTTAGTATTGAGTGTCTCGTGGTCTCTCTAGAGCCTCCATTTGGTTTGCATTTGTGTTTGATTGCCTCTGGTAAGGGTTGGTTTCAATTTTTCTTTGTTCTTATCATTAGGTCTCTTACAAACTATTTTCTTTTATTCATTGATTGGTTGGATGAACTTTTATTCTAGTCATCATTCTGAAAAGTACATTTGAATAAGTGATTAAACTTTTGCATCTTAGTTTTCTTCATTTTCAAAAATTAAGAGACTTGAAAAGAAAAATATTTTCATTTGCATGTAGGGTTTTGTGTGTAAAATTGTAATTCCCTAGTGTGAAATTGCATATTTTTTCTTTCATTTTTGCAAAAAAATTCCCCCTCAATCGTCGGGGGCGGGGGTGATGAATTGTGTATGAGTGTTAGTCGCCTTTAATTGACATATTTTTAGGTCCCCATAATACTAGTGTAGCCCCTTATTATTGTTATTCTATCCCCCTTATTGTTATTGTTGTGCCCATGTATTCCCCATATTATTATTACTATGCCCCATAGAAGCCCACTATTGTTCTTGATGTGCCCTTACATTATTATTGTTATGTCAGCTAGGATTATATTATGACCCCTTGGACTCATATATATAGAAAGGAGGTTTTTTCATTTTAATCATCCAAAAATTGTTTATATATGTAATGTAAATGAGGTTCCCCCCTCAAAGAGGTTCATTTCTAAGCCATGATGTATCTTTTCTTCTATTTTTGAACTGGTTGCATATCATTTGGTATCAAAGCTTTGGATTCTAGGGTTTTACTACTACAAATAAGTCATCTTTGAATTTCCACTATAACGTTTTTTATATGAAGGTTCAAAAGCTGAAATTTTTACAATGAGAAGCCGAAATCAAGAGGAATGTAATGTAAAATTTTCAGATATTGTTCTACTATATTTTCATAGATATGATATGAGGAATTTAGGGTTTTTGCAGGCTCCAGACTTTCGTCTAAAACATGGGGCCGAGGGAAAATAATCATAACTTTCATTTTAGTCATAATATTGGAATTCTGTAAAAAGTGGTCAAAAGTGCACGAATGGTGTTTTCTTGTCTATCGATTTCAGAGCCAAAGGTCAAAACAATGACATGTGGCACACCATACAAATTCGCTCTACTGAACCAACCCATAATTAGGTCATTGTGGGAGATTGGGAATAACTTTATTTTGAAGAATCCAAATTAGGTATGACTTGTGGCATTGGAAATAAGAATCATAGGCCCTAACATAGGACATAATTTCAGATCTTGTAGATCCTAAATTACAAATTTACAACCATTTCAATATCGAGCTCCTAAAATAAAGAAAAATGTGTGTATTTTTTAAAAAATATTGCATAACTTTTTTTTTTTAAATCAGTTTGAAGTGATTCCAAGTGCATATTGAAGCATAGATATCAATATTGAGTTCTAAAATTCCTCCAAAAAAGAATTCTACACCCATTAAGGCCTCACAAAACTCTACTATGATGCATGAAGAGGAATAATTGCAACATGATATATCGAAATTACGAGACCAAGTGCAACAAATTTCGCTCTCACATAAAACAACCAAAAGTGAACTAAAAGGTGACATAGATGGTTTAAAAGTAGACATGGAAGCTAATTGATGGTTTTAAGGATGGACTGAAAGGCATGGAAGCTAATATCATTGGTATAAAAGGTAACATGGAATATTTGAAGAAAGACATGGAAGGTTTGACAAAGTTGCTACAAGAAAAGCTTCCTAATGGCGAAAAGGTAGTAGAGGAAACTCATGATGAGAAAAAAAGAAATGTTAATCATGATTTCATAGAATATAATATTGGATTTAATACCCAACATCTTCCAAAGATATATATGAGGAAGTTTGATGGCAAGGATTCGATAACATGGATACTACAATTGGAGCAATACTTTGAGCCCCATAATGTGCAAAACACAAAAAAGGTTATCATTGCAGCTTTATATTTAGAACAAAATTAGTTTGTATTGTATTGATGGCTTTTTTCTCATAAACCATTGGTTACTTGGTCAATTTTTATAGAGGAAATGATATCACATTATGAGGGTACAAAGAGAAACACCTTCTTTAACCAATTGATAAATCTCAAACAAAAGGGTTCAATGATGGAGCACCTTGAGGACTTCCAAAAATTGAATATAAGGGAATAATATTCCATAGGAACATAGGATTGATGTATTCATAGGGACTCTAAAGGATAACATCCAACATGAGGTTCATCTTTGGGAACCTAATATATTGGATAAGGAATTCAGGTTGGAAAGAAAAATTGAAAGCAAAGTTATGGTGACAAGGAATACTACCACTCACAACTATAAAGATGGAAGTGTTGCTACTCCTAGACGTCCACAAGCTACAAGGTTGACACCACAACAATTGGAAGAAAAAATAGCAAAAGGGCTTTGCTATAATTGTGATGGAAAATACACTAAAGGTCATAAGTGTGCTGAGAAGAAAATATTTTACATAGATTGTGAAGAGGAGGAAGAAAAGGAACAAGAAACTTAAAAAGAAGAGGATATGCACCAGGAACCAACCCTAGAGGAAGAAGAAATGAATCTGACATATAAGGAAGAAAAATGTAGTAGTGATTATTGATTCGAGCAGTACCCATAATTTTATTCATTGTAAGGTAGCCAAGGAATTGAATTGCTTCCTATACCCAACACCAAATTTTCAAGTGATGGTTGCAAATGGAGGAACTATAAATTACTCTGGAAAGTGACATAATATTAAACTAACCATGGGGTAATATTTATTGAATATTCCACTACTATACATTCCAATGGGTGATGTTGATGTTGTACTAGGAGTACAATGGTTACAATCTTTGGGAATGGAAAATCCCCACAAGCATAAATCATATTCAAGGATTTTTTATGTTAACAAGGTATTATCGCAAGTTTGTTAAGAATTATGGGATAATATTGGCACCTATAACATCATTACTGAAGAAATATGTGTTTTATTGGACTCCAGAAGCAACTAAGGCCTTTGAAGATCTTAAAGAGACAATGTGCCAAGCATCGGTCTTAGCTACGCCAGACTTCACAAATTTTTTATTGTGGAATGTGATGCCTCTGGAAATGGAAATGGTGTGCTTTTAATGCAAGAAGGAAGACCCATTGATTTTGAAAGTCTTCTAATCAAACGAAATTATTTACAGAAACTTATTTATGAGAAGAAACTGTTGGCAAAACTACATGCACTAAAGCAATGGCGACCTTACCTAATCGGAAGATGCTTCAAGGTAAACAAAAATCATGATAGTCTTAAATAATTTTTGGAACAATTATTGTCTTTAGAAGAGAAGCAAAAATGGGTCACAAAGATGTTGGGTTATGACTTTGAAATCATCTACAAAAAAGGGAAGAAAATTTTTGTTGTAGATGCACTCTCAAGAAAGCATGAGGATGTGGAAGCATTATCTTGTGTCATTTATATTATCCAAACTGAGTGGATAACCGAAGCAAGGGATGAATGGAAGAATGATGAAGAGGTGTGGACACTCATTCAAAATTTGCAACAAGATTCCAGTACATCTAAAACATTTAGCTGGAAAAATGATTCATTATGGTACAAATATCACTTATATCTTTGTAAGAATTCCCAACTCAAACAAAATATTCTTTTGGAATTTCACACCTCTCCCTCAGGAGGGCACTCAAGATTTTTAAAAACCTACCAAAAGGTCAAGAAGGAATTTTTTTGGAATGGCCTTAAATCTGATATTCAAAAGTTTGTGGCAAAATGTTTGGTTTTCCAAGAAAATAACTTGAGACAATTAAGACCCCAGGTCTATTACAACCTTTATCCATTCCAAGTCAACATTGGGAGGAGGTTTCAATGCATTTTATCAGTCTTACCCAAGTCCAAGGGAATATAGTCGCCATGGTGGTAGTTGATAGATTTATCAAGTACACACACTTTTGTGCATTAACTCATCCATTTAAAGCCAATACAATTACTACTGCTTTTATGGAAACAATTAAAAAGCTACATGGAAACCCAAAGATTATTATAAGCGATAGAGATCCCATTTTTACATGAAATTTTTAGACGAAATTATTTTCATGTTTGGGTGCTCGATTGGCTCATAGCTCATCATATCATCCTCAATCTAATGGGAAAACTGAGATATTGAACAAATGTTTGGAAGGATATCTCCGTTGATTTGTATTTGATCAAAAAGCATAATGGGTCAAGTGGTTACCTATGGCTGAATGGTGGTATAAAACTTCCTTCCATACTATAGAAAAAATGACCCCATTTATGGAACTTTATGGATATCATTCATTGTCCATCACATCATCTTTAAGAGAAAATTATAAGGTTCAAGCAGTGGAAGATCACATCGAGCATCAACAAAAATTTATCCAACTCTTAAAGTATAACATCACTTTGGCGCAAAATCAAATGAAACAACAGGTAGATCAACATCGCAGTGAAATAAGTTTTGATGTAGGCGACTGGGTATTTTTACAGCTACAACCATACAAACAAATGTCCCTCAAGTAAGCTAAGAAGGATACGAAATTATCACCAAAGTATTATGGTCCTTACAAGGTGTTGCAAAATATTGGTACTATGGCATACAAATTGGAGCTTCTTGCATCTTCCTGAGTGCACCCATTTTTCCATGTTTCATGCTTAAAAAAGAATATAGGTGAAAAGCCCCCAGTTCAAACAATATTGCCATAACTTGACGAGGAAGGAAAAATCATATTGGAACCTAAAGCATTCATAGAAAAAAGAACTCGATAGCTATGAAATCAATCAATTTCAGAATATCTCATCAAGTGGAAGAACTTACCCGTTGAAGATTCGACGTGGGAGGATAAGGATTTTATACAGAAGCATCCAGAACTACTCAAGCACTGAGGAAAACACTTGTTTGAAGGAGAGGGGCATGTTAGGTCCCCATAATACTAGTGTAGCCCCTTATAATTGTTACTGTAGCCCCCTTATTGTTATTTTTGTGCCCATGAAGTCCCCATATTGCTATTATTTTTCCCCATAGAATCCCGCTATTGTTATTGTTGTGCCCTTACATTATTATTGTTATGTTGGCTAGGATTATATTATGAACCCTTGGACTCCTATATATAGAAAGGAGGTTTTGTCATTTGAATCATCCAAGTATTTTTCATTTTTGTAATGTAAAGGAGGTTTCCCCCTCAAAGAGGCTGATTTCTAATTCATTATCTATAATTTCTTCTATTTATTGAACTGGTTGCATAACACATCTCTTTTTATTTTTTGAAATTTTCACCCAATTTTAATTTGAGTCTTGTGTTCATGAAATATTAGATTACGTTTGATTTCATTGGAATCCTTTTGTGCTTGTTTTGAAGAATTTTCTTGCATAGATCACATTTTCATAATTAGAATTCTCATTTTCACAACAGGAAAGGAAGTTGTGCATAAATTACATTTTCATAGTTTTCACGGGAATCATGCATAATTACATTGCATGGTTTCACATATTTTAATGTTTTGAATTGAATTGGTATAGTGAAATTGAAAGATATAGTTAGGAAGCTCTTGTTTGCTGCATATTTTATAGTTTCATAATTGTTTTCACCTCTTTCATACACTAGATAGATTTCATAAAAAATGAAAAGAGCTATTTTTGTCATGTTAGTTGCATCATAGGCGTGTTCATGTGACATCTAGTTTTGAGCCTTAAAACTGAAATTTAGTTCAAGGTCAAATCTAAAACTCATCTTAGTTAATATAAGGAGAATTTGAAACTTAATGAAACACATAAAGGTATAGTCTAGAGACGTGTTCTTACATCTTTAAATGTAGGAGCTGTCATTTTTTCCAGCCTTGCATTCTGGGGGTGATATCTCATTCCACGTACGTAAGTGTATCAAATCATTCTTCATGTACCTACAGGTATATTGGATGGAGCTACACACATGATAAGTATACATGAATTCTCTCATCGAACGATTACACATTAGACAACACTATTGTTATGCAGAATTATGATATATGGATAAATCAAATTCCCTAAATGTGGTGCTATGCATTTAGAACAACAGATTAAAGACTTTGCAGTCACTTTCTCTAAAAGTAAATAAACACACAGAAGGATAGAAGGACCTACTTGTGATCCAAGCGCTTCTTATTATCCTTCTGTCACTTTTGTTGTAGCTCCAATCCAAGTTAGATCATTGGATTGATTCCTGCAAGTATAAACAGAGAACATAAAAAATATTGCAATATACAAAGGCATATTTATCTTAATCAGTTAAATCGATTGAACATGAAACATATATATCAATTAAGAGTCCATCATATAAGAAATAGAAACATAAACAGATACATATATGGGAAAATGAACAACAATATTTATTAATGAGTAGAAGAGGGAGGTTACAACCAATGATCGATTTGATGTCACCAGCTCCAACATCATCCCAGCCTCATCACAATCAACATCTCACTAGTAGCATATCACTTCTGTCACTCTCTCAATTGAGAATCCAACAACATTTCTTTACCAAAATTCTTCCCTCCCTAGCACTAGGATCTGTGCTCAATTTATAGGGAAACTGATGGTAGTTTCTCAATCAATGACTTTTTAATAATAGGCAAGAAATGTTCCCAATATCAGAGGTGTTAGATGGACACTTGGATTCAAATTTTGACACATATGGACTCTTCTAGAAGGCACTGGCGATGTGGAGATTCTGGAACAATGAGAATTTTGCTCCCATTTGACCAACGCACCCTTGAATGTCAAGAAGTGCATTGCAATGCACCCTTGATTGGAGGGAGCTGCATATGCAACGCAGTTAGTCCCTTGAAAGGCAATGTTGGTGAGCTCATAAGTGATATAACATATACTTCAAACCTTGGAAACCTTGCAATAGAAGTCATGAATGGTTTGTTATTGTCTTAGGGAATGTAGCAACTGAAATGATAGGGGATGATAGACCCTATTTCATTGGTCCTAGGGATGATGTCCAGTTTAACCAGGTCACGGGGAATGATGCCCAAATTGACCTATAACAGTTTCCCCCTAAAGCATGAAGTAATAATAATAACAATATTTTTTGAATGAGATGCTTTACGATGTGATGGAATGGAACTGAAGCGGAGTGGTGACCTGCATCAATCTTACATTACATTACATCATGATATATCCTCTTGATCACGAATTGCTAAGAGAGGCATTCCCATGCTCAGCACATAAACTATATAATAACATGTACATAGTGTAGAAAGTCATCTACATTGGAATGTTTCCCAATACAAACATGCCTATAGATATAGGCCCATGTTCGGATGACGATCTGTATGTAAGGTCACCATAAAAATGATGTGTACAACAATCCTGAAATCACAGCCCAGATGGCTGAAACTAGATTTGGGGTCTTCTTATCTCTTTCACTCGATTGTTCAGGTACAAGTCTAGCCATGTGAATATATGATTTGTAGTAAAAAATGGTCCTCAAGGTACTGTAGTACATTTTGTAAGGCGTGAATAGATGATTTGATGTCAAACACCAAACAAAATATTTCAATCAAAATTCTGGAAGTGAGGATCTTGTCGATCATGTAACAAGCCTCATGGTATTGGAAAATAATGTTTCTAAGTAAACTTCCTGGATAATGGTTTGATGTCGATAGGAAGCTACTTTATTGTGAAACGATAGTTACTGATTTTAGAGACAAAATGTGACTTGATATAGCAATGTTCAGGGATGACTGTCATGAGAATGAAGGTTTATGAGTATTGTAGAAGGACAAGTATTCACTGGATGACTTCTCTTGAACATATCGACAACATTGAGATGAGTTGGCAACATTGAACCAAAACTGAAGTGAAGTTATGGTGAACCATAGGTATGAATGAAACATCAAGAAGATTACCCAACCCAAACAGTCACGATGATGGAGTGAAGTGTCATTTTCAAGAGTGACTTGCTACCGTAAAAGTTTTGTTCACTTTCCCAAATTTTCCCCGGTCATTTTTCGACCAATACCTCTTTATTTTTTAACAAGCTTGAGGAGGATAACATATGCTTGATCTATAATTCAATCCTTCAGGCGAATAATGTATCACTATTTAATAATTTAACAAGTCTAGCGATGAATGAAACTCGATACTTGCCATGATCAACAAGCCCATCGCTATTTTATGTTTTAACGAGCCTAACGACAGTGACAGCCTGATCCTTTTTCATATTTAGAGAGTTTGAAAAAGAAGACAAAAGAAAACTCCATAAGTCCTTTTTCGTAAAGTTGTCGCTCAGATCTGAAAAAGGGTAAAATAATATCTGAGAGAACCTCCTAGCCATGTTCGACTAAGGCATTCATTTTTTATAAATAATCTATCTCAATCCAGAAAAGGGTTAAACCTATACTAAGTAGATGTAAATTCATTTATTTTTACGAGTTTGAAAATACAAGTGCTCGGAAATATTTTCACAGTATCGGAGTCTGAAAAGAGCTAAAAGAAGACTCCAGGGGTTCCTTTTTTGTTGTTATCGAAGCTCTAAAAAGAGATAAAAGTGCGCTTCAAGTCCTTTTTCATTTTTATCAAAGCTCAAAAATTAAGGATAAAAGTATGTTTTGTGGTCAAATCATTCTTGAAATAAATGTGCACGACTAATCTGCTTATCAGTTACAAACCTGTTCAAAACAACATCAAATGGATTAAAAATACCTATTTCATGATACAAATTGAATAAAACCATAGTCACAACAATAAATATGATTTGAAAATAATCAAATGACTAATTAGAAGAGTTTTACTATTCATTTTTACCGTTTTAAAGTTACCATTTTCATTTTGGAGCTCTAAACCTGTTTTTTCACCTGAAATTCAGCTGTTGATTGCAATCTATACTGTGGATAGTTTTCATCTCCATTTGATCCAGGTTGGTGCCATAAGAATCCTCTTTCTTTCACTAATCATTTCATTTCATTTCATTGCAATTTTTTAGGGATTTGGGCCCGTTACAGTAAATTATTTTTCAAAAGAGGGAAACGAACCCTTGGGCATCGAAAAATATGTTGTAATGCACTAAAAATGAAGCTCATGTGAATATGTAACGCACTATCTATTAACCAAGACTGCGTTGGGCACAATTCACATTTTTTATTCTTGCATTGTACCCAAATTTTGCCTTATTGTTTGCATGAAAAGGAGTATAATTAGTCTTATGGTTAATTTTCAAGGATGAATTGGACTAGAATGACAATTACTTGGAGAGAAAGAGAGAATGAAGAACAAAACATGATTTCCCTTAATGATTCTGGTACTGTAAGATCCCTCGAGGATTGTCGGTTATTAAAGTAATTATGCTTATCAGGTATGAGGAAAAAAATGGAACTTATGGAGTTCCTTGTTCGTGCATGGGATTCGGCAATTGAGGCATTCACATTAGGAACAAAGTGGTTCCAATCATAGTGTAGAACATTTATTTCTAACATGATTGTCGAGGAGAGGCCTACCCATTTCTCTCTTAAGGTCTGCTCTCGGCGGAGAGATGGTGAGAGACTATATTTTGCAGCATTACTACCCGGGGGAAGAGCCTAGCAAGGATGGGAAAATAAATGTTTGTGACGTTCATTATTTTCCATTAAGAACCATATTATTCACGACCACAAATCTTGCAGGTACCGCTACACTACATGTAGCGAGCAAATCTTATATGCAGTATGCGCTAGAGTGTATGGAACCAACAGTTTTCAACTGGGTTGAAGTTGTACTCGCTCAAATGAAAGAACAACTGAGCAAGGAAAAGGGAGGAAGGAAGAAAAACTTCAACTGTGGTTCGATCCTAATTTATTTTCCCTTAGAGAGGATTCCATTGATGCAACCTCAGCATGTGACGCTGGGTGTATCTAACCCTAGATATTCGATGATGTAGAGATGGGTAGAACTGATGGCTAGACATGTAGGCCAATCGTCCATCGTGTTCTCGACTGCATTCTTCGCCTGGTTCAGGTGACAAATTATCGCCATCGAGGAGTATGCATATGCAGGAATCGATTTCAGAGGAGATCCAGACTGAGCTTTACTAGAAGGTGCTCAGTGGGGTACAATCAGTAAGAATTTTTTGACCATGTTTTTTTATTTTTCTAAGGTTTGTACATGTTTTTATATTTTTATGTTTTCCCAAGACTAAACTAAAGTTTTTATATAATGTAGATGTGGGTCAAGTTCAACCAATGGAAGAGCCTGAGCATGGAACGGATGAGCCAGCAGAGAGGGCTTTCGGGAGAGTATTCCTTCAGGATTTAGATATGGCTGAGACTCTTGTTGAGCTTCGGTAGCACATAGAGGGGTTGACCTTCGGGATTCCGAATTTCTGGATCGAAGAGTTACCCATGCAATTGCAGCGCCATACTATTGGAATTCCTAACCACTGGATTTGGTTACTACGTAGGATAGCTAGATCGATAGCATGTTACCATGAGCATCACTAGTTTACCTTTGACATGTTGCATACATTTTGAGGTCAAATGACCAATGTATCTTTCGCACAATTTTTTGTAAAAACCTATAACTATCTATCTATTTTATTTCGATGTTTTCATATGTTTATTGCACAATCCTTTTCAATTATGAGAATTTTTCTTTACATATGTTGCAAATGTCTATCTGTAACGTAATTCATTAAAGAATCAGTTAATGTGTTCAAGTTTCTAGAAATGTGTTGATATTGGATAAAATCAAATTGTCTTTCCAAAATTTGAACTCTTAGGAACATACAATGTAGTGTTGGATTTATAATAGTATAAACACTAGTAAGTTGTAATACGACAAGTTGTGAGTCTAAACTTATGATAATGCGGTTAATACCAAATGAAATGGCATCAGAGAGAAGTTCGATCAACGCACTATACTTAGAGATATTATATGTAGATCGAACGATAGAAATCCCTTGAAAAATCACTAACTCGTGGTTCAGAGAGAAAATGGCCCATGCTGCAGTGAATATATTCTGCATACTACGACTAGCACCATTAGCATACCCAAAAAATGGTTCCAAAGATTCAGACATCTGCGATAAAATGTAAAGCGTATTAATAACATCAAGAAAACTCTAAAAACAAACTAATATAGTAAATGCAAATCAACAACATATATATACAATATAATACAAAATATTACTATGCTCATGATTAAGCATAGTAACATTTCAAATAAAACCCATTTCGCGGATGCGCCAACGGAATTCCATCGTAATCTACCAACTCGTAGCACCTTTAGCAAGAACTCTTTTGACAATATAGGGGCCATGCCATAATGGCTCAAATTTTCATGTACCTATTGTTAGCGCTCAAATCTACCTCAGGCTGAAATGAAGTAAACTCAAGGCTACATCAAACCACGCTCAGCCTCGTAGCTAGCCCTACGAGGACAGGAGAGGGCTCTCTCCGTCAATCTCGAGAAAATGAGCAATAGGATGCGAGATGACTTATAATAAGAACTGATTTTAGGCTAGTAAAGAGATAGGTATGTTTTATTTTTGGTTTTTGGGTTTTCGCTGGAGAAATGGGAAAACAAATTTTGGGTCCGGGGATAAGGTCAGACCTTTGCAGATTTCAAGTTGGGGCGAGGTAGGTGAATGTATTGATGCTTTTGATTGGATATATGGATAGATTAGACCGACGAGGAGCTGAAGAGGGAAAAGAAAAACTTGGATCCTCTCCAAACAGCTGAAAACATGTAGAACTAACTGAATTCAAAGGCCAAGCACTGTAAACAATGGATTCAACCTTATTCACTCATTCAATTTAGTTCAGAAGCATAATGAAAGGATGGCATACATTAAACATGAAGAAACTTACAGTAAACAAAGAAGAAACACCATCAAGAACAAAACACCACAAGGATCCCAACAAGTGCCGCAAAACCCCTGATCTTTCCTTAGCCAAAATATGAAAAATATGTACAATGATATCAAAAGTATCCCAAGAGTCCAACCTCTCCAACCTCTGAAAATGATTGAGAAACTACAATATATAGATCACTCTAACACCTTTCCCCACCTCTAGGGGTCGAATTCCCTCTTCAGGGATCAGTTTCAACCAATTCTAATCATGGAACTACAATCCAGGCAGCTAACAACTTGCCTCTAAAAGAGTGGAAACTGATCCATTTACATGGTTTTTACCTTTTTGAGAGTGAATCTTCTAGAATAGATAAAAATAAGCCAAAGTTACATGCCCAATATACATTTACATCATAAAAACCCAAAAATTCCATCCACAAGAAAAACTGGTCCATACTAGGCGAAAATCTGAGCTGGCAGTTGAAAATTCAGCAAAAATTTAAGTGGGTCGCTTTTGAGCCGAGTGGGTCGCGCTTTTTCCAGCCTGAATTTGAGGTACTTCCTGGCATCCAAATTGAGCTCATGATAGCTCGTTGGAAAGCCCTGGATGTTGAATATCCAACCCAAGTGGAATTTCTGAATTTGGAGCTCATTTGACCCTCCAAAACCTCTTTCTCCCAGAAGTACTTCCTGCTGGTGCAAAAGGTGGCAGCAAGGTGGTTTTCATGGTGTTTTTGAGCTCTTTGACCATCCAGAATCTGATGAAATGCTTAGGTAATGTCTGAGGATGCATAATTAACCATGAAAAATCCTAAAATGCAAAAATTTCCTCCAGCAAGTGTCCCAAAAAAAAGTGAGCATATGAGTGCGAGACCCACTTAACTGAAAAACCTGTTTTTTGACCCAAAAATTTCAAAATGACAAAATTTTCTCCGAATTTGCTCAAATTCGGAGCGGAGGTCCTCCATCATGTATCCTGCCCAGTCAACGAAGCCTCGGCCAAAATCCGAAGTGGATTAGGCCTTTTCCGCCGTTTAGTGTTTCGCTCATCCTCCTCTTCAGAATCTTCATTCTCGCTTTGCAGACATGCATGCGAGCCCAATAATGTCCTTTCATGTGACGAAGCATGTCCTTGTTTCTATCATGATCCTATGAATGTACCTACGCTGATGAAGAAGGCGAGACCCCTTCCACGCCATGTGGAGATAGTACTCGCGCTGCTGATGAAGTCAACGAGACCCCTTCCACCCCGGGTGGAGATAGTACTCGTCGTGATGTTGAAACAAAGCTCTGTGGCTTCTCTGATATGTTACCACTACTGGTGCACTGCTATGCTCCATCTCAGTACATCAACCTCAACGATTGAGTCACTGTCCGACTCCTGCTCATACTCTGACTTCTGTCTCTGACATGGCTTTGAACGAGATATTTGCAATATGTATATATTGATATAGATGCAGTGATGTCAAAGTTTCAATGCATTCTCAAAACCCAAATATATTGCATATGTACCAAAGCATCATAGGAAACACACAATGGTAATAGCTCTGTTTAGGTGGATTGGGATAAAAGAACAGTCTCTCTTTTGATTACAAGCAGTTTTGACAATGAATACCCAATGCAGATGTATGGTATAAATTTAGGATGATGGCCCAAATCTGTCGGAGGAAACAAACAAGTATGGGACGGTGCTTCATGAACTGGAGAATGGGGACATCATGACAGTAACCATAGTGATGCAAATGATCATAACAGTGGCAATATTATGGGAATGGCGGGAGTGATATGATAATAAAAGCCATAGACAAGTCTTCATATGACTGTGTAAAACATGGAAAAGGCATAACAGCAGTGATAAGGATCATATGTACAACGTGGCAAGGTGTGAACATATCCACCTTTTAAAAGTTTCCAAATTCTTCATAAAGCTATCCATATAATTTCAAAACCCTGAGGAACAAAACCCACATGACCGTAGGGTTTTACTCTTCCATTCAAATGTTTGAAGTCAACAAGATACCAATAACTCATTAAAAAACTATTGGGCAATAGTTTAGAACTCGTTGAAGGTCACTGGAGGCGATTGAAACGAAACCGGGCGCCCAACGCGGCTTTTCCGAACTCTGCGGGCAAGTGGGTCGCTTTTTCCCAAGTGGGTCGCTTTTTCCCAAGTGGGTCGCTTTGCTCAAGTGGGTCGCAGACCAAGTAATTTACACCGAGAAAACGCCTGTGTGGCCGTTTTTTCAAGTGGGTCGCGTGCCTGGTGACCACGCTCCAACTCCGTCAACAACAAGCCCAAAACTCGATTTCGGCCTTCAAACTCCAGATTTCGACTTGTATGCTATGGATCTTTGGAAATGAAACTTGTTTTCCCTTTTATACATGATGTAAATATCTTTCACAATCAGATTTGATCCAAATCTATTTGATAACCCATATTACAATGTTTTTGTATTTTCACATTTGGCTTTTTAATACAATCTCTCTTTTGACTTTTCTGAGTTTTGAATTGATGATTTTGTTGTCTTCTTGCAGGGGTATGGCTCTTTAGCTGAGGAAAAGATCAGAGGTCTGCTTTGAAATTTCTTCATGGTGAAATAAATACAATTTATTACAAAAATAATATTGAACAATTTCTAGTTCCAAAACAGAGTTTTGGACTAGAAATGTTTTTTAGATGCTAATGATAATAAAACATGAAATCAAAATTTACGGAACCATCCTCATCCTGCAGGCTTCATGACTGGTATGCAAATGACTCGAAAACCCTAGACACTAGGACCAAAGACACTTATTGACATTTAATGACCATAAATGAAATGACAATGATTTTGAGTGATTTTTGAGGAAATTTTTTAAAATAGCACTACAGGTGTAAGCATGAAGAAACATAAGACAACAGACCCCTTCGTCAGTCAATGGCATGCTCCTAGCGAAATGCAACGAAGTGGAACAAGCGAGACACCTAAGAATGAATATGCAAAAGATGAAATGATCACTGACGGAGGGCTGTAAGGAGCGACTCTAACATTGGCTCCAATGGGGATGGTGGCTCCATGGAGATGCCAAGAACGGCAGATCTCTGGGGGAGTCAGACAGTGCCTTTCATCCATTGGGCGATGGAATCATTATTTCAACTGATAAAACAAAACTTTGGACATTTTTATTGACTGCAGATTTGACTAAAGACTGACTGAAATTTGACCAAAACTGACATGACCAAAACTGACATGACTTTAAAACTAAAAGACTGATAAAACTGACTTGACAATTTCAAACCAACCAACCTCCATCTCCAGAATTATAGCCTTCGCTCCGGGCCCCAGACTGCAGATGAGAGATCGGTACACACTTGCAACGAAACAAAAGTAAAATGATATATACAATGATAATGAGATCAACAGAAGATACTCAGAAGTAATATCGCTTCAGCAACCGACCATTGATCGGTCCTCCAGGACAATCATCTCCATTCATTTCTTTGAGAAGAAATGCATTTTGACCCCGATACGCTGCAATCTTAAAAGGACCCTTCCACAGATTTTCAAATTTGCCGTGCTTTCCCTTATCTTCATTCCGAGCATCCCATTTCAAAACTACTTCATCCAACTGAAACTTATCTGCTTTTGCCTTTCTGTCGTAGATCTTCTTTATGCGCTCCCGCAACTTGAAAGTATTTTGAAATACCTCCTCTCGTGTCTGCTGCAAATGAATCATCTCATTAATCCTCCGCTGCATAGGATCCTCTTCACTTCCAGCCTCCTGAAGCAATTTGACCACCGGGACAGCAAGTGAAGTAGGAAAAACTGTATCCGTTCCATACACCAACTCGAAAGGAGACATGCCAATAGAATTTTTCTGACTTACCCTATCAGCCCATAATGCATTCACCAACTTTTTGTGCCAGGCCTTTTTGTTGATTTCCAGCAATTTCTTAATGATATTCACCAAGGATTTATTTGAAGATTCCGCCAAGCCATTTCCTTGCGGATGGTAGGCGGTCGAATGTCCCAAGGTAATATTGTACTTAAAGCAAAAGTCAACCATCCTCTTAGACTTAAAGGCCGCTGCATTATCTGTGATTATTTTACTAGGACACCCAAAACGTGACAGAATATTGTTTTCAAGAAAAGAAATAATTACCGCATCCGTGGCCTGTCGAGTGGGAATCGCCTCAATCCACTTCGTGAAGTAGTCTGTAGCTGTCAATATCCATCTATGCTGTCCGGAAGATGCTGGGTGAATTTCCCCGATAAAATCTAATCCCCACTGCTGGAATGGTGCGCTAACTTCAATTGGTTTTAGAGGCAAAGGCTGTAGTTTCTGCTTCCCTTCGAAAATTTGACACTCATGACAATTCTTAATAGCCTTAAATACATCAGAAAACAAAGAAGGCCAATAATACCCTGCCCTTAGAATCTTATTCGCCGTGGTCTTCCAAAACAAATGGCCTCCACAGTCACCTTTGTGAAAGTCCTCCAAAACTTTTTGAGCTTCCTCCTCTACCAAACAATTCAACAACATACCTCCAGGGTCTTTCCAATATAATGCAGAATTCAGAATGCAGAATTTAGCATCTCTTAACTTCAATGTTCTACTCTTATTTCTAGGCATCCCGGGCGGTGGAGACAAATTCTGAAGCACGTATAAAATGTCAGCATACCAAGGGGAAGAAACAATAATATCGGATACCTGAACTGACGTACTTTCCTCATCTTCATCAGACATGGCAGCAATCAAATTTATGTCTAGAGCATGCAGATTTGTTTCAGCCATGAGCTTGGCGAGTCCTTGTCCTTTGATCAGCTTGGTTGGTTTAATTTCCACATCGTATTCTAACAACGCAGTGATCCACTTACCCCTTCTTCCCTCTGGATCTGCTTGCACCAAAACATCTTTAACTGCTGCGTTAGGAACGTATGCTATAATGTGGGAATGCAATATGTACACACGGAAATCTTTCAAGGCCTTTACAAGCGCAAGTGCTTGTTTCTCAATAATATTGTACTTCAATGCTCCATCCCTTATGATCCGACTGAAGAAAGCAATGGGCTTCTCAACTCCGTCCCTTTTTTGCATCAAAACAGCTGCCAATGTGTGCTCAGAAGCAAAAGAAAATAAAATGAAGTCCTGTGTGTAATCTGGGCTGATTAAAATGGGGGCTGAGGAAAGAGCTATCTTTACCAAATTGAATGACTTTACCGCCTCTTCTGTCCACCTTACCTGACTGTCCTTTTTCAGCATGTTCGTGATTTCTCTAAGGTGTTCTGCAAGATTTGGAATGAAACGACGCAGAAAATTCATTTTACCATTAAATGACTGTATTTCTTTCTTGTTCCGGGGCTGTTCAATCTGCTGTATGGCCTCAACACGTGCAGGATCAACTCGAATGCCATCTTTCGATATGATGTGGCCAAGGAGCTTACCTTCATCCATGGCAAAAAGGCTCTTTTTCGGATTCAGCGAAATGCCATATTTTCTGCACTTCTGGAAAACAATTTTCAAATGATATAAATGTTCCTCATCAGAGTTTGAAAACACAGTTAAATCATCAAGGTAAACGACCAAAAACACATCTTTTTCGTTGGAAAAAGCCATGTCCATTGCACGCTGAAAGGTAGCGCCTGCATTCTTTAAACCAAACGACATCTTTGCATAATGAAATGTTCCCCAAGGAGTGGTGAACGCAGTCTTGTCACGATCATCTTCCTGCACTAAAATCTGATTATAACCTGAGTATCCGTCGAGTAGTGACATCCTTGATGCTCCAACTACTCGCTGCAATATATGGTCCATTTTTGGCAGCGGATAATTGTCCTTTAATGATACCTTATTCAGATTTCTGAAGTCAATACATAAACGGATCTCACCTGTCTTCTTTCTCACGGGCACCAAGTTTGATATCCAATCCGAAAATCGAATAGGCACAATGATTCCTGACTTATACAACCTATTTACCTCTTTTTCAATCGATGGTAGCAGCTTTGGATTGATCCTCCTCAACTTTTGACGAAAAGGCTTCTGATTTGGTTTGATGGGGATAGTATGTTGAATGATGTTGGTATCATATGTTTTTAGATCTGAATAATCCCACGCAAATGCATCAGAAAATGAAGACAACAATTTCACATATTCTGCCTTTACCTTTGGTGACAATGACTTTGATAATTTTACCATCTTGGGATTCTCAACTGTCCCAATATTTACCTCCTCAACACCTTTTTCTGTTGGCCTTAATGTCGGTTTGCGGGCTACATCGTCTTGATCGAACAGCTCTTCCAAGGGAATCAATCCCTTAGGAATGATGTTGTCCTTAAGTTGCAGCACTTCCATTTGGTTTATTTGTATGTCATCACTACCATCATCATGTTTTGTATCTATGGAGGTGTCTTTAAACTTACCCTTATTCTGCAGAAAATCACTAATCTCCTCATCATCCTGAAAGACTTGCCAACATCGCTGATTGTCTGGAACGGTAGGGCGGTGTTTCACATGAATCTCAAATTTGTTGCTGGAATTCATCGGAATTTTAAGATTGCTTGCTGCCTTAGCAAGTCCATCAACAACACCATTTTGTATGCGGGGCACACATGTCAAAGTATGATCAGAAAATAACTTCAGAATGTCTAAAACTGCATTTCGGTAAGCCCTCATGCGAGGATGCTTAGCCTGAAACTCACCTTTAACTTGCTTTATCACCAATTCTGAATCACCATATACTGCAATCCTTTTCGCTTTCAGCTTCTTAAGAATCTTAGGGCCAGCAATAAGAGCCTCGTATTCCGCCTTCATTATTAGAACAATCAAATGCAAGCTTGTAGGAACACACTCTCACATTGCTCGGAACTCTATCAGGAGCGGAAAATGGACTACGAATCCACACACCAATCCCAGCACCATCGCTACCCACTGCGCCATCAAAATCCATGGTCCAAAGACCATCTTCATCGTCCTCTAAATGCTGAAACTGTACCGGCTCTGTTTTTCCTGTTTGCTGCCCATTGTCTTCAGCTGATTGCTCCATAACAGCTTGTTTTTCTCTTCTTTCTTTTTGCAACACTTCTCTAAAATTTTCAGTAATTTCTGGTATATCTTCTGCCTGAACTAATTGACTTTCTATATCATTAAAACTATCAGCAAGCAACACAAACGACTCTAAGTCTGTATGTACATAATTTACAGGATGATTGATTGGCTTCTCTTTGCTAGTTATCATGTATTTCATCTTCTGCTCTCGATATAACTTTCTCATTTGACCGAAGACTGGAATTGTAGCATAAGAGAAATCTAACTGAAGTGTACCTTTCAACTTTGCCCCCCAAGATCTTGCAAGGAGCATCCCGAATCGTGGAGGAATGTCGGCAACCACCACATCCATCAAAAAAATTTTCGCTGGGATTTGATCTAAGCTTACAACCAAATATTTGATGAGTCCTATACACTTTACCCGGCTGGAATCAAATGAATACAAATCATGATATTCTCTTGTAATGTCTAATCCCAACTTTTCCATGATAGCCTTTGGCATCAAATTGTGCGAAGCACCCGAATCGAGCATAGCATTGTGCAATATATATTCGTGCAACCTCAAACTGATGTAAAAAGGAGGAACATTACTGTCAGGGGACTCACCATTTAATGCATGCCCAAAAATCAATTCTGGCTGATCATCCTCAACATTTACTGTGTCAATCATTGGATCAAAGTTCAGAATTTTGGAGACTTGACTACGGTAGCTGCTGTTCTTCATAATTTTCGTCAAAGGAATAGATATTTTCAGTTTGGAAATTTCATTTTCCAAACTAAATGCTGAAACTTTCTCAACCTCTTTAACCGGAACTTCCTTCTTTTCAGCCTTGTCTTTCACTATGTTTGACTGATTTACCTTCTCTGCCGATGATACTTTACTAGCTGCGGGATCAATTGTTTCTTTTCCTCTCTTCTGTGGTATCGGTGAATCCGTCTTCGGTGCTGAAGCTTCTTTTCTTTTCTGAATGGGATTTATGGGCACATCTCGATTTCTCAATGAATATTGTTTCTGCTGAGTGGTCAATGCATTCATATATCCTCTTTGATATTCTTCCGATTCTTCCTCTAAATCTGCATCATTTGTTAGGATGAAATCTTCATCTTTCTGAACAACTGAACTTTCTCCGTATTCTTCATCCTCAGTGATATAGATAGGCAGATCATCGGGAGTGAAGAAATGATTTTGCTCACATGAAACATCATCATCATCGTCGGAATCATGACTCACAAAATTCTGCAAAAGAGGAGTCTTAATCTGCTGTTGGGCTGCTGGCTCTTGAGCTCTTTGTTCACGCTGCTTAATTCTGAATTGTGGCTGCTGCTGGCCACGAAAATTTGGATTTCGAATCTGCATTTCTGATTTGTCGAGATTCATTCTCTTTAACACCTTTTCCATCTCACGAATCAAGTGCTGTTCTGATATAGATGTGGAAGGCTCTTCTTTTATCGTCACTCTTTTCTCTGCTTTCAACCGGGCTCTTTTATCATTCATATTTTCCTCGACACTGACAGCAATCTTCTGCATATCTTCTAAAGTAGGCGGATCTCTATCACGAAGGGAATAAGCCATCTCCGGATCAAAGCCATCCGGGAATTTAAGGAGAGCAGATTTTTTAGACGGTCTCAAGTCATCTGGAATTGCATTATACACTGTATTGAATCTAATAATATAATCCTGAACGGACTCACCAGGATTACGTTTGAGGTTTGTATATTCTGAAGTAATCTGCAGCGGATCCTTCTTCATCTCCCATCGATCTAAAAACTTCCTCTGGAGTTCTGCCAATGTAGTGATGCTTCTTTGTGGCAAGGCTCTAAACCATTTTCTTACCTCTCCTCCAAAAGTTTGCACAAAAAGCCTTATACTCACATTTTCTTCATCAATCTCAAAACGATCAAAAAAGTCTGCCATATTGTCTACATGCTGTTGTGCCGGAATACTCTATGGAGTGCCATCAAATATTGGGATCTTGCTCTGATAGTCTGCAGGCATATCATTCAACTGCTGTGGTAATACAAGAGGTGCAAAACAAGCAGCCATAGCTCTTGGTGGATTGATGACAATCTGCTGTCTAGGAGACACAGGAGAACTAGGAGCAGTAGGTCTGCGAGGTGTATTTGGTGGAGACGGAGGAGAAATTACTATGGATTGCTGATCAGAAAACTCAGGTTGAACCGGAATGGTAGGGATAAAGGGAGGCTCAGTAGGGATCTGTGAACTAGATGCAAATTCATATGGTTCAAGAATTTGTGACGCAGATTCAGTGAATTCAGGAGTGTTGGTATCCACAATGGAATTTTGCAACTGTCTATCCAGGTAATGTGAAACAAATCTATATTGCAAATCTTCAGTAAACAATGGATCTGGAACTAATCTTGACAATTCAGTTTCGGAAAAATTTACAAACAAGGATGTTTCAAACCGTGCATCAAAAGGAATTTCATCAACATATATAATTTTCACAGGACAGGATGCAGATCTGGTAAGCAATCTGGAACTCCCAAAACTCACTTGACTTTCTCTTTCAGAACTTTCTTGACTTCCTTGTCTTCTAAGGGTCCTAGGAATCAGATTTGGATTTTCAAATATTGCTGGTGGATCAGGGTCAGGATTCGCCCTAGTATTCCTTCTTGAAGCTAGTGTATTGATCTTCTTGGGATAAATTTTCAAGGAACACAATCAATTATTTTCAGCCTTTCGCCTTCTAGACTCAATCATCCAAAGGGTCTAGAACGAATAAGTATACTGGGGTGATTTACAAATCAAGTGCTGCACTCACAAGCTTACCGGAGATCGACTGAAGCAGCGTTTATCTACTACCGCTTATGCATAGCAAAAGCATTTCGAAAGCTACCTGGCGTGACTTCAGACTCCGTCTAAGACTCATGGAACAAACACATCAACAAGCAAACCATTGAGATCTTCCCCAGTATGGTCGCCACTATGTTAGCGCTCAAATCTACCTTAGGCTGAAATGAAGTAAACTCAAGGCTACATCAAACCACGCTCAGCCTCGTAGCTAGCCCTACGAGGACAGGAGAGGGCTCTCTCCGTCAATATCGAGAAAATGAGCAATAGGATGCGAGATGACTTACAATAGGAACTGATTTTAGGCTAGTAAAGAGATAGGTATGTTTGATTTTTGATTTTTGGTTTTTCGCTGGAGAAATGGGAAAACAGATTTTGGGTCCGGGGATAAGGTCAGACCTTTGCAGATTTCAAGTTGGGGCGAGGTAGGTGAATGTCTTGATGCTTTTGATTGGATAAATGGACAGATTAGACCGACGAGGAGCTGAAGAGGGCAAAGAAAAACTTGGATCCTCTCCAAACAGTTGAAAACATATAGAACTAACTGAATTCAAAGGCCAAGCACTGTAAACAATGGATTCAACCTTATTCACTCATTCAATTTAGTTCAGAAGCATATGAAAGGATGGCATACATTAAACATGAATAAACTTACAGTAAACAAAGAAGAAACACCATCAAGAACAGAACACCACAAGGATCCCAACAAGTGCCGCAAAACCCCTGATCTTTCCTTAGCCAAAATATGAAAAATATGTACAATGATATCAAAAGTATCCCAAGAGTCCAACCTCTCCAACCTCTGAAAATGATTGAGAAATTACAATACATAGATCATTCTAACACCTTTCCCCACCTCTAGGGGTCGAATTCCCTCTTCAGGGATCAGTTTCAACCAATTCTAATCATGGAACTACAATCTAGGCATCTAACAACTTACCTCTAAAAGAGTGGAAACTGATCCATTACATGATTTTTACCCTTTTTGTGAGTGAATCTTCTAGAAGAGATAAAAATAAGCCAAATTTACATGCCCAATATACATTTACATCATAAAAACCCAAAAATTCCATCCACAAACAAAACTGATCCATACTAGGCGAAAATCTGAGCTGGCAGTTGAAAATTCAGCAAAAAATTTAAGTGGGTCGCATTTGAGCCGAGTGGGTCGCATTTTTTCCAGCCTGAATTTGAGGTACTTCCCGGCATCCAAATTGAGCTCATGATAGCTCGTTGGAAATCCCTGGATGTTGACTATCCAACCCAAGTGGAATTTCTAAATTTGGAGCTCATTTGACCCTCCAAAACTTCTTTCTCCCAGAAGTACTTCCTGCTGGTGCAAAAGGTGGCAGCAAGGTGATTTTCATGGTGTTTTTGAGCTCTTTGACCATCCAGATTTTGATGAAATGCTTAGGTAATGTCTGAGGATGCATAACTAACCATGAAAAATCCAAAAATGCAAAAATTTCCTCCAGCAAGTGTCCCAAAAAAAAGTGAGCATATGAGGGTGAGACCCACTTAACTGAAAAACCTGTTTTTTGACCCAAAAATTTGAAAATGACAAAATTTTCTCCGAATTTGCCCAAATTCGGAGCGGAGGTCCTCCATCATGTGTCCTACCCATTCAATGAAGCCTCAGCCAAAATCCGAAGTGGATTAGGCCTTTTCCGCCGTCTTAGTGCTTCGCGCAACCTCCTCTTCAGAATCTTCATTCTCGCTTTGCAGACATGCATGCGAGCCCAATAATGGCCTTTCATGTGACGAAGCATGTCTTTGTCTCTATCATGATCCTGTGAATGTACCTACGCTGATGAAGAAGGCGAGACCCCTTCCACGCCATGTGGAGATAATACTCGCGTCGCTGATGAAGTCAACGAGACCCCTTCCACCCCGGGTGGAGATAGTACTCGTCGTGATGTTGAAACAAAGCTCTGTGGCTTCTCTGATATGTTACCACTACTGGTGCACTGCTATGCTCCATCTCATTGCATCAACCTCAACGATTGAGTCACTGTCCGACTCCTGCTCATACTCTGACTTCTGTCTCTGACATGGCTTTGAACGAGATATTTGCAATATGTATATATTGATATAGATGCAGTGATGTCAAAGTTTCAATGCATTCTCAAAACCCAAATATATTGCATATGTACCAAAGCATCATAGGAAACACACAATGGTAATAGCTCTGTTTAGGTGGATTGGGATAA
This sequence comes from Pinus albicaulis, assembly GCA_034641835.2. Classification (NCBI taxonomy): domain Eukaryota; kingdom Viridiplantae; phylum Streptophyta; class Pinopsida; order Pinales; family Pinaceae; genus Pinus; species Pinus albicaulis. The sequence goes on from CM076574.1 coordinate 1,158,979,702, forward strand.
AAGAACAGTCTCTGTTTTGATTACAAGCAGTTTTGACAATGAATACCCAATGCAGATGTATGGTATAAATTTAGGATGATGGCCCAAATCTGTCGGAGGAAACAAACAAGAATGGGACGATGCTTCATGAACTGGAGAATGGGGACATCATGACAGTAACCATAGTGATGCAAATGATCATAACAGTGGCAATATTATGGGAATGGCAGGAGTGATATGATAATAAAAGCCATAGACAAGTCTTCATATGACTGTGTAAAACATGGAAAAGGCATAACAGTAGTGATAAGGATCATATGTACAACGTGGCAAGGTGTGAACATATCCACCATTTAAAAGTTTCCAAATTCTTCATAAAGCTGTCCATATAATTTCAAACCCTTGAGGAACAAAACTGCCATGACTGTAGGGTTTTACTCTTCCATTCAAATGTTTGAAGTCATCAAGATACCACCAACTCATTAAAAACTACTGGGCAATAGTTTAGAACCTGTTTGAAGGCCGCTGGAGGCGATTGAAAACGAAACCGGGCGCCCAACGCGACTTTTCCGAACTCTAATGGGCAAGTGGGTCGCTTTTTCCCAAGGGGTCGCTTTTTTTCCCCAAGGGTCGTTTTGGTAAGTTGTTCGCAATCTGCTATAATTTACACCGTGAAAAACGTCGTTTCCAGGTGGGTCGCTTTTGCCCAAGTGGGTCTCACGACCTCCAACTCTGTCAACAATACTCCCAAAGCTCGATTTCGGCCTCCAAACTCCAGATTTCGACTTGTATTCTATGGATCGTTGGAAATGAAACTTGTTTGCCCTTTATACATAATGTAAATATCTTTCACAATCAGATTTGATCCAAATCTATTTGACAACCCTTATTACAATGTTTTTTGCATTTTCACATTTGGCTTTTTAATACAATCTCTCTTTGTCTTTTCTGAGTTTTGAATTGATGATTTTGTTATCTTCTTGCAGGAGTATGGCTTCTTTAGCTGAGGAAAAGATCAGAGGTCTGCTTTGAAATTTCTTCTTGGTGAAATAAATACAATTTATTACAAAAATAATATTGAACAATTTCTAGTTCCAAAACAGAGTTTTGGACTAGAAATGTTTTCAAAATGCTAATGATAATAAAACATGAAATCAAAATTTGCGGAACCATCCTCATCCTGCAGGCTTCATGACTGGTATACAAATGACTCGAAAACCCTAAACACTAGGACCAAAAACACTTATTGACATTTTAATGACCATAAATGAAATGACAATGATTTTGAGTGATTTTTGAGGAAATTTTTTAAAATAGCACTGCAGGTGTAAGCATGAGGAAACATAAGACAACAGACCCCTTCGTCAGTCAATAGCATGCTCCTAGCGAAATGCAACGAAGTGGAACAAGCGAGACACCTAAGAATGAATATGCAAAAACGAAATGATCACTGACGGAGGGCTGTAAGGACCGACTCTAACACCTATTACATCAGCTTCCTAATCATAAAGAAGGACCAAGTCGCCCTCTGAGAAAATGTGAGGTTGGACATGCTTGTCATATTGTGTCTTTATATGTCTCTCATGTGATTTTTTGGCCAATTGGGCTTTACGACGCGTTTCATCAAGATGGATGAGGTTAAAAAGATGTGCTTCTTTATCTGAGGTGTCAGGTAACAAGTCTATTGCGATTTTTAACTAAGGTATTTCACATTGGATTGGAAATATAGCTTCCAAACCATACACCAATTGAAAGGGGATAAATCCAGTTGCATTTCTTACCTAGGTTCGGTATGCCCACAAGGCCAAGTACATGATTAAATGCCAGTTCCTTTTACGAACTCCTATCATTCGTTGAAGCATTTGTTTAAGAATATTGTTGATATCCTCAACTTGTCCATTTGATTGTGGATAATAAGGAGTAGAATTATCATGTGACAATCCTCACTTAGCAGTCAATTCACTCATCATGTGATTGTGAACCGTGCAATGAAATGATTAAAGAAAAAAAATGTAGTTGTTTGTCCTATGTTGTTTAATGTAGGCATCACTTCAACCGACTTGGTAAAATAGTCTACTGCGACAATAATATAACCATGCCCCCGAGACGAACTAGGGTTACAGGTCATGAAGTCAATGCCCCATTTTAAAAATTGTCCTACAGAGACAAACTGATGCATTGGCACTGGTAGTTTGCGGATTTTACCATCAACTATCTGGCATGCATGAAAAATTATGACTGCAAGGATAAATCATGAAATATGATAGGCCAAAAGTAACTGGCGCGGAGTATCTTCTGTGTGGTAGCGTATCCAGACAAATGTCCACCACAACCCCCAGCATGACAATCATTTAAAACCTTTTCGGCCTCCTCATGAGTGAGGCACCTTCTTAAAATTTTATCGACACCATGACAATAAAGTGTATCACCGACAATCAGATAATCTTTGGCTTGGTATCGAATACGTCGCTAGTCAGAGCAAGAGGTATCAGGCCAAAAAGTTTGTGTCTGGAGATAAATGATAAAATCACCATACCAAGGATCAGATGATACGATCAGAAATAGAGACTCGTTAGGAATAGATGTTTTCGACGTAGTAGCAGTACTATCATAGGGAAGATCATAGAGAAGCTCAGCCAAAACTAATTATTTCTTTGACTTGGATTTGATGAATTCCAAATCAAATTCCTACAAAATGACAATTCATTTTGAATACTTTCTTCCAAGAAATTGACATGATAAAATATAAATCATGGGGTGCAATCCGAAATTACAATGGTCTTCTGGAACAAGATATAGTGGCGAAATATTTGGACAACTTGAACAACCTCCAAGGAAAGCTTTTCTACATATGAATAATTCACTTCCGTATCATTGAGATTATGACTCAAATAATAGATCAGATGTTATATCCCATTTTCTACTTGGACCAATACCATACCAATGGGCGTATCAGACGCGACAATATATAAGAAGTAATCACTCTGATAATTTTGGGGATACATTAATGATGCCCGGACAAGAGTATCCTTCACAACATCAAAAGAAGCTTGTGCAACTTGGTCCCAATGGAAGGGAATCCCCTTTTTCAAGAGTCGAGTAAATCCTTTAATCATTTTAGCATTTTTGGGTATGAACCTCCTTAGGAAGTTAGCTTTTCCCTGAATTTTCTGTAACTGAAGCAAATTTGATGGCACGGGAAAATCAATAATGGCCTAGATCTTCAGTGGGTCTATTTGAATTCCTTCTTTTGAGATGATTAATCCAGGAAATCAACCAAAACCAACACAAAACACACATGTATGTGTATTGAGGCATATTTTGTAGTGTCAGCAGCGTAAAAATATAGCTCTCAGATGCATCACGTGATCAGTCTGATTTTGTGAATGTGCGGGTAAATAATCTTGATAAGGTTGAATGATGTGCTTGATGTCATTGAAAGCATAATCCATTGCTCTCTGAAAAGTTTCCCCAACATTATTTAAACCAAACGGTCATTTCCGGTAAGCGAATGTGCCCCAGGGACAGATGAATGTTGTCTTATATTGGTCCTCTGGGCGGATATTGAATTGATTGTAGCTAGAAAATCCATCCATGAATGAAAAGACTTTGCATCCAGCACAATCATCAATAATTTGGTCGATAAAGGGAGTTGGATAGTTGTCTTCTAGACAAGAAATATTGACATCCTGATAATCAACACACGCTCTGATGGTTCCTTGTTTTTCCATAATAGGAATGATGTTGGAAACCCACTCAATTAGCGGAATAGGGTAAATGAAACCAGCACGCAAAAGTTTTTCAACTTCTGCTTTAATGGAAGCATCCATATTTGGATGAACAGGACAAAGGTGTTGACGTATTGGTTTGACATCAGGGTACATATTGATAGTGTGTTCAATGATACTAGTGTCAATACCTGGCATTTCCTCGTAAGACCAGCCAGATATATCTTGGAATTCATGAAAGAGAGAGTGATATGTTTCAAGTTCTAATGGAGAAAAAGCAACGCCAACATGAATATTTTCTACCACGCCAGGTTTGATCGAAATATCAATAGAAATGGTTTCTTCAATATTTGATAAATTTAGCTCGGAATCGATTGCATTAATAGGAAAAGAATTCGAAAATAAAGTTTTGATCGATGGGTAATATAGTTCACTAATATTATCTTCTTCATAATCTAGAAGATGGGAATGATGATGATGATCTTCCCATGGCTCTCCTTCTGATATCATTGTTTCCGGAATATTCTCATATGTCAAGAAAGTTGAGGAAAAAGGATTATATGGACTACCATAATCTAATGAATGATCTGTTAGTCATCCATATTTTTGATAATATCCAAAGATGACTAAATTTCCAATCCTAGATTTCTAGAAATAATATCTCAAAGAAGAATTATGAGTTCTAGAAATCTCACTGCCTTCATCATTCTAAGTCTTCAGTTCACCAAAAATATTCATCTATGTCTCCTAAAAAGTTATTCTGCTGATTCAAAATGAAAACTGCCTTCAAAGCCATAATTTCCACAATTTTCACCTCCATTTCATTCCGCCATTTTTCGATTTTCTATCCTATCCTAACAAGTCCTTTTCCCCTTCTGAAAAGTCCATTTCCCTTCATTAACCCTTCATTTCCCTCTAAAAACCCCATTTTTCCTTCACTAAATCCTTCATTCCCCCTAAAAAACCCTTTTTAAATCATTAAAAAACCCTTATAATGGTTTAAAAACTTCTCTTTTGCCTATCGGAAGCCTCCAAAATTTTCAAAAAACCCTCTTTTGGCCTTTTTCCGACCATTTCTAAAAAATGCACCTTAAGCCCCTGCGGGCTTAACCCTCCACCCTTTTTCTGCATATGACCCGAGGGCCTGACCATGGGCTAAACCCTCTACCCCTTTTTTCTTAACACCCGGTCCTTTTCTCCACCCATAGGACCATATCTCCCGCCTATTTTCCTGGCCCCCTTCCCTTTTTCCCTTACCCCGCTCCATAACATTTCTCCAACACGTCCTCAACCGTCGATCTGCGTGATCCGATGGCCCTCATTTAAACCTGCCGATCACCCCGTCCCCACTACTTCCTTAGCCCATTTTTTCCTGGTTCTTGGTACCCTTACTCTTCCACGGGACCGCGCCCCAGCCCCTTTCCTTAAGCCCCCCTTCCTTTTTCTTTTTCCTTGCTCTGTTTTTTTATCAAGACATTCTCAACCGTCAATCTACGCGATCCAACAGCCATCGTTTCTCTCGACCCCCTCCACCATCCTCCCATCCATTCATTTCTCGGATCAATCTCTACCATAGATCTTGACTGATCTGACGGCTATGGTTGACCCTCCCATATCCCAACCTTTCCACTACCCGACGAAAATAGACCCACATCACTCCTGGTTCCACCTTCCACCCAAAAAACATCAACCAATCTTCCTCCTCCAACTGTCCTCCACTATCTCCCGCCATCGCACACCTTTCCCCATCGCGTGCCCTCTTCGTCGTTGGATCTACAGCCCCAAATCCAACGGTCCGCGTGCTCTTTCGCGCCCGTTTCTCCAAAAATTTAATCGCGCGTTATCGACGCAAAACTAGTGGTTTTGCGGGGGATACGTATCAGCTTCCGATGTGTATCGCATTCCCCTGGGGCAAAACTGCTAACCACCCATTGGCAGCGCGAAAATCGTTAGTGGTATTCCCGAAACCACCTATCCCCTTTTCGCGCCAAAACCTTTTTTAAAACCCTATTTTTGTGGTTCCGCCTATGGAACCCCTTCCCTACACTCTTCCTCTCCTCTGTACATCACTCCATCACCTCCTTGAGCCCCTGAAGTAGTTTTTTTCCAAACATAGGATTTTATAACGTTTTATCTTTTGAATGCAGGTTTAATGCGATTCTAAGGGAAAAATACCTTCCCACGGTTCATAAAGAAATAGGGCCAAAGAACGACGATCCTCAGGGCCAACACAATGAAGAAAAGGGAAATCCAAGGGTTGATTATTAAAAGATCAGTCAGTGATTCATGACCACTGACTATTTCACTAAATCCTCTAGCACAACAGCAGATCAGTAAACATGGAAAATTTTAGGGGCTAATATTCATAGGTGGGCTAATTTTCCACGGTTTTTCCAAAAAAAATATTCGCCAATTTCCATTTTTTTATAAAATTGATTCGCCCAAATTTTACAGTATAAAATTATTTTATGTTAAAAATCGCCAATATTATATAGAATATATATATAGTATCATTATAAATTTGAATAATTTTACAAATACATCTATAAACATTTTATAGTTTGCATATTAGGGACTAGTGAGATTCGCCAATTTTTTAAACTTCAAAATAATTTTCCATCCTTAAAATTATCCCTAGCAGACCAAAAGGATTAAAGGCTTAAAACAAAGAGAAAGGATTAAAAGCTTAAAGTTTGAAGACTAAAGGTTAAAACATCATTTAAGATGTGAAGAAAAAAAATATCGATTACTTAATCATAGTAAATAGATGAAGAGGTAAAAATCGGTCCTTTAAGTCAAATGATTAGAAAGAAAAGGGTCGAAGGATAAAGATTAAGAGATAAATCATTTGTGTAGAAGTAGAAACAGAAAAAGATAGCAAAGAAGATTAATTAAAAGACAGATCAAGGCTAAAGGGCCTTAAACACAGTTTATTGGTTAAATCAAGGAAAATTAAACCAAAAGTAGCCTCGAGCACCTCGACAGAGAAGAAGTTATTTATCCAAAAAATATCCAACTGACACATTGGGCCTACTTTCTAGCCATAAAGCCAATCAATAGTTATTACCCAGCTAAAGATATTTTAAGTTGTTAGGCATTAGATAAAAGATATTTTAAGCTGTCAAACAGTTATTTTAAAATATAGAAATAGGCTGCAAAGTCAAAACTTTCCACCTATCTTTCCTTAAGGAGTTAAGACAGAGTTATTAAAATAGAGAAGTAGTTTCACCTATTTCTGCCTTATGCCTTGCATGGTTTTCAAGGCTAGAAATGCATTTACTCTGTAATTAATAATATTTTGAACCCTAAAAAGAGTTCCACCTCCTCATTCTTCTATAAATACTCTACGAGGAGCTCTTTGTTAGTGGTGGGTTGCTGGCATTTGAACTCTTTGAAGTTGTACATAGTCTGGCTGAAGATTAAGAAGAAATTGAAGTTTTGGAAGATTGATGTGTTTTGACATGTTTTTTTAATGAGAAGGCTCTATCATTGGATCTCTGAGCATGGCTTTTGGTGATATATTCTAATCTATTAATTTTTATTTCCTATTTTCCATTCTGTTCAATCATTCTATACTTACAGTAGAGTAAAAATTTTAGGCTAAGAAATATCTCCTAGAAGCACCTTAGACCTGTTTTCTCTTCATTGTCTTTATGTTTTCATCTGCTGAAGGTTTTATTGAGTAGTTTGACTCCTTCAACCCTTATGCTTGTTTATTTTAGAAATAGTTCAAACAGCAGGTGTCAAGAATGATTTATGGTTTTCCCTGCTTGCTTGCTGCCACTTGAAAACTGTTTTTGAAGTCTCCCTTTAAAGTACCATTGTTTACCATCTGCCAAAGAGGATTGTTTTGATCATACCTTTTGTTCTTGCTGAGATAATTGTTTTGAAGGTATTTATAATTGTATTCAGAGATGTTTAGGCATTCCCTCTTCAATGATACATTTATTTGTGAATCTTTTATGTTTTCTAAATTCCTTGAAAGTGAAATCTTTGGATGAAATAGAGTGTTCCTCAACTCCTAGATTTCCTTTGAAAATTTTGTCTTGAAATTATTATTTGCTGAAGTGTGGTTAGTAGAATTTATGGTTATCCATGTCTATCAAATGCCTCTTCATGTTCAGATAATGTTTTAAGTCCCTTTATTGAGAGGTACATATAATTAAGGATTCTTAACTGCCCTTAGTTCTACTTCTCCTTCTAAATCCTTAATGTCCATTTCATTTCATCCACCAAACCCAAGATCCACTAGCCAAGTTAGATTTTCCCTTTGATGCCCCATATCCATTGATTGAGCTTGCTATAACTTCTTCTTGACTCCATTGCCCAATGGCTCTGATATTTCCCCTTTCTATCTATGTTTCCTAGATCATTCATGTCCAACCAACCAAACCCAAACATACAAACTTGCACTTAATAACTAGCCTAAAATCAACCTTTTACAAGCAAAAAATTCATATCTTTGCAAACAATTGAGAGATCCTCCCTGAGACTAGGAGGGCTAGATCCTAGTGCTCTAAAGACTGGTTTATATGTCGCCTTGTCATTTGGTCTTCCAATCCACCAAATCACACGATCCCAACATTTTGGCGATCACGGTGGGACCTCTAAGTTCATAGTTTCCTAGCAAGCTCTTATAGACTTATTAGTCCTTCAACAACCATAGAAACTCAGAAAACTCCAAAAAACATTTCAAATTGGTTTCATAATAAACATTGGTGGTGGATCATAGAATATTTTGCCTCCAAAAGAGCTAAACATTTCTACCTGGCGACTCCACTAGCCTCTAGTAGGCCTATTACTTCACTAGTCCTTGCAAACTCCCCTAGGAATGCATTGAGTGAACCCAATCATGCTATTGGTGGACAGTAAAGTTCAAATATTCCACCCGGTGACTCCAATATTCTCAAAAGACCTAATGACTCCACTAGTATAAGACTCTCAACTGGTTGAAAAGATTCAGTGACCCTTTCTGATTTACAAACATGGATCCAAGGATACAAAAGAGATATGCTCCAATGAACAGAGATCATATCCCTGGATTCCCACGCAAAATGCCTCAAATAGATTGGATGGAAAACATGCCTGTTTTTCAAGGTGAAGAGTTTGATGACCCTTTGTTACATCTCATCAAATTTCATATACATGTATGGAGGTTAAAGGTGGAATTTCATGAAGACTGCTTATGAAAATGTTCATGTTGAAATTAGAAGGAAAAGAAGGGGAATGGTACGAATGGCTGAGGACTGGTAGTTTGTTTTCTCTAAGAGACCTCCACATAATATTTTATGATCATTATAAGGAAAAATCCTCGTATATATAATTGGATAGAATTTTTTATAATCAATCTGAGGGCATCATAGAATACCTTGCAGGAATTCATGAGGATTTGGGAAATTGGAAGCCTGAATATCTCATAGCAGCCATCCATGAATTTCATACCAAAGCCAACTATCATAAAAACCTAGATGAATCATTTGAGGAAGAGATTAATCAATAAATAAAATAAATTCCTCAAGATATCCCTGCAAGCACAAATAATGATTCATCATCCCTTTTAGCTGAGGCTCAAGAAGACATGTAGCCTTAATTTCAGTCTTCACCATAGATAGAGGACCATTGTACTCCTGCTCAAAGAAACACAGAAACATATCCCCCTTTGACAGAAGAAGAAATCGATCAAATTATCAATAAATAGCCAGCCTTTGAAACTTTTCATAAAACAAACACTCTTGCCCATTCACCCAATGAATTTTTTTGTAAAAATTTATAAAGTTCCATTGTAGATCAGAATAAAGAAAGACCTGCTGATAATCCAGTGTGTTTGATTGGTGACATTACTTACATTAAGGATTTTCCTAAATTTGATCTATCTGATGATGATGTTCTCCAAACAGAAGTTGATTTTGCAGGACCATCATTATTAGATTTGTGGGAAGAAGATCAGTTCCACCAACTCCGAGAAAGTAATGAGCTAAAACAGGCTATTTATGATATTGATGAAGAAAGCTTTAAAAATGCAGTAGAGGGCGAAGAATCTCTGGATATTTGCTCTGCTTCATTGAAATTCATCAGTAACAGTTTTCACGTGATTGGGAATCAGCAATCTTTCATCTCAGAGGTTGAGGAAGAAAAGAAAGAGGAATTTCTTGAGCAAGTTGAAGATAAGGAGACTTCCCCTAAAAAGGTGGAGGTAATTAAAAATACCCTTGCTTAAGAACATGAGGACCTCTTCACAGAGTATATTCCACTAAATCAGAACATACCAAGACTACAAGAGGACAACACTGCAATATATGATGAGTCCTCCAGTTCAGATAATAATGAAGATGAGGAAGAGTTTCTTTCTCAAAAGAACTTAAATCTTGATCCAGTGGAGGAAAAGGTAATCCTGGTTGAAACCTATCTTACAAATACCCATAACTAGGTATTATTTCAAGATCCCTTTGCTAAATTCTTGAAGACATTTGAAGAGGGAATAAAATTTTTTAGGAGTAGTTTATTGCCAAGTGCAAGAAAATTCTTTAGCACTGCTACTAAACAACAAGTGAAATGGGAGTGGCCTTATTTTTCTAGCATTCTCAAAGAGCTGAAACAAAATCATTCATGGAATCATTTACTTGACTAGTTGTATTGGAAAAGGGATTTTACCAAATAAATGTATATATTGCACAAGTTAGATTAGGTTAGATAGGAATGTTAATAAGCTCAGCCTTTGAGCATCTTGTTAGTTTTAAGTTGTTCTGAAAGAAAAAAATAAATCATGAAAAATTCAAAAACACTAGGAAAAGAGGGCAGATTCAAAGAAGGTACAGCCCCATACCCAAAAAGAGAATTTTTGAAAGTGAGCAAGTCTAAGTCATCTAGCCTAATCATGGTTGAACATACTTTAAATTTATGTTGATAAGTTAGTAGAAACATTGATTAATAAGATTATTTCAGACTCAACTTATCAAGAAAGGTAGATTAGGAGATTGAAAAGATACTGGTTCCACATGCTCAAAACAAAACCAAAGAGGTAGATAAGGATGCATTACTAATGACAAATCATAGCCTTATCTTTCTGAATTAACTTTATGCAAATAATGTTTGTGTGCAGCTTGTTCCAAATGCCACAACCATGGTTGATCAGACTGTCTATTCTTGATTTCAACCATGCTTTAAATTTTCATGTCAAATAGCTAGAGAATCAAGATTTCCAAACAGTTTAACCTTGGCAATCAGTTAGTATAGGTAGAGAAATAAAGAGTTCAACAATTTAATCTAGACTCTTGGAAGAAATAAGGATAGGATTAGATAGTTTTATCTTCCTGTTTTCAAAAAAATAAAATGTCAAAGAGTTTTCTAGTTCAAATGAACTCAAAACAAGAAAAAATGCTAGGAAAAGTAAGATTGGGTAGGTATATATGTTGTTTAAAAGATTTTTCATGCTGCAGGTCATTGAAGAATTGTAAAAATGCAAAGAAAATAAGCAAGGAAACAAAGAAATTCTGCCCAATGGATAAGGCATTGATCTGTTGAAACTCAGAGATTTCATAAGTTGAGGTTCTAGACACCTAAAAGGACATTTGTCCTCCCCAAGTGGAGCCACTGTTATTCATCCATAAATTTGATAATATCCAAAGATGACTAAATTTCCAATCCTAGATTTCTAGAAATAATATCTCAAAGAAGCATTATGAGTTCTAGAAATCTCACTACCTTCATCATTATAAGTCTATCAGTTCACCAAAAATATTCATCTATGTCTCCTAAAATGTTATCCTACTGATTGAAAATTAAAATTGCCTTCAATGCCATAATTTCCACCATTTTCACCTCCATTTCATTCCCCCAATTTTTCCATTTTGGATCCTATCTTAACAAGTCCTTTTCCCCTTCTGAAAAGTCCATTTCCCTTCATTAATCCTTCATTTCCCACTAAAAACCCCATTTTTCCTTCACTAGATCCTTCATTCCCCCTAAAAAACCCTTTTTAAATCATTAAAAAACCCTTATAATGGTTTAAAAACCTCTCTTTTGCCTATCAAAAGCCTCCAAAAGGTTCAAAAAACCCTCTTTTGGCCTTTTTCCGACCATTTCTAAAAAATGTGCCTTAAGCCCCTGCAGGCTTAACCCTCCACCCTTTTTCTGCATATGACCCAAGGGCCCGACCATGGGCTAAACCCTCAGCCCCTTTTTTCTTAACACCCGGTCCTTTGCTCCACCCACAGGACCGTATCTCTCGCCTATTTTCTTGGCCCCCTTCCCTTTTTCCCTTACCCCGCTCCATAACATTTCTCCGACACGTCCTCAACCATCAACTGTGTGATCCGACGGCCCTCATTTAACCCCGCCGATCACCCTATTCCCACTACTTCCTTAGCCCCTTTTTCCCTGGCTCACGGTCCCCTTACTCTTCCACAGGACCGTGCCCCAGCCCCTTTCCTTAAGGCCCCCTCCCTTTTTCTTTTTCCCTAATCTATTGTTTTATCAGGACATTCTCAACCATCAATCTACATGATCTAATGACCACCATTTCTCTCGACCCCCTTTTCCATCCTCCCATCCATTCATTTCCCAAATCAATCTCCACCGTAGATCTTGACCGATCTAATGGCTATGGTTGACCCTCCCATCTCCCAAAATTTCCACTACCCGACGAAAATAGCCCCACGTCACTCTTGGTCCCACCTTCCACCCAAAAAACATCAACCAATATTCCTCCACCAGCTATCCTCCACTATCCCCCACCACCGCGCACCTTTCCCCATCGCGTGCCCTCTCCGCCATTGGATCTACAACCCCAGATCCAACGGTCTGCGCGCTCTTTCATGCCCATTTCTCCAAAAAGTTAATCGTGCGTTATCGACGTGAAACTGGTGGTTTTTCGGGGGATACGTGTCAGTTTCTGACGCGTATCCCGTTCCCCTAGGGCAAAACTGCTAACCACCCATTGGCAGCACGAAAACCGCCGGTGGTATTCCCGAAACCACCTATCCCCTTTTCATGCCAAAATCTTTTTTAAAACCCTGTTTTCGCAGTTCTGCCTGTGTAACCCCTCCCCTGCACTCTCCCTCTCCTCTGTACATCACTCCATCGCCTCCCCGAGCCCCTGAAGCAGTTTTTAGCCAAACGTGTAGGATTTTGTACCATTTTATGTTTTTTATGCAGGTTTAATGCGGTTCTAAGGCCAAAAAACCTTCCCATAGTTCATAAATAAATAGGGCCAAAGAACGACGATCCTCAGGGCCAACATAATGAAGAAAATGGAAATCCAAGTGTTGATTATTAAAATATCAGTCAGTGATTCATGACCACTGACTATTTCACTAAACCCTCTAGCGCAACAGCAGATCAGTAAAGTAGACCGAGAGGATTAAAGGCTTAAAACAAAGAGAAAGGATTAAAAGTGCAAAGTTTGAAGACTAAGGGTTAAAAAATTAGTTAAGATGTGAAGAAACAAAAGGCTGATGACTTAATCATAGTAAATAGATGAAGAGGTAGAAATCAATCCTTTAATTCAAATGATTAGAAAGCAAAGGGTCAAAGGATAAATATTAAGAGATAAAGCATTTGTGTAGAAGCAGAAACATAAAAAGATAGCAAAGAAGATTAATTAAAAGATAGATCAAGGCTAAAGGGCCTTAAACATAGTTTATTCGTTAAATCAAGGAAAATTAAACCAAAAATAGCCTCGAGCACATCAACAAAGAAGCAGTTATTTATCCAAAAAATATCTAACTAACACATTGGGCCTACTTTCTAGCCATAAAGCCAATCAACAGTTATTACCCAGCTAAAGATATTTTAAGTTGTCAGGCATTAGATAAAATATATTTTAAGCTGTCAGATAGTTATTGTAAAAGATAGAAATAGGCTGCAAAGTCAAAACTTTCCACCTATCTTTCCTTAAAGTGTTAAGACAGAGTTATTAAAACAAAGAAGTAGTTGCACCTATTTCTGCCTTATGCCTTGCATGGTTTTCAAGGCTAGAAATGCATTTACTCTGTAATTAATAACATTTTGAACCCTAAAAAGAGTTCCACCTCCTCATTCTTCTATAAATACTCTATGAGGAGCTCTTTGTTAGTGGTTGGTTGCTGGCATTTGGACTCTTTGAAGTTGTACATATTCTGGCTGAAGATTAAGAAGAAATTGAAGTTTTGGAAGATTGATGATGTTTTGATATGTTTTGTTAATGATAAGGCTCTATCATTGGATCCCTGAGCATGGTTGTTGGTGATGTATTCTAATCTGTTAATTTTTATTTCCTATTCTCCATTCTGTTCCATCATTCTATGCTTACAGTAGAGTAAAACGTTTAGGTTAAGAAATGTTTCCTAGAAGCACCTTAGGCCTGTTTTCACTAGACTGTCTTTATGTTTTCATCTGTTGAAGGTTTTATTGAGTAGTTTGACTGCTTCTTCAACCCTTATTCTTGTTTATTTTAGAAATAGTTCAAACATTAGGTCTCAAGAATGATTTATGGTTTTCCCTGCTTACTTGCTTCCACTTGAAAAAAAATTTTGAAGTCTCCCTTTAAAGTACCATTGTTTACATTCTTCCAAAGAGGACTATTTTGATCATACCCTTTGTTCTTGCTGAGATAATTTTTTTTAAGGTATTTATAATTGTATTCAGAGATGTTTAGGCATTCCCTCTTCAATGATAAAATTATCTGTGAATCTTTTATGTTTTATAAATTCCTTGAAAGTGAAATATTTGGATGAAATAGAGTGTTCCTCGACTCCTAGATTTCCTTTGAAAATTTTGTCTTGAAATTATTATTTGTTGAAATCTGGTTTGTAGAATTTATGGTTAGCCCTGTCTATCAAATGCCTCTTCATGTTAAGATAATGTTTTAAGTCCCTTTGTTGATAGGTACATATAATTAAGGATTCTCAACTGCCTTTAGTTCTACTTCTCCTTCTAAATCCTTAATGTCCATTTCATTTCATCCACCAAACCCAAGATCCACTGGCCAAGTTAGATTTTCCCTTTGATACCCCATATCCATTTATTGAGCTTGTTATAACTTCTTCTTGACTCCATTGCCCAATGGCTCTGATATTTCCCCTTTCTATCTATTTTTCCTATATCATTCATGTCCAACCAACCAAACCCAAACAAATAAACTTGCACTTAATAACTAGCCTGAAATCAACCTTTTACAAGCAAACAAGTCATATCTTTGCAAACAATTGAGAGACACCTCTCTGAGACTAGGAAGGCTAGATCCTAGAGCTCTAAAGACTGGTTTAAATGTTGCCTTGTCATTTGGTTTTCCAATCAGCCAAATCATAAGACCCCAACACGATCAACCCAAACGACCAGCGAGGATGATTTCAGATTCACTGCCCAAGCTAGATAGATTGATATCTATGCCATCTCAATTGGGTTGGGCGGAAAAAACGCATCCAACGTAACAACTTCAGAATCACCTGTACTCTTCCTTAAGACAAATGGAGTGGAAGAGATCATGTAGTAGGTCTCTATACTTTCCATTTTTTCCAACGTCGCAGGCAGCAGTAACATAAAGGTTCCCATGAGAGTGGAATCCTTTAAGAGGATTCTAGAGTCCTACACCAATGTTCTAAAGTGCAAGTTGGGGAGCGTGAACTAACAGAACGCTTCCTGTTACCTGTGAAGTGGAGGAAAATAAGGATAGTTGATTGATGACTATGATAACACCTTTATGTGGAAAGGCGATCTTTCTAACATATGTAGAAATTATCACAGTCATAGCATATACCCATGGCCTTTCAAGTAAAATATTGTAGTCAAGAGGTCCATCAACGACTTCAACTTCAACATTCATTATTTCCCCCCTAGCTCAACATGCAGGTTATTGATAATACTGCAAGGCTTATATGTATGTCTGTCGAAAGCTTTCAATGTCGTTGATGATTGAGACAAGCGTGGCGAGCCAAGTGATTTCCAACAATTTAGAGACATAATTCATGTAGATGCTACCTCATCAATAATAGTACAATGAAAAAGGTGATTGAGAACATTTACCTAGATGGAGAATTCCAATTCTATGGGTAATTGTGGCACATAGCCCGTATGATTAAAGACTACAAGATTAGAATCAGTTGGATCAATTCCACCAGTTGCCGACAATATTGCCTGTTTTTGGGAGGGAAAATTTTGTAACACCTCAAGTGCTAACATAGCTGAAGGGGATTGAGCCAAATATTCAACTATATTATAATTTTGAGCAACTTGAGCTCGAGGATAATATGTCAATTTATGAATGACTCCCTTTGGTGGCTTTATTGTCCATTCAAGAATAGCATCAAGTGGTACTGATTCCATATATGGATTCATGGTCAAGGTAGTAAGTTGATCAGTAGCTTGACTACCGTAATATTTATTACATGTTGATATCAAAACATCAGTCGATGGCTTCATGATAGACAGCATAAGCACTTGGGAACTAGAATTTGGATCCGCAGCAACCAAATTTGTGTCCGAATTCGAAAATGGATCTGTCAACATAGTTGATGCATGTGAGGTCTTAACCATTTTTGAGACTTCAGCACCATGAGGAAAATCTCTAACAAAATTTTCCTGATTACAGATAATGCAAGGGTAACAAGATTTCTGATTTCCAGATGATTGATCAGATGATCTATCCTATAGGGTAGAAGTTTTATTTTTCTTATATTTCCCTTTTTTCTTACTTACAGGTTGCTTGTCACTTTTTCCCTTGTTAGATGACATGACATGGATTTCGGAAGAAGGCACAGGATAAAATGCAATAGAGTGATGTTTGCTTGCAATACCGATCATACTATCGCTGGCATGACATTCCTTTGATTGAGGAGGAACAATAAAATTAGATCTTGGCGCATTAGGAATTTTCTCGTAGAGCATGCCAGACTGAGTATAAATCAAGTATAAATATTGGGCACGAGAAATGACCTACTCTTCAGTGACAATGCCACCCTTAGCCACATCCTCAGCTATATATGGTAACAGGGACTTAATGAACCATTCAGCAAGGAGCTGATCAGGAACAAATGTGTTAACCATTCTACGTCGACGACACCACTCATGAATATGATCAGAAATGTGAATATAATTAGTCTGTTTAAAATTATTCAAGAGTTCCATTCTAGTTTCATATCATATGGGTAACTATAAGTGAGTCAAAAAGATAGTAGCTAGGGCAGTGAAATTATCAAAAGAAGCTCTTAGTAACTCAATGTACCATTTAGTAGCTGGAACAGTGAACGTACGCTGGAAAAGACGTAGTCGAATAGAGTCATCATTCAGGGAGTTAGATGAACACCATAAATGATAAGTCATAACATGAGTCAACAGGTATTCCCCAGCGTTTCCATTAAACTTAAGAATATCCAAGGGTAATTTATGAGGTATCACCAACCACCAAGGAGCATAGTTGATTGGATCATTGGTGAGTGGTTTAAATCCGGTAACTCTAAAGTTGCAACAAAGGGAAATTGTCGATTGAGGTCGGGTTGATCATAGCTAGGGTATGATGGAATTGCTTGGGCAAGAGACCTTTGAGCACCATCATAAGTAATATGTTGTTGGTAACCGAGATAGGAGTTGTTTTGATAAGCAAACACTTGAGGATTTTTTTGACCAAAACCTAGGTATGTTACTTGTTGAAATGAAGGTTGTGGCATTTACGCCTGTGGCTTCCAAGGGGTCTATCCACCAATGTTATAACCAAAATTAGGATGACTTGGATTCGTTTGAGGATAGGTATAACCCGGTTGTGGCTACGACATCCAATAATATGGTAATCTAGATTGTGAATAAATGGTTCTGGAGACAGGTGGTTGTTTTAAACCAGCTGAAGGAGTTGGAGTCTAAGAGCCTAATACTTGATAGTATTGGGTTGAATGACCCGCCTGAGATGGTTGAGGAACAATAGTTTGAATGTGTAACAGGTGTAAAGATGTATTAACGAGTGGAGTTGATGTGGGTGCAACAGTTTGAACTGGTTGATATGAGTGTACAACTGTTTGTGGTTGGATAGGCATAGTGGGATGCCATTGAAAAACATTCATTTCGACATTAGGATGACCAAATAATGATGGAGTATTGTCAAAGTGGGTAACCATAGGTTGACCCCCAACATGAGGAGTATAATAAGACAGAAAATAGTGTTCTCCAAATGCAGGGAGTCCAGTTGAGATTGTACCAGATGAAATATACCTACATGGACCAGCTTGATATTGCCCTGATGATGTGTATAAAAGATCAAGTTGTTCAGTACTCACTATAGATTTACCAGTTAGAATACCAGATGATGACATTGGTGAATTCTATGGGTCTGAAGATGCACCAAAGAAAATTCCAGATAAATATTTATAACCAGATGTGACCATAGGGCCGCCATGTCAATATGACACTGGTGAAGTTGTGAACATATACGGAGTAGCGAGAGAATGTGATGTCGCATTTGGAACAGATGGTCCAGCCAAAGATGTTGGCTCAGACATGGTTTTTTGACCAAATGTATACCCTCCTGGATTGATGGGAACTCAAATAGACACAAGATCAAATAAAGAAGAGGATGGTGATTGAGTAAAAGACTCATACAAGTAAAGCTCCTCCCCAAAATGAGTTGGAGTTAAAGGTGTTTCATCTTGTGGTATTTATTCAATCAAAATTAAACCAGGAGGAAGGATTTCCTTGTCAGGTCCAAAGTATATTTCAGGAGGTTGACTACGTGATATGGGAGACTTAATGGATACAATAGATTATGGGGAAAATGATACAGGAACAAATTCTGGTCATTCGACTTCAGGTTTCAGATGTTCTGGCAAAAAAGAGACATGATCTGGATCAACTTCCAGTTGAACAATGTCGAGTTTGGGAGGTATGGTCTCACTGATTAGATGGATCGTGACCATGGGAAGTTGTGAGGACTCCATCTTGACAACAGTAGATGAACCAGGATTTGTAGAAAAAAAAAATTCCGATTCTGGTATATGTGAGGATGATATCGCACCAGAGGTACTGATAGTACTAGTTTCGGTAGAGGGATGTCGCCTTTGCCAACCAGAAGTGGCTTCCAGTGATAAATGTGGTTTCAATGTTATTCTACGCGAATGATGGGGAAAGGGATATTCTTCTTCCAAGATGAATGATTTATTTTATAACCAAAAAAAATAAACAAAATAAAAGGGTAATTCTAGCCAAAAGGTTTACCAAGAAACTGTCAACTGCAGAATACCTCCTTGATCAGAACTGGATCAAGGACCTAAGGATTAGCTAAAAATTCAAAGTTACAGGATTGGGTTGAAACCGATATGGTTGATAGGTCTCGTCTTCCTGATTCTAGCACCACAAATGGTTCAAAAAACGGACATCGTATGAAGACGTTATTTCACTTTGAATGTTGAGTGGGTCCGACGGAGCACGGAGGGGCCAACCCTCCTCTCATGGAACCTCATCATATGACCAGTGTGGGAGCTTAATGTTAAGAGTGCTTAAGGAGCCTAATCTCAAGTTTAATATTTAATTAATCTTCATTTAAGTGGAGTTTAATATGGCAGATATTCTTGAGGTGCTCCAAAATTTAGGCGGACTTCCACTTTTAGTGGAGTTAACTAGCAGTTGCCCCACATTTAGTGGAGGAAATTGGGGCAAAGTTGTTTTGGTCATAACCCTCTCATTATTGAACCAAATTGGATGAAATTTTAGTCAATATTGGGGTATCTTCGACCTCTTGAACACTTTGGGTATAGGTTTCAGGTTCAATGGAGGTGATCTTCAGTAGCTTTTACCTCAGGGAAGATGAAGGAGTCATCAGGGCCACCATGAGACAAATTCAGTTTGAGGCTTTGTCAGGGGAGCTAAAGTCCTTTTCCAAAGTTCCAATAATATAAATTATATAATTCAGATGTTATGAGTCTGATGAAATGGTTTTCGAAGCCTGTAGAGAAATTTTGAAGGCCAAAAAGCTTCAGTAAAGTTGTAGGGGTCATTAGTGCCAGTGTTTGCCAATAGCATTGCAGGGCTTAGAAAGAGCTATTTGAGACTATTTTCAATGAACCAGTGGTCATTATTGACTTAAAACCTCATTCTAAATCTATTTATAGAGGTTTCAGCAAGTGTTAAATACTTTTAGAGGTTTAAAACTCAGCAGAGAATTTTTCATTGACCCTAGTGCCAGGGGGTGCCGATAGGTGATTGAGGCGAAACCGGAGAAGATGGAGGCTATTTTTGATAAACCAAAACTCTAACTTGACTATTTCAGTAATTTTGGAACCAATGGAAGTGGTTTAAGAACATTTTTAGAAATTATAAAGCTCGAAAAGTTGATGTGAAGTTCTAGGCAGCCCTGGGCAATTCGTGGAGGATATCCTATTTGGGGAATGCAGTGCTCAATTTGAGAAATTTATCAATTGATATTTGATGTATGATGTGTATTGGATATAGAAGGAGTGGTTTCAGTGACAGAAACAAAATTCTGAGGGAGTTTGTGCCATTTAGAAGCTCATAGTAGCTTAGTGCACCGACAGAAGGAATCGTGTCAACAAGAGCCTAAAGCTATTTTAAAAGTTTGGACATACATTTGAGGGATATTCATGGTATTTTCAGTCCTTTGGATCATTTTTTTATTCATTGGAATTAATTATTTACTTTGCAAAAAAAACTTACCATAATCCCAAAGAGCTGAGTCATGATGACAAAGCTCAAAGGAGACATAGCCCACGAGATTTAGAGTGAACTCCTAGATTAAAACTGCTGTTGTGTTTGAATGATTATTTTTTGCATTATGTTGTTGTCATACATGTTAAATTACAGCAAAAAAAAATGAATTTTAGACACATAAATAGTAAAAATTCATACACCACTTTCAAGTAAATAATTCAGCAAAATTGTCAAGTATAAGCTAGATCATTTTAATTTAAACTAAGTGGTAGGTTCTTGAAATACATACAAGTTATCCAAACCATTTTCAAATCAGGTTGGTATTAGAGCATAGTTTCTTGCTTGACAAAGAATTTGGTTGCTTGATTGTATAGCTTGAAAGGTGTTTAAACAGTGTAAAATATTGACTATTTTATTGTTTGCAAACAGATTGTTGTTTGAGTTTGCTTGATATTTGGGGATAGATACTGATTAGCTAAGTCTTGGAAAGGAAAAAAAGGGAAGAAAAGGCATGAAGGCATCTTCCTTACCCCAAGGGACCTCAAGTTCACTTTTGGAACAACCCCGCTTGACGATTGTTTGTTAAGAAGCTCTTGGAGTTTGTTTGTTGTTTGGCTGCTTGAATAAGAGTTTGTCTTTACAGCCATTTGATTAAAAAGCTTGTCATTTGTTTTGAAAGCTTTGAGAACTTTGTTGAAGTTCCTTTTGTTCATTGAAATCATAATTAAAACTTCTACAAGTTAAGTTTCCTCCTTCACAAGATTCTTCGACGATGATATGAAGCATGACTTTATTATATTGAAGGACATGATGCAGATTTTGTTTGTGGATAAATGAGAAAGTACTGAACTTCGTGAACAGTTGTTTGCAATGAAGGAAGATGTTAGGAATCTGTAATTTTAGCAGATTGGTAAGACTAAAACTGTAGAAGCAACATTATTTCAACCAACTTTGGGATTCTAGGATCTAGCCCTCTTGAATCCAGAAAGGGATCTCTCTATGAATGATTTCAAAAGATGTGATCTTTTAATAACTGAAAATTGTGATATTAGGCTAATTATGAAGAGCTTGGATTTTTTGTTTGTTTGTTTTGGTTGGGCAAGGACATGATGAAGGTGAAGGCAGTTTCAGAATGAAGGGTGAAGGTGTTTGCAAGTAAAGGAATGATTTGGCTGACAGAAAGGCAAAGACAGTTTTAACCCATTGGGCTATGAAGTCATAGGAGGATTTTAATTGGACAGCAAGGTTCAAGCAGGATCCATGGGGCAAGTCACTTATGTCAAAGGATCTCTTAAGGTGATTTTATGGAATGAAACAGATAGGAAATTAAGAACAAACAAATGAAGGTATAGTGAAACAGCCTAAGATCAAATAAGTTCTTTTAAACTATATTGCTTCAGCATGTACTTAAAGAAAAACATGAGAGTATTCTGAGATCGGGTTAATACCTTTAAACTAGCCTGCTTTGAAGTTCTTTCAGTTAGAAAACATTAAAAGACAATTGAACAGCTTAAGATCAGCTAAGTGCCTTTAAACTACCTTGCTTTCAGCATATTCAATAAGGAAAACATAAAAGTATTCTGAGATCAGGTTAGTGCCTTTAAACCAGCCTGCTTTGAGATACTTCTAATTAGAAAACATTAGAAAAATAGTTGAAAAGCTTAAGATCAGGTAAGTGCCTTTAAACTACCCTGCTTTCAACATATTCAATAAGGAAAACATACAAGTATTCTGAGATCAGGTTAGTGCCTTTAAACCAGCCTGCTTTTATATACTTTTAATTAGAAAACATTAGAAAAACAGTTGAAAAGATTAAGATCAAGTAAGTGCCTTTAAACTACCCTACTTTCATCATATTCAATAAGAAAACCACAGATAACAGTGACAAAGAGCAATTTAGATCAGGCAAGTGCCTTTAAACCAACCTGCATTAATGTACTCTTCAAAGAGAACTTTCAAATGAAGAAAACATAGACAATAAAGCTTCAGTAAGAGTAGGGTACTGTTGAGAGTAAATCCTAGCTCTATGTTTGCTGCTCTTTATTAGAGAAAATGAACATAATGAAAACAGTAAGAAAAAATAACAATTGACAGTGAGGAACACATCACCATTGACACAAATCAGGATCCCATAATTCAGTAGCTTGTATTTGATGTTCGAACCAGTTACAATCAGCAAGCCCGGTGGGTCTTTACAACTTCAAACTTCTCATATCAGCTTATATATCTTCAAGTTGCAAACAGGGCATCAGTAGCTTCAGAATAACTATTACATGCATTTAGATGTTCAGAGACCAACATTTTCTCATCTTCTACAGTAGTATTTATAGAAGAATGAAGAGGTGGGAGGATTTCCCAGGGGTCAAGTATCATTAATTATGTGATCAATGCAATTCCTGGCCTTTGGAAACCAGGCAAGGCATAAGGTGGGAGTGTAATCGTTTATAACTCTGCTTCATAACTCTGTTTGTGTCTTGCGAGGCCTAATGATTGAAAATATCTCCTTCTGAACTGTTCTTTAACCTTTAAAATAGTTCTGCCGACAATTTGGAGATAAGACCTTTGATTAGTATTATTTTTTAGGCAAACTTTGATTTTCTGTGAGGCTGTAGGTGCCTGATCAATAAATTTAGCTTCTGATTGAATATTTTGAGGCACAGGTGGCATCGTGATAACTAAAGGGATCAATTTGCCTCATTTTGTGGCGGTGGAGGCGTTCCTATTGAAAAGACCCTTTAGATCTTCTTTAGATTTTGTTTTGAATCGGGGATTAGGCTTTTGATAAGCATCTTAGGCGTAATCCCCATGAATTTGTCCTTTAATCCTCTGTCCTGGTAAATTCTGTTCTTCTGCGCTGATACTCTTTCACTGTGTTAAATCCATGGTTTTTGTTGATATGCAAGGCCACGCAGGGTTATGTGGCATCAGTACTTGGATAAACACCGATGAAACGTGAAATTAGAAACCTACGAATGATTCCTGATGAATCGAAGGCAAGAGGATCGTCACCCTCAACTTGCGAATTTTCCTCAGTATGGCGGAAAAAACCTTAAACCCTACAAAATATAAACAAAAGTTATAAAATCCTTCGTGTATATTTTGATTTCTTCAGAGGATAAGTGGAAGGAGCATGGTCGCTGGATGGCATCATCCAACGGCCAGGATTGATCGGGAGGGATCGTGGAATGGGCGAAGGAAGATTGAATCTGAGCCTTCAATTGCGCAGAGATCAACGGTCGAGAGCAGAAGTTGAAAGTCAAACAGAGAGGTCGAGCAATGAATTGTGGGTCGTCGATCTGCAAATCAGATCGACATCAGATATGTCGTTGCCGCATGTACGATAGCCCAGTTATTGTGTGTGCATCTTAGTTAACTATCGGTCAACTTCGGCAAGCGATCACCGTTGGATGAGTGGGCCCAGATCGGACGGTGCACAGCAATATTGCTGGGCCTCCTGGTCCGAACGATAATGCGCGATGGACGGTGGTTTTCGGAACAGTGTCCAGGACGCGTGTAACGCGATGTGTGGAATCGCTGGCCATCGGGTGAAAACTGCCCTCCGCTCGAAGGCGGTGCAATGAAAACCATATGGTTTTGGGAAAACGGCGCACGGCTGGCGGGGTCCACCGGGTTTGATGGATTCCACACCGTCGGATCTGTGGATCAGATCGACGGTGCAGTGTGGCTGAAAGTTCGCACCGGCGGAAATAATATAACGTAGTTTAAAAACCCAAAGTTTCGAATAACATAAGGTTTTTATGCTTTGGGCGGAGAAATATTATTTTAAAATGGATAAGCACCTGACATACTCAGCGTCTGGTTCTGGCACCAGGACGCATGGATGAAAAGGGTGAGAGACTTAGCCCGAGGGGGCTTAAGCCCAATACATAGAAAATATGCATTTTAATGGTTTTTCAAGGATTTTTAAAGGGATTTGAGGTTTTTGATAAGGTCATGAGAGAGTCTTAAAACCTTATCAAGGGTTTTTATGAAGTGGAAAGGGGAGAAACTAAAACAATGAGGGGTTTTCATGGGAAATGGAGGGATAGGACGAAAAGGTTAGTTTTTGAAGAGGAGGAAGGGAAATGTAAATCAAAGGAAAATGATGGGAAAGGATGAAGGTTAGTTTCTGAGTGGGGGAAGGGGAGAGAAGGGGATTTTGAAATAGTCTTTCTCATAGAATTTTGAGCAGAATTTCCTGGGCTTGAAATGGGAACAGCAACGAAGATTGAAACAAGGGTATGATGTCTTCCAGAGGCTTCAAGAGATACACTTTTCTACAATGAAACTGTTCCTTGAAGGCTAAACAATGTTTTGGCCACCTTTTTATAGAACAAATTTTATAGGTGGCCAATAGTGGCTCCACTTGGGGACGGTGCCTTCTTGAAGGCATCAAGAACTTCAGACCCGCTTTCTCTTGGAGGCTTACCTGTGCCATATCCATTATATTCTCTGGGAGGCTGACCTGTGCCTGATCCATTGGGCTTTCCTTCCTTTGCTGGCGTGATATTACTCTGCTCCGAAAACATGTAGCAGCCATAAAAATCAATGGATATTCATCAACAAGCTTTCTACGTACCCAATCCTACTGATCTAACATTTTTTCTTCATCAGAGTGCACTTGGATTGGCAAACTCTTTCACAACATTTTATTCTTTTGAAAGCGGGCAACCTAATCTATTTCTACTCCTTATTTCTTTCTGAACTCAGATTAAACAGTTGAGTTCAAATGATTCTCTACCTAATCTACCATTTGTTGGGATTAAACTGTCCAACAGATTTTCATTCTCTAAATTCTAAAACATCAATTTAAAAAAAGTCAAGTCAAGATTAAGTTGTTTGACTTGCTGTGATCTATGGCATAAGAACAAGTTGCACATAGACATTTATTTTGCAGAAAATTTTAAAACAAAAAATGATGAAGGCTTAAGATCTAAAAGTTGATGCACTTCCTTCACCTTTTTACAGCTTTGTTTTGAATCTTATGTGAGTTGTGCCTCCTTTGTTCTCTAGTTCAGATCTTGAGTTAATTAGAACCAGATTTTGATATTTTTTTACTCAAGAAAAATAAACATATTTGAGTCATCTCTCTTTGAAACCTTAGGTTCAGATTTGAGCAGGTTTGAACCTTTAATTTCTATCCTAACCTACCCACTGATAAGCCAAGATTAAACAGTTTGGCAAATCAAATTTACTATCCTATCAGCAGTAAATTTAAAACTAATTAGTCAAGATTAAATAGTTTGAATAATTAGAAGTGTTTTATTCAGGAATGGTATTTAAGCTTGCACACTTTCAGAATTTCTTTCTCTTTTTTGGTATGGGGCTATAGCTTTCTTGTTTTCACAATCTGCCCTCTTTTCTTTTCTTTTTATTGTTTTTGTACCTTTTCTTTTATGAGACTGAACAAAGAAAATGGTATTTATAATGGAAATGAAAGCTTTAAAATCAAACTCAACAGTAGTAATGCTTAAGGACCCTGCCATTGACAGGACCCCCAAACAGATCTGTGCCATCTAACTCTTGTAGAAAAAAGGAATTAGGACCAACGGTGAACTGGATGATGTAAGGACCTTGCCACAAACTGTCAAATTTACCATGTTTACCCTTATCCTCTCTTTTGGAATCCCATTTGAGTACCTTATCTCCAATGCTGAAAACACAAGCCTTTGTTCTTTTGTCAAACAACTTCTTTATGTTTTCTTGCACCTTCTGAGCCCTATTGTAAACCTCTTCCCTTGTCTGCTGGAGATGTATTGTCTGACTGATCCTCCTAATCATGTTGTCCTCTTCTGACTGTATTTCTTGGATTAATTTTATTACTGGTACACCTAGGCTGGTAGGAAACACCACATCTTCTCCATAAACAAGCTGGTAAGGGGACATTCCAATGGACTTTTTTGTGGTCAATCTGTCTGCCCATAGAGCATGCACCAACTTGTTATGCCATGATTTTTTATTCTCTTCAAGCAGCTTCTTAATGATGGTCACCAAAATTTTATTCGAAGATTCTGCTAGCCCATTACCTTGAGGGTAGTAAGCAGTGGAATGACCAAGTGTAATCTAATACCTGTGACAAGAATAAATCATCTTTTTGGAACAAAAAGCAGCAGCATTATCAGTAATAATCTTCCTAGGGCATTCGAATCTAGACAAGATATGGTCTTCAAGGAATTTTATAATGACAGAATCTATGGCATTCCTAGAAGGGATGGCTTCAATCCATTTTGTGAAATATTCAGTGGCTGTGAGAATCCATTTGTGTTGGGCAGACGAAGCACGATGGATTTCCCCTATGAAATCTAGGCCCCACTGTTGAAAAGGAGCTTCAACAGTGATAGGTTGTAATGGTAAAGGAAGAAGTTTTCTTTTGCCTTCAAAAATATGGCACTTGTGACAGGAAACTATCATTTTATGGACATCCTGGAAGAGGGTGGGCCAGTAATAGCCATCTCTAAGGATTTTATTGGTTGTTGTTTTCCAGTAAAGATGGTCTCCACACTCTCCTTCATGGAATTCATGCTTGATCCTTTCTGCATCAACTTCAGGCAAACATTTAAGCAATAAACCATCAGCGTTTTTCCAAAATAAACATTCATTTAAAATGCAATAGCTCCTAGATTTCAACTTTAAAAACCTTGCCTTTGTTTTTGATAAATCAGGAGGAGCATTAAGATTTGCAAGCACATACAAGATATTAGTGTACCAAGGTGAGTTTTGAAACTTCTTTTCGCCAGTGGGAGCAGGTATTTCTTCCTGTTCATCCAAGGCATCTACCATGTTAATGTCAAGGGCTTGTAGATTAGATTCAGCCATTAGTTGAGCTAAGCCCTGACCTTTAATAAGTTTGGTTGGTCTGATTTCCAAATCATACTCTAATATAGCAGCAATCCATTTACCCCTCTTTCCATCTGGGTCTTGTGACAATATGTCTTTTACCACTATATTAGGTACATAGGCAATGATGTGGGAATGTATAATATACACCCTGAAGTCCTTTAAGGCCTTTACCAAAGCATAGGCATGTTTTTCCATTATGTTATATTTCAAGGGTGCATCCCTTAAAGCCTTGCTGAAAAAAGAAATGGGTTGTTCCTGTCCCTCTGGGTTTTTCTGCAACAGGACTGCAGCCATAGTATGCTCTGAGGCGAAGGAGAAAATAAGGAACTCTTTTGAAAAGTCTGGGCTGATTAGGACTGGTGCCCGGGTGAGTGCATGTTTTACCAGTTCGAAGGATTTTTTGGTTTCTACAGTCCACTTCACTCCTACTTCTTTCTTAAGCATATTAGTTATGTTTCTAAGGAGCTCTGCTAAGTTGGGAATAAACCTCCTCAAGAATTTAATCTTTCCAATAAAGGACTGCAATTCTTTTATGTTCCTTGGTTGACTAATCTGTAGTATTCCCTCAACTCTATTTGGATCTATTTTAATCCCTTCTTCTGATATGATATGGCCAAGAATTTTACCTTCCTGAAGGCCAAACACTGTCTTTTTGGGATTTAAAGATAACCCAAACCTTCTACACTTTTCAAGGAACTTTATTAAATGTTTTAGATTCTCTTCATCGGATTTGGAATAAACTGTTATATCATCAAGGTAAATTACAATGAAGTGCCCTATATCCTCTGAAAATGCAATGTCCATGGCACTTTGGAAGGTGGCCCCAGCATTCATTAATCCAAAAGGCATTTTCGCATACATGAAAGTGCCCCAAGGAGTGGTGAAAGTTGTCTTGAGTTGGTCATCTAGGAGTACTAAAACCTGGTTATACCCTGAAAAACCATCTAACAGAGAAATCCTCTTTGAACCAACTACCCTTTGTAGAATGTGTTCCATTTTGGGTAAAGGGTAATTGTCTTTTAGGGAGGCTCTGTTAAGGTTTTTGAAGTCAATGCACAATCTGATTTCTCCTGTCTTTTTCCTCACGGCTACAAGGTTAGAAACCCAATCTGAAAACCTCACAGGCACAATGATTCCTGCCTCATACATTTTCTTGATTTCCTTTTCTACTAGAGGCAGTTGTATTGGATTAATTCTACGCAGTTTTTTCTTAAAGGGTTTTTGGTTTTCTTTCAAAGGGATCTTGTGCTGGATGATTTTTGTATCATAGGCTTTCAAGTCTTCATAGCTCCAGGCAAACATATCGACAAACTCTTTAAATAGGTCAACGTATCTCTTTTTCATGTATGGTGGCAAGGACTTAGCCAATTTAATCATTTTTGGCTGATCCTCGGTGCCTATGTTGCATTCCTCAACCTATGACTCTGTGTATTCTACGGTGGGCTTCTTTGCTACATCGTTAAAATCAAAGAGGTCTTATAATGGTGCTAGCCCCATAGGTATATTCTTGTCCTTTGATGACAATACCTTAATGTCTTCATTTTCTGTGTCCTTGTATTGTTCAGTATGAGTGTCAAGTTTTTTATTTAACATGTTGATTTCTACGGGACCAGATGGTTTTTCTTCTTCAAGGGAATCTTTGTTTAGGCGATTTTCATCGGATTTGGAATCTGAATCAGATGACTCAAATTCATTCCTGCCCAGCAGAAAATCCTCTATCTGTTTGTCACCCTCAAAGACCTGCCAATATTTTTCATTATCTGGCACCGCTGGTCTAAACTTAATTTGAGTTGTACAGTGCTTGGTTCCAACTGGCGTTAAGAATTTTCTAGCCACAAAAGCTAAATTTTGTGCAGCAATATTTCTTTTTCTTGGAAAAAAAATCAATTTGGACTCCTCAAAAGTTTTTAAAAGGTCCATGACATCGTTTCGGTAAGCTCTAAGTCTGGGATGATTTGCGTTATATTCCCCATTGACTTGCTTAATGAATAGTTCTGAATCCCCATACACATTAATTCTTGTGGCTCCTAACTTTTTTGATAGTTGTAAGCCTAAGAGAAGGGATTCAGATTCTGTTATGTTATTTGAACACTGAAAGTTTAATTTGCAGCAAATGTTTTCTATGTGGTTGTTTTTAGTGTTGGTAATCCAGACACCTGCACCAGCATTGTTCTTAGTGCATGACCCATCAAAATACATACTCCACAGAGGACCATTTTCAGTTTCATCTTGGTTATTGTCCCCTTCAACCAACATGCTCAAGGGTTGTTGTGAAATCTCGGTACTTAGTTGTATTTGTTTCACCTTCTCGGGTTTGTCATGGAGCTGAACGTGAGGGGCAGTCTGTCGTTTGCCATCTTGGCTTTATTCATTCTGGTCGGTTGTTTCAACATGTTGTTCCAAAATTTCTCTCTCGTTTTCTTCCATATCTAGAACTACATTTATTTCTAGATTTGGGGTCTCTAACTGTGTATCTGAGTCACTGTGTTCTGGCTCTGACTGTTTTGTGGATTCATTATTGCAGAAGATAAATGAATCCAGGTCAGTATGGATAGAATAAATGGGAGAATTTTTTGGCCTTTCTGGGCTACTGACCATGAATTTCATGTGTGACTCTCTATATAGTCTTCTGAGTTGGCTAAAAACAGGAATAGTGGCATATGTCCCATCCATCTGTATGGTGCCTTGCAGCTTGGCACCCCATGATCTTGACAATAATATGCCATAATTAGGAGGCACATCTGCCACCACAACATCCATCACCATGCACTTGGCTGGGATTTGGGTCAAACTCACACAAAAGTCTTTGATCAGGCCAAGGCACTTTACTTTTTGAATCAAAAGAATATAAATCCTTGTAAGTTCTGGTTATTTCTAATCATAGCCTTTCCATTATCACCTTTTGCATAAGGTTGTGCGAGGCTCCAGAGTCGTGCATAGCATTATGCAGGATCTTGTCATGGACATTAAAACTCACGTAAAAGGGAGGTATAGGTCCCTCTTGATATATACCTTCAATCTTAGGACCAAAAATGAGCTCTGGCTGGTCATCATTAAGATTGACTGAGTCATTATTATCCTCAATATTTAAAGCCTTCAAAATTTGGGTCCTATATACATTCTGGGCAACTAACTCAGTCAAGGGAACAGAGATTCTGATCTTTGAAATTTCCTGCTCTAGTCTAAAAAGAATCTAGTTCTTTGATGAACTTGTCTCAGCCTTACTAGCGCCTACTCTATCAGCAACATCAACTTGCTGATTTTTTCTACTCGTTTTTGACAAAATGGTCTTAACAAGAGTACTCGCTAAAGTGGTAGTACTACTAATGTCTGCACTCTGTTTTTCTTTATTTTGAGTGCCTTTCTCTCTATCTCTATCAGAATTCACAGCTACTGTTTTATCCTTTTGTTTGATCATTTTAGGCTTGGTTGTAGTGCTATTTTGTGAATATTTGTTAGAGGTTTTGGTGTTGGGAGTTTGTTGACTGGTTTTGCTTCTAAGGTCATATTCTTTTTTAGGCTCTATGATGACATTTTCCATGTCCTGAAAATAACTTGCATTATCATGTTTGTTGTCATCATAAGGGGTATGAAAACCTTGTTCCTTATCAAAATGAATCTCAAAGTCATCATCATCTACTCCCAACATGTTGATATCGTCTTCCTCTGTTATCTCCTCTATTTCCTCAACCTCACTTATATAGTTTTGATGAAAGGGAGGAGTGATTTTTTGATCATCTTCCCTAGGTTTGTTTGGAGGTTGGTTCCTTCTAAAATTCTGATTCCGGTTCTGGTTCTTGTTTTGAGGAGCAGTTTGGTTTTGACTTGCTTGTGCTCTCTAAAGGATGCTTATTTTCTTCATCATCTCCTCCATCATTCTTTACATATTTGAGTTGGAAGTAGAAGGGAAGTTTTCCTCTCTAAAGGATACTCTCTTTTCAGTTTTCATTCTTGCTCTCTTCTCCATTAGGTTGACTTCCACAGAAAGAGCACCCTTTTTCATATATTCAAGAGTTTCAAAATCTCTCTCCCTCAACTAATAAGCCATCTCAGGATCGAACCCTTTAGGAAACTTGTTTAAAGCTGAGCCTTGTGGAGGTTTTAGTTCTGGGGAAAGTGCATTATACACACTATTGAATCTAGTGCAATAAGATTTCACACTTTCCCCAGTGTCTCTATGGAGGTTTTTATAGTCAAAAAGGACTTGGAGAGGGTTTTTCTTTACTTCCCATTTGTTTAAGAATGTTTGATGGAAGGCTTGCAGATCACGGATACTATGGAGGGTTAAACCTTTGAACCATTTCCTCACTTCTCCCCCTAATATCTGAGAAAATAACCTAAGTTTGACCGAATCATCATCAATTTAATTTCTGTCAAAGTAGTCATTCATCTTACCCACATGTTGTGATGCAGTTGTAGCATTGTTAGCATCATATAATGGAATTTTGGACTGATAGTCCTGTGGAAGATTGGCTAGTGGTACAGGAAGGACTAGGGGAGCATACCATGCAGCCATGGCAGGAGGTGGAGGTGGATTTACAAGAGGGATAGTGGGCTGAAGTGGGGTGGTTTGAACAAAGGATATAGGGTGAGAAAAAGTAGATGGACCAGGAATAGACTGCTGAGTTGATCTTGGATGAGGGGCACCTAAGTTGTGAAGAAAATGCAAATCAGGAGGTGTTGTCTCTCTGCTAACAAGATGTTCACTTGTTTCCGGGGATGATAGTGAAGACTCAGAATCTAACTGATCTAAATCATCGAGAGACCTAGTTCTAAATGGATTTACTAAGTCAACCTGAGATTGTTGTAGAGTTGAAAGATTTTCAGGGACAGAATTGGCTCTCAAGGGTGATCTGAAAATGGTTGACAAATTTATCTTAGGAGACTTCCTAAGGATACTTTCTGGGTTATCAACTATCTCAGGTGGATCAGGGTCAGGGTAGGCTCTAGTGTGAATCTTTCTAGAAGCCACTATGATGTGTTTTGAGGACCCAAAATAAACAAGACAAGTTCAACCAGGTATGACAATATTTAAGAGGTTAACTAGTCTCTTTACAAAAATCTTAATTCTACAGTCCTCTAACTGAGTTTGAATAATATTAATGACAAGGGTTCTTCCCAGTGGAGTCTTAAGGTTTGTTCAGGATTGTGGAGTCGCCAAGTGGAAGTTTTTATCTCTTTTCAGAGGTAAAATTTTTTATGGTCCACCACCATGTTTATTGGATACCAATCCGAAATATTTTTTAGGTTTTTCTGAGTTATTTTTCAGTTGTATGATTTTTAAGAGTATGCTAACTCTGTTTCAAAACTTAGCTATGGTTATGAGACAAAGACAGTCTACTCTTATGGCTAAGCCAGCTGATTTTTCAAGGTTAGATAAAGTCTTAAGAGAATCCTAGGGTTTACCTAGATTGTCACTAATTCAAACAAGTTTCATCATAAATACCATTGCTTGGTAGTGCTTGAAAACGCTACTTCTTACTCTCAAGGTTTTATGAAGTTTTTCTAGGGAACTCAAACCAGAGATTGACTAGGAGGGCATTCACCAGATATGTCACCCCTGTAAGAGGATGAGATCCGGAGGCTACCTGGCCCTTTCCAGACTCTGTCTAAGAGTATGGGAGAACACAACAAAGGTATAGGGTTTGGAGTCCCTAGTGGAGTCGCCAGAAATGTTAGGAATCTGTAATTTTAGCAGATTGGTAAGACTAAAACTGCAGAAGCAACATTATTTCAACCAACTTTGGGATTCTAGGATCTAGCCCTCCTGAATCCAAAGAGGGATCTCTCTATGAATGAGTTCAAAATATGTGATCTTTTAATAACTGAAAATTGTGATATTAGGCTAGTTATGAAGAGCTTGGATTTTGTTTTGTTTGTTTTGGTTGGGAAAGGACATGATGAAGGTGAAGGCAGTTTCAAAATGAAGGGTGAAGGTGTTTGCAAGTAAAGGAATGATTTGGCTGACAGAAAGGGAAAGACAGTTTTAACCCATTGGGCTATGGAGTCATAGGAGGATTTTAATTGGACAGCAAGGTTCAAGCAGGATCCATGGGGCAAGTCACTTATGTCAAAGGATCTCTTAAGGTGATTTTATGGAATGAAACAGATAGGAAATGAATAACAAACAAATGAAGGTATAGTGAAACAGCCTAAGATCAAATAAGTTATTTTAAACTATATTGCTTCAGCATGTACTTAACGAAAAACATGAGAGTATTCTGAGATCAGGTTAATACCTTTAAACTAGCCTAATTTGAAGTTATTTTAGTTAGAAAACATTAAAAGACAGTTGAACAGCTTAAGATCAGGTAAGTGCCTTCAGCATATTCAATAAGAAAAACATAAAAGTATTCTAAGATCAGGTTAGTGCCTTTAAACCAGCCTGCTTTGAGATAACTTTTAATTAGAAAACATTAGAAAAATAGTTGAAAAGCTTAAAGGCACTAACCTGATCTCATAATACTTTTATGTTTTCCTTATTGAATATGCTGAAATCATGGTAGTTTAAAGGCACTTACCTGTTTTCAACTGTAAGCTTTGAGATAATTTTAATTAGAAAACATTATAAAAACAGTTGAAAATCTTAAGATCAGGTAAGTGCCTTTAAACTACCCTGCTTTTAGCATATTCAATAAGGAAAACATAAAAGTATTCTAAGATCAGGTTAGTGCCTTTAAACCAGCCTGCTTTGAGATACTTCTAATTAGAAAACATTAGAAAAATATTTGAAAAGCTTAAGATCAGGTAAGTGCCTTTAAACTACCCTGCTTTCAGCATATTCAATAAGAAAACCACAGATAACAGTGACAAAGAGCAATTTAGATCAGGCAAGTTCCTTTAAACCAACCTACATTAATGTACTCTTCAAAGAGAACTTTCAAATGAAGAAAACATAGAAAATAAAGCTTCAGTAAGAGTAGGGTACTGTTGAGAGTAAATCCTAGCTCTAAGTTTGTTTCTCTTTATCAGAGAAAATGAATAGAATGAAAACATTAAGAAAAAATATCAATTGACAGTGAGGAACACATCACCATTGACACAAATCAGGATCCCATAAATCAGTAGCTTGTATTTGAGGTTTGAACCAGTTACAATCAGCAAACGCGGTGGGTCTTTACAACTTCAAACTTCTCAAATCAACTTATGTATCTTCAAGTTGCAAACAGGGCATTAGTAGCTTCTGAATAACTATTATATGCATTCAGATGTCTAGAGACCAACATTTTCTCATCTTCTACAGTAGTATTTATAGAAGAATGAAGAGGTGGGAGGATTTCCCAGGGGTCAAATATCATTAATTATGTGATCAATGCAATTCCTAGCCTTTGGAAACCAGGCAAGGCATAAGGTCGGAGTGTAATCGTTTATAACTCTGCTTCATAACTTTGTTTGTGTCTTTCGAGGCCTAATGATTGAAAAGATTTGCTTCTAGACTGTTATTTAACCTTTAAAATAGTTCTGCTGACAATTTGGAGATAAGACCCTTGATTAGTATTATTTGTTCGGCAACCTTTGATTTTCTGTGAGGCTGTAGGTGCCTGATCAATAAATTTAGCTTCTGATTGAATATTTTGAGGCACAGATGGCGTTGTGATAACTAAAGGGATCAATTTGCCTCATTTTGTGGCAGTGGAGGCGTTCCTATTGACAAGACCCTTTAGATCTTCTTTATCTTGTGTTTTGAATCAGGGATTAGGATTTTGATAAGCATCTTAGGCGTAATCCCCACGAATCTGTCCTTTAATCCTCTGTCCTGGTAAATTCTGGTCTTCTGCGCTGATACTCTTTCACTGTGTTAAATCCATGGTTTTTGCTGATACGCATGGTTGGGCAAGGTTATGTGGCATCAGTACTTGGATAAACACCGATGAAACGTGAAATTAGAAACCTGCGAATGATTCCCGATGAATCGAAGGCAAGAGGATCGTCACCCTCAACCTGCGAATTTTCCTCAGTATGGCGGAAAAAACCTTAAACCCTGCAAAATAAAAATGAAAGTTATAAAATCCTGCGTTTATAGTTTGATTGCTTCAGAGGACTTGTGGAAGGAGCATGGCCATTGGATGGCATCATTCAATGGCCAGGATTGATTGGGATGGATCGTGGAACGGGCGGAGGAAGATTGAATCTGAGTCGTCAATCGCGCAGAGATCGACGATCGGGAGCAGAAGTTGAAAGTCAAATGGAGAGGTCGGGCGATGAATTGTGGGCCGTCGATCTGCAGATCAGATCGACGGAGAAGGCGTCGTTGCCGCATGTACGATAGCTCGGTTATTGTGTGTGCATCTTTGTTAACCATCGGTCAGCTTTTGGCAAGCGATCACCATTGGATGAGTGGGCCCAGATCGGACGGCGCACAGCAATATCGCTGGGCGTCCTGGTCTAAACAATAATGCACAATGGACGGTGGTTTCTGGAACAATGTCTAGGATGCGTGTCACGCGTTGTGTGGAATCGCTAGCCATCGGGAAAAAACCGCCCTTTGCTCGAAGGCGATGCGATGAAAACCATATGGTTTTGGGAAAACAGTGCACGGCTGGCGAGGTCCACCGGGTTTGATGGATTCTGCACCATCGGATCTGTGGATTAGATCAACGGTGCGAAGTGGCTGAAATTTCGCGCCGGCAAAAATAATATAACGTAGTTTTAAAACCCAAAGTTTCGAATAACATAAGGTTTTTATGCTTTGGGTGGAGAAATATTATTTTAAAACGGATAAGCGCCTGACAGACTCGGCGTCTGGTTCTGGCACCAGGGCGCATGGATGAAAAGGGTGAGAGACTTAGCCTAAGGGGGCTTAAGCCCAATACATAGAAAATATGCATTTTAATGGTTTTTCAAGGATTTTGAAAGGGATTTGAGGTTTTCGATAAGGTCAAGAGAG
This sequence comes from Pinus albicaulis, assembly GCA_034641835.2. Taxonomy (NCBI): domain Eukaryota; kingdom Viridiplantae; phylum Streptophyta; class Pinopsida; order Pinales; family Pinaceae; genus Pinus; species Pinus albicaulis. The sequence continues at coordinate 1,159,015,759 of CM076574.1, forward strand.
AGTCTTAAAACCTTATCAAGGGTTTTTATGAAGTGGAAAGGGGAGAAACTAAAAAAATGAGGGGTGTTCATGGGAAATGGAGGGATAGGACGAAAAGGTTAGTTTTTGAAGAGGAGGAAGGGAAATGGAAAACAAAGGAAAATGATGGGAAAGGATGAAGGTTAGTTTCTGAGTGGGGGAAGGGGAGAGAAGGGGATTTTGCAACATTCTTTCTCATATAATTTTGAGCAGAATTTCCTGGGCTTGAAATGGGAACAACAACAAAGATTGAAACAAGGGTATGATGTCTTCCATAGGCTTCAAGAGATACACTTTTCTGCAATGAAACTGTTCCTTGAAGGCTAAACAATATTTTGGCCACATTTTGATAGAAAAATTTTTATAGGTGGCCAACAGAAGAGAAGGAAGAAATTCTTCAAATATTGCATGATATGGAGAGGCAAATCCATCAATTCCAAGAGGCTTTGACCAAGAAAATGCATGAGGAAGAGGTAATCCATGCTAACTTGTCTTCAGTTTCCTCATTAGAAAGATGTGTTTGTTCTTTCGAAAAACATACGAGAGGTATAGGGTCCAAATTAATGATTAAAATGGGCTATGAAGGCAAAGGATTAGGCAAGCATGCATAAGGCATGGTTGATCCCATTTCGGTTAACGACCCAAGAATATTGGTCTTGGTTATGTGCAATTTAATGGCGAAGACTCCAAAGCCATGAAGGCATGTGAGGCTATTTCAAAGAGAACTTTTATTCCAAGTTCTAAGATGCAAATATGTCAAATTTGTTTTAAAGATGATTGCCTTTGCTTTAAGCCTTTGTTGCAGCAAGAAGATGGTAAACATGCAACTTATGGTGAGCATGCAAGTTCATACAGTTTTCAAGACAAGAATGATGATGTTAGTCTACAAATTAAAGTTGAAGCCTCTACTAGTTCATCTCCTAAAGAAGGAAAAAAGGATGAACATTCAAAGAAGTACAAGAGGTATAAATATTCTCATGATAAATTTGATTGTGTTTCTACAAAGCATGATAATTTTACATGCTTAAATGGAAGAAAGATTTGTTGTACATATTGTGGTGGATTTAACCATGTTATTTCGAGATGCTGGATGACGAAGAAAGCATAAAAGAAGTAGATGAGGCAAAGACAACTTTCTAAGAAGGTGCATAAGTTTTTCACATATTTCCAAAAGAAGGGACATGTTGTCTCTCATTGTTGGACTTTGCATCCAACTAGTCATCCAAATCACATGCAGCAAGAGGACAAAAAGATTGGCACAAGTGGAACTAAGGATTCCATTATCGATGTGAAAATGGAAGATTCACATGAAGAAGTGTTGCAGTAGAAAAAATCTCCATGGAGGTGGCTTGGAAAGAAGTGGATGGACTTCTTAACACAGTAATAAATACTCCTTTGTACATATGCACATTTCTGTTGTATGCATGTATTTCTGTTAAAAATTTTGATGCAAGATTGCATATAAATGCGGTTCAGTTGAAGGAATTTCTTTGTTGTTGAAAAAAAATTTCGTGGAGCTGTAAAAGATGAGTATGATACTCACTTATATTGCAGCAATAAATTTTATTTCAGCTCTTATAATCACCCACATGTTTTTTGGATTATGTACTTGTTGGTACTTGAAAGGAAGAGTTGAAGGTGTACATGTGCATGGAAGTTGTATGTGTAAATAGCGAACTGTAAATAGGTTCATTGTACATTGATACATGCACATGTGGTTTTCAAGATGTATCATGTTGTTTATTGGCTCGTTTCGATTGTTTCGCACATGTTTGTCGACTTGTGTCGATTGTGTTGCACACTTTTTACATTGATTTTGTTTCAATTGTATAGCATATTTTATGAAGACTTGTTGTTGATGTCGCATGTTGCACGACTTATGTTTGACCCACCTTGGATCATTGATCAAGGCAGCAATGTTTAGATTCCTTCTGCAAATTTTTCACGAGAAATTTTCTAAGAGAGTGCAAGAAAGACAGTTCTTGACAGGAGGACAAGTGCATCGAGGAAGGGAAGTGTGAATTCATTTCTAGTTGTGGTTCAAAGTCACTAGCAATGCAGGGAAAGTGTTTGGAGGCTGAAGAGAAGAGGGTGCAATATTATTATTCACTGTACAGATTAGTTTCAATAGTCAAAGAGATCTTTTGGGTCCAAAAGCTTCTCATTTGGGAGGTGTGATCAAAACTGGATCAAGGACCTGAGGATTAGCTCAAAATTCAAAGTTACAGGATTGGGTTGAAACCAAGATGGTTGCATAGGTCTCATCTTCCTGATTCTGGTGTTAGAAATGGTTCGAAAACTAGAAAAAGTATGAAGAATTTATTGCACTTTGAATTCCAAGTGGGTCCGACGAAGCACGGAGGGGCCAACCCTCCTCCCATGGAACCTCATCATATGACCAGTGTGGGAGCTTAATGTTAAGAGTGCTTAAGCAGCCTAATCTCAAGTTTAATATTTAATTAAGCTTCAGTTAATTTGAGTTTAATATGGGGGAGATTCTAGAGGCACTCCCAAATTTAGGCGGACTTCCACTTTTAGTGGAGTTAATTGGCATTTTCCCCACATTTAATTGAGGAAATTGGGGAAAAGTTGTTTTGGTCATAACTCTCTCATTATTGAACCAAATTGGATGAAATTTTATTCAATTTTTGGGTCTCTTCGACCTCCTGAACACTTTGGGGATAGGTTTCAGGTCGAAAGGAGGTGATCTTCAGCAGCCTTTTCTTTAGGGAAGATGAAGGAGCCATCAAGGCCACCATGAGACAAATTCAGTTTGAAGCCTAGCCAAGGGAGCTAGAGTCCTTTTCCAGAGTTCCAATAGTCTAAATGGGATAATTTAGATGTTATGAGTCTGATGAAATATTTTTTAGAGCCTTTAGAGAACTTTTGAAGGCAAAAAAGCTTCAGTAAAGTTCCAGGGGTCATTAGTGCCAGCTTTTGCCAGCAGTAGTGCAGGGATTAGAAAGAGTTGTTTGAGACCATTTGCAGTGAACCAGTGGTCATTATTGACTGAAAAACTCATTATAAATATATCTACAGAAGTTTCAGCAAGTGTTAAATACTTTTAGAGGTCTAAAACTCAGCAAAGAAGTTTTCCTTAACCCTAGTGCTAGGGGGTGCTGAAAGGTGATTGAGGCAAAATCGGAGCAACCAAAGGTTATTTTTGATGAACCAAAACTCTATCTTGACTATTTCTGTCATTTTGGAACCAATGGAAGTGGTTTCAGAAAATTTTGTCAATCTCTAGAGCTCAAAAAGCTGATGTGAAGTTCTGGGCAGCCATGGGCAAACCGTGGAGGATAGCCTATTTAGGGAATGCAGTGCTCAATTTGAGAAATTTATCAGTTGATATTTGATTTATGATGTGTATTGGATACAAAAGGTGTGGTTTAAGTGAGAAACAAAATTCTGAGAGATTTTGTGCCATTTAGAAGCTCATAGTAGCTTAGTGCACTGACAGAAGGAATCATGTCAACAAGAGCCTAAAGCTGTTTTTAGAGTTTGGACAGAAATTTGAGGGATATTCATGGTATTTTCAGTCCTTTGGATCATTGTTGTATTCATTGGAATTAATTATTTACTTTGTAAAAAAAACTTACCATAATCACAAAGAGCTGAGTCATGATGACAAAGCTTAAAGGAGACGTAGCCCACGAGATTTCGGGTGAAATCCTAGATTAAAATTGTTGTTGTGTTTGAATGATTATTTGTTGCATTATGTTGTTGTCATACATGTTAAATTATAGCAAGAACAAATAAAGTTAAGGCACATAAACAATAAAAATTCATACACCACTTTCAAGTAAATAATTCCACAAAATTGTCAAGTACAAGCCAGATCATTTTAATTTAAACTGAGTGGTAGCTTCTTGAAATACATACAAGTTATCCAAACCATTTTCAGATCACTCCTGGTGAACCAAGAATTACGGGCAGGCAATCTCCTGAATGTTGCGTTAGGTGTATCACAATTTACAAGACGGTCAACTCAGTTCACTATGGATGGATAGAAACCTAAATTTTTCCTCCCAAATATACCCAAAGGTACGTGGAGGCCCAAGTCTGTATTAGTGCTATCTAATGTGAAACCACATAGTGATAGCACCCCTTTATATTTTACGTACTATAACATCGCCCGATATACCCGAAGGTACATCGATGAGCTACGATATACTTACGTACGTGGAGTGAGGTATAACACTCGAAATGTATCACAGTCAATTAACTAAAGCTACTATGTTTAACGACATCAGAACACGTCTCTAGCCTAGACCTTCTAAATGTTATTGATATGGTTCCAATGTTTTTTTAGGTACATTGATGTAAATTTTAATTTGATCTTGTTTATCAATTTTCCTTTCAAGGTTCACCATGATGATGTGATGGAAATTCCTAAAATGAAAATTAAAATAATAAGAAAACTTTTCAATTTTAAATTTTCCAATGAAAATCATAGCTACTAAAGGGAAAGAGCATTCAATTTTGAGAGAAAACAACAAAGATCACAAACTAATATGCAACTTTCCTAACTTTTTCCTATGCAAAACACACAATTCACTATATGAAAATGCAGGTTTTTCTTTTCAGTCCCCTTAATTTGAATGCAAAAATGAAACTATATGCATCAAATCAACAAAAAACAAATGCTTATTCTTTGAGAAAAGAGGAATTTAACAACAATTTCTCTTTTAGGAAAAATGAAGAATGGAACTACAATTTTTCCTACAGGAAACAAATAATTTAATGATAATTTCCTTTACGAAAACAAATGGATATAATGCATAAATAAAATAAAGAAAAACACTTAAAGAGACATTGAACAAACTTACTTTTCAAAGGAGGAAGAATCGGGCAAATTCACTGGTCTCTATGAAGTATCCAAATTCCCTTTGAATTTACTCAGACAATTCAAAGGGAATTTGGTTGGCTAAGGGGGAAATGCAGCCTCTAAGGGGAGACAATGCGTTGCAATGCACCCCTAAGTGGGAGACAGTGCACTGTCTTAACCAACAGTGCGTTGGGCACAACAGAGATTCAAAATTCAAGCTACATAACACACTTATAATGAAATTATTTGATTCAAAAGTATAATAACTGAAATTAGATGCTATTGGGTGGATAAGAAAAGGAAAAAACACCAGGAATGATAGGAACTCCCCATTGGATTCACCAATTTGTTATGCAGAATCATGATCTACAGATAAATCAAATTCCCTAAATGTGGTGCTATGCATTTAGAACAAAAGATTAAAGACTTTGCAGTCACTTTCTCTAAGAGTAAATAGACACACAGAAAGATAGAAGTACCTACTTGTGATCCAAGTGTTGCCTATTCTCCTTTTGTCGCTTTTTTTGTAGCTCCAATCCAAGTTAGATCACTGGATTGATTCCTACAAGTATAAATAAAGAACAACAAAAATATTGCAATATACATATTTCTATTTATATTAATCATTTAAATCGATTGAAAATGAAACATATATATCAGTTAAGAGCCCATCATATGAGAAATAGAAACATAAACAGATACATATATGGGAAAATGAACAAAATTTTTTATTAATGAGTAGAAGGGGGAGGTTACAACCAATGATCGATTTCATGTCACCAGCTCCAGCATCATCCCAACCTCATCACAATCAACATCTCACCAGCAGCATATCATTTCTATCACTCTCTCAATTTAGAATCCAATAAAATTTATTTACCAAAATTATTTTCTCCTTAGCACTAAGATCTGTGCTCAATTGATAGGGAAACTTATGGTAGTTTCTTAATCAATGACTTTCTAATAATAGGCAAGACATGTTCCCAATCTCAGAGGTGGTAGATGGACACTTGGATTCAAATTTTTACACATATAGACTCTTCTAAAAGGCACTAGCCATGTGGAGATTCCAAAACAATGAGAATTTCACTCCCATTTGACCAACACACCCTTGAATGTTGGGAAATGCATTGCAGTGTACCCTTGAATGGATGGAGCTACATATGCAACGCATTTAGTCCATTGAGAGGCAGCGTTGGTGAGCTCATAAGTGATATAACATATACTTCAAACCTTGGAAACCTTGCAATAGAAGTCATGAATGGTTTGTTCTTGTCTTAAGGCATGTAGCAACTGGGATGATAGACCCGATTTCATTGGTCCTAGGGATGATGTCCATTTTGACTATATCATGGGGAATGATGCCCAATTTGACCTATAACAACTACTATGGACTGTGCTTCCACATAATTTCGAGTATATTTTGGAAGTCTGCCATAGGTTTCTACCCTTTCCATAGGTAACTGAGTCATCCCCCTTCTATATTGTGATACACCGAACACAACATTCAGGGATATTTCCTACACATATGTTAATTCCTTGGTTCACCAAGGTGTATATTACAGCTCACGGTTTCTTGGTAAACCTTTATGCCTATATTACCCATTTTTTATTTACTTTTTGTTGTTAATTTCTAAAATCAATTAATTGACCGTGGAACAACATCCTCTTCGTGGAACAACTCCTTAGTGGATCTTAGGTTGAGACTAATGAAAAAAATTCTTGATTCCACCAATAAAGTAAATCCCTCTGAAGGGAGTCTTGGTCCTTTTCCTCCTTTTGGAAATATTGGTGACCTTATATGGCAATGGTTTCCCTTACGGAATTCACCATTGGTTTTCCAGTTTGGCTGTCTTCAACCACTATGGTTACGAATGTCCAAAATACTCCTCAACCAAGATATCCTCCACCTAAATAGTATCAACCTCAAGTTGATCCTAAATTTGGCCCTTTTCCTTCTTCACATGTTGTTTCTTCATCCATTTCTTCCTCATCGCCTGGTGAAAGTCTTGATTCTAGTAACTAGTAAGCTAAAAATATGAAGAAGAGAAAAAAGAAGAAGAAGCAAAATAAGGAAGGACAAACCAAGCAGACATTGATATTGATGTAGCTATTATGGAGGAACCATCCAATCAGCCTCACAAATTTAAATTACCTTGCAAGCTTTGTAAGGGTGACCACCTTCTTAGATATTTTCTTGGTATTCCCAATATATTATCATAATGGTCTACTGACTCACATCAACCTTGGTGATCAGCCTTTGGAGATCATGATGGTTATAAATCATCTTCTACTGATAGTGAGGTCCATGGGAAAAGGGGTAATGTCAAGTTTCCCTATAATTTATGTGAAGGGAATCATCTTATTCAGCTTTTTCCTTATATTTATGAAGCCTCAAAAGTGTTGTAAAACCTTACAACTTCACATCGCCGACTTCCAGCTCGTTACTGAAATATTTATCCCAATCCTCCACTAGTTGATGAAGTGATTGATCAGAATATGAATCTAGTCAATCCCACTCTTTGAATTTGAATCCCATGAGTCTGTTCCCAACCAACCATTGGTTGAGAAAATGGTTGAATCGATTCCACCTTTAGTTGATCATACCTTTCCCATAGAGAATGAATTTCATACCACTCAGGTTCTTGTTTCTTCAGATTCCAATTAACTAGGGGGAAATACACCCCTTCCCACGATACAGGGGTACACTCCTCCTATTCCTACATCAAAAGGGGGAAATTCTCCCATTCTACGACACCCCCTTTAAGTAGTATGGTCACTTCCTTTGATTGGAGTTCACTGGAAGGATATCATCTTCCTCCTTATGTGCCTTTCCAGAACATATTATAGGCTTATAATATGAACTTACCTGGCACAATCATAGATGAAGTGACATCTGTTATTATTTTGTCTTAAACTACTTGGAAAGATTTCAGTTCTCCATAGATTGTTCTCGTTACCCAGAATCTATTGGCTTTTAACAGAGGAACCAATTGATCGTTAGGGCTATTATTTTGGGAGGAAAGATTGTCTATATCAATGTGATGGTAGTCCAAGGCCCTTTGGATATTAATTCACTCCTCGGGCATGACCATGTTTATGTCATGGGAGCTCAAGTCTCTTCACTCTTTCGTGTGATGTATTTTCCACATGAAAGAATAATCGGGACCATTTACAACCTTTCATTCACTAGTCCTAATTCGATTGCCAATCAACCAACATCCCTAAATCATCTTACATGCAAGTAGTATCTCCCCTACCACAAATTAATTATGTGGAAACCCATTTCATTCCTATGTCAACTGATGATATAATGCATCATGTATTGGGGGAATTGGAGCCTCATATTTCCATTAGATCCCTTGATATGCATCCCTTGTAGAGTTTTGTTCTCCCATCTGATGAGAACCTCTTGGAAGACATGACCTCTTATGGGCCATGATCAAGGTTCCTGGAGTAGAGTTCCTTTTCTTCTGTCAAGCTCCTTAAAAATTGAAACAAGGTTTTCGAAGAAAAGTTACTTTTCTTGTGTTAAGCTCCTTAAAAAATGAAACAAGGTTTTTCGAGCACCGTTATTTTTCTTGTGTCAAGCTTGTTTAAAAATGAAACAAGGTCCCATGAGCATAGTTATTTTACTATGTCAAGCTCGTTAAAAAATGAAACATATCTCCCTTTCTAATTCGAGTCTTATATTAGATCTTGTAAATTTACAGTCGAGTCTTACACTCGATCTCGTAAATGAACCTTTATTCCATCCACCCATTAACTATTTGTCTACTTAGGTGAATGAAATGAAGCTTCGAAGGCATGTACCTTGATTGATTCATTATGCTGGGGGCATGCAAACTTATTCCAAGCATAGTTTTTGTTTGTTTCAAGCTTGTGTAAAAAGGAAACCAATTTCAAGCATAGTTTCCCATGTTTCAATATTTTGTAAAAATGAACCATTCCCATTGTACCTCTCATGATTTCCATTTTTATCAAACAGTTTTTTCGAAACTTTCCTTGGATTTCTCTTTCCATCGTCACCATCTGCTTGATTGATCATAAAATTTCACTTGGTTCTTTCACCCTTTCCTAAGGAACAACTACGATGAGTGGTGTTATTAGCTTGCCTCTTGACCTCTATGTGTTTTGTGCAGTTCCATCATTACCAGAACTAGTTTCTACCCTTTATACCACACGTTCCTATAGGATGAGTCCTCTTTTAGCTCTTTTTCGGACTCCCAAAATATGAAAATATTGCAGAGCACTTTTCTTTTCAAACTCATACAAGTAAATGAAAATATGTTTACTAAGTATAAGTTTAACCCTTTTTTGGAATAAGATATACTATTTACGAAAAAATAATACCTTAGTTGAACATGGATAAGAGGTTTTTTCTAGTATTTTTTTCTACCTTTTCGAACTCAAGAGACTATCTATGAAAAGGAACATTCGGAGTTTTCTTTTTCACCTCTTTTCAAAACTCTCTAACCATGAAAAATATGGCAAGTTTAACCTTCATTGGACTCATTAAAACATCAAAAAATGATGGAATTATCAAACATGACAAGTTCAAACCACTCCTTCTCAGTGTTCATTAAATATACTCGGAGGGATTCATCCTAAGGATGAACTTATAGATCAAGCTTATGTTTTACTCCTCAAGCTTGTTAAAAAATAAAGAGGTATTGACCAGTTTGGTTGGGGAAATTGGGAAAATAAGGTGCTCCATTTCTAATGGCAGTGAGACGCTCTAGAACATGACACTTTTCCACTTCATCTTCGTGGTTGTTGGGTTGGGTAATCTTCTTGTATTTCAGTTCATTATACCTTTTCAGAGCCTCTATTTCGGTTTTGGGTCAATGCTTCCAACTCCATTCAGTTTCGTCAGTGTGTTCAATAGAATTCATTCAATCGATATTTGTTACAATACTCTTAAGCCTTCATTCCATGTTTTCCTTTCCTGATCTAGTTTCGTATCAGCATCATTCTGTCTCATCATGATACTCATTTCATGTCATTGATGGGGGATGTATAAATTATAAAAACATATGTATATCAGTGGATTCAATCCGATCAAACAATGTACTAAATCTAGATACTAAAACGCTTCTACAAATCAATTGCGGAAATTAAACATAATCGCCAATCACGTGAAGCAAAGAAAGAATCAAATTAAACCACAACAAAAATAATTTCCTAGGGAAATCTTGCTTCTCAAAACCCCTCTATCTTCTATTGCATATTAACCATGGAAACATGAAACAATTACAATGCACTCTTCTCACAATAGTCTCATGCACTCTGCTAACTGTCTCACATTGTCTTGGACAAAACTAGCCAACACTTAGCCAATTATCAGCCTCTAAACAACCTGCCTTTCTTGCGCAATTCCTGATGAATGAAATCCCTATTATTTAGGAATTTTGGCCTTCCTAAACTGCACAAGGATCATGGGCACTCCTATGGTGTTTTAACTGCATCTGGGCAGTATGCTAATATCACAAATGATAGTCATTAGGAGAATTTTGAGGTCTAAAATGGGCCTCCTAAGGAAAATGTACAATCAAAATTAACTTTTTGAGAACTAACCACATTTTAGTGGATGACATCACCCCTAATGGTTGATGTGGCATTGCTTTAGTTAAAGGTATTTGCTTGTCACATTCTCAATGGTGGATAAAAGCTCATGGTTAACCATGGTAGTGCTCTAAGTACTTTTAAAGTCAAAGTAAAGTACTCATAATAAATGTCATTTCATATTTCTTGAAAGAAACAATGCATATCCCTATACATTTATTATATTATATTATATTATTTTTATATAGTGTATTAATTACATGTTATTATACAATTTAAATAATATAAATTTTAACTAATAGCATATAATATAATTAAGAATTTATAAATTTGTATTTATATTTTATTTTAAGTTATTTAAGTACAAAGGAAAAATGCATTAGTTGTTCAATGATAATGATTTTTTCTTAAAAATCTCATTCTTATTTATAGTCACATCAATACAGTTTTTTATTGATTTTATTTTGGTACAACTTTTGAATTGAATTTAACTATGGTTACATGGATTGTGGTGAAAAAAGTGAATTGCAAATTCATAAATATCATTTTATTGGTCTAACTATTATTTTATTATTTCCTTAGGAGGCCCATTTTAGACCTCAAAATTCTCCTAATGTAACTTCCCTTTAACCTTTGTCTCAACTGGGTCTCCACTAGAACTGGCATGCATGTAGCTATTAATAGTAAATAATTAGTTGCATGGAAGATCACTGCATATCAATAAAATTTGATTTAATTCACTTGATCTCTCACTAGTGCAACAAACAATCACAACTAGTTCAACTGACTTTAACTCACCTAACTGAGCTAACCAATTACTCATGCATTAAACTCATGCACTTAACTGCAACTTGAACTCTAAAACACATAGAATCACTCTGCATGCCTCACCAACTACCCTCAACTCAAATTCCATGAGCTAATTGAGTTCATCGCACTCATTTAACTATTACAAGTTATTATGAGATAAGATTACATTTTATTTTCCACTTTAATTAAGGGATAATTAAATTTGACACATATCCAATTTATTAAATAAATTGAATTTCATACTAAGGTATCACTAGGACCCATCACTACATGACCTGTGGTCCCACAATAGTGTAGGTGTTGTCATGTTATTTCTGGATGCCAATTTCACTGTTTCTTGTTTCAAACTGCAACACTCCCTCTCAACAAGAAAGGAATGACCTTGCCTGCAACATGCAACTCTTGCATGCGACATGAAACTCTTGCATGCAACACTTCTCTAGTGTTTCTCACACATGAAACTCTTGCGTGCAACACTTCTCTAATGTATCTCACACATACAACCTTTTCATGCAACACTTCTCTCGTGTTTCTCGCACATGCAACACTTCTGAAACTTTATAGCCTCCAAAAAAATGAATCAGTATAATGCATCTGTCATCAGATTTTTCTCACTATTGGTACCTACTGCACATGTCTACTGGATTCTCTGCGTTGTTGACATATGCATCCATGCACTCTGCACTATTGCCAACTTTGATCTGCGCTTCAGTATCCGACACTTGTCACTCTGATTTCTATCCTCCTGACATCTGACTGCATCAATCTAACTAATCCTACTACTTATGTACTATGGGCTCCTCATAGCCAAGTTCGATCCATGAGATGCACCATCTCAATGAACCCTGCCCAAATTTCTTCTTGGGATTAATTTTTCACATCGCCCCAACTCACACCTGGAGGTATAGTTGCATGCACTCCCTCTGCCCATCTGGCTTGAAATTTCTTTGCTTGAGTGGTTTCTGCCACTCAATGATCCTCCACATGTGGCTTCTCCACATCTTGAGGTTCATTCTTTGGAACCAAGAGTTCCTCATCCACATGCAAATCAAGCTGCCTCTTAGGGAAAATCACATGGCTTTCTAACACTTCCCCATGGTACATCCCTTACATGTGTCTATCTATGTAAGAGTACCCTTTGGAATCCCCGTAGAAATCTGCTACATGACCTTCAAAGTTCCATGGTGTAACTCGCCCTCATCCCGGCTCACCACTTTTTCTACTTTACCCATCAATGTTGCGTAGCCATATACATCAATTTTATAGAGATTCTTCACACGAATCCCAATATTCTTGGCTTGTCTTGTGGCTTTGTGTTGAAGGAAAGCTTTCGCTTCATTGAAAACAACATCATAGCCTTTATCCTCCAATATTGTGACTGAAACTAAATTTTTCTTCAAGCCTGGTACATGCATTACATATTTTAATAAAAATGGTTTGCTCAACTATCTCTAGAAAGTAACTGTACCAATCCCAATAGCATTATACCTTCCATCGTCATCCACTTCGATATGCATCTAGAGGTCCTTCTCCTCCAAGCTACTGAAAAGTTCTTTGTCTCTCGCCATGTGGAAATATGCACCACTATCCAAGTACCACCCTGATCTCATCGCACTTGAAACCATGCATACGATCAGCAAGAACTCCAAATCAAATTTCGAGGACAAAGCCTCACCAGCTACAGATCCTGAAGACTTCTTGTTCTTCTTCTTTTTCGGACAATTAGTGGCAAAATTTCCATGCTCGTGACAGTGAAAACACTTCACTCTAGACATGTCTCGCTCCTTGCCTTCTTTTCCAGACTTAGATTTGGAATATGATTTCTTTCCCTTCCCCTTATTCACCTTACCAACCAAGGCACAATTTTCTTCATCATCTGCCTTAGATGAAGATCCATCCTTGGTATTCTGCTTGAATTCTTCTTTCACCAAATCCGACCAAAGTCGTTCCCAATCTAGAAGCTTCTCCCTCCCATTGACAGAGTCCTGATAACTATGCCAACTCTTGGGAAGGTATATAAGAACTAGGCTCACCAAGTCATCATCTGCGACAGTAATTCCTACACTCTCAAGTTCATCTTAACATTGGAAAAACTTGGTCAAGTATACTAGAATAGTGTCGCCTTTCTCCATTTTGATTTTCCCAAGATTGTCCTTCAGTGCCAATTTTCTATGATCATTTTTTCTCTAAAACAGATCTGTCAAAGCCTTCCACCTTTCATATGGAGTCGCTTTTCTAGGGATACTTGAGACAATGTGGTCTTGTACTCCCTCCAGTAATATCCTCCTCGCCCTTGCAACCTTCTTTTTCCAAGCATCACGATTTGCGACATCTGTTGTAGCGGGTTTGGGAATGTCATTATCAATGAATTATTTCAACCTATTTTCCTCTAGCACTACCTCCATCCTATATTTCCACACAATATAATTAGATATGCCCTCGATTGCATACTCCAATCTCAAGCCATTGAAATCCATTTCGATCTTGATCCACCTGTCGCACCAAGAATAGTTTTGCAAATCCAAATTCTATTCAGTCGCAAACTCAGCTTCTCCTCCACTATAGTGACCTCCTGTGCTATGATACCATGTAGAAATTATACAAACATATCTATATCAATGGATTCAATCCAATTTAATAATGTATTAAAGCTAGATACCGAATCGCTTCTACAAATAAATTGCGGAAATTAAACACAATCACCAATCACATGAAGCAAAGAAAGAATCAAATCAAACCACAACACAGATAATTTCCTGGGGAAAGCTTGATACTCAAAACCCCTCTATATTCTATTGTATATTAACTATGGAATCATGAAACAATTACAATGCACTCTTCTCACAAGAGTCTCCTGCACTTTGCTAACTATCTCACACTATCTTGGAAAAAACTAGCCACTACTTAGCCAATTCTCATCCTCTAAACAACCTGCCTTGCTTGGAAATTCATGATGAATGAAATCCATATTGTTTAGGAATTTTGGCCTTCCTAAACTGCACAAGGATCATGGGCACTCCTGTGGTGTTTTAACTGCATCTGGACAGTCTGCTAATATCACAACTGATAGTTAACTTTCCTCTAACCTTTGTCTCAACTGGGTCTCCACTAGAACTCGCATGCAGATAGCTATTAATATTAAATCATTAGTTTCATGGAAGATCACTGAATGTGAATTAAATTTGATTTATTTCACTTGATCTCTCACTAGTGCAACATGGTGAGCCCTGGTATTGCACCATGAGTGCTACAACTCCCAGGGGCTTCCCTACTTTACTTTATCAACCTGGGGTTTGTACAAACTTGGAAGTGACAGTGTTATATACACAGCAGATGCATTTTGTTCATGTCATCCTCCTCTACTTTACAAAATGGTTCTATTTCTAAGGGTTCTCTGTGAATTCTATCACACTTCAATGAAACTAAACTAAGTTACATAAAGGAAATGACAGAAAGGAAACTAATTAAGTTGCTGAAAATAAATGGCAAGAAAGAAACCACGCTGCATTGCAAAAAGGAAATGACAAAAAAAGAAACTAAACTAAATTGCATTGAGCTGGCCAACAGGGAAAATTTTAAGGATGGAAGTTTATCTTAAAGTTTAGAAACCTTGGCAAATCTTACTAGTCCCTAATATGAAAATTGTAAATTTTTTTGTGATATAATTGTAAAAATATTTAAATTTTCAATGATTTTATATTAGTTGATATAATATTTTGGCTATTTTTGAAGTAAAATAATGACGTAATATAAAATTTGGGCGAATCATTTTAGAAAAAAATGGAAATTAGCGAATCATTTTTTTGGGAAAAACATGGAAAATTAGCCCACCTGCGAATATTAACCCCTAAAATTTTCCCTGTTGGACAAACAACTAAACACACTCTACTTATCCTATGATCTATCTACCATGCTTCTAACCATGCAGCTATTCATATCTAATTCTAACTGAAAAAGTGTTGATTGAAGTTCAGAGGAAAAAGGGCCAAAGGTGCTCATGGAAGGCTTAAATGCATGAAACAAGGCTTAGAGGAGTGAAAATGGTGTTTGGACCTTTTTAAAGTGCATAATATCGCAAAAATACTTTAGAGTGGGAGACTTTGGAAAGCACAGGTTTAAACCGAATTAAGACTTTATGATAGTGCAAAAGGCTTTGGAGTGGAATAACTTGAAATATGCGCTATGGAGGTGGGACCGATATTGCAATCATGACATTACGAAGTTGGAGTAGTAAGCGTGAAATGGAACAAGATAAATAATGCGATGTGCGAAGTGCGGCGGGGAAGAGCGACAAAGTGCGATAACAATATCGCAATCAGCAAAAGAAAGCGGTAAGTGTTAATGAAAAATGGAAAAGGTCGCGGAGAGTGCTATAGGGTAAACTGCTTGGGTTGTTGGTTTTCGAATATCCCTCTCAGGGCTTTCCGGTGCCCGAGGCAGACAGTAAGATTAGCTATGATGTTCACAAAGATGGTATGAGCATGTTTATATTAGCTTGAAATAACTTGAAGGAATACAATATAGAATTACCTCTTTGACAGTCTTGGAGTCCCTTGGAGAGAGTTGCGCTGCGAAGCAAGAGTCCTTCTTCACCGGCTCCAAATATGAGTCCTGCAATCAGTCAAAGCACCCGCGTAATTTCTAATATAACAAGTATCCCATCAATTAAATCAATATACAATAAACATCTAGATTATACACATCTGAGCCATTCATATCATACTATGTAAATGTTCAAACAATAATGACAATATTAAGCATTGAATGGACAAAACGAACACAGTTCTATTGATTTTGAAAGAAGGAGGATTACAACCATCGGTTGTACCAAGCCCTCCTCAGTCTCCCAATCTCTCTTCTCTCTCAATTGAATAATTCCAAGTCAACAAGCTCTCTAGGAACCTCTTTGACTCTTGGCCTTCACAATGTCACACTATTCTCTATTCCACAAGTATACAAGAACCTTGAGCAATCCTTCGACCTTCAATTAAGAGCCTTCATTTCCTTCTTATAGGAGAGGGAGAAGGCCATTGTTGCCCTTCTCTTTCCACTAGTTTGGAATGGAAAAGGCTTAGATGTTTCTTTGATCTCCATGCTTTTTTCCCAATTCAAACTTAAAACACGGGTAACGCTTCCCTCCAGTGTAAACAGAGCGTTGCCCTAGCCACTAACGCGGCCAATGTACTGATTGCCTACGTTATAACGCTCTTGTTCTGTTCTATATAGGAATTACCCTGGTAGATATAGGTTTAATTTAGGTCTTTGTATCCCTTCCATATTTGTCTTCCCCTCTGAGCTGATGAGGAGGTATTTTGACCTGTAACAGATGCCCCCTAAAGTGTGAGGTCAGAGACGAAGACGATGGCCGAAATACTTTACAATTTGTGTAGAGATAGAGAGATTGAAAGACTGAGGAAAACCTGAAACAACAACATATGTCAGAAAATATAGTATTTGCCTAGAGTCAGGCATGTCCAATGCTCAGTAGCTTAAACAACATGATTTCTCTAGAATAGAGATATGAAGAATCTGTCCACCAATAGGCACAATGTGGAAGTGTCTGTCATAACAGGATCAGGCTGAAGAAGCTGTCTCCATAAACAATATCGCAGCTTTGGGAAGGGAACACAACTTTAATGGTGTAGCCTTTGCCCCAAGGTCTTGACCGCCGATTCACTTAAACTGCATATTTCTCAACATGTGAATGAAGGAGTTGTCGTCCAACATGTGAGAAATATTCTGATTACCAGTCGATAATGAAAACTGTTAACAGACATGAAGGTGGCCACCAATAATGATGATGGTCCCTAATATGCCCAATACAATCTAGCGAGTGTGAATAAAAGGAGTTGAAGTCGAACACTCGTAGAATCATTCAACCAAGAGCCAATGATGAAGACCCTTGATCAAACACAATGTAGAAATTTGCTGAATAATGATCAATTATTCACCGAGACTATCCTGATCACATACAATTTGAATTTATATGCAACACATAATCTCTTCCACTCAGATCAACTCATATCATCACACATGCGGAAATAAAATCAAGCGATAACAAATCAAATCATCATACACATTAACACAATATGTATGGGGAAAGCTTATAGGTGAAAACCCCGCAGCTATTGTGTATATTATAATGGAGAAATCATGTAACAAACTTAGTACAATACTCCTCACAAGTACTCAGTACTTTCTCATACAGTTACCCACAATCTAGCTCAGTTTTGAACAGGTTACTGGTTCAAAACTCATCACCAATTGCCTTGCCTCTATTGCGCAATCCAGGCCTGTCTATATAGAGATCCAAGGTTCGAATCTCCTTGGCTTGACTGCGCAATTTTCATGGACAAATCCTCCAAGTTTGGTGCAAATCTCATGCACAACTGATGTCGCCACTGATAGCTAACTCCACCCTTTCATCTACCTCTTTCACTGGTCTCCACTGAACTGATCATGCACTGTAGTGAACTGATGTGTTCCTGTGTTGAAAAATGAGTTACTAATTAATGAATTAAATAATATTTAATTCACTCCACTCATAACTAATTGATTAGCTAGTTAAACTAATCTCAACTAGTTCAACTAAAATAAACAGAACACAACTCCACTAGCTGTCTCATTAACTCCTCCAAAATTCTGCCACTGAAGTCCTAACTGAAGTCAACCATGCATGATGCCATAAAACCCTAGGAATAGCGTAATTCCTCTGTCAGATGCATGAGCCACTTCCAAGGCTCGAACTGAAGTGCTCCAAGAGAGTAAACTGTTGTTTATAGTCCAAATATTATTAAGGGTAAATAATATTTGACTTCCCTATTTTTAGGAGAGGCAGTCTAAAAATAGACTTCGACCTCTTCGACCTAAAAATAGAGTCTCATCTATTTTTACCAACATGACCAATGCTCCAAGAATCTCAAACTGGAATCCCCGAACCATGCTCCATATGTCTAAAAATAGACATAGTCTAAAAATAGACTTTGCGCCAGAATTCGCCTGCGGGCCCACTTGGTGAAGGCGACTTCATTTCACCAAGCTCCATCATCTTGCCGCATTCTCAACACTCCCTCTCAGCAAGATATGGATTATCTGCAACCCCTATCCTGCCTCTGTGGAATTCGAACTTGCTCCTGGTGAGCGCCTTCGTCAGGATGTCGGCATCCTAATCCTCCGTGGGAACATATGAAAGCATCATGATCCTCCGCTGAACACAATCTCTGATATGATGGTACCTGATGTCGATATGTTTGGACCTATCATGAAATACTGGATTAGCCGAGAGCTTGATGCAGCTCTGGTTATCACAGTAGATCACTGTAGGCTCCAAATGCAACCTGAACAAACCTGCGAGGATCTTCCTCATCCAAATAGCCTCACATGCAGCCAAGCTTGCTGCCATGTACTCGGCCTCTGCTGAACCGAGTGCCACGGATCTCTGCTTCCTGCTGTACCAGGAAACTGCTGTCGACCCAATGCTGAAAACTCCTCCAGAAGTGCTCTTCCGGTCCGTTGGACTCCCCGCCCAATCTGCATCAGTGAAGCCAGAAAGCTTCACTCCATCCTCCTGTCTGTACCATAGACCATATCCCGATGTGCCTCTGATATAGCGCAATACATGCTTGGCCGCCTTCCAAAAGAGCTTGGTAGGCTTAACCATAGCTTGCGAAAGCTGGTTAACTGCATAGCATATATCGGGTCGTGTATTGACCAGATACATAAGCGACCCCACCAACTGTCGATAGACAGTGGCACCCACTACCTCCGCTGAAGTAGCATCCTCCTTCCTCCAACCACCAGGAAGAGGAGTGTCAACAGGCTTGCAGCCTTGCATGTTGAACCTCTCCAGAATCTCCCGGGCATACTTGCCCTGAGAAACAAACAGTCCTCCACTGCGCCGCCAAATCTCCAATCCCAGGAAATAATGAAGGATGCCCAGGTCCTTCATCTCAAACTCTCGTGCAAGATCCTCCTTGCATGAAAGTATCAACTGCTCATCGCCAGTCAAAATCAGATCATCTACATACAGTACGATGATCAACAGCTTCCCCTCCACCACAATCTGGTACAAGTTAGGATCCGCCTCACTCTTGGAGAATCCAAGCCCGGTGAAGTAGCTATCTATCCGAGTGTACCAAGCACGAGGTGCTTGCTTCAGCCCGTACAGTGCTCTCTTGAGTCGGCACACATGCGACTCACTGCTGAAGATCTCAAAACCTTCAAGTTGCTCTATGTACACCTCCTCCTCAATAACTCCATTGAGGAACGCAGTCTTCACATCCATCTGATGAATGTGCCACCCCATCTGCGCTGAGAGAGCAAGGATCATCCGTATGGAAGAGTACCTTGCGACAGGTGCAAAGGTCTCCTCATAGTCAATCCCCTCGATCTGTGAAAAGCCACGGGCGACAAATCTCGCCTTATACTTCTCCACACTCCCGTCAGCCGCCTTCTTCACTTTGTAGATCAATCGCGAACCCACCACTGATTTTCCCACCGGTCTTGGGACAATCTCCCATGCACTGTTCCTGACGATCGAATCATATTCTTCGATCATGGCATCAACCCATGCGGGTTCCTCCACAGCTTCCTCAAAAGAGGATGGCTTCGTCACAACACATTGACTCATAAGAGCCATGTATCCAGTGTACCGATCCGGTGACTGTCTCTGTCTGCGCTGTGCTGTAGGTGGTCCCACAACCTTCTCTGCATCCCGAGCCAGTCGCTCAGCTTCTGTAGTGCGCATGCGCCCTCTGATGGTTGGCGCTGCCTGGGTGGTTTCTTCCACCTCCTGAACCTCCTCTTGTGGCTGATCCACATCCGTAAGCTCCTCCTTAGGAACTAACAGCTTCTCATCTGCATGCAAGTGTAGCTCCCTCTCAAGCGAACACTGCATGGCTTTCTCCTCCTGGAATTTTATATCCCGTCGCACAACAGTCTTGCGACTGTCTGGCACATACACCCGATAGTTGTGAGGTGTATAAGTGTACCCCACAAATATTCCAACTTCAGCAGTTGGATCCAGCTTCCTTCTTGCATCCTTCGTCACATGCATGTAGACAGGAGATCCGAAAATCCGCAAATGGGAAATATCAGGCCTCTTGCCAGAATAAGCCTCCTCTGGTGTGCTCATGCCAAGAACCTTGTGAGGACAACGGTTCTGCACATACACTGCTGTATTGCATGCCTCAGCCCACAAGTGAAGGGGTAGGCCCTGATCATGCAACATCGCCCGTGCAGCACCCACGATCGTTCTGTTCTTCCGCCCAGCCACCCCGTTCTGCTGTGGGTTATGGGGTGCGATGAGCTCTCTCCGAATCCCTTCTGCGCTGCAGAACTCCTTGAATTCAGCCGAGATGAATTCACCACCGTTATCACTCCTTAGAGCAATCACCTTCTTCCCCGACTCCTTCTCGACCAGTGCTTTAAACTCACAAAACTTCGCGAATGTATCGCTCTTCTTCTGCATGAAGAAGATCCAACAATTTCGAGAGAAATCATCAACAAAGATCACATAATACTTGTGCTTTCTTGTCGAAGCAACTTAGAAGGACCACACACGTCTATGTGAACTCTCTCAAGGATCATCGTGGCGCGACTATCCTTCTCGTGAAAGGTTGCTTTCACATACTTCCCTAAAGTACACCCCTTGCACTGATCTGATTATGCAAGGGTGCCCTTAGGAAGTCCAGTAGAAATCTGCTGCAGAATCTTCAAACCTCCATGGTGAAGGTGGCCCAATCTCCTGTGCCACAGTTCGCCCTCATCATCCCGGCTCACCACTTCTCCCGCTTTGCATGCCATAGCTGCGCAGTCATCTACCTGCAACTGATAAAGGTTCTGAGTTCGAACCCCTATCTTTCGGGTCTCTCCAGTAGTCTTACTGCGTAGGAAGGCTTTTCCTTTGCTGAAGACCACATCATACCCCTTATCCTCCAACATCGCTACTGAAATCAGGTTCTTCTTCAATCCAATTACATGCATGACATCCTTTAGTACAAAGGGTTTACCAAACTCCCTCTGAAAGGATACGGTACCAATACCAGTCGCACTGTATCTACCATCATCGCCCATCTCGATGTGCACACCCAAATTTTTGTCCTCCAGATCTGAGAACAACTCTTGATCTCCCGTCATATGAAATGACGCACCGCTGTCCAAGAACCACACCGATCCCATCACACTTGAAACCAAGCATGCAATCAGTGAAAAGTCAAGCTCGAACTGTGAAGCCAAAGCTTCTCCATCTGCAGATCTTCCCGCTTGCTTGTTCTTCTTCTTCTTTGGACAATTGGTAGCATAATGTCCGTGATCATGGCAGTGAAAACATTTCACTTTCGCCATATCTTGCTTCTTGCCCTTAGCTCCAGAATGAGAGGTTTTCTTACCCTTCCCTTTCTTAGCTTTGGACACCAAAGCGCAGTTTTCTTCATCAGCTCCCTTTGATGAAGATCCATCTCGAGTAGTCCTCCTTATCTCCTCCTGCATGAGATCCACCCAAAGGCGCTCCCATCCCGGCAGCTTCTCCTGACCATTGACACTATCTTGATATGAGTGCCAAGCCTTCGGAAGACCAAGGAGAGCCAGGTCGACCATGTCCTCGTCTTCGACGGTCACCCCCACACTTCCCAGCTCATCTCTGCACTGAGTGAACTTCGTGAGGTATTTGGCGATACTGTCGCCCTTCTCCATCTTGATGTTCCTGAGCTTATCTTTGAGCGCCAGCTTCCTTTGGTCGCTCTTACTCTGGGATAGATCCGTCAAAGCTTTCCACATTAAATATGGAGTAGCCTTTCCATGCAGGCTGGATACAATATGATCCTTGACGCCCTCCAACAGGATCCTTCGACACTTCGCCATTCTCTTTTGCCATGCATCGACTTCAGCAGGATCAGTGGGCTTTTGGACATCCGTATCTACGAACTCCTTCAGACCATTATCTTCTAATACTGCTTCCATGCGATCCTTCCATGCAACATAATTCGAACTGCCTTCAAGAGCATATTCGAGTCGCAAACCGTTGAAAGACATTTTCAACACTGGCACCAAGAAAACAAAACTGCTGCAAAATTTCAAATTCCACCTCAAAGCTCAGCCGCTCTAGATCTGTGAGAAAAAATTATTTCTAGCACAGAGATTGACTACAAGGGGCATTTACCAGACCTTTCACTTTCCGAAGAAAGATGAATCCGGAGGCTACCTGGCCCGCATGCAGACTCTGTCTACCGAAATAAGTTTGTAATCACTGTGATGATCAATCTGAACTTCAATAGATCCGATACCATGTAGAAATTTGCTGAATAATGATCAATTATTCACCGAGACTATCATGATCACATACAATTCGAATTTATATGCAACACATAATCTCTTCCACTCAGATCAACTCATATCATCACACATGCGGAAATAAAATCAAGCGATAACACATCAAATCATCATACACATTAACACAGTATGTATGGGGAAAGCTTATAGCTGAAAACCCCGCGGCTATTGTGTATATTATAATGGAGAAATCAAGTAACAAACTCAGTACAATACTCCTCACAAGTACTCAGTACTTTCTCATACAGTTACCCACAATCTAGCTCAGTTTTGAACAGGTTACTGGTTCAAAACTCACCGCCAATTGCCTTGCCTCTATTGCGAAATCTAGGCCTGTCTATATATAGATCCAAGGTTCGAATCTCCTTGGCTTTATTGCGCAATTTTCATGGACAAATCCTCCAAGTGTGGTGCAAATCTCATGCACAACTGATGTCGCCACTGATAGCTAACTCCACCCTTTCATCTACCTCTTTCACTGGTCTCCACTGAACTGATCATGCACTGTAGTGAACTAATGTGTTCTTGATTTGAATAATGAGTTACTAATTAATGAATTAAATAATATTTAATTCACTCCACTCATAACTAATTGATTAGCTAGTTAAAATAATCTCAACTAGTTCAACTAAAATAAACAGAACACAACTCCACTATCTGTCTCATTAACTCCTCCAAACTTCTGCCACTGAAGTCCAACTGAAGTCAACCATGCATGATGCCATCAAACCCTTGGGAACCACGTGATTCCTCTGTCACATGCATGATCCACTTCTGTAGCTCAAACTAAAGTGCTCCAAGAGAGTAAATTGCTATTTATAGTCCAAATATTATTAAGGGTAAATAATATTTGACTTCCATATTTTTAGGAGAGGCAGTCTAAAAATAGCCTTCGACCTCTTCGACCTAAAAAATAGAGTCTCATATATTTTTACCAACATTACCAATGCTCCAAGAATCTCAAACTGGAATCCCCGAACCATGCTCCATATGTCTAAAAATAGACATAGTCTAAAAATAGATTTTGCGCCAGAATTTGCCTGCGGGCCCACTTAGTGAAGGCGACTTCATTTCACTAAGCTCCATAATCTTGTTGCATTCTCAACACACAAGACTACACACTTCGCGGTATACTAGCAGTATCAGTGCGTGGGTTTACGGATCAACTTCCTAGATAAGATGTTGAAGTCGATAGGAAGTGATACGCGAAGGTAAGAACGCGAGGGCATCCTACATCGATCCAACACAAAACGAAACCAAGCTGATTTTGTTTATGATTTGAGATAAGGAAGAGTAAATGGGAACGTCATACGACAAATAATTTACGACATAATGAACGGTTTGGTTGATAACGGGGAGCGATGAATAACGGATACGCTTGAACAATAGAAGGCACTCTAACGGGGTACTAGGAGGTGAAGCGTGTTGAACACCAAAGAGTGTGTTAGGATTTTACCGGTGCAGGGACACTGGGAATTGAAGGCTAATACTCATAGATGGTAGGGTTCGGCTAACTGCGAAAGAGTTTTTTGGGAAGTGCCATGTTCAAGAATTTTGCTGCCAAATCGACCTTTTTTTGGAAATGAAACAGAGGTAGTATCCATTTTGTCCAAATTTTTCCTCGTCTGATTAAGTTTAACGAGTCCAGACAAGTAAACTCGGTGAATTTTTCATGTTTTAGAGAGTTTGAAAAATGTCAGGAAAGACAACTCTGTGCCCCATCTGATTAGATTTAATGAGTCCGGATGAGCAAACTCGGTGAATTTTTCATGTTTAGAGAGTCTGAAAAATGTCATAAAAGACAACTCCATGTCCTGTCTGATTAGGTTTAACGAGTCCAGATGAGTAAACTCGGTGAAATTTTCATGTTTAGAGAGTCTGAAAAATGTCGTGAAAAACTCCATTGGGGTACCTTTGTCATGTCTTGATAACCGGGCACGGCAAAGGGACAGTAAGCCCGAAACGAGTTCATTTTTAGTAAGTTAGTCCATCAAATGCGGAAAATTGAGAAATCTATGTTCAATGAACGTCTACCTCATTTTGTGATGAGTACGAAGAGACGAAGTAAACTCAATATTCTTTGTGAAATTTTAACGAGTCCAACAAAGAAAAACTCGGTACCTCCGTGAAATTTTAACGAGTCACGCAGAGAAAACTCGATTATTTTTTCAGTTTAAAGAGCTTTGAAAAAAGAGGAAAAGAATGGCTCCTTGTTCTCTGTCTTGATAGTTTAACGAGCCTGACAAAGGAAAATCGGGATTTTTTTCGGTTTTATGAGCAAGAAAAAATATTCCTAAAAATAATGCTCAGTACTTCTCCATAGTTTTAATGAGTCTGAAGAAAAAAACTCTAGGTTTTTCGGATTAACGAGCAAGAAAAGACCAAAAAAAAGAACGCTCGATGCCAACTTCGTATAAGTTTAACAAGTCCGAAGAAGAGAACTTGAGGTTTTTTGGATTAACGAGCAAGAAAAATACCGTAAAAATAATGCTCGATAAAACATGAGTATGTCTGCTCATAAATCTTGATCCCTAATTAGAACATCAGTACCAAATCTCGAGAGTTGCGACATGTGTACATCAAGAAATCACGACTTTTCCGACTGACTTAAGAGGGTCATGCCCCAGAATTTGCTATAAGAAGGTTAGAAGACTTTCATTTTCACTGTTTTGAGTGCTGTGAAGAAGCTCTGGAGTGGAAAAGGGGTGAAAATTTTAGCTGACGATTACGGTCAATCCAGGCAATAGTTTTCTATTCCGCGAGATCCAGGTAAGAGCTAGAACCTCCTGCTATCTTTTAATTGTCGTTTTGCGAGTTTTTGCTGGTTCAAAATTAGGAAATTTTGAGGCCTAAGAAACATATTTGCGCCTAACGCAGGTCAGGAGTGCAATAGCCGCGTTAAACGCATAACCCGTGAAGGGGTTCCGCGTTAGAACGCTCTGTTTTGTACTAGAGCCCGCGTTAGGCGCACCGTGCTTTCTAACAATTCAATTTTTCCATTTTGAAGTGGTCCAGGCAAGTTTTAATCAGTTGAAAATGTTGCATTTGCAGGTGTTCAGCTGTTAATCATGAGTATCTGGCGAGAGAGAGAACATGAGCGGGAAGAACGAGAGATGGTGACGGATGCGGCAAGCTTGATGGCTCTCTGGAGGTGCGGATTGCTCAAGTATGCATGTTTAGAACTGATGAGGGATCAAGAGGACCTCCTGAGGTGGCTGATCCAGCAGTGGGATGAACGGCATCATGTCTTTCGGATTGGGGGCAATGAGCTCGCCATCGAAAAGGATGATGTGTACTTTTTGACTGGTTTATCATGTCGTGGGGCGAGGCCCAATTTGACGGGGTCCAGAGCTGACCCTCGTTCCACTACTGATTTGATCCATGCGCACTGTATACATGGCACCCAGGCTGTGAGTAATCGGATACCTATTGAACAGGTGACTCTGAGACCACTGTGGTCTATACTATGGATGATTGTTCGCTTGGCAGGTGCCAAGAGTTAGCATGTGGCCACCAAGGCTCAGATGCTCCTAGCCTTGGATTGTATGCAGCCTCAGGTTTTCGACTGGTGTGACGATGTGGTCCGTCGGGTCCGAGCAAAGCTTACTGCATGCAAGACCCGTACTCAAAGAGAGTTTGGGTACGGTACACTGATTGTTTCTTTCATACTGGGACGGATACCACAGATGAGGCCCAAGATCCCTACAGTGCAATTGGTTCCACGTGAGCCGAGGCAGGCTCGGTGGGCCACTTTGCTTCCACGGACTGGAGAGGGTCCCGTCCGTCACTGTTTTGATGAGGGGTTTTTTTATTGGCTGGACTCCCAAATCATCATGATTGAGGATTATCCCTATGCAGGGATGAACTTCACAGGTGATCTGGAGTCAGTCTTGCCCCCTGGCACCCAGTGGGGGCCCGATGGTAAGAAAAAATGATCAGTGTTTTTTCAAAGAAGTTTTTGTGTTTTTAGCTTTTGAACGTTTATGTAAAAAAAAAAAAAAAAAAATTGTTGAAAAGGGGTGAAAATTAAGTTTTGACATGAAGCTTTTGTTTGCTTGACATAGATGTGGCACCTGTCCGTCCAGCTGGGGCCCCTCGCTATGCACCGTGAGGATTGTAGCTACTCGGGGCTGGCGCACCTGTAGAGGATGCGGAAGCCGGCGACGACGATGATACCCAAGTTTTACATTAACTCTCTAGGAACTTGGAGGGTCTGAGTATGGGTATAACACCGCTTCCTATGCGGGAGGTTCCAGTTCATCTGCAGCGGCATACTGTGGGTGTGCCGGAGAGATACTTAGTCCCTCTGAGGAGGATAGCTAGAGCAGTTGTATGCTATCATGAGCATCAGGCTTTGCTGGTGGAGTAGATATATTAGTGTCAGAGCATGGCTTAGTGTAGCCAAATTTTTGTAAAACACCCCAAGTTTTGGAAGATTTTTCGTTTTGATGTTTACTATGTACTGGACATGACATATATATGTGTATATATATTTTTGGTGATTTGTGTTTTTAAATTTTTTATGTATTTTTTGATGTGATAAAAATATATTTACTCATGAGTAAATCTTTTACAATAAATGCGATAAATGCCAATCTAACACATAATTTTCCAAAGAATCGGCTAATGCATTAAATTCTCTAGGAACGTGTTCGAATGTGATTGTTTGGAATTGACGCTCTAAAATTCGCACTCGTAAAAAATAACGTAGCAACACAGGGTGGCGGACACGGTAATGATTGTTTAACAGAATAATGATGAGTTGGGAATCTAACCTGACCACTAAATCGGAGATGTCACGAGATGTCGCTTCCGTGAGGAGTTGGATCACCGACATGTACTCGGCAACATTATTGGTGGCGTTACCCCGGAAGATTCCCCCGAAACCAAGAAGTTCTGACTCAAGAGTATAGAGAACCCAAGCAGCTAAAGCAATGTGTCTAGTGTGACGACTAGCACCGTCCGCATATCCGACATATGATAACGAATGTGATGACATCTGTGCGAAAGAAAAAGATTACATGAGAAAAACACCTTAAACCAAAAACAATAATCCAGAAGCATCAAAATAAAATAGGCAAAACTTATATACATAAAATTACAAAGCATATGCCTAGTGCGAAACTAGGCAAAATACTTCTTCAGATAGAGCCCGTTGCGGGGCTCCTCGAGTGGAATTCCATTACAGTCCTGTAGTTCGTAAGCTCCTTTTGAGAGGGATTTAGTAACGATGTAAGGACCGAGCCACAATGTTTGGAGTGTTCCTGCCCCTAAGAGGTTGTGCTTTTGATCATATAGTAGAACGAGATCGCCCTCTTGGAAAGAACGAGGCTTGACAGATTTGTCGTATTGAGCTTTAACTCGGCGTTGGTGAGCTTCGAGTGCTAGTGTAGCATCTCGACGAGTTTCGTCCAAATGATCGAGCGAGAGCAAGCGCTCTTCTGTGGCGGTAGTGCCAGGCAAGAGTTCAACGGCAAGTTTGAGTGATGGGATTTCGCACTCGATTGGAAGTACTGCTTCCAGGCCGAAAGCAAGTTGGAAAGGTGTGAATATTTGAAAAGAAATACGGAATATTTTCCACGATACCTATTTTGACCGAGATATCAATGAGCAGCATCTTGGAAAGATTACCTATGTTCCCCTCTGAATCGATAGTGTGAACGGTCGTATAAGAGAAGGGAACTATCTTAGGTTGGTCCAAAGAGGGGATTTCAGTTTTTATCGCCTCCGAATCAATCATCGAAGTGCGATGGTGAAACTCTCCCCAAGGTCGTTCTTCTATTCACATGAGCTCTCGAATAGCTTCGTCTGTAGGCCAGACTTCATTGAGGAGATTCTTAGAGAGAACTGTGATGGGAGACAGGTTTGTACCTGTGGTCGAAACCATATCAGTGGAGGGTTCAGATGTGATTTGGATGGCTTGGTAAGCCAACTCGACCGGCGAAAGCGGCATCTAATCTCCATAGGAATCACTATCTGAAGGTGCCGCGATGATCCACGGGTCGATAGAGCCATCGGAAAAGGTGGATATCATTGCAACTGTGTTTGGGATCTGTGGCGACGGTAGAGGAAAACAACCCAGTAGGGAAGATGCCTTCAGAAGACCGGTACCTATACTGACGTAAGAGTCAGCGACACCTCCTATTAGGGGTACAGTGCTACTTGGTAAAGTGGTATAATCAGGGGTGCAGAATTATAGTTGATCGACCGTGACTATTTTCCCATCCAATGGAAATAGGATGAGTCGGAAGACCGAAGACACAATGGCGGTCATAGAATAAGACCAACTGCGACTGAGCAATAGAATATAGTCGAGATGACGCTCTACAACTTCATCGTCCACGTTTACTGTTTTCCCACTTAGAGTGATGGGAAAGATAGCAAGGTATCCTTTTGGTAGGAAAGTGTGGCCATCAAAAGCTTTGAGGGAATTCGATGGCGGGGTTAGAGTAGGAGAACCTAAATGGATCCAGTAAGCTTGTGACATAACGCAGGTCGAAGCACCTTCGTCTATGACAATACGATGGATTGGTCTCCCTTTCGACACAACCTGCACCTAGAATGCGAGTTGATGTGAGAGGCGAGGTTTAGCCTTTTCCATATCAAAGATTGCTAGCGTGGAATCCTGGGGGTCTATTCCACCAATGGTCGAAAGCAAGGCTTTCCTTTCTGCTGGACAGGTTTGTAATACTTCTAGTGCAGACATGGCTGACGGTGCCTGCGCCAAATATTCTACAATATTGTAGTTTTGGGCTGCATGTGCAGAGGTATTATGAGTCGTCCGTCGAAGTGTCCCTTTGGGGGGACGAATTACAGGTTCAGCAGTAGGCCTTTCGATATGCAAATCGTTGGGCGCCGGCGGATTGGAACTAGTTCCCGGTTCCTGAGCATCTATGGGAGGAGTTCCATAAAGCTTGGCGCGAGTTTGAAGGTCAATACTCTCAATGCCATAAATGGCAGATGGTCCTTCGCCTGAAGGATGCGAACCGCCATTGCCCCGTTGATGGGGTTGTGGCGGATTGTCAACCATGTGTTGATGTTGCTGCTGTTGATTAGGGCAAGGATTATGAAGAACGGCAGGTGTTCACCCAGAATCCTTCTTTGCAATAAAATCGGTGCATTCCTGCAGCCAAGGACATTTTTAGGTCAAGTGGTCCTCCGCACAGATATTGCAAGGAAATTTCATGGGTTTATCCTTCCCTTTGTCATTTCTGGCAGCATTTTTCTGATTAGGGTTATTCTGATTATCCGACTGCTCTTCCGAAGAAGACGTCTTTTTCTTGTTCTTCTTATTTTTCCTGCTAGGTTTTTGTGAGGTTTGCACCGAATTTACATCAGCGGGAGGAAGAGGAGTCGTTTGGTGGGGGGAGGTGGTAGCCGAGGATGGCTGGGAGGTTTGCCCCTGAGACTGTTTGGTGGCTACACCAGAGATCGCGCCAACGAAACCGTCGGCATGAGCTCCGTTTTTCTGAGTAGCCGAAGGATTTGGGTTACTAGGGGCATGGGGGAGCAGATCGTAAAGCGTGCCAGATTGTGAATAGATTAAATCCAGGTGTTGGGCACGACGAATACATTGATCTTCTGTCACCGCACCAGAAAGGCCAATGTATTTACAGATGTGAGGTAAAAGAGACTTGCAAAACCAATTGGCCAAGAGATGGTCCGGTATTGGCGCTTTGAACGAGCCTCCTCCTACGTCTCCATTCATGAATATGATCGGAGATGTGGGTGCCGGTGTCTTGATGCAGCGAGGTTAACAATTCTGTTCCGATTTCCATTCTAATTGGTAGTTGGAAGTTCTTTAAGAACTCCGTCGCTAAAGCGCCAAACGTATTGATGGCGGTGCGTGGCAATTCAATGTACCACTTGGTGGCATTGCCTGTAAGGGTGCGAGGAAACAGTCGAAGCCGGACACTATCATCTACCATGGAATTGGATATGGAACATAAATGAAAGGTAGTGATGTGTGTGGCCGGGTCGTCCCCATGTTTTCCATCGAACTTCGGGATGTCGGAAGGAATCTTATGCGGAACTGGAGGCCAAAGCGGGTTGTGGTTAATGGGGTCGTTCGTCAGTTTATGGATATCGGGTATGTCCAAAGCTGCCAATAATGGAAATTGTGGATTTGCCCCTGAATCTAACCAAGGCAGTATGGGATGACTACTTAGACCATAGGGTCCCCCCATCAACGTGTTACCAGGGGGGTAAGTGGGACTTTGATAAAAACCTCCCATGGGTGGGGGAGTAGGAACATACGGTTGTTGTCCATAGGGCATAGTGTATTGCGGGGCAAGCAGTTGGTTTCCCCTAGTATAAAAGTGCCCTCCCATTCCAGGTGGAGGTTGGGGTTGGTTAGTCCAAATGGATGCAATAGAGTTTCCCGGAGGCATACTAGTACTTATATAATTTGGAAACGGTATAGATCCTACACCTATGTTTGAACCACTTAAGGGGATAGTATTTACAATGGGTTTCCCCATTTGTCCTAAGGATTGCATAGGAAGAGAAATATTCCCTGCTACCTGCGTACTGATAACACTGCCCCCTGGTATAGTGGCCAGGGGGTTTGAACTCAACATAGGGTTCCAACCGAATGGGTTGCTAAAGGGCACCGAAGTAGTCATGCTCGTGGGAGGAGCTACCGTGGTCCCCAACGTGGTTATGGTAGGAGTAGATGCCGAAGGGTTCGGTAAACTACTGATAGTTGTGTTAACCATAGGATTGGGGGTAGGTGTATGTTGACTACTGGGGTTACCCAGTAACGGCATAGAACTAACCACCGACGGGGAGGATGGTGCCGAACCAGGAATGGTTGCCATTGGTATCGACCCTGTGGATGCTGGTGGAGAAATATATGTTGGTGTTGCCGCAGACATATCTTGCCGTGGTGTAATTTGGATTATCACAGGCCCCAACGGATCAGTGAGCGGAGGATTGTAATTAGGTACAACGCCTTCAGTGAAAGGGTCCTTCGGGAGTTCCGGCTGATAAGGGTCTATGTGATAATTTGGATTAGTAAGAGGAGACTGCCCTTCCGTAGAAGGCCCAGGTTCACCAAGGTTTAGTTCTTCCTCAAGGTTGAGAGGAGGTAGACCTTGCTTTCTTCGAGACAGACGGCGTGGGTCAGGGGACGCCACGGTGACCGGTTTAATTTTAGCAAATTTTATTAAATTGTGATCTATTATGAAGTCTCAAATGATAGTAACCACACACTTAACAAAAAGAAAAAGGACTTTCTAAAATAAAACAGCAAGTAGCCAGAATAGGGTGCCCTGTCTGAGTACTACCGTTCACTGGTGATGAAATCCAGTCTTGCAATAGTATATAGAGAGGGTTGGTCGAAAGTACAGTTATGGTCACTCTAGAGCTTCACTCGAACCTCAAACAATAGGTGTAAGCACTCTTGTGAAGGCCGAATACCCTCTAAGGAGCCGAAGATAGAGTGGGTTTGTCTGTTTCGAGTACCAAGGACGACGAGTCCCGGTCACCTTGTGTAAGTCCCTAAAAGTATGGCCACTAAGGATGCCTTAGCCACTAAGGATGCCTAAAATCACAAACATCATCGGGGGGGTCCCCACGGTCGGAGACGGTGTATATGGGAGAATACCTAGATCCCGATCTAGTTCGACATCACGAAGGGAACCCCAATATATAACACACCCATAGGATGCAGTCGAAGGTGGGCTACCTTCTAGTGCACCCAAGTGTTGTCTCGCGCTGAGCTCCGGTAAAGGAACGGTCCCGATAATGTGAGTGCAGTAGGATTTCACTCGTTAATGACTCTAGTTTTCAAGTTTTGAGATCTTGGGTAGTTTTATCACTTTCCTAACCCAAGATCCTTGCCTGAACTACTGTTTGTGTGAGTAAAAAAAAGAGTAATTAGATTGATTTTAGTGTCGCTTTATTTTTAGTGTACTTTGTTATTAGTCTTGCGGAGGGGGAATGGATGTATTAAGTATAGTGAGACTCTGACTCAAGAAACCATGCAAAACATGATCTAAATATTAAATTCAATGAAGAGTGTTTCTACAGGGAGAGGTTTCTTTTTCAATCATCCATGCACTAACATGTAAATAACACAACTCAACTTTTGAAGATTTAGACTTCTATCTACCTCTTTTAACAGTATGTGAACTAAAACTTTCAGAATAAACTCAGCTAGATGCAAGAAAAAAAAAAAAAAAATTTCTCTTTTAAAAAGTAAATGTTTTGCACACTAACTAAATAAGAGAAACAAATAACAATGCCAGTTTAGCAGACAAGCACAGGGATTCAGTCAGTGAAAGGTACTGATGGCCAAAAAACTCTACAGCTAAAACACAGTCACAACAGTGAACAACAAGGTTTTTGGCTGAGTAACGCTCTGTCTATGAGAAAATACAACGTTATAACGCACTGTATTTAAGCATAGACCGCGTTATAATGCACTGGATAACCTGCATAGGTCACGTTAACCAGGGAAAAGCTCTTCAGTTGGCCAGACAGGAACAGGATTTAACTCTGCAAGCGTTTGGTATGTCTACTGGGCATCAAAAAATGGTCGGAAGGATCATTGAACAGAGAAGAAGAGAAGAAAGGAAGGAATAAATAGTCCGGAAACTATGGGGGAAGATCCCCAGCGGAGTCGCCAATTCTGCTATAGGGTAAACTGCTTGGGTTGTTGGTTTTCGAATATCCCTCTTTGGGCTTTTCGGTGCCCGAGGAAGACAGTAAGATTAGCTATGCTGTTCACAAAGATGGCATGAGCATGTTCATATTAGCTTGAAATAACTTGAAGGAATACAATAGAGAATTACCTCTTTGACAGTCTTGGAATCCCTTGGAGAGCGCTGCGGCTATGGCTCAGAGTCCTTCGTCGCCGGCTCCAAATCCGAGTCCTGCAATCAGTCAAAGCACCCGCGTAATTTCTAATATAACAAGTATCCTATCAATTAAATAAACATACAATAAACATCTAGATTATACACATCTGAGCCATTCATATCATACTAGGTAAATGTTCAAACAATAATGACCATATTAAGCATTGAATGGACAAAACAAACACAGTTCTATTGATTTTGAAAGAAGGAGGATTACAACCATCGGTTGTACCAAGCCCTCCTCAGTCTCCCTATCTCTCTTCTCTCTTTAGTGAAGAAGTCCAAGTCAACAAGCTCTCTAGGAGCCTCTTTGACTCTTGGCCTTCACAATGTCACACTATTCTCTATTCCACAAGTATACAAGAACCTTGAGCAATCCTTCGACCTTCAATTAAGAGCCTTCATCTCCTTCTTATAGGAGAGGGAGAAGGCCATTGTTGCCCTTCTCTTTCCACTAGTTTGGAATGGAAAAATCTTAGATGTTTCTTTGATCTCCATGTTTTTTTCCCAATTCAAACTTAAAACACAAGTAACGCTTCCCTCCAGTGTAAATAGAGTGTTTCCCTAGCCACTAACGCGGCCAATGTACTAATTTCCTGTGTTATAACGCTCTTGTTATGTTCTATATAGGCGTTACCCTGGCAGAAATAGGTTTAATTTAGGTCTTTGTATCCCTTCCATATTTTTCTTCCCCTCTGAGCTGATGAGGAGGTATTTTGACCTGTAACAGAGAGTGATCTGCGGGGTGGTAAAAACTATGATCTACGATATTAGATGTCGCAATATCACAATCAGAAAAAAAAAGGAGCGGTAAGTCTTAAGGGAAAAGGAAAAAGGTGTGAGGAGTGATTGCGATTGGTGATGTGGCAAAGGAGTAAGGTAATATCACAATCAGGGTTCGGAGGCGGAAATTACTAACGGAAATCAAATGGAACGAGCGAATTGTGATGTGTAAAATGCGAAATATGATTTGGGAAGGTGATGCGAAATGTGATTGCGATATTTCGCAATCTGGGTTTAGGAGCGGTAAATCTTAATGAAAAAGAGAAAAAGGTTGAGGCATGCGATTGCGATGCGAAAAAGTTGCGGTAAGTTGTAAAGGAAGAACTAAACACTTTGATTTTTGGTCAGCGAAGTACGGTAAGTATTTTTAAAATAAAAGGGATCGAGCCCAATGTTTTTCGAATATTTTCGTTAGAAAGAGAAAGGTAAGGCTAAAAGGGAAAATATCTAAAATGCTGAAGAATGACACAGGAAAGGGAAGGGATTCTGCGATGGCCGAGATGCGATAAGTGGGAAGATTGAGGAAGGAAGGGCAAAGTCAAACTTTTAATGTTTTTAAGTGTTTTGTGAATAAAAAAAGGCATGGCAACTAATAAGAAGAGAAGGGAAGGAGGGAAATGAGGGCGTTACAACAATGCTCAGGCATGAAATCAGAGATGGAAAATGAAGCGAGATGGCACCACTGAAATACTCTGGGGATTTAACAATACATCCTACGATCAACCCTGCTAATCTATGCATGAATTAATACATATGAACTGCGTGATAAAAACAATGGAATAAAGGCTGAAATTATTATTTCACTCTACTCTAATCTCAAAAGCAGTGAATCATAAAAAAAAAGTATTTTTGGTCTGCGGGAAGGTCTACCCTCCTCAAGCTCTATCAGATATGAGAGGGGAAAGTTTCCTCACAATTTTATGGAGTTCATCAACTATTCTACAATGCAGAAAAGCAGATTAAATATACAACAACAAACTATAACAACAATGAAAATATCAGAAATAAAACTAGTTAAATGATAGAAAGGAAAGAATGAAAACAATAGAGAAGCTGAGGAAAATGGGTTGGGCCCTAACCCACGAGCCCAGCTCTCTGGAATTAAATCAGTAAAATGGAATTTGTCTAATCAATTCATTAAAAATGAAATATTATTACATCTCGAAGGTCTTAAACAACAAAAGCCTAATAACTTGCAACAAAAGTTCTAAATGGAATCGAATCCCCTGGAATTGACTAATATTGACAAACTCTTCCTAGCTTTAGCTCTGCTCCATTTATTCTACAGGGAAGCTACCAAAAGCTCCCTAAAAATAGGTAATGAGTCCACTTGACTCCAAGTGAATTATGGCTTGAGTGCACTTGGTCTTGAGTTGATTGGCTGCCTCTGGAATTCCAATTGCTGGAGGGGATCTCATGAGAATCGTTTGGCTGCATTTGAGGGTGGAAAACCCCCTTAAATCTCTCCAAGATTTCTCCCTAATTTCTTGATGTTATTCACTTTCCAGTGGCAGGGAGAAAGTCCCTAAATTATCTCCTTCTCCAAATCCACATAATCTGCCAAATATTCTCACAATATTCTATAAAAATAACAAATATTAGGCACAAATATGCAATTACCTTTAAACCTTCCTCAGAAAATATTAAAGCGTAATAAAACATTATTAAGTGTAGAAGGAGATATTTAATATATCTTTTCATGTGCATAAGAAAGGTAGATGGGATTAAGAAAGGTTAGATGGGCCTTATTTTATGTCCAATTTAGAGGCCCATCATCACCCCCCTACTGAAGTCATTGCTCATCCTCTGAGAAACCTATTCATCCTCCCTGCCTTTTGGTTCTTCCTGCATGCTAGCTTATTTCATTTTCTGCTTATTGGCCCACGCACTACTCCTCCTGCTAATCTTCTTGCATTTCTTCTCGTAGGTTCTGTTAGCCACCTATAAATTCTGATATACCAAACGGTGGCTAAGCTTGTTTTCAAGCCTTCAAGAGATACATTTCCCTTGAAAATATATCATTATTGAAGCCTTCATGTACCCTATGTCCTTTGAAGAAAGCATCACTGCTGTGTCCATTAAAAAGTCCTGTTGTTTATGAAAGAAACTGTTTTCCAAAGGCCTCTGAAACTGCCCATTTTGACTCATTTCCCCTCATTTTCATAAAGCCTCCTTTTCCTCTTTAAGACCCCCATTTCCCTTTGAAAAGCCTCCAAAATCCCTTTGAACCTCTAAAATCCCCTTTTTATAGGTTTAAACACCCTTTTCCCCTTTACCGAAAACCAAGAAAATCCTTAAAAATCCCTGTTTTTGGCCTACAAACCCCTTTTTTCCACTAAGGCTTTAAGCCCCTTTCGGCCTTAGCCCTAGCCCCTTTTTCGCACAGGACTGGAGCCATAATCGAGTGCCAATTGAAAATTGAAATCGAAGCTTTCTTTTTCCTACTTTCCTTTGTTTCTTCCATTTTTCCAGTGCGATGAACCTTTGCTCTATCGACCTCCGCTTCAATCTCCACCGTCGATATTTCAGATCCAACAGTCCGTGCTCAAGCACATCACACCCATCCATCATATTACCCCTACGCCTATGCGACTCCCCACCAAATCTGGACCGTTGATCATCTACAGATCCAACTCGCACAATCGGCAATCGCAATCGCAACTTATATTTTCTCTGTCCCTTGCCTCCTCCGACGTCGATCCTGCGATTAGATCCTGACCGTTGAATCCACAAGAACCAACGACCAGGATCGCGTCACGCTCCACCCAAAATCCTCCATCTTCACCCTCCGATTTAATTTCCACCGTCGATCTTGTTCCAGATCGGACGGCCAACACTCAATCGCACATCGTAGATTCAAAAGTCTCGTTCGCTTGCCTCCTCCGATGTCGATAATGCGATTTAATCCCCGTCATTGAATCCACAAGAACCAATGGTCTGGATTTAATCGCGCCTTTTTCACAGCCCCCCCATCATTGCATCTGCCGATTAGATCTGTACTATTGAATCTACAAGAACCAACGGCAGGATCGCACCATGCTCTGCTCATAACTTTTAACCATCCAGACCTCCGATTGAATCTCAGTCATTGATCGAACTTGATCAGATGGCCCACATTGATTCTACTCATCAGGCCCTGTTACACTAAAAATTGTCATCCTGACATTCTGCTATGGGTATGAGCTCATTATAACTCATACTTCCTCCTTTTGCAAGTCTAACATATCAGTTCTTCATATCAAGCCTTGAAAATCAGAGAAAAGTTCCTAAAAATCTCCTAAACTTTGGTATCGCACTTTCTCTATACATTGCCTGCGGGCCCGCACCTAATTTTCAGCTATCCTACGGACCAAAACCGCACTTTCTATATGTTATAGGTGTGGACTCCTGTAAAACTAAAAAAGGTGAGAAAGTAAAGTTAAAAAGTTGATTTGAGATTAATTCTAGAAGATTCTAGACGAGAATTTTCGAGAATAAGTACGCTTTGATAAGGTACATGTATCCCTTACCTTATGGAGCTAACCCCTTGATGTGAGGAGCTTATCCCTTTGAAGGAGGATTCTATCCCTTCATATTTGGAACAGAAAAACCTCCTCTTTTCCATTATAAAAAGAGGCATTGGATAGCCTCAAAGGGAGTTAGAAGATTTAGAATATTTGAAGATAAGTTCTATTGAGATTCAGACTCAGTTAAACAAGACTTTTGTGAGGAGAGATTACATACCTCTATTTGTCTTGATTGAAAGAGTGTATAGCTTGTCAAAGTAGAGGAGACTCCTGCTTCGGACCCCGAGAAGGCCTGTGCAACATCAAGGCTCAGGTTGTAAGGTTTTCCTTCTTTTGAAATTAATACAAATATACTCATTTTTCTCAATAAGCTGTTTGTTAATGGTTTATTTCATAGATTCCTTGATCACTATGATAAGCATGATTTATGATGATGTCTATACAGGTGCTATGTAATACTTTTCTTGTTTGTGACTGCAGGTTTACAAGCGAAACTCCTTCAAGTGCGCGAAGGATAACAACAACTTCAAACAAGCACTAGACAAACGGTAAGTCTTTTAACACCTATATAGAGCTTTTCATATATCATATATGCTTAGAGAAAGATTATTCTATTTGTTTTTTTGTTGCTAGATACTTTTAGTACTAGGGAGATCAGTCTTGTCCGCAAGAACGATTTATCCGTCCAAAAAATTGGCGACTCCACTGGGGATGAACTTGTTGTGTTTTTTGGTTCTCTTTTATTTTGATTCGAGGAAACATTTTTCTTAGTTTTTGATTGATAGACATCTACCTGGGTAGTTTAGGTTTTCTCTATTTTAGAAAATTTTCAAATCTTTAGTGTTTTTCTCTATTTTTTTCTGGGACCGCACTCTGTCTTCTTTTGACAGTGCGGGCAATTTCGCATCTTCTTTTAGTAAACAGTGTGGTACCGCACCTAGTACTTCTGGAAGCCTACGAACCCTGTTTAAATTTTAGAAAAACTCTAGATTTATTTCTTTATTTTATCTTTATTTTGATTTAGTATTTTTGATTTCTGCCCAGATTGATTACTCTTTCTGTCAAAAACTTTCTATGAATGAATTCCAACAGTGTTGATATTTTGATGATTTTCTAGAGGACTTTGCATTTTGGATTGCATTTCACTTGGTCTTTGTAACGATTTGAAGCATTTGACATTTTGAAATACCTCAGATTACATCGGTTTTCTTGTCTTTTTGTTGAATCTGACCTGCTTGTGAAATCATCCTTTATTGAGAAATAGAGCTACTTGTTTCTTTGCAAATCTTCGAAAAAGAACTTTGTTATTGGTTTTTGAATTTCATTTTTATAAAACATAATTGAGTGTTTTTGATCTGTTTGTTATTCTTGACGAATAGATCCTTAGTTTGTTGAACAACTAAGTAAAACATTCTTCAAAAAATCTTAAAGCTTTTATTTATTTAGATTGTTTAAAAAAAATTTAGATCTCAAGATTAGTTTTGCGGTTTTGCGTGCGAATTAGTAGATCTCAAAATTAGTTTTGTAGTTTTGAGTGCTTTTTAGAAATTTGTAGATCTCTTTTGAAGGAAAATTGTTTTTGTAGCTACAAGTTTTGAAAGAAAAGGGATTTCATTGTGAGCTTTAATTATTTATTGGAAAAGACAAAAATATTTTCTTTCAATCATTCTTTATGTTTAAAGGAAGAATTGTTTATTAAAAGGATTTCATTCTCCAACTCTTTCTTTAGATAGAAGTTCATTGAAAGAAAAAGAATTGATTATCATTCTTAGGTGTATTTTTAGTGTTTTTGGAAGTCGAGTCTTCACACCACCAAAGTTTCATTTCCGCGCCCATTGACTTAAGAAACAGCTCTTAAAAGTAACGTTTAATTAAAATTCATCTAGCAATCTTTTTATTTTTCTAGGACTCTTATCACCAACATAGCTTAGGCTAGTATCTTGGAGTAGGGAGTAATTAACTCTCCAAGATAGTAAAAACAAACAAGTAGACAAATCTTGTGGTAGGAAGAAATTCCAATTGTTGCATATATGCTCTGGGAAGCTCCTCTTAAAGGAGTCAAGCACGAGATCATATCTGAACCAGTGAGGTAATCAATCCTTCCTCATTGGGAACGATAGAAGATATACACGTATTAACAACGGTAAACCTCAGATAGACCATTTTCGAGGAGCCTAGGGTCACTTGTTGGCATACCTTGGATTATTTCAAGGAGCCTTCAAGGGGATTGAGCTTTGTTACTCTGCCCTTGCGTGTGTGTCGGATCGTAGGCTATTCCCCCAGGTATATTTGTTTATGTTGGTAACCTTAGAGGCCATAATCTTTAAGATTATTTCCTAAGGTGATGGTGGAGGGAAGATCCCACTGTACCTGGAGCAGATGTCGGCTAGACTCACTTGGACTCTCCGGAGGGTTATCTTCACTCAAGATGGTATAGTGGAGAAACTTGCACCAGTCTGTTTCATTAAGCAGGTTGTCGGGGTAACTGTTCCAACCACTCTTTTTGTATTAAATTTCTACTAAGTTGGATTTCATCACCAACTAGTGTTTTTAGTATGGAAAGTTACTGTTTGTGTGTGGTTTGAACTCTTAGATTTTTTAAGCGTATGATTCAACTATTTGTTTCTTAGAGAATTTAGGTGTTTTCATTGAAATTTTCTTTGTTTGCGTGTGGTTAATTAATTTTTAAATCGTGGCGGTCTTTCCAAGACAATCCCGGAGACTACAAAGGAAACCCCCTGAATATACACCAAGTCAACTTGAAGGGCAACGTGCTCTGGTATCATCTAGCAGCAATAGGATTAGATCAACAGAAATTGGAACTTCATCCATTGTAATTCATCCTGATTATCAAACACCTACAACAGAATACATTCAAGAGCCGATTTCAGTTTCTGAAGTTACTGGTTATATTTCTCCTTCCAGTGAACTAGTTGATGAACCTGAAATCTCTGAACCTAAAACTGAACTTTCTGTTTTGGAAACATCCTCAGGATTTATTTCACCAACTTCTAGCGATCTTGGTTCACCTAGGGTAAGAAATATCGTCACTGACGATCTTCCAGCTGGTCTTATTTCTATTGAAGAACTTACTAATCCAGACGAAGATATATCTCTTCCCGACTCTCCTCAATCTTTAAATCTTAGGGAGCGTGAATCTATTTTCTACAGCCCTATTCGAACTAGTGCTTAGTATCTATCCTTAACAATTTTTTTAGAAAATCCGGGTCTTGCT
Organism: Pinus albicaulis; assembly: GCA_034641835.2. NCBI lineage: Eukaryota > Viridiplantae > Streptophyta > Pinopsida > Pinales > Pinaceae > Pinus > Pinus albicaulis. The sequence goes on from CM076574.1 coordinate 1,159,056,694, forward strand.
TTTCATCCACCTCAAGTTCCATTTCATCCTACACCCAGAGGTTACTTTCCGCCATCCATTATGGCAGGAGATTCATCCATGTTTTCCCAGACTCCGGAATCATTTTTACACGGTGGTCCTTCTGTTCCTTCGGGATACCAGGCTCTATCTGGTACTTTCTCGGGAGCAGCTCCTCAGCCCATTGAAAACATGTTATCATCTGGTCTTAATGGTCTTAAAATTGAAACGTCGAATGCAGAGCAAATTTTTATGATGTCTGGTAATGTTCCCAATCCTCAACCATGAGGCAATCAGTTACCGCCTGGGGGGCAACCTCAAGGAAATCCGTTACCGCCTGGGGGGCAACCTCAGGGTAGTCAGTTACCGCCTGGGGGGCAACCTTCAAGTAGTCAGTTACCACCTGGAGGGCAACCTCAAGGTAGTCAGTTATCACCAAGGAAAAGCAAACTTTTTACGTCGATTCATTCCTAACTATGTCGAACTTACAAAGGGTTTTACCCGATTGTTGAAACAGAACATTCCATTCTTTTGGGATGAGATCGCTAATCGATATTTTGATGCACTTAAACACACATTGACCCATGCACCGTTATTGCATCCTCCCAACTACAATCAGGATTACTTTTTGTACCTCACCGCTTCTCATTCCACCATTGGGATGGTATTGGTTCAGGAAGATGAATCTCACAATGAACATGCGATTTACTATCTTAGTCAAAATCTGCATCCGACTGAGATCAAATACACACGTGGAGAAATTGGCCTTGGCAACTGTACAAGCTGTCCAAATATTTAGACATTACATTTTGTTACGCAAAACCACAGTAATTTCTGATTGTAACCCTATGATGTACATTTTGACCAAACAATTGCTAGGGGGAAAGTACTCCAAATGGATAATCATCCTACAAGAATTTGACTTGGAATTTGAAAAATCCAAGGCAAAGAAACCTTTGGTCTTTGCGGAACTAATGTGTGATTTCCCCTCTACTGATACTCAAACAATTGCAGAGGAGTCCATTGTGGATGATTATTTGTTTCTTATCAGTACTCTTGATCCATGGTATGGAGATATTATCGTTTATCTCCAAACCCAATCTTTTCGGCCCGAAATCTCACGATCTCAACGACGGAAAATACGTTTCCAATCCCAACAGTATAATATTATTGGTGATACACTTTATCGTCGTGGAGCAGATTCTGTTTTCCGACGCTGTCTTACTCATGATGAAGCTGAAAAGGTTTTAAATTATTGCCATTCTGGAGCATGCGGCGGTCATATGTTTGGGTATACCACTGCCCAAAAGATATTGCATGCTGGTTATTTCTGGCCATCATTATTCAAAGATTGTATTTATGTCATCCGGAAATGGCATAATTGTCAACTTTTTTATCGTAACATGTGCGCGCCACCCGCTCCTCTTCATCCCATAATTGCTGTTGGTCCTTTCGCGAGATGGGGTATCGATTTTATTACATGTAACCCTCACTCGGCCAGGGGGCATGCGTATATTATCTTAGCAGTAGATTATTTTACTAAGTGGGCCGAGGCGATGCCTACATTTTCGGCTGACAGCAAGACTGCTGCAACTTTCGTATTTAATCACATAATTTCTAGGTTCAGTGGTCCTTAAGCCATTATTACAGATCATGGAAGTCATTTTCGGAATGTCATGATGACTGAACTGACATATCAACTTGGCCTGCGTCACGATAGTTCCACTCCATATTATCCACAAGCCAATGGTCTGGTTGAAGCCATCAATAAAGTTTTAGTCACCATGATCAAACGCATTATTGGTATTCACAAGACGAATTGGCATTCCATGTTATTTTCAGCACTTTGGGCATATCGAACCTCGGTAAAAACATCAACTGGTTTCACTCCCTTTCAACTCGTTTACGGTTTGGAAGCTGTGCTGCCGATTGAATGCGAAATTCCGTCACTGAAATTAGCCATAGAATTACTCCCAGCTACATCTGAAGAGGAGAAACATTTCTTGTACTTGGCTCAACTAGATGAGAATCGACGAAATGCTGCAATAGCAAACGAGGCTCATGTTAAACGAATTAAAACTCAGTATGATAGAAGTGTGACCCCTCAAAATTTTTCAGAAGGAGACCTAGTCTTACTTTATGATCAAGCCAACAATAAACTAGGGGCTGGGAAATTCGTGCCTATGTGGCATGGTCCTTTCATTGTCAAACGAAAGTTAGCAAAAGGGGCCTATAAGTTGATAGATTTTGACGGTGTCCCTTTGGATAAACCCAGAAATGGGCTTTATCTAAAGCGATATTATGCTTAAAACTTGGTGTGGAGATTTTTTATTAGATTAGCTTTCTTTACTGCTGGTGTGTCTTAGATTAGAAAAGTGTGCCTATTTTAGAAGTGTGTTTTTATCACTATTCCTGCTTATCTGAGTTTTACTCCTGATATTGCAGATGTCGATGTCTCTTCAAACCTACATTGGTTATGCTGATGGTGCTTGTCGTAGTACACGAAACATTTCTTCTGCAGCTTGGGTTATTTATTCACCCTCTGACGAGTTAATATCCATGCATGGGGTAAGCCTTGGTCAAACAACGAATAACATTGCCGAGTATAGTGCAGTGATTGAGTTATTGTCTGAATCCATATCATTTGGAATTCAGAGTTTGATTGTTAGGTTGGATTCTGAACTTGTTGTATTATAGCTTAACAGGGTCTATACCATTAGGAATCCATTGTTATTACGGTTATTTTTAAGAGTTCGTCTCTTGGAACGTGAATTTGATTATATCGAATATCAACATATTACAATACATTTAAATACATTAGTAGATAAATTTGCTTCTAGTATGATAAATCAACATTTGCAATAATCAAAACAGTAAATCAAACAGCATCCATAACATGCACACAGATAGCCGGTAAATAGTGATATATCATAATATAGGAGTGTTTTCAAAAAAAAAATATACATCGTCTTCGATCATAGGTTGGAAACACCTTATGATCGGTACAATGATAACGCAAAAAGTCAAAATATGAGTCTACAACACAATCATCCCATCACTGATGGTGATCACGATAAGAGACCACTGATCGGGCCACCCTACATAGGAACCTCCTAAAAGTTCCTGGAACACCAATCACGTATCTTTGTAATCTTAGTGGAATCTCATCTATGTCCGTCTCTGTAATATCTAGAGTCAGGCGCTCTAGGTGATGCTCTAAGTCAGACAAGATTTCCACTGATTGGCCTGCTGGGACTGGGGCTGGTGCAACTGCAGCTGGTTGTCTTCTATCATAAGGTTAGGGATGGGCTGGTCACTGTGGGCCCACATCTGCATTCAAAAATTTTGGTTATTAGCTTCAAAGACGATCAAAAAATTAAAAAATTAGAACTTAGAAATTATTGAAAATGATTTTACCTGATTCATCCCACTGTTCCCCGACTGGGAGAGTCATCTCTCGATCGCTGCGGAAATCTATCCCGGCATATGGAAAGTCCTCTATGGTAAAAATTTGGCGATCCAGCCAACGAAAATATGAAGGAGGAAATCGAACAATTTCAGAGCCCTCAATACTGTGACGGGCAATCAGTGCGACCCAACGATTCATCCTAGGTTCTCGAACTCGACCGGCATCAACATAAATACTCTATGGAGATAGCATGGGGATCCTCTCTAGAGTAAAGGTAACGACAATGGATCCATATCCAAATTTGTTTATTTTATCACTCTTCGCTCTAGTCAATTGACCTTTTATATTGGCCAACACAGCTTCACACCAGTTGAAAATGGTGCCGCGAAAACAGTCCACAGCAATACGCATTTGGGAACCAGTAGCCACATGCAGCGCAGCACTCCCACATATTCTGGTTACAGTAAATGCAATAAATTTCAACTCGGGACGAATGATGTTTTTTATGTCAATCCATTTGTCCCTAGGGTTTGCCTGATCATTACAGAATTCTAGTTGAAGACTAGCGATAGACTGGCCACCTGGCCTCCCAAACAGAGAAACTTGTTCGCCCCTTTTGGACAAACCAATCAGAAAATAAATATCCTCCAGCTCAATTTCGAGCCGGTGACCACCAATAATGAAACACTGGTCCTAAACGTTCCACCTATTTACCAGCCATGTCAAGAGGTCTACCTGTGCCCTCATGCCTTGGATGGCCCAGAATTTATATATACCGCATGCTTTTAATGCTTGCATTGTGGGCAAATGGAGCATTGCGGCGTCATCCATGTCCTCATGTTCGCGTTCTCTCCAAATCAACATCTTGTTACTCCTACAATGCATAAAAACACAAGTTAGAATAATCTAATTTGGAAATTTTTGGGCGGAAAATGAGGAATTTGAGTTTTAAATTTAAACGCGCGGGGACCGCACTTAGCCTTTATACATAGTGCATAGAAACGCACGCGCTCTGTGTGATGAGTGTGGACCCACGACTTTTTTCCATATAGAAAAAAGTTGGGGTCCGCAGGTCCCATGTGTCTCACTTGCGGACCCCCGCGGGCGAATTTTTAAACCCTATTTTTCCCTAAAAATAAAATCTAAAGCCAAAAACTGAATTGTAAACAGATGAAATACAAGATTAAGAGGTCGTGGATTACCTGGGACTGACGGTTCTCGATTTCGTCGGACAGATTTTCCAGAATCTTCACAGGAACTTTCTTACCCAAAAGCTTTTACTTTTCACTCTGAAACTAAACAGTAAAAATGAAATTGAAAAAGTCATTTTTATAAGTTTTTTCGAATAGATGAATTTTTAATTTGTTTATTTTTCACTTTAAAAAGGGTATTTTTGAAAGCATTTTTACTTATCTTAAAAAGGTATGTGTAATGTTTCAAGTTTTTGTGCAGAAATTGGATTTTTCAGGAAAACTGGTCATTTTTCAACAAAGAGCATACTTTTATCATTTTTTCGGACTCTTTAAAAAATTTACGAAAAAGCGAAACATTGGAGTCCTCTTTTAAGCCCTTTTCAGACTCTCTAAATATGAAAAAATTGCCGAGTACTTGATTATTCGAACTCGTTAAAGTAAATGAATGATCGTCCTTTCAGTATAAGTTTACCCCTTTTACGGACTGAAATGGACTATTTACGAAAAAGGTATACATTGACTAATTACGATCAATAGAGTTCTCTCCCGCATTATTTTATCCTTTTTCGGGCTCGAGAGACTAAATTTATGAAAAAGTACACCCATGGAGTTTTCTTAAGTTTTTTCTTCTGACTCCCTAAAATTGAAAAACACTGAGTTTCTCCTATACTGGACTCATTAAAACTTAACAGTAAAGGACTTGTTCAATTTTAAAAAACAGGAACGGATCACTCCTTCTTAGGGTTCGAATTTTAAACTAAGTTGGACTCATCCGAAGGATGAGCTTATAAACAAGCAAATGTTATTCCTCCTCAAGCTTGTCAAAAATAAAGAGGTACTTGCCAGAAATGGTGGGGGAAAAAAGAGGAAAATGGGCATGTTTGTTGTATTTTTATTTTTCTAAAATCCAGTCAACCGCTCTTGAACACGACACTTTCATTCACCTGGGTTGGGAAATCCTTTGCCTAACAGTTAATCAAACCACATTGAAAGTCTTCAGCCAGTTTCTGGATATTAGCTTTGGGTCAATTGTCACCAAGCCATCTGCAGTGTCGTTATGTGTTCAAGAGGATAGTTCAAATAAACTATTCATCTGCAAAATATCTATCATCCATTTTTTACCATCCCTGAGTCAGTCCTTGCCAACATATTTTCAAAAATTGATCTATGATTTCGTGTCATGGGCTTTCCTACGACAGATCACTTTCTATCGACGACAGCTCATTATTTAGGAAGTTGATCCAGAAATCGTCAGTACCTTGAAATCTGCATGCCTTAATGGCAGGTTTCTCGCCTTCAACGACAGGTTGCATCATTGACCTTCGATCAAACGAATCCATGAGATGTTCGACTTCAGCTCATTCATTCACATTTCATGGATTGTACTGAATACTTTGAGAGCCATTGACATTACTGGTGGTTTCTCTCACACTTGTTAACAGTTTACATCATTGACTGGTAATCAAGTGGTTTCTACCATGTTCGACTTCAACACATTTATTCACATGGATAGAATCGTACTAGTTCGAGATGCGGAAATCAAGACCCTGGATCTAGTTTATGCCATCCAGGCTGCGAGGAATTTTTTTATCATTCATACAGTAGACTATTTATAAACAGATGGCTACGTCCATACTGTGTCTACACATGTCTATACTGTGATGTATTCAAAATCATTCCTACATCAGAACAATTTAAGTTAGTTCTAGTTAGTTTTGATCTGAGTATGGGAATGCCTACCTCAGCGATGATATGTATACATATATATTTTTCATTGAATGTTTTTACAGGTTCTGACTGGGGTGTCCACAGGATGATCCTTGAAATGATAAAGTACTACACTCTTCATATATGACAGACTTCAGTTTCATCTATTCTAGACTTTGCACTTTAGGGGGAAATATGTTACACTAAAAATTGTCATCCTAACATTCTGCTATGGGTAAGAGCTCATTATAACTCATACTTCGTCCTTTTGCAAGTCTAACATATCGGTTCTTCATATCAAGCCTTGAAAATCAGAGAAAAGTTCCTAAAAATCTCCTAAAATTTGGTATCACACTTTCTCTATACATTGCCTGCAGGCCCGCACCTAATGTTCAGCTATCCTGAGGACCAAAACCGCACTTTCTATGTGTTATAGGTGTGGACTCCTGTAAAACTAAAAAAGGCGAGAAATTAAAGTTAAAAATTTGATTTGAGATTAATTCTAGAAGATTCTAGACGAGAATTTTCGAGAATAAGTACGCTTTGATAAGGTACATGTATCCCTTACCTTATGGAGCTAACCCCTTGATGTGAGGAGCTTATCCCTTTGAAGGAGGATTCTATCCCTTCATATTTGGAATAGAAAAACCTCCTCTTTTCCATTATAAAAAGAGGCATTGGGTAGCTTCAAAGGGAGTTGAAGCTTTAGAATATTTGAAGATAAGTGCTGTTGAGATTCAGACTCAGTTAAACAAGACTTTTGTGAGGAGAGATTACATACCTCTATTTGTCTTGATTGAAAGAGTGTAGAGCTTGTCAAAGTAGAGGAGACTCCTGCTTCGGACCCCGGGAAGGCCTGTGCAACATCAAGGCTCAAGTTGTAAGGTTTTCCTTCTTTTGAAATTAATACAAATATACTCATTTTTCTCAATAAGCTGTTTGTTAATGGTTTATTTCATAGATTCCTTGATCACTATGATAAGAATGGTTTATGATGATGTCTATACAGGTGCTATGTAATACTTTGCTTGTTTGTGACTGCAGGTTTACAAGCGAAACTCCTTCAAGCACGCGAAGCATAACAACAACTTCAAACAAACACTGGACAAACGGTAAGTCTTTTAACACCTATATAGAGCTTTTCATATATCATATATGCTTAGAGAAAGATTAGTCTATTTGGTTGTTTTTTGCTAGATACTTTTAGTACTAGGGAGATCGGTCTTGTCCGCAAGAATGATTTATCTGTCCAACAGGCCCCGCTTTTCTCATTTCTCCCCATCGACAAATCTCGACCGTCTGTTTCCAAGATATAACGGTCAGGATTTAACCCTCCATTGACCCCAATGGCATGTTCCGCCTATGCATCTTACCTCTATTGCGTTCCTTCTGCACCGTTGGATCTGAGGCCCCTGATCCAATGGTCACCATTGCATATCGCGTAACTTGTGCACCCAAAGTTTAATGTTCCAAATTTATACGACAAAAGTGGTTTTGGATTTCCACATGTCGATCTCTAATAGGATCGCATTCCAAAAGGCAAATCCACTTTCCCTCCTTTTAGCCACATGAAAACCATTCATGTTTTCCACTTTACTTCCTATCCTCCACAATCACAACTTTTAATCCTAGCCGTCGACTGTTTTAATCTAACGGCCCATATTGTATCGCAGTCTCATCCATTTTTCATTCATCAGACCTTCTAAAAGACTTCATCGGAGGATCTCCATCGTTGATCTTTGACATGATCCAACTGCCCACATTTAATCTCCTTCTATACTCCCGGTCCCATCACCAAATATGCCCCCCTTGTCTTTCATTTTCACCTTTTTCCTTTGTATTTCGCCCGAGTCATAAACTTATGTTATAATACTAAAGTCATTTTTCACGCTAATTCATGTTTAAACCTCGGTTTCATGGTGTTGCACCATGTAACCTTTCCACTACCGCACTCATTCCTTTGCAATAGCTCCTCCACCTCCGCCAAAACCTTTCTGAAGCAGTTTTAAGCCTCGCACAGGGTTTCATAACAGGTTTCTCATGTTTTTCAGGTTTAAAATCATTTTTTATTTGAAGAACATGGTTATTAACCCCGACATGAAGCCTCCAATGCCCTTTTAGCCTATGTATTCACACAAACAGGTCTGCAGAAGTTTAAAGTGTATCATGAAAAGATTAAAGGGTTGAAGGCATAATATTGAAAGATTAACACAGTCTTTGAAGACGTCAATACATAAGCATTTCGAGCAATTAGCAAAAGAGAAGCATAAATAGAACTAATACAGGTTTAAGTACAAAAGAGACAGAGCAATTAGTGATGCAGAATGATGAATGACATAGACATGACTTTTACCCATGCACACAAGTCTGCCAAGTAGTTATTGCACCAGGGAAGCTACTACAAATGGTCAGACGCAGTTATTTAGAAGTATGGGAGTCCTCATATCCCATTCTTCACTTAACTCACATTGAGAAGACAATGGTACCTCTCTAGATGATTTTCTTCATAAGGACACCCTGCGGGTGATTTCTGTCATATCAAAATAGTCTCAAACGAGCTGCAAAGTTATTGATCCTGTCTGGAATTCAACGAAATGTTTAAGGCACAGAATGGAGCATTCAAAATATCTTTCACTATCTCTGATGCTCATTAAAACTTTCCTCACCTACTTTTCTCATTTTCTCTATAAAGACTCTTCGAAGTCTCATTGTAAAAGATTGGCATTTTGTGAATCCTAAAGTAATATATATTGCTGCTTTGAAGAAGCTTTGGTGTACTGAAAGAGTGTGAAGATCTTTGCTTTTCTGTTGATGAAGGAGGCTGGACCATCGGATCCTTGAGCCTGGTTTTGGTGAAGTACTTCTTATTGTTAATGTTATTTCCTATTTTTCCACTTTGTTCCATCATGCTTTGCTTACAGAAGGATAAAAATTTTAGGCAGAGAAATGTGTCTTAGAAGCACCTCTGACCTGTTTATCCTTCATTGTTTATATGTTTTTTGCTACTGAATGTGACAGGGTAGTCTAATAGCTCTCTTTATGTTCATTTTGTTTTATTTCAGAAATGGTTAATTCAGTTGTGTTAAAGACTGTCTAGGCATTCCCTCTTTCTTTACCACTGAATATTGTATCTAAAGTCTCCCTTTGATTTTTAATACTTGCATTTTGACAGAGGATCTTGTTATAGTCATACCCTCTGTTCATTATTGTAATTATTGTGTTAAAGGTCTCTATAATTGCATTCCTAAATGTCTAAGGTGTTCCCTCTTCTTTGAATGCAATTGTATGTCTTTGTTGGTTAAGCTCTCAAAGGTGAACTTGTAGGAGGAAATAGGGCATTCCCCGAATCCTATAATTCATTTAGAAATTTTAGTCTGCATTTCTCCTTTATTTGAGTGTTTATATTGATTAAGTCCCAAGCAATGAGCTTACTGGAGGAAATAGGGTGTTCCCCGAATCCTTTAAGGCATTGTGAAAGGGTTTAGTTTGTTTTTCCCTCTTAGTCTTTAATGTTCATCCCATTCTACCTATATTATTCAACAGATCCTAGACCAATTTAGATTGGCCCTTTCGTTTCCCTTCCTTCTCAGTCAGAACTATTTGGAATTTCACATGACTCCATTGCCCAATGGCTTGTAGATTCCCATGCTCTATCTATACCACATGAAACACACTTGTCCAACCAAACGACAAAGAAAACAACCTTGCACCTCATAACTAGCCTAAAATCAACTTCTAAACCTTTCAAGACACATATTTATAAACACATTGAGAGAACCCTCTCTGAGACTAGGAGGACTAGATCCTAGAGCTCTAAAGTTTGGTTTGTATGTTGCCTTGTCTTTTGGTAAGCCGGTCTATCAAAACACAGGACCCCAACATAATGGCGATCACGGTGGGATGTATTGAGTATATGATAGTCTAGCAAACTCTTGTAGACTCAGTAAGTCCTTAAATAACCATATAAACTCAGAAAAACCCAAAAACATTTCAGATTGGCTTCATAATAAACATGGTGGTGGAAACATAATACACTTTACCTTCAAAAAAAGCTAAATACTTTCCACCTAGCGACTCCACAGTTCCTAAAAGACCAAAAGACTCCACTGGGAGACCAGTTTCATCATCACATCATCCATACTTAGGGAAACTCTGAGGATTAAGTTTCTTCGTTTCAGGATAGTTTGCCTCTTAAAGATCGTCATATCTAGCTAAGCTTTCTCCTTTTTGTATCTGAAACTTAAAATACTGGCTTCAAGAACAATCCATACCAGAGCTTATCCTAATCCAAATCCCGAGGGCATTCTTATGAATTTTTTCACATCTAGGGATCAAACTATTGTCAGACCCATTTATAGAGTTAACTCAGCACCTAAAAACCTTGTAGCTCTATCAGATACCCAAGCTGATTTAGACTTACCAAGCAATTTACCTAGAACTAGGTCGTTCAGTGGTACAAGGCAGACAGATTTTGAGCCTCCAAGCTCACCACCACATAGTGGTCAACATATTGATGACAGAAGCACCCCTCCATCAACACCTCCTGATATCCATTTCATTCACAACTTGGGTCTCTCTCACCCTAGATCTACTCAATAGTTTTTTTCCATACCAAGAAGTTCTACCATCCATATACTGACTGCTCAAGCTAATCCTTTACCTCCACAAAACACTGCCATGGCAACATGGTATGCCCCACTAGTGTTACCACAACCTTTGGTTCCCTTACCAAATGACTATCAATATAAAATTCCCCATTTCACTGGAAAAGAATCTACCACATCTCAACAACATGTAGATGGAATGGGAGATGCATTTGATTACATGGAGATAGATGATGAGACCGTTAAAATGAGAATATTTGCTCAAATTTTAGGAGGAGAAGTAAAGAAGTGGTTTAAAGGCTTAACTCCTAATAGCATCCATGACCTTCCCTCATTACATCAAGCATTCATAAACAAATGGGAAGTCAAAAGCAACCCTCTCCAAATACTAGCAGAGTATCAGAGCTTTAAAATGAATCAGGGAGAGAGTGTCCATGATTACTCCACCAGGTTTAACAGTGTCTACAATGCTTTTCCACCACACATGAAACCTCCCCAAGGCATGGCCTTGGTAAAATATCCTGAGGGCTTCGATGCTGATATGGCCTATCAGCTGAGGGAAAGATATTATGAAACTCTAGAAGACATGCAGAAGGGAGCAGTGAGTGTGGAAGCAAAATTAATTGGAAAAAGAGCTAAGCTAAGAGCATAGAAGAGGGTAACTTATAAATATGATTACACACCCTCGACCTCATCCTCTGATACCAAAATTGACAACCTAGTGAAGGTGATGGAGAAAATGCTTGAGAAGATAAACTTGAATGATAGAGTACCACCAAGAGAACCTCAAAACAATCTCCAAAACAAAAATGGAAACCAGAAATTTAGAAGAGAAAAAAACCAAGATAGACAACGAGATAATGACTAGCAAGTTAGAGCTCCCTTCCAACAAAACTATGTGGATCAAGAAGAAGAAAGGGAGATTGAAAATTTGGGAGAAAACCATGTGAAATTGATTGGATCAGACAGTGGGGAGGATGTTTTCCTCACTGAAGAAGAACAAGGTTTCTTCTCTTCAGAACCAAAGGAAGATACACATGAGGAGTCTGAAGATTATAGATTAAGGTTTGAAAATGCAATCATGGAAGTACACAGACATTATGAGCTAAGAAGCAAAGGGAACATAGATAGTCGAAATGACAAAAACACTAGCTCTGTTGTTAGGAAAAGTACAGAAAACTAGACTAAAAAGACAGCAAACAAAACTATCACAATAGCCAAAAGGGCTGATTTAAACAAAGAGAAAGGTAGCCAGCCAAATGTTGAACATATTTTCCCTAGTACCTCTGCTAGTGGCCCTAATAAGACAACTCAGATTGACAGTCCTAATAAAACCCAGCAAGTCAAAATTGTTGTAAGAAATATAAGTGAGAAAACATATGTATATACAACAAAAGCGATAGTTCCTTTCAGCCTGGAGGGACAGATTGAAAAGATTAAAATTAACATACCTCTGGATGAATTAGTGACCCAAGAAGTGTACAGGGACCAGGTCCTAAAAGCTCTGAATATTCATGTTGATACTGCTACTTTTAACTTAACAGATGATAAGCCAGAGTTGTTGTTTGGTCCTAAAATTGAGGGAAAATATCAAGAAGGGGATGTGCCTCCATTCTATGTCAGTCTAAACATACACAAAAAAGTCTTACACAATGCCATGCTGGATTCAGGAGCATCACACAACCTTATGCCTAAAGCAGTAATGGAAAGTTTAGGCTTAGAGATTACTAGACCCTACAAAGAATTGTACTCCTTTGACTCCAGAAAGCTCAAATTCTTGGGATTAATTAAAGATTTGTGTGTTAACTTATCCCAAATTCCTGCTAAGAATCTCGTAATGGACATATTAGTAGCTGACATTCCCCCAAAATATGGCCTACTGTTATCTAGATAATGGGGAGCTAAGATCCAGGGTAACCTTCAAATGGATATGTCTTATACCACCATACCAGTATTTGGTCAAACCAGAAGATTATATAGGGAGAATAGGGAGACTCTCATGATATACATGGTGAGCAGCAAGGACAAACCTCACAACACCCCTGTTTATTCCACCCATTCGGATTTAGATTCCTTCATTTTATACAACAAAGATGAGGTCACCCAAATAGAGAAAGAAATCGAGCAGGACATTGGTGCACCAGAACATTCAGATTTGTCTTCCACTCAACCTCTAGATGCCTCAACCCCCAGCAACCTTGAGCAACACAAAACGAATGAAAATGAAATAGAAACACTTTGGAAAATGAGTTTCGATGGCTCTTGCAGCAAAAATAGTGTAGGGGTTGGTATATGGATACACAACACAAACAAAGGACATGCCTGCAAATTAGAATTTTCATGCACTAACAATGGCCTGCACATACTTAAATATTTGAAGGCTAAAAAGATATCAGTACAAGGAGATTCATAGTTAATCATCAGACAAATTAAAATGGAATACTCAACCAAAAACCCTAGACTCAGAGAATATAGGAACACTGTTTTAAACCTCCTGAAAATTTTCGAAAAATATGAGCTTGTGTTCATACCAAGAGCTCAAAATCACCTGGAAAACGAACTCTCTTTTGCTTCTAGTAACTGCCAGATCCCACAAATCGAGGAACGGCTCATTATAAAGGTAAAAAACAGACCAGAAGTGCCTAATAATGAGGATCATTGGCAGGTTTTTAACAATGATAAACATATAGAGGATTTCCTGCAATCAACAAATGATTTTTCCACAGCATCACCAAGTTGCATCCATGAAAAGGAGTGTTCAGATGGGGAACAAATTCCTGAAACAAAGCCCCCCTCTCCTACTGATATAAATTAGTTTGATCATCTTTTCAAAGCAAATTTATCTAATGACCTAGACCAAAAGGACCTTGAAATTCTAGAGTGTAAAGGTGATACCATACCCAAAGGCCTTGCACCATTAGAACAGCTCTTTGATTTCAACGATGTGGCTAAATAACCAAAAACAGAACCCGGGGAAACTAATGTGGAAGAGCACAATATAGGCAGCCCAACTGAGCCTAAGATGATTAAGTTATTTAGCACCCTTCCTGCCCACATCAAACAGCAATACATAGCACTCTTCAAAGATTTTATAGATGTTTTTGCATGGGAGTATAAATATTTGAAATCATATGACACTAGCATCATTCAGCACAATATTCCTCTGAAGGAAAATAAGAAACCTTTCAGACAGAAATTAAGGAGGATAAACCCGGTCTTATTGCCTGCAGTAGAAAAGGAAATTAAGAATATGTATGATGCAAGGATCATTTTTCCTGTCAAATACTTAGAATGGGTCTCCAATCTGGTATCTGTTAGGAAAAAGACAGGGGAGATTAGGCTGTGTATTGACTTCAAACACCTTAATAGAGCCTCTCTGAAAGATAACTACCCCTTTCCAAAAATGGACCACATTCTGCAGAGGGTAGTTGGGTCAAAAAGGATATCATTACTGGATGGGTTCTTGGGTTATAACCAAGTGTTAGTCCTCCCAAGTGATCAGCATAAGATAGCCTTTACCACACCTTGGGGGACATTCATGTATGTCAAAATGCCATTTGTTTTGATGAACGCAGGAGCCACCTTCCAGAGGGCCATGTACATAGCCTTCTCGGAAGACATGGGCTATTTTATAATCATTTACCTTGATGACATTATCGTTTTCTCCAAAACCGATGAAGAACATTTGGAACATTTAAGGAAGTTTTTTGAGAAATGTAGAAGGTTTGGCTTGTCTTTAAATCCCAAAAAGACACTCTTTGGCCTCCAAGAAGGAAATATTCTCGATCATATAATCTCTGAAGAAGGGATCAAGATAGATTCTAAAATAATTGAGGGCATATTGAATATCAACCACCTTAGGAACCTCAAAGAATTACAGTCTTTCATTGGAAAAATTAATTTTTTGAGGAGATTCATCCCCAACATTGCTGAGCTATTGAAAAACATCACTAACATGCTTAGGAAAGAAGTAGGTGTCAAATGGACAATGCCATCTAAATAGTCATTTGAACTGGTGAAGCAAGCCCTTACTCAAGCACCAGTCCTGATCAATCCTGATTTCACCAAAGATTTTTATATTTTTTCCTTTGTATCTGAACATACAATAGCTGCAATATTGTTGTAGAAGAACAACTTGGGGCAATAACAACTTATATCCTTCTTTAGCAAAGCCTTAGGAGATGTCCCACTCAAATACAACATCAAGGAAAAGCAAGCTTTGGCACTGGTAAAAGAATTAAAGGATTTCAGGGTGTACATCCTACATTCACACATCATTGCTTTTGTGCCACACACCGTAGTCAAAGACATTCTAAGTCAGGACCCCGATGGTAAAAGGGGAAAGTGGATTGCCACCATTTTGGAATACGACTTAGAGATCATGCCTACTAAACACATCAAGGGACAAGGATTAGCAAAACTCATGGTCGAGTCTAATTTCAAAGTTCTAGACATGAATATGGTTGATGCCTTAGAAGAGATAGAAGAATTACCAGCACCATTTACTAAAGAAACATTCACGAACTCTCCATGGTATGCTGATATTATTTATGTGCTGCATTACTTAAATTCTCCTCCTTCTTTATCGAAAATAAAAGCTAGATTTGTAAAACAGAAGGCTTTAAAATATTCCATGACAGATGGAGTTTTATACTGGAAAAGTGTTGTTGGGATACTATTAAAATGTTTACTTGAGAGTGATTCAAGAAATATCATGCGTGAAATGCATGAAGGAGAATGTGGAGGGCACTTAAATTGGAAGACCGCAGCAAATAAAATCCTCAGATTAGGTTACTACTGGCCCACCATTTTTCTAGACACCCACAAACTAGTAATGTCTTGCCACAAATGCCAGATTTTTTATGGTAGAAGAAAGCTCTTTCCTTTACCCTTGAAGCCCATTAGTGTCGAAACACCTTTCCAACAGTGGGGTTTGGACTTTATATGGGAAATCCATCCACCCTCCTCAGCCCAGCATAAATGGATCCTCACAGCCATATATTATTTTACCAAATGGATAGAGGCCATACCCACTAGGAATGCTACTGACTTTGTCATTATTAAATTCCTTGAGACCAACATATTGTCCAGATTTGGCTACCCTAGGAAAATAATCATAGATAATGCTGTTGCCTTTAAATCCAAAAAGATGGTTGATTTCTTCCATAAATACCAGATCACCTTGGGCCACTCCACTACCTATTACCCCCAAGGAAATGGACTTGTTGAATCTTCCAACAAGAGCCTGATTAACATCATAAAGAAGTTGTTGGAGCAGAATCAGAAAGCATGGCACGGTAAGTTGGTTCATGCTTTGCGGGCTGATAGGTTAACCACCAAAAAGTCAATCAACACATCCCCCTATCAGCTGGTCTACAGAATGGATGTTGTTTTCCCAACATCCTTGGGAGTTCAAGTCATGAAACTCCTCCAAGAAGTTCAAGTTGAGGAAAATGATATGCAGAGAAGGATCAATCAAACCATCCATTTGCAACAGACCATCCATTTTCAGTTTACCATAGAACTCAAGTAGTCCAAGAAAACATCAAAAGGCAGTTCGACAAAAATACCAAAGCAAATGACTTGCAAGTCGGGAATGTGGTTCTCAAATGGGATTCAAGAAGGGAAGAGAAAGGAAAACATGGTAAGTTTGAAAATCTGTGGGAAGGGCCCTACATTATTCATTCCTTAAGAGGGCATAATGCATTTTTTCTGCAAGAACTGAATGGTGGAGAAGTGTTAGGAGGTCATGTCAATGGCAGGATGCTTAAACACTACTTCTGTCAAGAGTCTTAAGTTTCAGAGTTTTCATCCATTGTACATACCACTTGCATCAAGAAAAAGAAAGAAAATACAAAAAAAATAAAAAATAGAAAAGAGGGCAGAAATAAAACAAGAAAGGTATAGCCCCATACCAAAAAGAGAGGTTCAAACATGCTGAAAATCTGAACCTAGAAGCATAAGGAAATATGGCTCTAATTCACTCAAAACATTAGCCAAAAAAAGAAGAAGTAGGAATGGTCCTAACATGCTCAAAACTTGAACCAGCAAAGAAAGTATACATCTCTAACAAGATCAGAACCAGACTTGAAATGAAGGAAAAATATGACTCTAAAAAAGCTCAAAATCCCAGTTAGGAAAGGGAGGAAAGATGTTTTCAGTTTTCGTATCTTCAAGCCTTCCCAACTTTGTTGTAATTTTTTCTAATTTTCAGTTCATGTGCAGCTTTCTGTTATGCCATGGACCCACAGAAAACCAAACAGACTAATCCTAGGTTGATTGTATTTTCAATTTCTGTCTTAGAATATAGAGAATGAAAACCTGTCAGACTGTTTAATCCTGACAGGTATTAGATTAGGTAGAGAATTAAGAGTCCAATTGTTTAATCTGGGCTCTTGGAGAAATAACGGTAGCATTAGATAGGTTTTTTTTTTTTTTGCAAAATAAAATGTTGAAAACGAGTTTTCCAGTCCAAGTGCACTCAAAAGAAGAAAAAATGCTAGTACAGTAGGAATGGGTAGGTAGAGATGTTGTTTTGAAGAATGACAGTTTTTCAAGTTGCTACAAAGGTTATCAAATCAAAAGAAGACCAATCAAGGAAAGAAAAATTGTTGTCCAATGTAAAGGCATGGGTTTTCTAAATACAGATATTACTGAGGTTCTGGACACCTAAAGGGCAAGCTGTCCTCCCCAAGTGGAGCCACTATTAGCCACCTATAAATTCTGATATACCAAACAGTGGCTAGTTTTGTTTTAAAGCCTTCAAGAGATACATTTCCCTTGAAAATATATCATTATTGAAGCCTTCATGTACCTTATGTCCTTTGAAGAAAGCGTCACTACTGTGTCCATTAAAAATTCCTGTTGTTTATGAAAGAAACAGTTTTCCAAAGGCCTCTGAAACTGCCCATTTTGACTCATTTGCCCTCATTTTCATAAAGCCTCCTTTTCCTCTTTAATACCCCCATTTCCCTCTTAAAAGCCTCCAAAATCCCTTTGAACCTCTAAAATCCCCTTTTTACAGGTTTAAACACCCTTTTCCCCTTTACCAAAACCCAAGAAAATCCTTAAAAATCCTTGTTTTTGGCCTAGAACCCCCTTTTTTCCACTAAGGCTTTAAGCCCCTTTCGGCCTTAGCCCTAGCCCCTTTTCTGCACAGGACCGAAGCCATCACTGAGCACCAATCGCAAATCAAAATCAGAGCTTTCCTTTACTTACTTTCCTTTGTTTCTTCCATTTTTCCGATTCGATGAACCTTTTCTCTATTGACCTCCGCTTCAATCTCCACCGTCGATCTTTCAGATCCAATGGTCCGCGCTCAAGCGCATCGCACCCATCCGTCATATTACCCCTCCGCCTGTGCGACTCCCAACCAAATCTGGACCATTGATCATCTGCAGATCCAACGGCCTGCACTCCATCGCACAATCGGCAATCGCAACTTATATTTTCCATGTCCCTTGCCTCCTCCGATGTTGATCCTGCGATTAGATCCTGACCATTGAATCCACAAGAACCAACGGCCAGGATCACGTCGCACTCCACCCATAATCCTCCGTCTTCACCCGTCGATTTAATTTCCACCTTAGATCTTGTTCCAAATCGGATGGCTAGCGCTCAATCGCACATTGCAGATTCAAAAGTCTCATTCGCTTGCCTCCTCTGACGCCGATAATGTGATTTAATCCCCACCGTTGAATCCACAAGAACCAACGGTTTGGATTTAATCGTGCCTTGTTGATAGCCCCCTGTCATCGCATCCGCCGATTAGATCTGGACCGTTGAATCCACAAGAACCAACGGCCAGGATCGCATCGCGCTCTGCTCATAACTTTTCACCATCCCGATCTCCGATTGAATCTCAGCCGTTGATCGAACTTGATCAGAAGGCCCACATTGATTCTACTCATCAGGCCCTGATTTTCTCATTTCTCCCCATCGACAGGTCTCGACTGTCTGTTTCCAAGATCTAACGATCAGGTTTTAACCCGCCATTGACCCCACCAGCCTGTTCCACTTGTGCATCTTACCTCTATCGTGTTCCTTCCATGCCATTGGACCTGAGGCCCCAGATCCAACGGTCACCATTGCATATCACGTAACTTATGCATCCGAAGTTTAATGTTCCAAATTTACGCGATAAAAGTGGTTTTGGATTTCCACGTGTCGATCTCTAATAGGATCGCGTTCCAAAAGGAAAAACCACTTTCCCTCCTTTCAGCCGTGCGAAAACCATTCATGTTTTCCACTTTACTGCCTATCCTTCACAATCACAACTTTTAATCCTAGTCGTCGACTGTTTTAATCTAACGGCCCATATTGTATCGCGTTCTCATCCATTTTTCATTCATCAGACCTTCCAAAATACTTCATCGGAAGATCTCCACCGTTGATCTTTGACACGATCTGACAAGCTGCATTTAATCTCCTTCTATACTCCCAGTCCCACCACCAAATACGCCCCCCTTGTCTTTCATTTTCTCCTTTTTCCTTTGTATTTTTCCCAATTCATAAACTTTATGTTATAACACTAAAGTCATTTTTCACGCTAATTCATGTTTAAACCCTGGTTTCATGGTGTTGCGCCATGTAACCTTTCCACCACTGCACACATTTCCTCTGCAATCACTCCTCCACCTCCACCAAAACCTTTTTGAAGCAATTTTAAGCCCCGCGCAGGGTTTCATAACAGGTTTCTCGTGTTTTGCAGGTTTAAAAGAAATTTTTATTTTAAGATCAGGGTTATTAACCCCGACATGAAGCCTCCAGTGCCCTTTTAGCCTGTGTATTCACACAAACAGGTCAGCAGAAGTTTAAAGTGTATCAGGAAAATATTAAAGGGTTGAAGGCATAATATTGAAATATTAACATAGCCTTTGAATATGTCAGTACATAATCATTTCGAGCAATCAGCAAAAGAGAAGCATAAACAGAGCTAATACAGGTTTAAGTACAAAAGAGATAGAGTAGTTAGCGATGCAGAATGATGACTGACACAAACATGACTTTTACCCATGCACACAAGTCTACCAAGCAGTTATTGCACTAGGGAAGCTACTACAAATGGTCAGAGGCAGTTATTTAGAAGTATGGGATTCCTCATAGCCCATTCTTCACTTAACTCACATTGAGAAGACAATAGTACCTCTCCAGATGATTTTCTTCTCAAGGACACCCTGCGGGTGATTTCTGTCATATCAAAATAGTCTCAAATGAGCTGCAAAGTTATTCATCCTATCTAGAATTCAACGAAATGTTTACAGCAAAGAATGGAGCATTAAAAATATCTTTCACTATCTCTGATTCTCATTAAAATTTTCCTCACCTACTTTTCTCATTTTCTCTATAAATACTCTTCGAAGTCTCATTGTAAAAGATTGGCATTTTGTGAATCCTAAAGTAATACATATTGTTGCTTTGAAGAAGCTTTGGTGTTTTGAAAGAGTGTGAAGATCTTTGTTTTTCTGTTAATGAAGGAGGTCGGACCATCGAATCCCTGAGCCTGGTTTTGGTGAAGTACTTCTTATTGTTAATGGTATTTCCTGTTTTTCCACTTTGTTCCATCATGCTTTGCTTACAGTAGGATAAAAATTTTAGGCAGAGAAATGTGTCTTAGAAGCACCTATAACCTGTTTATCCTTCACTGTTTATATGTTTTCTGCTACTGAATGTGACAGGGTAGTCTAATAGCTCTCTTTATGTTCAGTTTTTTTTATTTCAAAAATGGTTAATTCGGTTGTGTTAAAGACTGTCTAGGCATTCCCTCTTTCTTTACCACTGAATATTGTATCTGAAGTATCCCTTTGATTTTTAATACTTGCAGTTTGACAGAGGATCTTGTTACAATCATACCCTCTGTTCATTGTTGTAATTATTGTGTTAAAGGTCTCTATAATTGCAGTCCTAGATGTCTAAGGCATTCCCTCTTCTTTGAATGCAATTGTATGTCTCTGTTGGTTAAGCCCTCAAAGGGTAAATTGTAGGAGGAAATAAGGCATTCCCCGAATCCTATAATTCATTTAGAAATTTTAGTCTGCATTTCTCCTTTCTTTGAGTGTTTATATTGATTAAGTCCCAAGTAGCGAGCTTACTGGAGGAAATAGGGCGTTCCTCGAATCCTTTAAGGCATTGTGAAAGGGTTTAGTTTGTTTTTCACTCTTAGTCTTTAATGTTCATCCCATTCCACCTATATTATTCAACATATCTTGGACCAGGTTAGATTGTCCCTTTGGTTTTCCTTCCTTCTCAGTCAAAACTATTTGGACTTTCACATGACTCCATTGCCCAATGACTTGTAGATTCCCATGCTCTATCTATACCACATGAAACACACTTGTCCAACCAAAAAACAAAACAAACAACCTTGCACCTCATAACTAGACTAAAATCAACTTCTAAACCTTTCAAGACACATCTTTACAAACACATTAAGAGATCCCTCTCTGAGACTAGGAGGGCTAGATCCTAGAGCTCTAAAGTTTGGTTTGTATGTTGCCTTGCCTTTTGGTAAGCCAATCTATCAAAAGACAGGGCCCCAACAGGTTCTTCTTGGAGATCCTTAGATGCCTTAATAAAATATATTTTGCATGCCAAAAGGTGGTGGATCCACCTTTATTTTAGTTTATTCTTTTATTTTCTCTTCTTATATTTTTTTTTAATTCCATGACGGATAAACTCACAGTTATTTTTTCTATCAACTGAGTTCACCCTTGGTCACCCTTTGGTACTCCTTGTCTTCCATTACAATGAACTACTTACTACCCACTTTCTCAATTCCTTTTTACTTTTGTCTTTTTCCTCTTCATGGTAGAAAAATTGAGGCTAGTTGCTAGATAAGGCTAAGGTTTCTCTGCTACTAATTTTGGCTATATAAAAAATTTTCCTTCTCACACTTTGATCCGGATTTATGCAGGAACGCAACAGAATAAACACATAACCATAAATACAGAGATGCAGCGGAAATAACACTTCATTTCATTAATATCGAATAACAGAAAGATGCTTACAGACATAATGGAAATAAAATAGCTAGGGTGCTGGTAGCGAATCTCTGATTTAATGTTTTCTTAAGCTAAAATAGATTTTAAGAAAGGGTTATATGATTGCATACCTGAGACTTACCATTGATTTGTTTTTGCAGGTGATACTGAAGATGTTGCTGAAGCTGCTACTGAAGTTGCATGTGGCGATATGCTTGAGGTCCTTTTGGAGCTTCTGAGCACAAAAGGAGGAAGTCCAAATGTGACTACATTTGATTAAAGTATTGATCAAATTTTATTTTTGTGCCAACTTGATGTTTTTCTTCTTTCAAAGGTCGGAGAGCACCTCATTAGAGAAAGACACATGGATAAATGCAATTTTTTTTTTTTTTTTGTAAGGCCTACTAGCTACCCCAATGAGGTTTTCAACTAGTAGGTCTGCATAGGCACCTCAAAGGAGGTTTTCACCTAGGATATTTTATTTTCTCTTTTTTCTTTAACCCAATTACCACCTCATGGTGGTTTTCAATTAGTGAGCCAATCTCAGATGCCTCAATAGAGGTTTTCACCTGATATTTTAAACTTTTTCCCCTTATTTTCTTTTTCTTTTTTCACTTTCCTACTCTACTTGAAGAAAACTAAAAAAATTTCAAGTATAGGAATACTTCCAATGGATCCATCTACACATCAATATGACAGATAAAATTAGGTGCACACTTGGAATACATTCTTTGACATGTACTTGAATATGAGAGATGAATTGCTTTGACTAGGATTGTATCAAGTACTATTGGAGATATGTCAATATACAACTTAATGATTGTTTGGAACCATATGTCAATATAGTTTTGATGTCCCTTGTCCACTTGCTGAGTTGGATCACCTTGGATGTCCTCTTCTATTATGAAATTAAAATCTTCCTCTTTTTGTTGATTTTTCTCTTGAATACATGGAGGAAATGCAGGTAAACATGAGGAAACTTTATCAACATTTGATTCTGATGTCGGATCTTCATTAAGTTTAGCCCTTGATCTTTTGATCTCCTCATTTGGATCTTCTTCTTCTTGATGTTGTCCTTCAATAACATTAAGAAAATCTCTTCTTTGCAATACCTTTCTTGAACTAAGATGAAAACCATTTAGATCAAGAGGATATGTTTGGTAGTGTTGTACCTTAGCATTGTAAGTGGGCTGAGATACTTCATTTTGTGGGTTTGGAAATGGTGGTACAGGTAGTTGAGTGGGGGTGGATATATGATATGGATGTGGTTGAGGTTGTGATTGTGGTGGAGGTGGATGGTAGGGATAGCATGGAGTTGGGTATGGAGGATATTGAGGGAAATATTGAGGATGTTGAGGATTTTCCCAATAAGGTCCTTGCTAATCGTGTTGCCAAGATTGGTTTTGGGGTTGAGATGGCCAAGGTTGCCAAGGAGGGAGTGTGTCCCAATTAGTTTGAGATGGATGTGAATAAGCTTGAAATTGTGGAGTGGGTCCTTGCATCATATCAAGTTGACCAGGCTGCCAAGGTCTCCTTGGAGCTACATAACATAGCTTCCTTGGTGATTACCTTGCTCCATTGTCTTCTTGGTAAACTTCTTTAAACCTGGGGAATGATCAACAACATTTAGTAGCATAATATTCTACATGGATAAAAAAAATATCAACATCTTCTTTTTGCTCATTTTGCATTCTTAACATTTCTACATGTTCAGTTAGATTGCTAAGAATTTATGTTTTGAAGTTATCAAGAAAATTTCCCAGTTCATCTTGCCTTACCAATGTTAATGCTAACTTACTTATTCTTTCCCTTCCTCTTGATATTCTCTTGCATATTTCACAAATTTCTTCAAATTAAAATTGATATACATCTCCTTTACTCATGAGAATAAGGAGATCAATCCACTCATCCCTAATTGTTCTAAGTAAGAGGGATTTTATTGTTTCAAATACTAGATGATGTAATTTTTCCCTCCTAACATTATACATGAACCTCTCTATTAGATCCTCAAGGCTCTCATCTTATTCTTGGTTAATTCTAAAAATTTCTTTTCTAAGATCACGAAGTTTACATTTTTCTAGAAATGCCTTTTGCATATCATTCCATGATCTGAATGAATTAGTACCTAGACTCATGAACCATTTAAGAGCTCTACCGTTCAATGTTGCAGCAAACAATATCATTTTTTGAGTGTGTGATAAGTAGCCATAAGACCTACAAAGTATCTCAAATTCAAATATAAATGTTTCCAGATCCTCTGTCCTCATACCGTGGAAGTTGGGAAGGAAATATGGAGGGATGTTCTTCATATGTCCATATCTTGAATGGGAAACCCAATAAGATCTTATCCGTTGTCATCATATCCATCCATATCTTCTACCTCCGAAAGTGTATGGTGATGTGGTTCTTACTGCACCACGTGGTCAAGTGGGGGGTTGGTATTAGAGAAGTATTTAAAAAAAAAATTATGAGTATCCCTACTCCTATGAGGCATAAAAATCAGATCATTTTGTGAATTTTTTTTAATATTTCTGAAATGGCATGAAAATAAAGGAAAGCAGAAAATAATGCTAAAAACAAAATCAAAGCATCTACTAGACACATCCCCGAAAACAACACCAAAAAGTGGTGAGCCCTGGTATTGCACTAAGAGTGCTGCAACTCCTAGGGGCTTCCCTACTTTACTTTATCAACCCAGGTTCATACAAAATTGGAGGTGACAGTGCTATATATACAACAAATTCATTATGTTCATGTCATCCTCTTCTACTTTACGAAAGGGTGCTATTTCTAAGGGTTCTCAGTGAATTTTTTCACACTTCAATGAAACTAAACTAAGTTGCAGAAAGGAAATGACAGAAAGGAAACTAATTAAATCGCATACAAGAAATGACAGGAAGGAAACTAAGCTAAATTGCAGAAAGGAAATGACAGAAAAGAAACTAAAATAAATTGCATTGAGCTGGCCAAATCGCTAAACACACTCTACTTATCCTGTGATCTATCTACCATGCTTCTAACCATGCAGCTATTCATGGTCTAATTCTAACTAAAAAAGTGTTGATTGCAGTTTAGAGGAAAAATGGCTAAAGGTGCTCATGGAAGGCTTAAACGCATGAAACAAGTCTTACAAGACTGAAAAAGGTGTTTGGACTTTATTACAGCGCATAATATCACAAAAATGCTTTGGAGTGGGAGGCTTTGGGAAGCGGGGGTTTAAACTGGATTAATAATTTATTATAGTGCAAAAGGATTTGGAGCGGAATAACTTGAAATATGTGATGGCGGAGATGCGATGTGGAGGTGGGATCGATATCGTGAAGTTGGAGTGGTAAGAGTTAAAGGGAACATGCTAAATAATGCGATGTGTGAAGTGCGATAATAATATTGCAATCGGAAAAATAAATCGGTAAGTGTTAATAAAAAAGGAAAAGGTTGCAGAGAGTGATCTGGGGTGGTAAAAACTGCAATCTGCGATATGAAATGTCACAATATCGTAATCGGAAAAAAAAGGAGCAGTAAGTCTTAAGGAAAAGGAAAAAGGTGCGACGAGCGATTGCGATGGGTGACGTAGCAAAGGAGTACGTTAATATCACAATCGGAGTTTGGAGGTGAAAAGAATTAACATAAAGCAAATGGGATGAGTGAATTTTGATGTGTGAAATGTGAAATATGATTCAGGAAGGTGATGCGAATTGTGATTGCAATATTTCACAATTGGGGTTTAGGAGTAGTAAATGTTAACGAAAAGGGAAAAATGTTGCAGCGTGTGATTACGATGCGACAGAGTTGAGGTAACTTGTAAAGGAATAAATAAACACTGTGATTTGCGGTCAGAAAAGTACGGTAAGTCTTTTTAAAAGAAAAGGGATCGAGCCCAATGTTTTTTGAATATTTTTGTTAGAAAGAGAAAGGTAAGGTGAAAAGGGAAAATCTCTAAAATGTTGAAGAATGACAAAGGAAAGGGATGAGATTCTGCAATGGTTGAGATGCGATAAGTGGGAAGGTCAAGGAAGGAAGGGCAAAGTCAAAATTTTAATGTTTTGAAGTTTTTTGTGAATAAAAAAAGGCATGAAAACTAATAAGAAGAGAAAGGAAGGAGGGAAATGAGGGTATAACAACAATGCTCAGGCATGAAATCAGAGATGCAAAATGAAGCCGGAAGGCACCATTGAATTACTCTGGGGCGTTAAAAATACATCCTACGATCAAACCTACTGATTTATTCATGAAATACATATGAACTACGTGATAAAAATAATGGAAGAAAAACTGAAACTGTTATTGCACTCTACTCTAATCTTAGAAGACGCGAATCATAAACAAAAAGTATTTTTGGTCTGTGGGAAGGTTTACCCTCCTTGAGCTCTATCAGAGATGAGACGGGAAGGTTGCCTCATAGTTTTATGGAGTTCATAAACTATTCTACAATGCAGATAAGCAAATTATATATTTAGCATCAAACTATAACAACAATGAAAATATCAGAAATAAAACTAGCTAAATGACAGAAAGGAAGGAATGAAAACAATAGAGAAGTTGAGGCACATGGGTTGGACCCTAACCCACAAGCCCAGCTCTCTAGAATTAAATCAGTAAAATGGAGTTTGTCTAATCATTGCATTAAAAATTAAATCTTATTACATCCTGAAGGTCTTAAACAGTAAAATCCTAATAGCTTGCAGCAAAAGTTCTTAATGGAATCGAATCCCCTGGAATTGACTTACACTGACTAACTCTTCCTAGCTCTAGCTCTGCTCTATTTATTCTATATGGCAGCTACCAACAACTCCCTAAAAATAGGTAATGAGTCCACTTGACTCCAAGTGAAGTATGCCTTGAGTGCACTTGGTCTTGAGTTGCTTGGCTGCCTCTGGAATTCAAATTGTTGGATGCAATCTCATGAGGATCGTTTGGTTGCCTTTGAGGGTGGACAACCCCCTTGAATCTCTCCATGATTTCTCCCTAATTTCTTGATATTCTTCACTCTTTATCTTCCAGTGGTAGGGAGAAAGTCCCTAAATTATATCCTTCTCCAAATTTTCATAATCTGCCAAATATTCTGACAATATTCTACAAAAATAACCAATATTAGGCACAAATATGCAATTACCTTTAAACCTTCCTAAAAAAATATTAAAGCATAAGAAAACATTAAGTGCAGAAGGAGATATTTAATATATATTTTCATGTGCATAAGGAAGGTATATGGGCTTAAGAAAGGTTAGATGGGCCTTATTTTATGTCCAATTTATAGGCCCATCCCAACAAATAGTTACAACTAGTTCAACTGACTTTAACTCACCTAACTAAGTTAACGGATTACTCATGCATTAAAATCATGCACTTAACTGCAAATTGAACTCTAAAACACATAGAATCACTCTGCATGCCTCACCAACAACCCTCAACTTGAATTCCATAAGCTAACGTCTGAGTTTATCACACTCAGTTAAATATTACAAGTGATTATGATATAAGATTACATTTTATTGTCCAATTTAATTAAGGGATAATTAAATTTGATGCATAGAAAATTTATTAAATAAATTGAATTTCACACTAATGTATCAGTAAGACCCATCACTACACGACTTGTGGTCCCACACTAGTGTAGGTGTTGTCATGTTGTTTTTGGATGCCAATTTCACTGTTTCTTGTTGCAAACTTCAACATGGGATACATCAAGGCCCTCCTGCAATGGATCGCTTCCCATTGACATCATCACATTATATAGGAACTTGACTTAGAAACAACCCTTTGGTACCTTGGTTCTTGCATAAATCAATGGCAAGTTTCCTTTCTCTTGGTGACAGGTTTACATCATTGGCCTTCGACCGAAAGATTCCATGTGGTGTTCAACATCAACTAATTTATTCACACCATAAGAATTGTATTGTAGTACCTTGAGAGCCATTAACATCATCAATGGTTTCTCTCGTGTCTTTTAATGACTTACATCATCAACCGATAATAAGATGGTGTCTTCCATGTTTGACCTCATCTCATTGATTCACGTGGTTAGACTCATATGTTGGTTTGGTCGTATGAAATAGATATAAGACCTGAGATCTAGTTTCATCCATCCAGGTTGCGATTTCAAGAGTTATACAAGATGAAAATGTATGATGGCCATGATCAAACAAGAAATCATCCATTCATGGGTCCACCAGTTGTAATCTGTGGACGCGTCTTTTGACCATTGTACATGTGATGTTAGCTTATTTTTTGGGTATGGGTATGCCTCCCTCAACAAAATATGTCAAGATATAAATGTATTGTAACAAATGAATATCACCAGTTGTTCTTGATCCAAACTTGTCACAAGGTAAAGCACTTCAGTCATTAGTCATCATTTCTTACTTTGTGCTTTAGGGGGGAATCTATTATAGGCCATTTTGTCACATATGGTCAATAGTTTGTATAATGGGATCAATTAACATCATTTTCCCACTTTTCATAATCATTGCACAAAGACCTAAGCATGCTTATTTCATTCCCCATAGTTTATGCTTGAAACTGCATCATCTGAGCTAATTTTAGGATCAATGCTCCATGACCTCTTGTTAGACTGTGTTCGCCTATAGGTTTCTCCAATATGGCCTACATTGATCACCTACAGGTTTCTCCCCTTTTCACCCGCATTGGTTCTAGAAATTTGGGAAAAAAAGAGATAATCTTGAAGCCTCCATTTCTAGAAGCTTCTAGGATTTGTTGTAACCACTTACCTCAAATAAAAATCTCGAATCCTATCCTATCATACCTTGGATTTTCTCGTATTTTCATGGCTTGTGTTGTATGGTTGTGCAGGTTATAATTTTGGCAATCATAACTAGGACTGGATCATTCAAGCTAAGAAGGAGAGAAGCAAGTGACAAATTCCACGTAGGCTTCATCCCATCATCTATTTACTTTAATGGAAACATCGGGTTCCTTGCCTCTCTGTTGTTATAGGTTAGACCACGAGAAATAAGGGAGATACTTTTGTCCATAATCATTAATCCCGCATAAAACATGTAGCCCAAATATAAAGTGTATCTACACAAACCATATGTATAAACAAGAAAATTGAAAATCTAATGCAACCAAGGTCATATAAATTCTCTACTTCTCATCATTATTTGGAAAAAATCATTTAAAGGTATATGGTTCGTTATTACAACATGATTTATGTGGGGGGTGTCAATAATTCAAGGAAAATGGATCAAAATTAGACTATAAATTCAAGATTGAAGAGATAGAAATGATATTATTTTAAGGACTAATTCTTCTTTCCTAGTTGGTATAATTTTTTAGACTTATGATTGAGGAGGCATGGAGGGAATTGCATTGATCCCTCAATAACCTGCTTAAGTTTTGAGAAAAATATGGTTCCCCTCCTTTTATTTATATTCCAAATATCCTTTCCTTTTAAATTTATATTGACTTTGGATACTCATTACCTTGTAGTCATTTTTGTCCATTTTAGATGGATATGTTAGATGGAACTCCATATTTTATTTATTTGATTACTGTTTAGTTTCACTTGCTTTCATGACTTGCACTTGTGCTTTCTCAATTGGCGTTCAATTTTCTCAAGTTACTTGAATTTCCTCCCTATATTTTTTATTGAGACTAACTTAAAAATTGGACCCCTTTTCTTCCTTTGATTGTTGATATCTTTCTTGTTTTCAAAATCAACCCCAAATTTTGAATATGGATCCCAATAGTTAAATCTTTAAAGTATAATAATATTTGAAACAAAACCATTAATATCTGGCAACAGAGAGATTCTCAAGGATGGAAGCACAAGTCATATATATCAATCAAAATATGAACCTCCTTATGTAGGCCCTATAAAACAAGTTTGGAATCATAGATGATGTAGGTTGCAACTCATAGGTCAGATAAAAGAAAAAACTGAGGGATTAGGAAGACATAGAAGTGTCCAAGAAATAACCTAAAAAAGGGGAGTTGAATTAAACTATTGTGAACCATTCATAAGCCCTCTTCAAGATGAAAGTAAAGGTGTATGTAAAGACATATCAAGGAGATATAAATGTTTTTAAATTAAATAAACAGTTACAATATTTAAAGGTTTATATTATTTTTCACCACATAGATGAGGAACCAAAAATTTTGTTTAGAGGCTCATGCCTTAACTTGGTGGGAAATCCATTCTGATACCCTTAAGATGAATAAATATTCTCTAATAACTAATTGGAAGGATTTTAAACTCATAAATTCCCAATTCTACGTTGTTGGGTATGGAGTGGACTAGTGGATTTGGTGGCATTACTTTAGGCAGAGACAAGAGCAGAGTGTATTGGAGTACACCACAAGATTCAGGAAGATGGAAATAATTTTGGGTATCTATCCCAAAAACCTAGATATATTACTTAAGTATTTGGAGGGTTTACAGAACCATTTTCAAAATCAATCGATGTTGTTAAAACCTAGAAAAGTGAACAATAATTATTTGCAAGAAAAGTACCTAGAAAATATAGGGAAAAAGAAAGGGAAATTAAGTATTCCAAAGCAAAAGGAGCACTAAGAAGCTTCCAAGGAGGCGTTGTAGTTGCTATAAACCACCTCCAGAATTTTTTCCTATGCTTCGATTTACAGCCCACCTTTGTCCATAATAACTATCATTTTGACTGTCGTCAAGTGTTCCCCTAGTTTATTTAGTGTCACAATGACTTATTCTTTCATGTAACACTTATGATGTTTTAGTCGTGTTTTATTGACAACGGAAAATTATTTTCAACAATAGTTACCCAAATTCTGAAGACAAACAAACACCTTCTAAAACACAAGCTAAGTCTTTTCCCTATCAAGCACTAGTTGCCTCTCTTGTCTTCAGGGACTGTGTAATCGTATGTCACTAGAAACTGCAAAACTCCTTGAAGAACTGAACTGCACAATCTTGTAAGATAGGCATCCATTAATAAACAAAACTACACAATCTTCATTGTGAGTAAAAAACGTGCAACTCTTTGTGCCAAAAAATTTCGCAATCCCTTCTCGTTGGGAATTCCACAAGTCCTTCTACCAATGAATTCCATAGTCCCCTAGATAAATCAAGTGTGAACTCATAGAAAATAAGAAGTGCACATTTATTTCTGATAGTGTGGCACAAGTTTCCATTCCTGATCTGAAGAAAAGTGTCGCTTTCTCCTTGATTTTAGGCATGCGCATAATAAACCTTAACCCTAATATTGTGAGAGAAAATATATATAATAGAGGCTTGTATATCTCATTCTCACATTTGACATTGGATCTCTAGCCATTCTCGTGAGTTCAAGGAGCTTTGGATTTGATTTGTGACGCTTTTCTGGGTAAGTTTCTCAAGTGTGACTTTTTATTGTTTTTTCTATGGCTTTTGTCACTTTTGTGTTTGCAACTATTGTTTCACTTGATTCTTCTTGTAGAAAGTGGTGTTTCTATTATTATTGGCCTATACAAGTGTCCTTTAAATATTTTATATTTTCTACATGTGTTTCCAGGTTTTTAGTGTCCCGTGATTTAGCAGATTGGTAGACCAAATACACAGGGTAACATCAGACCAGTCTTTGGATTCCTAGGACCTAGCCCTCCTAGACTCAGAGAGGGCTCTCTCAATTTTGTGCAAAGGATGTGAACTTGTTTACTTCTAGGGTTTTGATTTTAGGCTAGTTGTTAAATGTAGGGTTTGTTATTTTTTTTGGTTGGGTAAGATGATCAAGTATAATAGGTGGAGTGAGAGGTCTTCAAATCATTGGGCTATGGAGTCTATGAAATTCATGGATATCTCAACAATGAAACAAGATGCATAATATGGAAAATCTAGCATGGTAAAATGGATCTTTAAGGTAGGTGTGAAGTGAAATGAACATAAATTTTGTGAGCATAGTATGTGTGTAAGGGTAGTGAAGAATCCTTAAACAAGTAATTTTTAAACAAGATGGTCTCGAATACTGATCAACATAAGATCATAACCATAAGACAGGGCAAAAAAATATATTTTTTATTGTACTTAAGCAAATAAGCATTCAAGATGAACAATTCAGTGAACCATAAAAGGCAAGAAACTTATCTAACTTCTAGTGATTTCACCTTCAAGGTTTAGAAAACATACAAGATAACATATAACTTTAATCAAAGAAGTGGGAACTCCTAAGCATATATGATCAAGATACAAAAAAATTTAAGGAAACTTCTCAAGCATTGACAAAGGGCATGATCAGAGCATGGCCTCTTTGGCTAAAACCTAACAAGTAGTACTTCAATGAGAGATTCCAAAACAGAGTTTAGATAGCGTCAAATAAGCAAGGCTAACCATAAAACATATCTGAAAACTACTATATTGAACCATTCATGGAATAAACAAGCATAGGTAGGTCTAAGAAGCAACTAAGAATTTCTTAAACTAACCCAGCAGAGGAAAACATAAAGACAATAGAAAACAGGAAGGACTAAGGTGCCTCAAACAACATTTCTTAGTTCTTCTGTTCTACTGCAACATAGAATGATTTAACAAAATGATACATAAGGAAACAAGAACTAAATAGAGACACATCACCATTAATCATGCTCAGGGATCCTGCAAGCTATCCTCCTTCATCATCAATCAAAGTAGGCCATTCATAAACTCCACAAGACCAATTTCTTCTTCAAACTCAAGAAAACCATGTATTTCTCTCAAAACTCATCAAATTCCAACATTTAAAATGAAACCCTCATGCTCTATTTATCTTAGAAAGAGAGGGAAAAAACACTATATAGGGTTGGAAAATGTCAAAATCACTCATAAATGTCATAAATGCCCAAGACACCATGCAAGTCCCAAGGAAAAAAATATCCCATGAAATAAATGCCAAAATAACTTCTAACACCTAATTCTAGAGTAACTTGCATCATAAAACACTAAAATATGATTTCGCAATAAATGAGTTTGTTATGTTGACTGTTGGCCCAAAACACACAGTGTTGTCTATAAGCATAGCACCAAAATAGGTCCTGTTGCAACCAATTTTTGGGGACCTTCCCTATGTCATATTTTTCTCTGTGATGGCCCGTTGGAAATCCTGCTGAGTCTTCTTTCTAGATATACATTTAATTTTTTTATTGAGCCTCTATAACCTACCTAAAAATTGAAATTCCCAACATTTCTCTGAGTGCAGCGCCAAGCCTAAAAAGGAGGTAGAATGGTGAAAAATTAGGTGTTTTTTTACCTTTTGAGGGGTACAAAATGCTCCAAATGTTCTGCAATTTTGTGAGAATAATGTAATAGGCATGAGAAATCAAAAAATGTAAAGTTTTCCCTCTGAACATGCCTAAGTTAAAATCGTAGTGCCAGTGGCGCTATGCTTATAGGCCTCCAAAATCTCAAAAAATAAAAACTTGTCCAAATTTATTCAAAATTGGTGGATGTCTCCCTCATGGGGTTTGAAAAACCTGTAGAGAGGAGTGTGCCAAAATTCCAAGTCTAGATTGGATTTTTTCTTCTTTTAGTGTCTGGATCTTGGTTTGGGCCTTCTTCAGTTTGGCCCTTGCAACTTGGTTTCTCCAGGCATAATACTTAGTCGTCCTTCTTTAGAGGTCAAGATTTGTGTTGGCCTTCTCCAATTTAGCCTCCAAGTGCATGTTGTCTCTCTCCAACCAAGGCTCTCAATCCTCTGCTATCTCTATGGCCAACAGTTCATCTAGGGGGAGTTGTTCTACTAGGGTTGCTTCTTGTTCTTTTTTTTTTCAAATGCATTTTTTAACCCCATGGTTCTAGGCTTCCTCCTAGATTGACCTTCCTCGTCCTCACTCTCTTCATAAGTGCCCATGAACTCTTCCAGTTTCACCTGTGCCCTTTGGGATTCTTTCCGAGCCTTAATGGCTCTAGCCTCATAATAGCAATTTATGCTCCTAGCTGCCTGTTTTCCAAGTCAAGGGTATCAATCACACTTTGGGCTCAATTTAGATTGGCTTGGAGGTCTTCAATGAGTGCACTTTTGTTTTGGATGAGCAAGTTTGAGATCCTTGCCTCCTCCTCCTCATCACTTTCCACCTAAATTATTTCAAAATCCCTTTCTACCTCATGATCCTCTTCTTCTTCTTTTACCTTTTTATTGCCTTTGTCTAGTGGCTGAGCTGAGGTAGATAGCATGGTCCCTTACCTTTTGGAGACAACAAACACAAGCCTTGACCCCCTTTGGTATGTGAGTGAAAAAGGTGTGATTGTAGTCTTGTTGGTGTCTTTATAATGGTTTTGATCATTGTTGTTGTTATCAACTTCCTCATCTTCATTATTGGTATCATCAGTCATTAGATTTTATGCCTCATCATTGTCTTCTACATCGTCAGCACTCTCATCCTCTTCATTTTTTTCTGCATTGTCATTTTTCTCTTCATTTGAGCTTTTGTCCTCTTCCTTGTTGTGATCATCATTTAGATTATGAGCCTCTTACCATTTTTTACTATCATCATGACTAGGACTACTTTCATCTTTATCTTTTTCATTTTCATCATTCTCATTATCACTAAGGAGGTGACTATTGTCATGACTGTAATGATAATTTTCTTATTTTTTGTCCTTCTCATCACTAAGGCTAGTTCCATTTTGGTCATTGTTGCCTTCAATTTCTGCATTTTCCTCACTTTCATTCTCTTTTTCATTGTCATATTCTTCCATATGTTCATGATCTGTTTCTATTTCATCATCATTTTCTGTTGCAACCTCATCATTTTCCGATTCATTCTCTGCCTCTGTTTCCTCTGTTTTATTGCTGACCTCCTCTTCATCAATGCTCATTTCATTCTTACTGTCAACCTCCTCATCTTCTTCATCATCCCCTTCCATATTGTCATTGTTTTGCTCACTGTCATGCTCACTTTTTTCATCTTCATCACTATTTTCTTCTTCTTCCTCATAATTTTCCTCTTCCTCGTCATCTACTTCTTCTTCACTTTGGACTAATTTATTGTCACTCTCACCCTCTTCATTTTGATTTGAATTATCATCATTATCTCCCTCATTTTCACTTAATTCATTATTTCCACTTCCTTCTTCATTTGATGCATCAAGAGAAGGGGAGAAAGGGAGGTTTTCTTCAGGTGAGGACACTTTTGTAAATGATGAGGGCAAGTTAGGTTGATGAGGAAGTTGTGGGCTTGTGAAGACTTCATGTGCTATGAATACCTCCCAAGGTATGCCCTTCTATTCCAACTGATGTAAAACCACCATCTCGATCAAGGAATGGTGAAACAAACCTTGCATTTGTTGGGAAGGACTCCTTCTCCAGACAACAGAAGACATTTTGTCCATACTTCTATACAAGTAGTAAGGCAAGTTGAGCATTTTGACCCTTGTTAAATGCACGAGGAGTCTAACATGGTAGGAGTAAAGCCTAGAGTATCTACCCTCATAGGTAAAGTACTTCATAATGACTTTCATTAAGGGTTAAAATCTCTGTTTGAGGTGTGAGAAAAGAAAATTTGCCTTGCAGCCTTCTCTGTACCTAGTCTTGACAAATGGCTCATAACAGTTCTTGCTTAATTTAGCTTTCTTAAACCACTTTTCACCAAAAACAGGGATACATGTAGCATTAGATATGGCATCTGTTGATAGGTCAAAGTCCACTCCTGCAAGGCTTGATTGTTTGTTGTGCAAGTTAAGAATGAAAAGCCTTGTAAGTTCTGGGTGGCTTTGCACTTGTTTGACTCTCTCACAAAATTGGAAGAATCCTACATTCTGGAAACATGAGAGGATCATGGGAGATGAGGTGATATCCACTGTGCTCTGTGGTTTAAATCTATTCACTTTCCCTCCCTTGTGGTTTGGCCTATTTCACTGCTGCTACTATCTTCTGCTCCCGACATGGTGATTAGGGTTGATGGTGAGAAAACTTGGGCAAGAGGAGTGAAATGGAAATGATGGTGGGCAGCTCTTGCAAATGAGTGATATGAAGGTGAGGTATAACACTAAGTTCCTTTGAGCTTGATGACATATTTTACATGAAATGGTAAGATGTTACCCTAGTTCACTCCCCTTCAAATGACAACCAATTTCTCATAGGTCAAAACAGAGGCTTACTTGCTATGATGACTTAGGGTTGGAAAATACTAGGGTTTAGTCATTCATTTAACCTACCAAATGATAAACATTACTTGGAGGGAAAAGGAGGAAAAATATACCTACCAAATTCAACTTGATTATAGGGTCTTAAAAGCAGTTTGGAGGACCTCTTTGAATCCTTGGCACCTTCTCTACAAGATGGAGGGGTTTTTGTTTGAGGACAACACCCTTCCTGCATTGTTGGGTCATCCTTTATGTGCAGCGCCAGGTGGTTCGGGCCTTTGTCTATGCGCAGCACCATGTCATACAGCCCTATCTAGCCTATGGGCGTAGCGCCGGGCCTGTTGGGTGCTCTGTGCACGCAACGTCAGGCTTGAGAAAGGCTATCAGGTCTCCATGTAGGCTCAGCGTCAGGGTTGGGCATGGTGGTTCTTCCTATGTGTAGCACTAGCTTATTCACACAGCGCCACCCGCTATACACGCAGCACTGAGTAAAAATGAACGATGGAAAATGCTATTTACATAGCGTCGAGGTCTGTGAGCGCAGCGCCAGTGTCTGTGCATAACACCAGTGACTTGGCCCAGGATTTGTCCAAAAACTCAGAAATTTCTCCAGCAGGGTTTTCGTGCTCTTCTTGCAAATAAAAAATCCACAATGAGTCAAGTGTTTAAGTGAATTTGACCTTTATATCCTTGGGCATGTAAATTTATTTTTGCCTAAACCCACCTTCTAATGTTTTTTAATCTCTTTTGTCATTTGACTGATATCCTTTTTGACCTTTTGGAGGTGATTTCAAAAATTTTCAAAGTCACTTTTTTTCTTCTGGTGATGGCTTACTAGAGAAATGAAAATGGTCCTTTTTAACCTTTAAGGGTCTTGGCACTATAAAAACCTGTTTATGCTTGCCTTGATAAACTGAAAACATGTTTTTATCCCTTTTTTGTCATTCCTGAATGTAAGTGATCTGAAAACACATTTCCTTACCTTCTTACTGATTTTGATAGTGACACATCCTCTTTGACAAAGATTATAAGTCATGCCTGTTATGTCTCTTCTTGGCCACTCCTGATTTGTTGTGGGTGCCATGACACAGATGTTTTTGGTCTCCTTTTTCATTCTTTGGAGTTTGACAACCTTCAGTCATATAACAGAAAACTCATTCTCATGTTATTTTTTTACCTTATAACCCAAAACCATACTTTTATTCCTTTGACCCTTTGTAGGAAATTGTCTGCACTTGAAAACTTGACCTCCCTCACACTGATACTCTTTGCGTTCTTTCCCTTTGATGCAGTGAATCACTGTTACCTTGGAAAACCATGTAGGTCATCTTATGATATCTTCTTCAACCTTCTACTATCATGATGGAGGTCCATGGTCTTCATTTCACCCACTCTGCCTATCTTCCCAAAACTTTAGGTTTTAGGGATGTTAGAGAAAAATAATTTGTGTTTTCTTCTAAGTTCTCTATAGCCCTTTCAAGTTCATTCATTTATGTTCAGTTCACCTCACCTTTTTCCCTTTTTCATTTGTAATTTCTAAAAATCTTCAATTTATGCTTGGTTGTGTGGATGTGCCTCTGTCCTTGTGGTCTTTTGCATTGGCTTATTGCTTGGCAACACTATTTAGTCAGTCAGTCCTAAAAACCTTGATTCTCTTTGAACATAGGCCTTCTTCTTTTACTTTGCTATGGATGTCCTTTAGTGAGGAGCTAGCCAATAACCTTACCTTATTTTCTACTGATAGCCACCTTGACACTCTTGCAGAAATGTCAAAATGAGCAGTTATTCTCTACATAATTTTTTCTTGAACAAAGGGGCCTTCCTTGAAGGATTTCTCGATTCATTTTGGACAACCATATACTGACTTTATTTCATACTTGATTCAGCTTCTTGGCACATTTAAAACATTGATTTGGAATACCAAAAAAATCCTACAACCTTTGAAACCCTAAGTGACCTAGTGGGAGGCTCTTTGGGCTTGTCTTTGACTGAAATCTTGGCTTTGAGGTTTTCAAGTGTAAAAAGCAGAGTTCTTGACAATTTTGATGTATTTGAAGATCCAAAATCCATTGTACTTGATTTATCTAAAGAGCCTATAGAGATAGTTTTGAGACCATCAATGCTTGATGTATCTGGGAAACACAAGAATGAGTAGGTTGGTTGGTGATCCTAGGTGGCAAGTGGAGGGGTTAAGCAAGCCAAAAATAGAGTGCATAAGTTCAAAGGTGGCCAAACATAGTGAAAATGAGTGGCATGAGTTCCATGAAGGACCTTCTAGGAGGGTAGGCTAACTAGGGCAATGGCAGAATAGTGAGGTAGTGAAAAATTCATCCTAAGGATAATGAAAGCAGTGAGATTTCTAAAACTCACAATATTCATGAATTTTTTTTTTAGAAATATAGGATAAGTACTTAGTCATCTTCAAAATAGAAAAATATTATTGATGACTAAAAGTGGCTCCACTTGGGGAGGGCAGCTCCTTTTCAAGAGGTGTCCATAATTTTAGATCTCTGGTTTTATGAACACTAGTGCCTCATCCATTGGGTATATTTTTTTCTTATTTTCATTTGATGATGCTTATTTGAAGTTGTGATCTTAATAATCTGAAAAACATGATTACGTTAACTTCATTTCTACCTACCCAGCTTACTTTGCCTAGCATTTTTTCTTCCTTGGGTGCACTTGGACTGACAAACCCTTGACATTTTCTTCTTTTGAAAGCAAAACAAACAACCTACTTCTAGCCTTATCACTTCCAAGAGTTCAGATTACACTAGTGAACTCTTTTTATTCCCAACCTGGACTATTTGACTGCTAAGATTAGGTTGTTTGACAGACTTCATTCTCTAAGTTATTGACATGAAATTGAAAACATGGTTTAAATCACAATTAGTCAATTTGACTTACCATGGGTTGTGGCATTAGGACAAGCTGTAGACAAACATTATTTTTGTACAAACAAAACTAGAAAAGTAAGGGTTGTGATCTATCATCTCCTATACATCCCTATCTTTCTCTTTGGTTCAGATTTGAGCATGTGGAACCAATATCTTTCATTCCTAATCTATTCCTACTGACAAGTCAATTTTAGATGTTTTGACAAGTTCTTTTTCACTAACCTATCAGCAATAAATTAAAAACATGTACAGCCATGATTAGGCTAGATGACTGAACAAGACTCTTTTGAACAAGTAGTGGCATTTAGACTTGCACACTTTCATCATTACTATTTTTTGGGTATGGGGTTGTACCTATTTTCAAATCTGCCCTCTTTTTCCTTCTTCTTCTTTTTTTTTTTTTTTTTAATGATCTCTCATCATTCAATGTTATGTACAATGAATGAAATTTTGAAACTAGGACTCTTGACATAAATAGTGTTTGAGCATCCTGCCATTGACAGGACCTCCAAATAATTATTCTCCATTCAATCCGTGTAAAAAGAAAGCATTATGACCTCTAACTGACTGAATGAGATAAGGACCTTTCCACAAATTCTCAAATTTACGATGTTTACCTTTATCCTCCCTCCTGGAATCCCATTTCAGCACTGTGTCTCCAATGTGGAAATTGTTGACTTTAGTTCTTCTGCCAAGTATTTTCTTTATGTTTTCTTGCACTGCTTGAGTCTTGTTGTAAACTTCTTCCCTTGTCTGATGAAAATGAATGGTTTGGTTCAGCCTCCTTTGCATGTCATTTTCTTCTGATTGCACTTCTTGTAGAAGCTTTATCACCGGAACACCCAAGGATGTTGGAAAATGGCATCCATGCCATACACTAGTTGATAGGGAGACATACCGATTGATTTCTTGATGGTTAGTCTATCAGCCCATAGTGCATATACTATCTTGCCATGCCATGCTTTTTTATTCTGTTCCAGAAGCTTCTTGATGATATTGACTAAGCTTTTGTTAGAGGACTCAGCTAGCCCATTACCTTGAAGGTAATAAGTTATGGAATTTCATAATGTGATGTGATATTTATAACAAAATTCAACCATTCTTTTTTATGTAAAGGTAGCAGCATTATATTTGATGATCTTTCTGGGGAAACCAAATCTAGACATGATGTTTGTCTCAAGAAATTTGATAAGGACCGAATCAGTGGCATTCCTAGAGGGGATGGCTTATATCCACTTGGTGAAGTAATCAGTAGAAGTGAGGATCCACCTGTGTTGGGCAGATGAGGTGGGGTGAATCTCTCCAATGAATTCTAAACCCCATTGTTGAAAAGGAGCTTCAACAGTAATGGGATGTAAAGGAAAAGGTAATATTTTTCTCTTGCTATCAAAAATTTGGCACTTATGGCAAGTCATGACCATTTTGTGGGTTCCAGGAAAAAGGGTGGGCCAATAGTAGCCAGCTCTAAGGATTTTGTTAGTTGTGGTTTTCCAGTAAAGGTGGCCTCCACATTCTCCCTCATGCAGCTCATGCATGATTTTATCTACATCATCCTCAAGAAAAAATTTAAGTAAAATACCTACAAAATTCTTCCAATATAACACTCCATCTAAAATGCAGAATTTTAAAGCTTTTTGTTTCAGGAATATAGCTTTTTTATTTGACAATGTAGGAGGAGCATTGAGATAGAAAATTACATATAGGATATCAGCATACCAAGATGAATTCAGAAATACTTCTTCAACATGGGGGGATGTGCACTCTTCGTGTTCTTATAAAACATCAACGATATTCATATCTAATGCTTTGAAATTTGATTCAGCCATAAGTTTTGCAATTCCTTGTCCTTTAACTAGTTTAGTGGGTCTAATTTCTAAGTCATATTCTAAGATAATAGCAATCCACTTTCCCCTTTTACCATCAGGGTCTTGATTCAAAATGTCTTTGACAACTGTGTGTGGAACAAAAGCAATGATATGAGAATGTAAGATATAAACTCTAAAGTCTTCCAATGCCTTAATCAAGGCAAAGGCTTGTTTCTCCATGATGTTTTACTTTAGAGGAGAATCTCTAAGGGCTTTGCTGAAGAAGGCTATGGGTTTTTCTTGCCCCATCATGTTCTTTTGTAATAACACTGCAACAATGCTATGTTCAGATGCAAATGAGAAAATGTAGAAGTCTGGTAAAATTAGGAATGATTAGAACCAGTGCTTGGATGAGTGCTAGTTTAACCAGTTCAAAATATTGTTTAGCTTCTAGGGTCCATTTAACCCCTATCCCCATTTTTATCATGTTTGTAATATTTCTCAAAATCTCAGCAAGGTTGGGGATGAACCTCCTCAAAAATTTGATCTTCCTAATGAAGGATTGCAACTCCTTGATGTTTCTAGGATGGTTGATTTGCAATATGCCTTCAATCCTTTTGGGGTCTATTTTGATTCCTTCTTCAGAGATTATGTGGCCTAGGAGTTTTCCTTCCTGGAGACCAAACAGTCTTTTCTTGGGATTTAAGGATAGGCCATACTTCCTTCACTTTTCAAAAACTTTCCTCAAGTGGATTATGTGCTCTTCATCAGTCTTAGAGTAAATAGTGATGTCATCAAGGTAAATGACCATGAAGTAGCCTATGTCTTCTGAAAAATCTATGTCCATGGCCCTTTGTAAATTAGCCCCCGCATTCATCAACCCAAATTGCATTTTAACATACATGAATGTACCCCAAGGTGTGGTGAAGGCAGTTTTTTGTTGATCACTTGGGAATACTAGCACTTGGTTGTAACCGGAAAATCCATCAAGTAGTGAGATTCTCTTAGAGCCAACTACCTTTTGAAGTATGTGATCCATTTTACGCAAGGGGTAGTTATCTCTTAAGGAGGCTTTGTTTAGATTTCTAAAGTCAATGCAAAGCCTAATCTCCCTGGTCTTCTTCCTAACTAACACAAGGTTGGAAACCCACTCTGAGTATCTAATGGGAACTATGATCTCGACATCATACATATTTTTAATCTCTTTCTCAACTAAAGGTATTAAGACAGGGTTTATCTCCTCAAATTTTGTTTGAAAGGTTTTTTATTTTCCTTAAGAGGAATTTTTTGTTGAATAATGCTTATGCCATATGATTTCAAATCCTCATACCCCCATGTAAACACATCTTTAAACTCTTGAAAAAGCTCAATATATTTATGTTTTATGTGAGGAGGAAGAGTTTTGGAGAGTTTTATCATTTTTTTTTTCCTTTAGGTTGCCTATGTTATACTCCTCTACATCATTCTTGATGGATTCTATCTGTTGTTTTTTGGCCACATCATTAAAGTCGAACAACTCTTCTAATGGTGCAAGTCCCCATGGTAATGTATCATATTTACATTGTAAAACCTTAAGGTCCCTTTGGTCTAGATCCTCAAACAATTCTGCCTCACAAGGATGTGTAAGCAGATTAATATCAGTAGTAGAGGACAGCTCTGTTTTATGGGTTGTTTCTTCAGCAAAAACACCTTCATCATGCTCTAGGCTTGGTCTTTTTCTTGTAAATTCATTCCTAGATTGAAAAAATTCATCAATTTTTTCATCACCCTCAAACACTTGCCAATGGTTTATGTTTTCAGGCACTATGGGCCAGTTTTTGACTTTGACAATGTATTGTTCAGTTGCATGGGGTATTTGGCAATTGCTGGTCAAAAAGGCAAGCTCATTGGCAAGGCGGTTTTGCGCTCTAGGGATGAAAGTGAGCTAATATTTCTCAAAGGTTTTGAGAAGATCTAGGGTAGCATTTCTGTACTATTTCAATCTTGGATTATTTTCTAAATATTCACCTTTGATTTGTTTAATGACCAGCTCTGAATCTCCTTGGGCAGAGATTTTCTTATCTCCTAAGTCTTTGAGCAAATGCAAGCCAAGGAGGAGAGCCTCATATTCTGCAATGTTATTAGTGCACTGAAAATCTAGTTTGTATGAATAGCCTTCATTTTTGTTATGTATCCAGACACCAGCTCCTGAACCTGCTTTTCCACTAGAGACATCAAAGCTCATGTTCCAAAGTGTTTCTAGTTTGTGTTCGCCATTATGTTGTTGTTCAGGGCTGCTAGAGTTTTGGATGATATGTTCTTCATTTGAGGATAGATTTGACTACTCCAGTTGTTAGCCCCCTAATTTTCTCTCTTTTTACCATTTTCCCCTTCCTAAATCATAACCATTTACCTCTGTTTTACCCCTTTTATGCACCCTCATCCTTCACCAGTCCAAGCATGGTGACATATTTCGTATAAACTTTATTCTTCATATTTTTAATTCAACTTCACATTAATTAATATCTATTACATGATTTCTTACTTTTAAATCACTCTTTTCAACTTATCGATATATACAATGGTTATTTGGTAGATAGAGTACTTACCGTGACCACTGATCCTAGTGCAGGATCGGATCTTGCACGATTTTCAGCACAGAAAATCTTTGCATCAGATCCAAACCTCCTCGATCACTACCTCATCTTGAGCCGCTTCAGCCACGACAGC
This sequence comes from Pinus albicaulis, assembly GCA_034641835.2. Taxonomy (NCBI): domain Eukaryota; kingdom Viridiplantae; phylum Streptophyta; class Pinopsida; order Pinales; family Pinaceae; genus Pinus; species Pinus albicaulis. The sequence continues at coordinate 1,159,100,020 of CM076574.1, forward strand.
AGAGTGATTCAAAGGCAGCCAAGACCAATCCGTGAAGGGCGAAAGCTGGTTAGCTACGGCTAATTTTGCAAAATCGTCTTATTTTGAAGGTCGAAACTAAATTCTGCATTTTTTTATGAATCGGTTGAATGATCTATTTTGGCCTTTGGCTAGAGATCTATATAATGTAAAATGTAAATAGGACTAGAGGGCAGAATTTTTTGAGAAAATTTTGATAGCAGAAAGAGAACAGAGAGGCGGTAACAGGTTTTTGTTATTGCTCGAATCTAGGCTGGAAAATGTATTCATGCATGTATTTGCTCAATGAATTAATAAAAGGGAGCTCCGCCTCATGTTTCATAAATTGTGTTTCTATCTTTAAGTTGATGAATTGATTAAACTACTAAATAGCTTTTTTATTTAAAGGGGAAAATGCGCTGGTTGGCTAGGGCCCAGCCAGCCCAGCACGTTTGCCCCATTTCCTGTTTTTCTTGTAATTTGTTTTTATATTGTCAAGTGTGATTTAACTTCAAGCACATGTATTCCTATTTGAGTGCAAGCAGATCCATTGTGTGAAGTAGATACATTTTATTTCCCTGCAATTTACTTTCCTGCACTTGATTTCAGATTGATTTTCCTCCGCTTGGTGCAAGTAAGAGAAACAAACCTGCATCAGTGCATGTTGGTGTGATATTTCCTTTTTCTATAATTCAATTTGAATGGTATTCCTGCCTGGTCCAAGCAGGAGAAATGAACCTACACCAGTGCACGTTGGTGTGATGCAGCAAGCTTTCGTAGTCTACTTTTTTGCAACCTTCTTTCTTTCATTTAATGCTTATGACAGGATAAATGTATATTGATTGTTTCTTTATTCCTGCACTCTATTAAGATCAGAAACATTCACTTTTTATGTGTGCAATTCAATTTAACAGTACAACAGCACTTGCAATAATTAAACACTCGTTTAAGAATTAAATGATAAGAGCAGGAAGCTCTGATCCGGTGCAAGAACCAGTTTCTTACCACGAGATTTGAATGCTATGAACCTTGAAAAGTTCGAGCCCTTGCATGAAGTAAAGAAAAACCTTTAGTAAAGACACCATTTATACCTTCTACGTAAATCTCTGTTCCTGCACTAGTGCAGAACAGATTAGTGCAAGAAGGAAATCTCTAAAGAAGTAGGTTTAAGGGCCCATCTGATAATACTGCTAAAGTGTCTCTGCTAAAGAAAACATACACACTCAGTAGATTAAACAACCATTAGTTGGAGTGATTTCCTTTTATTTTTAATTCCCTCTTGAAAATGCATTCCTCCTTGTTCCAAGTCTTAGATTATTTTGATGGTTCAATTTGCCCTTTTTCTCTTTTGATTTGATTTTGCAATATTTCCTTTAAAGAAAGTATGGATTTATATTAAGAAGATTCATACCATCTCTGGCATTGCCTGTGCTTCATCTCTAATTTTACGAATCCCCTGGGTTGAAAAATGAAGTGTTGAGGAGTTTGCTTAAGTGTAATTCCTGCACCCAACATTTTGGCGTCGTTGCCGGGGAGGTGATTTGATTTGGTAAGAATTTTCTGATTATACAAATAGAGGTAATTTTTCCTTTATTTTTTGCAGTATTTTTTGGAAGAGCTTCTTTGAAGGAATTTTACTGGTGTTAATTGATTTCTGACAGCATTTTTTAGAAGTTGTCTGTTAGTTTTTTCTTTATTTTTTTCCCTTGAAATAAATGCCTAGAAAAGGTAAGGGTTCGAAGCCCACTAAGGGCCGAAAGAATTCTGAAAACAATTTTCATATTAGGTCTCCTTCTGTAAGTAGGAAGCCCAATCCAATTCAAACCCATAATGCAAGAACAATCCACCTGGATTCTGGTGATAACAGCTCAGGTGTGAATCAGCCTGTTGAGAGCAGTACAAGTAAAAGGGGAACAATGGTGGACCAAGAAGATCATTTGGAAGGGACTGGTGACAACTAGGTAAGTGAAGATAAATCCACTTTTTTTTTTCCAATTGTAGATCTTGATACTATGGCGCAAATGAATAATATTCCACCATCAACTCTCTCTCATTTCCATGGTAAGGTTCATGAAGATCCTGACTCTTTTCTATTCAATTTTGATATTATGTGTATAATTTATGATTATGCAACTGATGCTCGGAAGTGAAGACTATTTCTTGTTACTCTCAAGGACTCAGCTCTACGCTGGTTTATGGGGTTAGGAGGAAACACTATAACCTCTTGGGATCAGATGAAGAAATTTTTTTTGTCTAAATATCAAGAGTATTGAAAAACTTAGGACATGCAAGATGAAATTTTTACAATCATACAAGATGATGATGAAATTCTTGAAGATTATCTGGAAAGATTTCTGTATATTTTAAAAAGGTCAAAACTTAAGCTTGATCCCAACACTATTAGAACCTTGTTCTTAAGAGGACTTACTGATAATGCTAGAAATAATTTGAATCTGTTAGGACAAGGTGATATTTCTCAGCAAACTTTTGATCAAATATGTGAATTATGCAGGAAATTTTAAAGAAACTAGTATAGATCTGGTAAAGGAACTCGAAATAAAAATAGAAAAACTGAATCTACTGATGCTATGATTATTGGACTAGAAAATAAAATGGAAAACATGAAAATTGATATAATGAACATTGTTACCAAATAGTTAGACTCTTTAAAATTTCAGCAGAAACTTATGAAGGAACAAGAGTCATTATGTATTTTCTGTACTAAATGTAGAGACAAGCATCCTCCTAAAGAGTGTCCTCTTAATTTGAAAGAAACTAATAAGTGTGCTATTTGTGCAAAAGACCATATCACAGAAAAATTTCCCTCTATACCAGGACTTAAATCTGTATTTACAAGGGGATAGCCTGAAGCTAAATACTTGTATGCTATGGGAGCAAGAAGGAACTGGCCTCAGGTAGGTACAAGCATGGCTCCTGAATTTTCTCCACACTATTTTGGTTATAATTCACATGCATATTCTTATCCTAACTCTCATCAGTAGTGGAGGCATGGGAATCAATATCAACATGGGAAACCTTCTCAACCATGGCAACAAGGTTGGAGAGGGCGAACTCATTTTTCATATTATACCAGCCACCTATGCAGTCATATCCATCTACGCATACACCTTATTCAATGCCTCAACTTTCGAGTCAGTCCACTCCACCGTTGCCTTTACCTCCATCCTTTCGACCTCCTCAATTTCCTGCTCAATCTATGCCTAATCCTAATAATAATAAAGTAGTGAAAATTATCCAGGTAACAAACCCACCTTTATCATTCGAGTACCAGTCTATTCCAATTGGGGTTCATTATATTCAAATAAGATCGGGAAGGACTGTAACATCAGAAAAATAGAAGAAACCTATGGTGATCATTGAAGATAAAGGAGAAGAGGAAACTTTTAACCACTCTCCAAAATCTGTCACTAAGTAGCCCTTACCCTCTGAATCCTTTCCATCTTCTTCCAACCAGCCTCCCTTCCCGGAGAGGCTAGTAATGGAAATAAGTGAGCCTATTTCTGAGACTAGTTTAGCATCTGAGCTTCAGAATATATTCATTAAGATACCTTTGCTTCAAGCCATTAAATATATCCCCATTTGTATCAAGATTATTAAGGAACTCTGTCTCAAGAAACCTGGGAGGAAGAGATTGGAACCCCAAACCATTAAATTTGTTGGTAGGTAGCAGAGTTGATGACGGGCTGTGTGTCTATGGAAAAATATATTGATCCCGGAAACCCTGGTGTCTCAGTTCAAATTGGTAATGTCCTTGTCTCTAATTTTTTTATAGATCTAGGGGCATCCATTAATGTCATGAATAAGAAAACCATGGATCAACTTTGGTTATCTCATCTTCGCCCTACTCCCATTATGCTTGAATTAGCAGATAGATCTAAAATTAAGCCAGAAGGAGTATTGGACGATGTGATCATCTCATTAGATTCTTGGGAATATCCTGCTAATTTCATTGTGCTTCAGCCAAAGAACCCAGTAGTAGGACATCCCTTGATCTTGGGTCGACCATGGCTTGCTACAGCCAATGCATATATTGGATGTCGTTCCAGTGATATGTATATTTCACATGGAGATTCTAGGAAGAAAGTTACCTTATACCCCCCTGCCAGATCTGTTAGGTCTCCGTAGTTTGCAAGATTGGCAAGTACAAACACTGCAGAGCCTACATCAAAACCACTTTCGAATCTGAGGATCTAGCCATCCTAGATTCAGAGAGGGATCTCTCTATATATGTATTTTCAAAGATATAATCTTTATACGTAAGTATGTTTTTAGGCTAGTTATGAAGAACAAGGTTGTTTGTTTTGTTTTTGGTTGGGCTGGATAATATGAAGATGAATGAAGTATGTATGAAGGATGAAGGTGTAAGTAAGTGAAAGAATGTTTCAGTTGATAATACAAGCAAGGAACAACATCAATCCATTGGGTTATGGAGTCATAATAGGATTTAATTGCACAGCAAGTTTCAAGAGTGGTCCATGGGGCAATTCATCTATGTCAAAGGATCTCTTTAAGTTGATTTTATGGAATGAAACAGTAAGAAATGAAGTGAAGGAAGTAAAAGACATGAAGAAACAAAGAACAGTCTAAGATCAGGAAAGTACTTTTAAACTAGCCTTCTTTTGACATGCACTTAAGGGAAAAACACAAAGTAACCTAAGATCAGGTAAGTACTTTTAAACTAGCCTGCTTTTGATATACTTTCAAGAGAAAACATTAAAAACAAAGAACGGCTTAAGATCAAGTAGAGACATTTAACTTAGCTTTCTTTCAGCATATTCAAAGGAAAAACATTATGATGAACATAAAAAGTAGTCTAAGATCAAGTAAGTACTTTTAAACTAGCCTGCTTTCAACATACTCTTAAGGGAACTCTTCAGAGAAACTTTTGGAGAAGAAATTAGAGGACATGGCTAACCATAGACTTCCCTAATTCAACTTTACTTAGAAAACTCTTCAAGAAATTTTAAAGACAATATTTCAAGCTACACTCAGAAAAACATGGGCTAACCAACATTCTTTGATTGATCACACTATTGATTTATCCTTGAATACACAATTCAGCAGAAAACATAAAGATAAAGATTATTCAGTGAGATTTAGGGTACTTTAGAAGTAGATCCTAATCTATATTTGTTGTTCTTTATCAGAGAAAAGTGAACAGAATGAAAACATAAAGGGAATAACAATTACAGTAAGAAACACATCACCATTGACATAGACCAGGATCCCATAAATCAGCTATTTGTATTTGATGTTCAAACTAGTTACAATCTTCAAGTGCAGTGAGTCTCTACAGCTTCAAACTTCTCATCTCAGTTTATGTGTCTTCAATTACAAAAACATAGCTACACCAGCTTCAAAAATCTATTTACATGCAACAGATATCCAAAGACCAACCTCTATATTGTCTTCTATAGAAGTATTTATAGAAGAATGAGGATGTGGGGTGTAAGAAGGGTTCGTTTGTTCAATTAATACAGAGTAATGGCTTATTGACCTTTGGGAGGCCTTAGGGAGGAAACTTCAAATTCTTATCTCTGTTTTAATGAATTTTACATTAAACTTCATCAACTTTAGTTACTTTTGTTGACTTTGAGGGTTTTAGGTTGGTTGGTAGTTAATGTTGAGCTGCCTTTAAAAATATCCCTGACTATTAATGAATATGCATTATTTTAATGAAATAAGTCCCCAGGTGGCAGTTTAAGGATTTATAGCCTCAACGATGTGGCATTCGGAGGCTCCTTCATTGATTTTATGCTGATCTGGTGGCTTTAAACACTACTTAAACCCTGATTCTTGCTTTAGGGCCCTTAAACTCACTCTGAAGTCTTCAATCCTTATATGTTGACTGTGTCTTCTGTATTTGGGCTTTTTCATCTGATTTTTACCTTTTCCTGCCTTCCTTAACTGTAGGGCTTAAGATCCTTACTCCTCAGCTTTTGATTTTTAATCCTTGATACTGTGTATAAGCCCTTAAACTGCATGTTTAAACCTTTTAATCCATTGTGTTTGGCCTTTAAATCAATGATTAAATCTTCAGAGTTATGGGGTTTGCCTTTAATCTATGATCTTCAAGCTTTAACTTCACTGTTCTTCTTCTTTGATGTGTGCAGGTGGTTTTCTGGTGCGATGGAGGGTATAATGTCATGACCAGTGCTTTCACAGCACTGATGAAATCATCTGACGAAGACCTCCAGTGTTCTACTTCATGTTTTAGCCTTCCAACAAGGAAGACTTTGGCTTTGTCCCTGCGCGAGTCGAGGATAAAGTTTCTGCTCCGAAAACAATGATAAAAACCTGCAAAAATAACGAAATATGTTATAAAAACCCTGTGGGCCGGAAAACTACTTGCAGAGAGAAGCAGAGGCGGAAGAGCATTGCAGCAGAGTGATTTATGTAGGCGGAAGAGGCTTTAACAAAGAATAAGGCGAAAATCGGGTTCAAAATGGCATTTGGCACAAATACGGAAAAAGGTGGTTTTGAAATACTAGGGGTGGTTATCGCGTTCAATTCGGGTGGTAAGTGGTTTTAACCGAATCGAATGCGATCCAGTGATATGGCGCCACATGGATTTTTATATACCGCCAGTATCACGTAACTTTGGAGTGTTAAACTTCTGATGCAAAAAACGCGCGATATAGATCGTGGACCGTCGGATGAGGGGGATGAGATCCGACAGTGCAGATCGGGCAAGATGAAAGAGTTTAACAGGCATGTGTTCGTGTTACTGCAACAGATGAGCTTGAAAGAGTCGCCTTCACTAAGTGGGCCCGCGAGCTATTTTTGGCGCAAAGTCTATTTTTAGACTATGTCTATTTTTAGACATGTCGATCATATTCTATGAGTTGCAGGATGCTATTTGTGGATGGTTGGTCAAGTTGGAAAAATAGATGGACTTCTATTTTTAGACATATTGGGCGGAATCTATTTTTAGATTTCCAGTCTAAAAATAGATGTGTCGAATATTATTAGCTCTTAATAATATTTGGACTATAAACATTATCTTATTCTCTTGGAGCACTTCAGTTAAGTGCACAGATGTGGCACAGGAGCTGACAGAAGGAATTACACTATTCATGAGGGTTAAGTGGAGCTATTGCATGGATACTTCAGTTAGAACTCATGTGACAGAGTTTGGTGGAGTTGATTGAGGAAGTTAATGGAGTTGTGTTCAGTTTAACTGAGTTAAACATAATTGAGCTAGTTGTATCTAGTCTAACTGATTGATACACTAGTGAGAGTGGTGTGAATTAATTATTAATTAATTCACTAATTATTAACTCATTAATCAACTAAAGAATACATCAGTTAACTACAGTGCATGGACAGTTTCAGTGGAGACCAGTGAAAAGGTAGGTGAAAGAGCAGTGTGACTATCAGTTGTGACTATAGTGTTGCATGAGTTTGCACCACACATGGTTAGAGATGCCAATGAGGATTGCGTGAGCAAGGCTGGACCAATTTGAGTTAATTCAGAGCCATTCTTTAGCAGTGATTGCACAGTAGAGGCAGGCTAGCAGGTGGCAGAGATTGGAGCATGTGTTTTGCTAGATCGGACCCGATTAGTGTGTAGCAATTGGAGATTGTACTGAGAGCTTGTGAGGAGCTTTGTATAATGATTGTTACATGATCTCTATGACATATAATATACAGATAGTTGGGGGTTTTCACATAAAATACTGTGTTCATATGTGTGAATTTTTATGGTTTTAATGTGTGCATACGATTGTTTTTATTTCTGCAATTAATGATCAATGGTAGAAGAGATTCTGAATTGTGCATGAAGTCAAATAGTGTGTGATCAGGGGAATCTCGGATGTATAACATATCAGTTATATAAATTTCTACACTATAATGGGGAACATATTTTGGGGCGTGATAGGAAGGGTCTTTTGTACAGTGGATGTTAGGCCCTGGCGGAGTTGAGTCGTCGGGTTTAATGAGGACCGTCGGATATATGGATCGACGGAGGAGAATCATTTGCCAGGGTGAATGGATGGAAATATTGGGACAGGGAAAGGATGGGAGGAGAGGCGCGGAAACCATTATGGCTATTGATTTTTTGAAGATCGATGGTTTAAGATTCAATGCTGAAGGTGAAACAAAGAAATGTGTCGGGCAACCGGGGGAGGCAGTGGGCAAGTGATGACCATCAGATCGATAAGATTGGCGGTCAAGATCACTTGGGAGGCTTTTATATCGTGAGGAGATTTCCAAAGGAGAAACAAATTTCTTTTAAAGGGTGCAATGGTATAACGGATAAGGGAGGAACTTAAGGTGAGGGTGTTGGGGCATGGTTTTGTAGAGAAGAAGCGACCAGGGGCTAAGGAGAAAAGTGCTTATCGCATCGGGGGGGGGATTTTGTAAAGTAAAAGTGGGTTTATTAAGCACTTGGTTATAGCGCTGGGCCTTATGATGGGAAGGATGGAGAAATTTAAGCCCTCGGGGGCTTTAGGCCTTTAAAAAGGATGGAAGAGGCTTTTTAAGGGGTTTTTATGTGCTTTTTGCAGTCCCGATAGCTAATAGGAAGGAATTTCAAACCATAAAACAGGGTTTTGTGCCTCAAGAGGGACTTTTTGAAGGTTTTTGAGGGGAACAGAGGAAAATGTAAGATAAAAAGGGCCACAATGAGTGAATGAAATGATGAAAAGGGGGGTGTTTAGGAAACAATTTTGGAGGGAAAAGCATTGTTTTTAAGGCACAGTAGTTAAGGAACAGCAATAAGGGAACAACAGCCTTCAAGAGAGAATGATTTTCTATGAAAATGATCTCTTGAAGGCTTGAGGACTATTTTAGCCATCATTTGCTCATGACAAAAATTTACTGATGGCTAACAGTGGCTCCACTTGGGGATGGCAGCTCCTTGGTGGTGTCAAGAACTCCAGATTTCGATCTCTGGATTGTAGACCAGTTCCTTTATCCATTAACCACCTTTCTCTACTAATCATGCTGCTTTTGAAAAAGATGATCAGTACTTTATATCAGCCAAAAAATTTCTCCCAATCATTCTACCTACACAGCCTACTTCCTAACATTTTTTTTTCTTCAGTAGGTACATTTGGACTTGCAGACCTTGAATATCAACATTTTATTCTTTTTGAAAGCAGGAAAAACTAATCTAAGTCTACCCTTATTTCTTCCATGAGTTCAGATTACACTGTTGAACTCATACATTCTCTACCTAAGCTACTATCTACAAGGATTAGACTGTCTGGCAGATTTTATTCTCTACTTTCTAAAACAAAAACTTAAAAATAGTCAAATCGGGATTAGGCTGTCTGATTTGCCATGGTGTCTATTGTTGTATATACAAGCTACTCACAGACTTTATTTGCAGAAATTTAAAACAGAACTATGAAGGCTTAAGATCATAAAAATTAAAAGACATCCTTCATTATTTCTTTCAGCCCTAGATTTGACTTATTAGATTTGTCTTCTTCTTTTCCTGGTTCAGATTTTAAGCATAGTAGAACCAATTCTTCATCAATATCATAGTTTCACATTTTGAACTTGTTTGAACTATTTTTTTTATCCTAATCTATTCCTACTGATAAGCCAAGATTGAATAGTTTGGAAATCTGATTTACTAACCTATCATCAGCAAATTTAATTCTATCTATTCATGATTAGGCTGTATGAATAAATAACAGTGTTCTTTTTGGGAGTGGCATTTTAAGCTTGCACACTTTCAGATTTCTCCTTTCTTTTTGGTATGGGGTTGTATCTTTCTTGTTTTATTTCTGACCTCTTTTTCTTTTTCTATTGTTTTTGTAGTTTTCTTTCTCTAAATTGAAAAACAGTGATATATACAATGAACAAAAGCTTTGAAACTTCCAAATATCAGTCAACAGAAATAATGCTTGAGAACCCTGCCATTGACAGGACCTCCAAAGTATTTAGCTACATCCAATTCTTGCAGAGAAAATGCATTGTTTCCAACAGCAGATTGGATAACATAAGGGCCTTTCCATAAGTTGTCAAATTTTCCATGTTTGCCCTTATCTTCTCTTCTTGAATCCCATTTTAAAACTTTATCACCAATATTGAAATCACTTGCCTTGGTTCGTTTGTCAAACAGGTTCTTGATGTTTTCTTGTAATTGATGTGCTCTGATGTAAACTTCCTCCCTGGTTTGTTGTAGATGTATTGTCTGGTTTATCCTTCTTGTTACATCCTCATCTTCAGACTACACTTCCTGGATCAGCTTCATTACTGGCACTCCTAAACTAGTTGGAAATATTGCATCAGTTCCATAAACTAGCTGGTATGGAGACATCACAATTGATTTTTTAATTGCCAATCTGTCTGCCCAGAAAGCATGCACTAGCTTATTGTGCCATGATTTCTTGTTGTCTTCCAGCAACTTCTTGATTATGTTTACCAGAATTTTATTTGAGGACTCTGCCAGCCCATTACCTTGAGGGTGATAAGCTGTGGAATGACCCAATATGATCTGATACTTATGATAGAATTCTACCATATTCTTAGAACCAAATGCAGTAGCATTGTCAGTTATGATCTTTCTAGGACAGCCAAATCTAGAAATTATATGGTTTTCAAGAAATGAGATGATGACTGAGTCTGTGGCATTCCTAGAGGGGATGGCTTCTATCCACTCGGTAAAATAGTCTGTTGCTATGAGGATCCATCTATGTTGGGTAGATGGGGGAGGATGGATTTTCCCAATGAAGTTTAGACCCCACTGCTAAAAAGGAGCTTCAACAGTGATTGGTTGCAGTGGTAAAGGAAGCAGTTTTCTTTTGCCTTCAAAGATTTTGGCATTTGTGATAGGTAATAATCATTTTATGGACATCTTGAAAGAGGGTGGGCCAGTAGTAACTAGATCTAAGGATTTTGTTAGCAGTTGACTTCCAGTAGAAGTGGCCTCCACATTCTCCTTCATGAAACTCATGTTTGATCTTTTCTGCACCATTCTCACACAAACATTTAAGCAATAATCCACTAGAATTTTTCCAATATAAACATTTATTCAAAATGTAGTAATTTACAACTTTTAACTTTAGAAATATTTCCTTTGTTTTAGACAAACCAGGAGGAACATTGAGATTGAGCAAAACATATACAATATCAGCATACCAAGATGAATTTAGAAAATGGTCTTCAATAATTGGAGTTGAAAACTCCCCTTGTTCATCTAATGCATTAAACATGTTTATATCAAGAGCTTGAAATTTGGATTCAGCCATAAGTTTTGCTAGTCCTTGACCTTTTATGAGCTTAGTGGGTTTGATTTCTAAACCATACTCTAAAATTATAGCAATCCACTTTCCTCTTTTTCCATCTGGATCTTCGGTCAATATGTCTTTTACAATTGAATGAGGCACAAATGCTATTATGTGAGAGTGTAAAATGTAAACTCTGAAGTATTTTAAGGCTTTGACCAAGGCAAAGGCTTTTTTTCCCATTATGTTGTACTTCAGAGGTGCGTCCCTTAATGCGTTGCTAAAAAATGCAATGGACTGCTCCTATCCATTCAAGTTCTTCTATAATAGGACAAAAGCAACTGTGTGTTCTGATGCAAATGAAAAAATGAAGAAATCTTTTGAAAAATCAGGACTAATAAGAACTGGTGTTTTGGTGAGTGCTTGTTTTACCAGTTCAAATGATTTATTTGCTTCTAAGGTCCATTTAACTCCTTCTTCCTTTTTAAGCATGTTTGTTATGTTTCTAAGGAGTTCAGCTAGATTGGGTATGAACCTTCTCAAGAAATTAATCTTTCCAATGAAATATTGTAGTTCCTTGATGTTTCTGTCATGGTTGATTTGCAATATACCATCAATCCTCTTTGGATCTAACCTTATACCCTCTTCAAATATGATATGTCCAAGAAGCTTACCTTCTTGGAGACCAAACAATGTTTTCTTTGGATTTAAGAATAGTCCAAATTTTCTGCACTTTTCAAAAACTTTTCTCAAATGTATTAGGTGTTCTTCATATGTTTTTGAATAAACAGTTATATCATCTAAGTAAATCGCTATGAATTAACCTATTTCTTCTGAAAATGCAATGTCCATGTCTCTCTGTAATGTGGCACCAGCATTCATTAAACCAAAGGGCATTTTCAAATACATGAAAGTACCCCAAGGTGTAGTAAAGGCTGTTTTAAGTTGACCATCAGGATGTATCAAAATTTGATTGTAACCTGAGAAGCCATCTAGCAAAGAAATTATTTTAGAACCAACTACCTTCTGTAGGATATGATCCATTTTGGGCAAAGGATAGTTGTCCTTTAGTGAGGCATTGTTTAGGTTTCTAAAATCAATTCAAAGCCTTATCTCCCCTGTTTTCTTCCTAACTGATACAAGATTAGACACCCACTCTGAATATCTAACAGAGACTATAATTCCAACATCATACATTTTTTTTATTTCTCTCTACCGGAGGTAATTGAACAGGGTTGATTCTGCGCAATTTCTGTTTAAAAGGTTTTTGGTTTTCTCTGAGAGGTATCTTATGCTGGATTATTTATGTATCATATGATTTCAAATCTTCATAATTCCATGCAAACACATCAGAAAATTCTTTAAACAGCTCAATCTATTTCAGTCTGATATGAGCTCACAGTGTTTTAGAAAGTTTGATTAATTTGGGTTTTTCATGACTGCCTATATTTCATTCTTCCACTTCAGTGTCCATGGGTTTCGGTTTTGGCTTCTTGGCCACATCATTTAAATCAAATAATTCCTCTAAAGAGACCAACCCTTTTGGCAAGCTTTGGCCTTTAGATTGTAGCACCTCTAAGTCTTTATTTTCTAAATCTGTGCTTTCCTCTATCATATTTTTGGGTTCATGTGTTAACAAATTTATTTCTGCAATCTCAAGAGACTTTTCTTCTTCAGTAAATGGGTTTTCTTCAATAGGACAATCTTTATCATAATCTGAATCTGAGTTTGATGTCTCAAATTCATTTTTGGACTGTAAGAAGTCTTCTATTTGTTTATCTCCATCAAAAACCTGCCAATATCTTTCATTATCTGGGACAGCTGGTCTAAATTTGATCTGGGTGGTGCATTGCTTGGTTTCATAGGTGTTAAACAAGTTCTAGCAGCAAAGGCTAAACCATTGGCAAGGACATTTTGGTTTCTCGGTATAAAGATAAGCCGAACTTCATCAAAAAAATTTAATAAATCCATGGCATCATTTCTATAGGCTCTAAGTCTGGGATGTTTGGCATTTTATTCCTCATTTACTTGCCCAATAATTAACTCTGAATCCCCATGGACCCTTATCTTTTTGGCTCCTAGTTTGAACATAAAGTGATTACAGTATTTGATGTTTTTTCATTGATTGGCTCTTGCTCTTTAGGAATATCATCATTGAAAAGAATGAAAGAGTCAAGGTCAGTGTGTATGGAATAGAGAGGAGAGTTCTTTGGTATTTCTTGGTTACTCACCATATATTTCATGTGTGTTTCCCTATAGATTCTTCTAGGTTGATTGAAGATAGGGATGGTGGCATAAATCATATCCATCTGCATTGTGCCTTATAACTTAGCCCCCCATGACCTTGAAAGAAGCATGCCATATTTGGGGGGTATATCAGCCACTAAAATGTCCATCACTAAACTCTTGGCTAGAATTTGGGCTAAATTGACACACAGATCCTTTATTAGGCCTAGGCATCTCACCCTACTTGAATCAAAGGAATATAAGTCTTTGTAAGGTCTAGTCGCCTCTAAGCCTAATTTTTCCATTATAACTTTGGGCATGAGATTGTGTGATGCTCTTGAATCAAGCATGGCATTGTGAAAAGTATTGTCATGAATGTTTAAGCTGGTGTAAAATGGAGGGGTGGTTCCTTCTTGAAATTTTCCTTCAATTTTTGGTCCAAATATGAGCTCTAGGGTATCATCATTTAAATTGACATTATCATGAACATCTTCTATGTTCAAAGCCTTCAAAATATGACCTCTATATACATTTTGAGTGACTAATTCAGTGAGTGGGACAGAGACTTTAATTTTAGAAATTTCATTTTCTAGTCTGAAAGGAATCTGGTTTTTCAAAATGTTTAAATCAACCTTGTTAGTCACTCCTTGTTCGGAAAAATCAGCTTGCTGATTTTTTATATTTACAACAGTTAGAATAGTTTTTTTAGGAGCATCAGCTGAGGTGCTAGTGTTGTTGGGGTTAACTCTCTGTTTTTCAGTGGCTTGGGTGTTTTTTCCTTTGTTTGAATCAAAATTTACAGCCACTGTCTGGTGAATTTCTGTTGTCTTTTTGGAAACATTTTCAGGGTTTTTCTTGACAGATTTATTAAAGGTTTTGTTGCTGGGAGTTTCTTGATTCCTTTTACTTCTTAGGTCATAGTTTTTAGGTTATCCCATGATGGAATTTTCAGAATCTTGATCATAATAATCAGTTTGTGGTCTTCTTTCATCATAAGGAGTATACAAACCTTGTTTCCTTTCATGAAGGAAATCAGAATCCTCATTGCTTACTCCCAACATGTTCACGTTGTCATCCCCTGTTTGTTCAATTGTTTCTTCATCCTCATTTACATAATTTTCTTGGAAAGGACGTCTGATCTGTTGATCATCTTATCTTTGTCGGTTTTGAGGTTGATTTCTCCTAAAGTTTTGATTCTGATTTTGAGATTGATTTCTATTTTGGGGAACTGATTGATTTTCCCTAGATTGTGCTCTCTCAAGTCTGCTCATCTTCTTCATCATTTCCTCCATCATTCTCTCCATTTTTGAACTAGATTTGGAAGGTGAATTTTCCTCCCTAAATGATACTTTCTTTTCATTCCTCATCCTAGCTCTTTTTTCAATTAGATTTACTTCCACAGCTAGAGCTCCCTTTTGCATGTCCTCCAAATTCGAGGGATCTCTTTCTCTTAGCTGATATGTCATTTCAGGATCAAATCCTTTAGGAAATTTGGCCAAAGCTGAGCCTTTTGGAGGTTTCAATTCTAGGGGTAGGGCATTATAAACACTATTGAACCTAGTGCAATAATTTTGAACACTCTCCCCTGTATTTATTTTAAGGTTGTTGTAGTCTGAAAGTATTTGGAGAGGTTTTTTCCTGACTTCCCATTTGTTTAGGAATAATTGATGGAAGGCTTGAAGATCATTAATACTATTAGGGGTTAAGATTTTGAACCATTTTCTTGCATCTCCCCCTAAACTCCGAGCAAAAAATATGAGTTTGACAGTCTCATCATCAATCTCGTTTCTGTCAAAATATTCATTCATCTTATCCACATGTTGTGAAGCAGTAGTAGCTCCACTGGCATCATATAATGGTATCTTGGACTGATAGTCTTGTGGCAAAATGACTAAAGGAAAGGAAGGACTAGAGGGGCATACCATGTTGCCATGATAGGAGCTTGTGGAAAAAGTGGGGGGTTTACAGGTGGAGGATGTAAGATAGGAGGGGTTTGATGGAATGGAGTAGTTTGAACAGTGGGAGTATGGATAACAGCAGTGGATGTACCAGCATAAAACTATTGAGCAGATCTAGGATGAGAAAAACCAAAGTTATAAATGAAATGAAGGTCAGGTGGATTGGTTTCTCTACTACCAGGATGTTCACCACTATGTTGGGGTGAGTGTGAAGGCTCAAAGTCTTCAGAGCAACTTTTGGAGAAGAAATTAGAGGACAAGGCTAACCATAGACTTCCCTAATTCAAATTTACTTAGCAAAATCTTCAAGAACTTTTAAAGACAATATTTCAAGCTACACTCAGCAAAACATTGGCTAACCAACATTCTTTGACTGATCACACTCTATTGATTTATCCTTAAATACACAATTCAGCAGAAAACATAAAGATAAAGATTATTCAGTGAGATTTAGGGTACTTTAGAAGTAGATCCTAATCTATATTTTTTGTTCTTTATCAGAGAAAAGTGAACAGAATGAAAACATAAATGGAATAACAATTACAGTAAGAAACACATCACCATTGACATAGACTAGGATCCCATAAATTAGCTATTTGTATTTGATGTTCAAACCAGTTACAATCTTCAAGTCCAGTGAGTCTCTACAGTTTCAAACTTCTCATCTTAGCTTATGTGTCTTCAATTACAAAAACAGAGCTACAGCAGCTTCAAAAAGTTATTTACATGCACCAAATATCCAAAGACCAACCTCTATATTGTCTTCTACAGAAGTATTTATAGAAGAATGAGGAGGTGGAGTGTAAGAAGGGTTCATTTATTCAATTAATACAGAGTAATGGCTTATTGACCTTTAGGAGGCCTTAGGGAGGAAACTTCAAATTCTCATCTCTGTTTTAATGAATTTTACATTAAATTTCATCAACTTTAGTTACTTTTGTTGACTTTGAAGGTTTTAGGTAGATTGGTAGTTAATGTTGAGATGTCTTTCAAAATATCCTTGACTATTAATGAATATGCACTCTTTTAATGAAATAAGTCCCCAGGTGGCAGTTTGAGGAGTTATAGCCTCAACGATGTGGCATTCAGAGGCTCCTTCACTGATTTTGTGCTGATCTAGTGGCTTTAAACACTACTTAAACCCTAATTCTTGCTTTAGGGCCCTTAAACTCACTCTGGAGTCTTCAATCCTTATATGTTGACTGTGTCTTCTGTATTTGGGCTTTGTCTTCTGCTTTTTACCTTTTCCTACCTTTCTTAATTGTAGGGCTTAAGATCCTTAATCCTCAGCTTTTGATTTTTAATCCTTGATACTATGTATAAGCCCTTAAACTGCTTGTTTAAACCTTTTAATCCACTGCGTTTGGCCTTTAAATCATTGATTAAATCTTCAGAGTTCCGGGGTTTTCCTTTAATCTCTGATCTTCAAGCTTTAACCTCATTTTTATTCTTCTTTGATGTGAGCAGGTGGTTTTCTGGTGCGGTGGAGGGTATAATGTCATAACCAGCGCTTTCATAGCACCGATCAAATAATCTGACAAAGATGTCCAGCATTCTAATTCATGTTTTAGCCTTCCAACATGGAATACTTTGGTTTTGTCCCTGCGCGAGTCGAGGATAAAGTTTCTACTCCAAAAACAATGATAAAAACCTACAAAAATAACGAAATATGTTATAAAAACCCTGCAAGCCGGAAAACTGCTTGCAGAGAGAAGCGGAGGCAGAAGAGCATTACAGCGGAGTGATTTATGTAGGTGGAAAAGGTTTTAACGAAGAAGAAGGCAAAAATCAGATTCAAAATGGCATTTGGCATGAATTTGGAAAAAGGTGGTTTTGAAATACCAGGGGTCGTTATCGCGTTCCATTCGGGTGGTAAGTGGTTTTAATTGAATCGAACATGATCCAATTATATGGCATTGCGTGGCTTTTCAGATATCACCGTTATCGCGTAACTTTGGAGTGTTAAACTCTGGATGCGAAAATAGCACGATATAGATAGTGGACAATCGGATGAGGGGGATGAGATCCGACGGTGCAGATTGGGCACGATGAAAGAGTTGCTCAGGCGGAGACTATAGTGGGGAACAGGTGTTGGGGTGTGATAGGAAGGGTCTTTTGTACAGTGGATGGTAGGCCCCAGTGGAGTTGAGTCATCGGGTTTGATGAGGACTATCGGATTATATGGATCGACGAAGGAGAATCATTTGCCAGGGTGAATGGATGGCAATATTGGGACGGGGAAAGGATGGGAGGAGAGGTGCAGAAACCATTATGGCCGTTGATTTTTTGAAGATTGACGGTTTAAGATTCGATGCCGAAGGTGAAACGAAGAAATGTGTCGGGAAACCAGGGGAGGCAGTGGGCAAGCGATGACTGTCAGATCGATAAGATCGACGGTCAAGATCGCTTAGGAGGCTTGTATATCGCGAGGGGATTTTCAAAGGAGAAACGAATTTGTTTTAAAGGGCGCAATGTTATAAGGGATAAGGGAGGAGCTTAAGGTGAGGGTGCTAGGGCGCGGTTCTGTAGAGAAGAAGCAACCAGGGGCTAAGGAGAAAAGTGTTTATCGCATCGGGGGGAAATTTTGTAAAGGAAAAGCAGGATTATTAAGCGGTTGGTTACAGCGTTGGGCCTTATGATGGGAAGGATGGAAAAAATTAAGCCCTCGGGGACTTTAGGCCTTTAAAAATGACGGAAGAGGCTTTTTAAGGGGTTTTATGTGCTTTTTTCAATCCCGATAGCTAATAGGAAGGAATTTTAAACCACAAAACAGGGTTTTGTGCCTCAAGAGGGACTTTTTGAAGGTTTTTGAGGGGAACAGAGGAAAATGGAAGATATAAAGGGCCACAATGAGTGAATAAAATGATGACAAGGGGGGTGTTTAGGAAACAATTTTGGAGGTAATAACACTGTTTTTAAGGCACAGTAGTTAAGGAACAGAAATAAGGGAACAACATCCTTCAAGAGAGACTGATTTTCTATGAAAATGATCTCTTGAAGGCTTGAGGATTGTTTTAGCCATCATTTGATCATGACAAAAATGTATTGATGGCTAACAAGATCCATTCAGGACCTTCAAGATACTTTATGGTTGGATCAAAGCAGTGATGAGGAGACTCAATCCATTTCTCTTATCCATCATTATACTGGGTCTTCACCAGAAGATGAGATTCAAGATTTCCTGAATAATCTAGACACCATGCCTAATTATGAGCCATTGAGCCAAATTTTCAGCCTAGATTTTCAAGATAATCATGATTCTCATTCTTCTGTATCGCTGCATTTGACCACTCCCTTGAGTACTCCCAAGCCTGACACTACTCTTGTTGATATTAGCCCTAGTAAATCCTTGCATATTAGTTCAGATTTGGACTCATCTCAGCAGGAGCAGCTTGTGAATTTGTTGCAAAACCATCTTAGCACCTTTGCTTGGGGCTATGAAGATATGAAGGGTATCCCTCCTGAAACTTGTACACATCATATTTATATTCAGGAAGGAACCCAACCTGTCTGACAACCCCAAAGGCGAATGAATCCTGCTCTAAGAGATATTGTGAAGGAAGAAGTGCAAAAACTCTTGGATGTTGGTTTTATCTATCCTATTTCCGACAGTCAGTGGGTCTCTCCATTAGTTCTTGTACCTAAGAAACATGGAAGATGGCGTATTTTTATTGATTATCGAGAATTAAAAAAATCCACTCTCAAAGATTACTTCCCTCTCCCTTTTATTGATCAGGTGCTTGATAACCTTGCAGGAAAGAAATATTTTTCCTTTTTGGATGGCTTCAGTGGTTATAATTAGATACAAATTGCACCTGAAGATCGGGATAAAACTACTTTTACATATCCATGGGGTAAATTTGCCTATAAAATTCTCCCCTTTGGTTTATGTAATGCCCCGGCTACCTTTCAAAGGGCAGTCCTGGCCATTTTTGCTGACCTGGAATTTGTAGAAATTTATATGGATGACTTTTTTGTGTTTGGTGATTCTTTTTAGGAAGCTCTCAAAAATTTGGAGAAAGTGCTTCCTCGTTGTCAAGAAGCCCATCTCGCTTTGAGTGACAAGAAATGTAGATTAATGTGCAAAGCGGGAGTGGTACTTGGCCATTTGATTTCTGATAAAGGTATCCAAGTTGATCCAACAAAGATTGAAATCATTCTGCATCTTCCTGCACCCAAAACTCAAAGGGAAGTAAGAGGGTTTTTAGGACATGCTGGCTATTATAGAAGATTCATTGAAAAATTTTCTAGGATAGCTACCCCTATTTTCCGACTTCTAACTAAGGATAGTGAATTTTCTTGGTCCACAGCTTGCCAACAGTCTTTTGAAACATTGAAGGAAAAGTTGGTACAAGCACCAGTTTTGCAAGGTCCTAACTGCCATCCCTGTCTTTTCACATTTCCTCTAATGCTTCAGATTTGGATATTGGCGTAGCTTTGGGACAAGAGGAAAATAAGAAATCCTATGCTATTTATTATATTAGTAAGAATTTTTCTTCCGCTGAATTGAATTATATAGTTACAGAGAAAGAGTTTTTAGCTATAATTTTTGCAATTAATAAGTTCAGGCACTATATTACAGGATATGAAGCATTTGTACATATTGATCATTCCGTGATTAAATATTTGATGAAAAAACCATTGAAAAGCGGTAGACTAACTAGGTGGTTGCTATTGTTGCAGGAGTTTAATGTTACTATTGTTGATAGACCAGGGAAATCTAATGTTGTAGTAGATTTTATTTCTAGATTAGATAATCCTAGTGAATTTATTCCTGTTAATGTTGATTTTCCAGTTGAACATATTTTGTCTATGTCAAAAGATTCTTTGTGGTTTGCTGACATTGCTAATTACTTGGTTACTGGGAAAATACCACCCCACTTTTTCGCTCGCGAAAAGCGGAATATTATTCATAAATGTGTTGCATATTCCTGGATTCAAGGAGATCTCTTTTACACTAGTCCATATCTGATTATCCGTAGATGTGTGAGAGAGGAGGAAGTGTTTAACATATTGAAATCTTCTCATGATGAACCTTTTGGAGGCCACTTCGCTGATAAGCGGACTACATATAAAGTAAATTGCGTGTTGGTTACTTTTGGCCTTCCTTGTTTAAGGATGCCAAACAGTGTGTCAGGCAATGTGATAGTTGTCAATGAATGGGCCAGCCTAATAAAACCAATGAAATTCCTTTATGTCCCCAAGTTATGATTGAGCCATTTGAAAAATGGGGTATTGATTTTATAGGGCCAATAAATCCAACATCATTAAGTAAAAAGCATATTTTGGTTTGTACAAATTTTGTTACGAAATGGGTAGAAGCTAAAGCTGTTTCTTTTGCTACAGAAAAAGTTGTTGTTGATTTTCTTTTTACTGAAATATTTACTAGATTTGGTGTGCCTAGAGAAATTTTTTCTGACAATGGTCCGCAGTTTATTTCTAATCTGGTACAGGGTGTGATGGAGAAATACAAGATCTGGCACAGGAAATCCACGACGTATCACCCGCAAGCAAATGGCTAGGTGGAATCCACAAACAAAGTGATCGAGTCTATTCTTACAAAGACAGTGAATATGCATCGAAAAGATTGGGCTGAAAGATTACCAGAAGCTTTGTGGCCATACAGAACCACCTGGAGAAATAGCACGGGACATACACTATATGAGCTGGTATATGGCAAATAGGTTCTGTTACCAATTGAGTTCCAGATCAAAACTTTCAGAACTGCAATTCAATTAGGCCTATATCTCTCTGAGGCACAACAATAGTGTCTTCTCCAATTAAATGACTTAGATGAATTTCGTAGGGATGCTATCCAGCAGAACATACTAATTCAGCAACAACGCAAAAGGTGGCATGACAAGTATATTCAGAAAAAGCAATTCCAACCAGGTGACTGGGTACTCCTTTATGATTCTAGATTTAAAATTTTTAAATGGAATTTCCATACACGTTGGATGGGACCTTATGAAGTGATCCGAGTATTTGAGAATGGAGCAGTAGAAGTTAAAACTATTGATGGACAAAATTCAGTATTCCTGGTATATGGACACATATTAAAGAAGTATTTTCAGCCACTTGCTAGGAAAGATTTTACACAACAAGTCCAACATCAATTTAGGATGGTAATGGTGAATGGTAATACAAGCCTTTTGAAGACATGAATCCTTTTCTTCTTAAAAAAAAAAAAAAGTAAAGAAAAAATATTTTCCTGTAATTATCAAAAATAGTTCGTTGACATGATTGCAGAAGGATCAACCTGAAAACCAGCCTACTGGCAAGAAGATCAAAAATTTCTAATAAAAAGAGAATGTTGCTTACTATTTAGATATGCTAGCGACCACCAAGTAAAAGCAGGTTCAATAGAACCAACCTTTATATAATGGGGATAATTAGCATGGATATTTTTATTTCAAGTAACGCTTACTTCTCACTGCAGTTTTTTTTTCCTTGCACCAGTGCAGGCAAACCTTCCAGAAAATTTTATGCCTTTCTTCATATCCCAATTTCGTAATATTCCCTCATTTTTCTTCTTCAATCCCAGAATAATTAACCTTCCCACATTCTTCTAAATTTACCCTATTCGCTTCATAAAAACCCCACTTTACCCTTAAAAAAAAAAAATCCTATCCCAGTTCTGTTTATCCCCTCTTGTGGTACTATTCCTAGAATCCCTGTAACAGAATTCCTTCTCATTCTGAAATTTTCCCTTTTCCCACTTCCATGTTCCCTCATGAATTCATTGCAGGATCTCACGCACAAAGAGAAAAAGGATATGCTCTGAAGCATCAAGAAAGGGCGAAGCAAATTTCCAGTACCAGTTGAGGGAGCCATGTTAGAAGTTCCACCCTACATTTTACTTAAATTCCCTGTTTTCTTTTTTCAGACAATATTCTTGCACCAATGCAAGCATATTCTCCTATATAATAATGCAAGCAGAATGGTACCAGCAAAATAGCATATTTTAAGCGGTGTCAA
This sequence comes from Pinus albicaulis, assembly GCA_034641835.2. Taxonomy (NCBI): domain Eukaryota; kingdom Viridiplantae; phylum Streptophyta; class Pinopsida; order Pinales; family Pinaceae; genus Pinus; species Pinus albicaulis. Next base: position 1,159,122,383 of record CM076574.1, read on the forward strand.
CAGATCGGTGCAATCATGCACCTTATCAGAGACATAGTACAATTTGTTCTCTTCATAAGCATATGTCATAGGAAAGTGGTCATCATAAAAGTTTACAAGCAACCTTTTTTACTTATTTGATGAGTACTTGTACTATCATATTAACTAGGAGAAAATTATTTAAAGTACAAGGTGTTTTTAAGTTAAGAATCATGATCATTTTTTAATAAATGCTAAACTTCTCTTTTTTTTGAATTATGAAGTAGTGCAGAAATGTTTAAATGTTGCTTGAACATAATTACCCCCTTTCCGCCATAATCTTAGACATCCTTCACTCATAATGATTACCTGACCTAGCAGTTAAAATGTCGCCGCAAGCCCCAATCCAGTACGATCTCAAGATGTCGCGCATCCACAACTATTTCAGTGAAATAAGTGGGTGATAAGATGGAAGGGATAGTGGATGGTTGGATCCTTATTTATAAGAACTAGTTTTCCTCGTGATTGCATGAAATTGTTTTTTGAATGTTCATAACATTTAAGCTGTGATGCCGCCTGTTCGAAGTGAACCCTCGTCTCTCAGTGAGGTAGAACAGACTGCTGAGTTTCGCAATAGTCTTGCACTATTGTGAGACTCACCCTTTCTTCAATTTTTACAAAAATTTGATGGGCACAACAGTGAAGTGGCCCTACAGTTTTCTAAAAGTTTCAAAAATGGTCGAGTGCAAATCGAGCCTCTAAAATTCAAGGTTACGGAAGAATTTATAGCAGCAGCGACAAGGTTGGAAAATACTGGTGAGCAGTACTTTAAAAATTCAGAAACTACAAAGGAAGCGATGGCAGCATTTCATCATTGATAAGGACATGAAGGTAGATTGGAAGAAAGGAATTCCATGCAATGCCCTGCTGGGACAGTGGCGGGACCTCCTTTTCATCCTACAAAAATTCGTAACCTGCGAAGGGAGATATTCCCTCACTTTTGTGTATCATTTCAGGATGTTGCAGTGTTTTGAAGTCGGCTGGCATGTCTGGTGGAGGATGGATTTCCCTTATTTTTTGCTTAAGAGCTTGGAAAAAATGACCAAGAGTGTGCAGGGTGCACGGGCAGACCAGACCGATAAGAAGCTATATCACCATGGCTAGATAACAATTTTGGTTCAGAAGCAGTTGGAAATTAAAGGTACGACCTGGGAGGCGTTGTTAAAACATATGCATAAAAAGAAAGCCACTGGAAAAGAGACAGGGGACCCCGCCAGCATAAGCAAGGGTCCAAGTAAAAATGAAAAGGGAAGTCCTTCTTGCACCAGTGAAAAAAGGAAATGACCTGGGAAATCAACAGAATAAAAGGCCCCATCTCCAAAGAAAAAGAAGACAGCGGGTGCACCAGTTGAAGAGACTCCCTCTTCAACACCAGTAGATGAACAAACCCCCAAAGAAGACGACTTTTTTTCAGTCCTTGCAGACGCAGAAAAATCTATAGAAGTCGAAGATGACACCCTGTTGACCGATTTTATTAAAAAGGTCCGGAAAAAGAATGAGGAATCTAGTGCAAGTGAAGAGCCACAGTCCCCACAGGACGTTGAATCCCCTCCTGCACTAGAGCAAGAAGAGGAAGATTTTGCTGAAACCATAAGGGATACTGAGGTCCTTGAGGAAGACACAGCCCCTATCGAGACAAAAGATGAAGAAGATTTGGTAACTCCTGTTGCTTGGGTAGTCGAACTGGAGCTTCAAGTGCAGAACTTGGAGCAGCTCGTAGTTAAAACAAAGGAGGAAAAGGAACAGAGTAAAGAAGAATTAACGGCGGAGATTCAAAAAAATAAAGGAGAAGTCATAGTTTGGAAGTACCGAGTTGCGCAGTGTTTCAAGCGACTTAAAAAGGTGACAAAGAAACTGAATAAAATCATAAAGAAGAAGTATGAAACATCGCAGGCTAATGTCAGTATCACAGAGCAGGATTGAGCTATAATGCTCAATTTTTTTAAGGTTTTTTGCAAAGGTAAAGAGTTGTGTGGGGACACACAATAGCTTAGGGATGGGAGGATGTTAGCCCCCTAATTTTCTCTCTTTTTACCATTTTCTCCTTCCTAAATCATAACCATTTACCTCGGTTTTACCCCTTTTATGCACCCTCATCTTGCACCAGTCCAAGCACGGTGACATATTTCGTATAAACTTTATTCTTCATATTTTTAATTCAACTTAGCATTAATTAATATCTATTACATGATTTATTACTTTTAAATTACCCTTTGTAACTTATCGATATCTCCAATGGTTATTTAGTAGATATAGTACTTACAGTGACTGTTGATCCTAGTGCAAGATCGGATCTTGCACTGTTGCCAGCACAGCAAATCTTTGCAGCAGATCTGAACCTCTTTGATCACCACCTCATCTTTAGCCGCTTCAACCATGACAGCAGAGTGATTCAAAGGAATTCGAGACCAATCCGTGAAGGTTGAAAGCTGGTTAGCTACGGCCAGCTTTGCAAAACCATCTTATTTTGAAGGCTGAAACTAAATTCTGAATTTTGTTATGAATTGATTGAACAATCTATTTTGGCCTTTGGCCAGAGATATATATAATGTAAAATGTAAATAGGACTAGAGGGAAGAATTTTTTGAGAAAAGTTTGATAGCAGAAAGAGAACAGAGAGGTGGTAACAGGTTATTTTGTTATCGCCCGAATCTGGGCTAGACAATGTATTCACACATGTATTTGCCTCAATGAATTAATAAAAGGGAGCTCTGCCTCATGTTTCAGAAATTGTGTTTCTATCTTTAAGCTAATGAATTTATTAAACTAGTGAACAGCGTTTTTATTTAAAGAGGGAAACGCGTTGGTTGGCTAGGGCCCAGCCAACCCAGCGCATTTTCCCCATTTCCTGTTTTTCTTGTAATTTGTGTTTATATTTTCAAGTGTGATTTAACTTCAAGCACATGTATTCCTGTTTGAGTGCAAGCAGATCCATTGTGTGAAGTAGATACATTTTCTTTCCCTGCAATTTACTTTCCTACACTTGATTTCAGATTGGTTTTCCTCCGCCTGGTACAAGCAGGAGAAACAAACCTGCATCAGTGCACGTTGGTGTGATATTTCCTTTTTCTGCAATTCTGTTTGAATGGTATTCCCGCCTAGTCCAAGCAGGAAAAATGAACCTGCACCAGTGCACGTTGGTGTGATGCAGCAAGCTTTCATAGTCTACTTTTTTGCAACCTTCTTTCTTTCATTTAATTCTTATGACAAGATAAATGTATATTGATTTTTTCTTTATTCCTGCACTCTATTAAGATCATAAACATTCACTTTTTATGTGTGCAATTCAATTTAATAGTACAATAGCACTTGCAATAATTAAACACTCGTTTAAGAATTAAATGCTAGGTGCAGGAAGCTTTGATCCGGTGAAAGAACCAGTTTCTTACCACGAGATATGAGTGCTATGAACCTTGAAAAGTTTGAGCCCTTGCATGAAGTAAAGAAAAACCTTTAGTAAAGACACCATTTATACCTTCTACTAGTGCAGGATAGATTAGTGCAAGAAGGAAATCTCTAAAGAAGCAGGCTTAAGGGCCCATCTGATAAGACTGCTAAAGTGTCTCTGCTAAAGAAAACATACACACTCAGTAGGTTAAACAACCATTAGTTGGAGTGATTTCCTTTTATTTTTAATTCCCTCTTGCAAATGCATTCCTCCTTGTTCCAAGTCTTAGATTATTTTGATGGTTCAAGTTGCCCTTTTTCTCTTTCGATTTGATTTTGCAATCTTTCCTTTAAAAAAAGTAGGGATTTATATTAGGAAGATTCATACCATCTCTGGCATTGCCTGTGCTTCGTCTCTAAGTTTACGAATCCCCCGGGTTGACAAATTAAGTGTTGAGGATTTTACTCAAGTGTAATTCCTGCACCCAACACTGTTGGGCCTAAATCTTTGTCATTTTCATTCACTTGTTCACCAATGTCATTTTCATTATACAAGATGAATGATTCTAAGTTTGAATGAATGGAATATACAGGGGTGTTGTTTGGCCTATCTCGGCTACTTACCATATACTTCATGTGGGACTCCTGGTATAATCTCCTGGTTTGATTGAAGACAGGGATAGTGGTATATGACATGTCCATTTGAAGGCTACATTGAAGTTTGGCTCCTCATGATCTAGACAAAAGCATGCCATACTTCGGGGGAATGTCAGCAACAACTACGTCCATGACTAGGCTCTTAGCAGGTATTTGTGCCAGATTGACACAAAGATCATTGATTAGGCCCAAACACTTGACTCAACTCAAATCGAATGAGTACAAATATTTGTATGGTTTAGTGATTTCTAGGCCTAATCTCTCCATCACAACTTTAGGCATGAGGTTATGTGAGGCACCAGAGTCTAACATGGCATTGTGTAATATCTTGTCATGTATGTTTAAGCTAATATAGAAAGGAGGGACAGCTCCTTCTTGGTATTTTCCCACCACCTCAGGTCCAAACAACAACTCAGGCTTGTCATCAGTTAAATTAAGAGTTTCGCTATCATTCCCTATGTTCAAAACCTTCAAAACTTGGGGCCTATACACTTCTTGAGTATCCAGTTTAGTGAGAGGTATGGTTATCTTGATTTTAGCAATCTCTCCCTCAAAGCTGAAAGGTATTGGTGTTTTGGGCATATTTACATCAGTTTTATCAACTATGAACTTTTCTACACTTTTAATTTGCTAATTCTGATTTGGGGCTTTAGTCAATAGAATTTTTTTAGGGCCACTAGTTGATGTACTAGGGCAGCTAGGGTCACTATTTTGCTGGCTGATTTTTTCTTTATTTGGATCAATCTTCTTAGCCATAGTGTTTGTGTTACTTGTATTTTTAGGAGTGTTTTTAGGGGTTTTCCTAACAGCAATGTCTAGATTGTTTTTCCTAGGGGCATCTTGGTTCTTTTTTCTCCTAAGGTCATATTGCCTATGAACCTCATTTATGGCATTCTCAAATCCCAATTTGTAGTATTCAGATTCCTCATAATTGGTTTCATTTTGATTTGAGGAAAATAGATTTTGTTCCTCTGTAGTGAGAGAAAAATCACCCTCATTGTCAGAGTCTAGCATATTGATGTGATTTTCTTCCAACCCCTCAGTCTCTCTTTCTTCCTCATCTACATATTTATCTTGGAAAGGGGGCCTAATTTGTTGGTTATTATCTCTCTGTCTGATTTGGGGAGGGTCCCTTCTGAAATTTTGATTCTTGTTTCTATTTTGGGGATTGGCTTGGTTTTCTCTAGGAGGTGCTCTTTCATTTAAGTTTACCCTTTCCATCATTCTCTCCATGGTCCTAACTAGGCTGTCTATTTTGGCATCGGATGAGGAGGTTGAGGCTATGGTTTCATCTTTGTAAGTGACTCTCTTCTCCGACCTCATCCTAGCTCTCTTTTCAATCAAGTTGGCCTCTACACTCACAACCCCTCTTTGCATTTCTTCTAACGTTGTGGGGTCTCTCTCCCTCAATTGGTAAGTCATGTATGGATCAAATCCTTCTGGAAACTTTACTAGTGCGAGGCCTTGTGGGGGTTTCATGTGAGGTGGGAGGGCATTGTAGACACTGCTAACCTAGTGCAATAATCTTGCACACTTTCCCCCACATTCCTCTTAATATTTTTATATTCTGAAAGGATTTGGAGGGGGTTTTTCTTGATTTCCCACTTTTTTATGAAATTTTGGTAGAGGGAAGGGAGATCATGGATGATGTTGGGAGCAATATTTTTAAACCATTTTTTAGCTTCCCCTCCTAGACTTTGGGCAAACATCCTCATTTGCATGGTTTCCTCTTCTATTTCCATGTAGTCAAGAGCATCATTCATTATGTCTACATGTTGTTGGGCAGTGGTAGAGTCAGCTCCTGTGAAATGAGGGATCTTGGATTGGTAGTCATTTGGCAAAGGTACTATAGGTTGTGGTAAAGCCAGGGGGGCATCCCAAGCTACCATGATGGGGGCTAGTGGAATCCAAGGAGGATTTACAAGGGGAGGGTTTGTGAGAGGTGGTGGGGGATGAAGTGAAGTGGTTTGAACATTGGAGGTATGGATGGATTTGGTGGAAGTACTTGGACTAGCAAACTAATTCTTAGTAGACTTAGGATGAAAAGAGCTAAAGTGATGGAGAAGAGTCAGGAGGAGTGGAAGGAGAGGCTTCTCTACTGGAACTTTGCTGCAAATCTATGGGCTCAAACAACATTTCTTAGCTCTTCTGTTCTACTGCAACATAGAATGATTTAACAAAATGATACATAAGGAAACAAGAACTAAATAGAGACACATCACCATTAATCATGCTCAGGGATCCTGCAAGTTATCCTCCTTCACCATCAATCAAAGCAGACCATTCAGAAACTCCACAAAACCAATTTCTTATTAAAACTCAAGAAATCCATTTATTTCTCTCAAAACTCATCAAATTCCAATATTTACAATGAAACCCTCATGCTCTATTTATCTTAGCAAGAGAGGGAAAAAACCCTAGATAGGGTTGGAAAATTTCAAAATCACTCATAAATGTCATAAATGCCCAAGAGACCATGCAAGGCCCAAGGCACAAAATATCCCATGAAATAAATGCCAGAATAACTTCTAGCACCTAATTTTAGATTGATTTTACTCAAAAAACACTAAAATGTGATTTTGCAATAAATAAGTGTGTTTTGTTGACTTTGGGCTAAAAACACACAGTGTTGTCTATAAGCGCAGCGCCAAAATAGGTCCTGTTGCAACCAAGTTGTGGGGACCTTCCCTATGTTGTATTTTGTTCTATGATGGCCCGTTGGAAATCCTACTAAGTCTTCTTTCTAGATCTACCTTTAATTTTTCGATTGAGCCTCTGTAACCTGTCCAAAAAGTCAAATTCCCAACACTGCTCTAAGCACAATGCCAGGCCTGAAAAGGAGGCAGAATGGTGAAAAATGAGGTGTTGTTTGACCTTTTGAGGGGTAAAAAAATGCTCCAAATGTTCTGATTTTTTGTGAGAATAATGTAATAGGCATGAGAAATCAAAAAATATAAATTTTCCCCTCTAAATATGCCTGAGGGAAAAGCGTAGCACCAGTGGCGCTGCGCTTATAGGCCTCCAAATTCTCAAAAAACAAAAACTTGTCCAAATTTCTTAAAAATTGGTGGATGTCTCCCTCATGGGGTTTGAGAGACCTATAGAGAAGCTTGTGCCAAAATTCCAAGTCTAGCTTGGCCTTTTGCTTCTTTTAGTGCCTGGATCTTGGTTTGGGCCTTCTTCAGTTTGGCCCTTGCAACTTGGTTTCTCCACGTATAATGTTTAGTCATCCTTCTTTGGAGGTCAAGATTCTTGTTGGCCTTCTCCAATTTAGCCTCCAAGTGCATGTTGTCTCTCTCCAACCAAGGCTCATTGTCATCTTCTTCCATATCTTCGTGATTTTTTTCTGTTTCATCATCATTTTCTATTGCAGCCTCATCATTTTCCTCTTCATTCTTTGCCTCTGTTTCCTCTGTTTTATTCCTAACCTCCTCTTCATCAATGCTCATTTCATTCTTACTATCAACCTCATCATCTTCTTCAGAATCCTCGTCCATATTTTCATCGTTTTTCTCACAGTCATGCTCACTATTTTCATCTTCATCACTATTTTCTTCTTCTTCCTCATCATCTACTTCTTCTTCACTTTGGACTGATTTATTGTCACTCTCACCCTCTTCATTTTGATTTGACTTATCATCATTATCTCCCTCATTTTCACTTAATTCATTATTTCCACTTCCTTCTTCATTTGATGCATCAAAAGAAGGGGAGGAAGGGATTTTTTCTTGAGGTGAGGACACTTGTGTAGACGATGAGGGCAAGTTAGGTTGATGAGGAAGTTGTGGGCTTGTAAAGACTTCATGTGCTATGAGTAACTCCTAAGGTATGCCCTCATGTTCCAATTGATGTAAAACCACCATATTGATCAAGGAATGGTGAAACAAACTTTGCATTTGTTGGGAAGGACTCCTTCTCTGGACAACAAAAGACATGTTTTCCATACTTCTATACAAGTAGTAAGGAAAGTTGAGCATTTTTACCCTTGTGAAATGCATGAGGAGTCTAACATGGTAGGAGTAAAGCCTGGAGTATCTACCCTCACAGGTAAAGTACTTCATAATGACTTTCATCAAGGGTGCAAATCTCTATTTGAGGTGTGAGAAAGGGAAAATTGCTTTGCAGCCTTATTTGTACCACTTTTCACCAACAGCAAGGATACCTGTAGCATTAGAGATGGCATCTATTGATAGTTCAAAGTCCACTCCTGCAAGGCTTTATTGTTCGTTGTGCAGGTTAAGAATGAAAATCCTTGTAAGTTCTGGGTGGCTTTGCACTTGTTTGACTCTCTCACAAAATTGGAAGCACCCTACATTCTGGAAACATGAGAGGATCATGGGAGATGAGGTGATATCCACTGTGCTATGTGGTTCAAATCTGTACACTTTCCCTCCCTTGTGGTTTTTCCTCATAGGCCCTTGGCCTCTTTCACTACTGCTACTATCTTCTGCTCGCGACATGGTGATTAGGGCTAATGGTGGGAAAACTTGGGCAAGAGAAGTGAAATAGAAATCATGGTGGGAAGCTCTTGAAAATGAGTGATATGAAGGTGAGTTATAAGACTGAGTTTCTTTGAGCTTGATGAGGGCTTTTACATGAAATGGATAGAGGTTACCCTAGTTCACTCCCCTTCAAATGACAACCAATTTCTCATAGGTCAAAACAGAGGGTTACTTGCTATGATGACTTAGGGTTGGAAAATACTAGGGTTTAGTCATTCATTTAACCTACCAAATGATAAAAACTACTTGGAGGGAAAAGGAGGAAAAATATACCTACCAAATTCAACTTGCTTGTAGGGTCTTAAAAGTAGTTTGGAGGACCTCTTTGAATCCTTGGCACCTTCTCTGCAAGAAGGAGAGGTTTTTTTTTTAGTGCAGTGCCTTCCCTGCACTTTTGGGTGGTTCGGGCCTCTGTCTGAGTGCAGCGTCATGTCGTGCAGGACTGCTTGGCCTCTGGGCACAGCGCCGAGCCTATCGGATGCTCTGTGCGCACAGCGCCGGGCTTGAGAAACACTGTCAGGTCAGCCTGTAGGCGCAGCGTCGGGCCTAGGCGTGTTGGTTCTACTTGTGCGTAGCATTGGGTCTAGGTGTGTTGGTTCTACTTGTGCATAGAATCGGCTTATTCGCGTAGCACCACCCACTATACGCGCAGCGCTGAGTAAAAATGAATGGGGGGAAATGCTATTTGCACAGCGCTAGGGTTCGTGAGCGCAGCGCCAGTGTCGGTGTGTAGCGCCAGTGACTTGGCCCAGGATTTGTCCAAAAACTCAGAAATTTCTCTAGCGGGGTTTTCTTGCTCTTATTTCATATAGAAAATGCACAATGAGTCAATTTTTTAAGTGAATTTGACCTTTATAGCCTTGGGCATGCAAATCTATTTTTGCCTAAACCCACTTTGTAATGTTTTTAAATATCTTTTGACATTTGACTGATATCCTTTTTGACCTTTTGCAGGTGATTTGAGAACTTTTCAAAGTGACTTTTCTTCTTTTGGTGATGGCTTACTGGAGAGATGAAAAAGGTCCTTTTTAACCTTTGAGGGTCTTGGCACTGTCAAAACCTATTTTTGCTTGAACTGATAAACTGAAAACATTTTTTTATCCCTTTTTTGTCATTCCTGAACGTAAGTGATTTGAAAACACATTTCCTTACCTTCTTACTGATTTTGACAGTGACACATCCTCTTTGACAAAGATTATAAATCATGTCTGCTATGTCTCTTCTTGGCCACTCCTGATTTGTTGCAGGTGCCATGACACAAATGTTTTTGGTCTCCTTTGTCATTCTTTGGAGTTTGACAAACTTCAGTCATATAACAGCAAACTCATGCTCATGTTATTTTTTTACCTTATAACCCAAAACCATACTTTTATTCCTTTGACCCTTTGTAGGCAATTGTTTGCACTTGAAAACTTGACCTCCCTCACACTGATACTCTTAGCATTATTTCCCTTTGATGTAGTGAATCACTATTACCTTGGAAAACCATGGAGGTCATATTCTGATATCTTCTTCAACCTTTTGTTGTCATGATGGAAGTCCATAGTCTTCATTTCACCTACTCTACCTATCTTCCCAAAACTTTAGGTTTTAGTGTTGTTAGAGAAAAATAATTAGTGTTGTCTTCTAAGTTCTCTATAGCCCTTTCAAGTTCATTCATTTATGTTCAGATCACCTCACCTTTTTCCCTTTTTCATTTATAATTTCTAAAAATCTTCAATTAATTCTTGGTTGTGTGGATCTGCCTCTGTTGCTGTGGTATTTTGCATTGGCTTCTTGCTTGGAAACATTGTTTAGGCAATCAGTCCTAAAAACCCTGATTCTCTTTGAACGTAGGCCTGCTTCCTTTTCTTTGTTGTGGATGTCCTTTAGTGAGGATCTGGCCTCTTACCTTACCTTATTTTCTGCTGATAGCCATCTTGACACTCCTGTAGAAATGTCAAAATGAGCAGTTGTTCTCTGCAGAATTTGTGCTTGACCAAAGGGGCCTTCCTTGAAGGATTTCCTGATTCATTTTGGACAACCATATACTGACTTTCTTTCATACTTGATTCAGCTTCTTGGCACATGTAAAACGGTGATTTAGAACACCAAAACAATCCTACAACCTATGAAACCCTAAGTAACCTAGTGGGAGGCTCTTTGGGATTGTCTTTGACTGAAATCTTGGCTTTGAGGTCTTCAAGTATAAAAAGCAGAGTTCTTGACAATTTGATGTATTTGAAGATCCAAAATCCAATGTATTTGATTTATCTAAAGAGCCTACAGAGATAGTTTTGAGACCATCAATGCTTGATGTATATGGGAAACACAAGAATGACTAGGTTGGTTGGTGATCCTAGGTGGCAATTGGAGGGGTTAGGCAAGCCAAAAACATAGTGCATAAGGTCAAAGGTGGCCAAACATAGTGAAAATGAGTTGCATGAGTTCCATGAGGGACCTTCTAGTAGGGTAGGCTAACCAGGGCAATGGCAGAGTAGTGAGATAGTGAAAAATTCATCCTAAGGATAATGAAAGCAGTGAGATTTCTAAAACTCACAATATTCATGAATTTTTTTTTAGAAATCTAGGATAAGTACTTAGTCATCTTCAAAATAGAAAAAAATTACTGATGACTAACACAAGTGTTTCTTGTCTTTTCGCTTACCAACAATTATTGTTGTAAGGTATATTTATGCATCCATGTTCTTCCCTTTGCATTATCTCATTTGATTGATGTTGGTGGCTAATATAACTCATTCCAAGGATTATATACACCCATACCTTCCTCAATCATAGATTTTGATTTTTCCTCTCTCCCTAACTAAACTATGCAATCCTCATGTCTTGATATCCTCTTTCACTATTAGCAAAGGAAAAGAGGAAATAATTGAAAAAGGACAAGAGGAAATAATTGGAATTCAATTATGAAAATAAAGGAAAACAGGAGAAAATGAAGGTGAAGAGACACAAATTTACATCCAAGGGAAATTAGTGGAGAAATGAAGGAAAATGAAAAAAAAGGGAGATCAATGATAAAAAGGAATCATAGAAATGGTTCACAACTTTTTTCAGTTTAGTTTTGTCTCTCTCCTTTAATTATCTCTCTCTCTCTCTCTCTTACTCTCTATCACCCTTATTGGATCACTTTGGCATGTATTTTTTACACTGTATATAAATTATATTCAAACGAATTATTTAAAAACATAAAATAATCAATAGCGAGAGCATAAAACATAAAATAGATATAGAAAGATTTTTCCCCTCGATCCCAAATCAAGACTACCATCTTGATTTTACATTATATTCCTTTTAGTTTTACAACACACACACACACACACACATACATGTCAAAGAATTCATAAACCCTAATCTATTAACCCTGGATTAGAACATAACCGTAGTTCCCATGACCAGATCTACAAAATACTAGGGGCAGAAAACCATCATGCCCCAAAACCATGTTCAAACCCATACACCAAACCATAGGCGAGTCTGTCCACCTAAAATAGGGTCCAATTTTTTTTTCCCTGGGTGCTGCCCCAGACCCCGTACAAGGGGCTACCTACCCCCCCTATCGCCACCACCCCCACCCCACCCCCCCCCCCACAACGAACAGGGAGGAGTTGTCGCCCCCCATGTGACCCCCCTGCACGTGTGACTATTCATGGATATAATATAACACACAACTAACATGTAATTCACTTGGATTTGGATAAAGGAAAGCATGAAAGCAAAGGAAGGAAATAGACAATTAAATGAAAGTGAAGAAAACAAGGAGACAGTTGGATCAACAACTTCAACAAGAAGATATTGCATGTAACATGTTGCATGTATGATTTGATTGTTTGATTTGTATATTTGGTTCATTTGTTGTTATTAACATGGGTTTTTCTTGGTTTGATAATGGTTTCAACCTTGTCTTTCCATTTCCTAGATAGCCATGGTGTGATGGGATTCATTTTTAGTTGAGCTTCGATTGTCAAAAGGTTTGCAACTAAGTGAGGTGGTATCAGGAAAATACCAAGGGTTGGGGTTGGATATGGTTTTCTCCATGAGTGGGTGGAGACAGGAAAATTCATCAAGGTATGGTGAAGGAATTCAAAGGAATCAAAGCTTGGTTTGGTTTTGTGGTATCAAGATTGGTTTATCTGAGATCACGATAGCTTGAGGGTGGAGGTGGTTTAACATATGGAGCCCTTGTTTGGTTATGTCTTGGTTTATCCCATGAGATCCCACATTCATGCTTGGAATATGGCACAAGGGTGATTGGATGAAATAAATATTTGGTTTAACCCAATCTATGGTCAGGTGATACGTGGAAGTCCCTGATTTGGTTGGATTTTACATAAGTTAATATGAGATATTCTTATAATATAATTAATGATGACGTGTACTTGTTATTAAGTGGATTTTATGGCTAATTTGTGATGGTTTCTATTATGGTTATATATTGGCTATATACCTAGTTATATGATGCGCTCTAGATATGGATTTGTTTCATGATATTATAATGCATTGAATGTTTGATGAATGCATGGGATAACAAGTCTTGTTGAAGCTAGCTAGAGAGTGAATTGAGCCTTCTAGGTGATTATCAGAGGAAGTTTAGAATTTTATGATCATATATGCATTCATGACCCGTAAATTATATTTTTTTCATATGTTTTATGAAATGTATATCATGTAATAGGCATGTTTTGTTCAATGCGTTGTTCAATATTTGAATGGTTATCCTTTTCATAACCTTATTTATGATTTTAGAAAGTTACAGGCAACTTTGGACAGTGATCTAGAGGCTTTCTTGAAAACGTGGCATAGATATCATGACCGTATGAAAAAAGTAGGGGATTTTTGGTCTTAACCATTGTTAGGAAGGGTTATGGGTGTGGTTTTGTTGACGATGTTGGATACTGCCAACATGCAAGGGGGTATCCCCGATGAAAAGTATCAATTAGACTTTGCACCATTTAGCGTGGGATCCCTTTCAGAATTAGGGCCTAAGTGCCATATATTCTTAAATATATGCCTTGGCTACAATATTCAACAAAATAGGGTTATAAACAAGTAATTTCAGACCAGCAAGTGAGTATTCCTTGTGGTTTTCTAGTTGCGAAATGTATCAAGGTTCTTCTATCGAAGGGCGAGAGAAAAGTGAGACTTTTAAAGACAAGTAATAGTACTAATCTATAAAATACACATGGGAATGACATATAAAGGAATAGTTGGAGAACTAACGAAATAGTTCACTTGGAAGTAACGATTGTTAAAACACATACAACACACCTTCAACAAGATAAATACGAAATCCACCAAAATAGTTCAATTTCCTTAGTATAGTTGAAAAAAATGTATATCGCAAACATTCAAAGAATAGTATTAAAATACTTATGACATATGCATGGAAGTGTGTTGGCTTAGTGATCTTATGAATTAAGTAAAATTTCCAAGATACATCAAGACATTGGACACCACTAGCCCCAACTGTGAATTGTTAGAGCAACCACTTGCTCCTAAAAACGAATTATCTTCATCTCTAATGTCTGGTAGGAGGAGCCAAAGTGAAAATTCCTTTACATGATAAATGAGGGTGTATATATAGAAAATGGGTTGATCCATCATCTCCCTTGTGAATCTTGGACTACCCTCGTGACTGTTTGACTTCTCAATGACCTTTAGACTTCCTACATGATTTTTCACATTACATAGATAACTCTTATACTTTCACTTTATATTATATTAATTCAATATTGAATTTACATAATCCACAAAATGATGTGGCACATGATGATTCATGACATGACATGACACTGATGACATGGAATTCAAGATTACATGGTAGTGTCAAGACACTCTTTGCTGCTGCTTTATTGGTCTCTTCTTGCAAGGTGAACATGGTATTCTTCTTCCTCCTTATGGCTTGAAGATAGGAGTATTCAATGTAAAATTTATCTCCAATTTTTTTCAACTAATTTTCCTTTGTCTTCTCTTAATTGATCCACTTTTTCTTGCAGCTTCAAATATGTGTTCTAGCATGGTGTCCTTCTTCAACCCTTTCATCATCATCATGTCATAACATGATATAATACCCGCAACTGAAACACACTCATGACAGGATGTCATCGGTCCGATGAAACCCCTAGTCTAATATGAAGCATAACAATCCATTAACTGAGTAGAAAATGGGTGAAATACTGAGAATTAGGCTCGGGGATTACACAATTGCGCAACTAAGGATGTTAGGGTCAAGGACTGAGCCTTAAGATTGCACAATGCACAGTTTATGGATGCCAGTGCCTGCAATCTACGCAATTAAGGGGCTCAAGAGGTCAGGATGAGGGATTGAGGCTTGAGTTCACCCACTTCGCAGTTCTAGAGGGAAAAAGGTTGAGGGATTTTGTAGTTCAAGCGATCAAGGCTGAGGCTTGATGCTTGAGACTGCACAATGTGCAGAAGAGATTGGATGAGGGTAAGGACTGCACAGTTCTAGATCTCAAGGGGCAAGAATGAGCATTGTGATTACACAATGCACAATTCTGGGAGGAAGGGAGTGTTCATTATGTAGTGCCAAGAGGCAAGACTGAGGCTTGATGATTGATACTGCGCGATGCGTAGTTTAGGAGGGGTGGGTGATGTCAGGTTGCTCAGTCGAGAAGTTCTCTAGATTTGACTAAATGTGGGACCAGTGAAACCGAAGTGAACAATGATAAGACTTGAGTATGATCACACACTTAGAATACTTGAAAACACAACATATATCACCTTGAACACATGAAAAACATAATTTCCTCAATGCAATGAAATTGCGACGACTTACCCCAAGTGTGACACCAAAGATACACTTTGCGACAAAAATGATGCCACTTGTGTGATAATGCCTAAGACTTTGGAAATGGGTGTGATACATGTCTACATACTGAGAAAAACCCATTAACATTAAAACCATCCCTTGAAAAAAACCAAAACCACATTTATATGATGTGTGATGCTTACCTATGCTAGAATGTGACACTTTGATTTTCTTCAAAAATGAACAATAATACTTAGAGAAAATACGTGTAATGACACTCAATGTTTGTGATGACAACATGCAAAGACAAAGTAGGCTCCTAAATTGGATGTAGGCCAAAATTTTGGAGGGTGTTGTAGCAAAGACAACAATTGTATAAAAACCTTGGTCAAAAAAATTTCCATGTAAAAAATATAAGACCAAGGTCATGGAACATGTATTCCAAGCTGAATGTTGGGAAAAACATCCTAGTGAGTGTCCATTTCAGTTATTATGGCTAAAGGAAATTAGAAAAGGCTTTGGAAAGGCAAAATACATTAATTGGCATTTTATTTATGAAAATAATGGAAAATACGAGAAAATGAAGGTGAAAGATCACAGGTTGCATGTGAGGAAGAAAATGAAGGAAAATAATGGAAAATGAAGTAAATAGAGGCCTCATTAATAAAATGGCTTCTGAGGATCAGTTGGTACCTTTTGTCAATTTAGTTTTAGAGCTCTCTCTCTATTCTCTCTCTCACACTCTTGGACACTTAGAATTTTCTTGGAGCATTTCAACATTGGATCAGGGAAATTAAAGGAAGGACAAAGAAGACAAAGGGAAGAAAAGATCAAGCAAGGAAGAGCAGGATCAACCAGCTATAGAGGGATTATTTGTAGGTATCAATTCACATGTGTGATTTCCTTGTTAGATTTGGCATGCATGGTACGTGCATGTGTGTATTTTGTTCTCTTGTTGCCATTTGCATCAGATTTTCCAGGTGTGACAATGTTCTTTAGCCTTTCCTTGCAATTTCCAGATAGCCATGGTGTGATGGATTTTGTTTTATTTGGTTGAGATATATTTCCGTATGGTTTTGAAACTAAGTGAGGTGGTCTATGAAAGAAAAAAAACACATGGCCTAGGAATCCCTGAACTAGAGAAAGTGGGATTGTGGTAATGCCAGTTTTTGTGTGCCTTTGTAAGCCTAGGAATCCTCTACTGATGAATTGCAGGATATACGGTAAGGCCAATAGGTGTGTACCCTCAATCAAACCTAGGAATCCTTGACCAATGAATAGAAAGATATATGGTAAATCCGGGAGGGTGGAGTCTCGATTAGTTCTAGGAATCCTCGACCGATGAATGGAAAGATATACGGTAAAGCTTAGAGATTAGGAGGTAGGAAAATTCCTTACGATATAGGTGGGGAAATCTAGTCGCATCCATGCTTGTTTAGGGCTTAGTGATCCAGTGGGGATTGAGGTAAATCCTAAGGAAACCTAGTTTGATTTGGTTTTGAGTCCCACATTCATGCTTGGAATATGGCACGGGGGTGATTGGCTAGAAGAAATATTTGGTTCAACCAATCTATGGTCAAGTGGTTTGTGGAGGTCCCATATATGGTTGGATTTTTCATTCATTAATAAGAGCTTCTTCTCCTTGGTATTTTATGTGTAAATGTATTGGTTCATATGTGGTTTTCATGGTTGTTATATCCTTTTTTTTGTTTTCTTGTATGTTGGTTATATGTATGTTTTATGACAATCTTGATGTATGGATCTCATCATTGTAGAAAATACACATAGATTCAAATGATCTTGTAATATGCTAAAAAAAATAATTGAATCTATTCTAAAAATTTGTGGAAACCATTTACAATCCCACAACCACATGAAAAATAAAGAGAAGGAATTTCAATCACACAACGCAGATATTTATCTGGGGAAAGCCCCAACTAAAAACCCTGCTATTTTTATATTGCATTAAGTCAAGAATATGAAATAATATAATGCTTCTCTTAGGCTTGATAGCTCTCTGCATTATCTTTAACTGTCTCACTATGATCCAAGCAAGTTTGGTCCAATACTTAACCAATTTCTTGCCTCTAGATGCTCATCCTTGTTTACAAAATCCCTAGGGAATCTGAGCCCCTACTAATTAGCAAATTTCCAATAATTGATTGCGCACAGGGAAAATTTTAGGGGATAATATTCGCAAGTGGGATAATTTTCCATGTTTTTCCCAAAAAACAGATTCACCAATTTCCATTTTTTTCTAAACTGATTCGCC
The DNA here is from genome assembly GCA_034641835.2 of Pinus albicaulis. Classification (NCBI taxonomy): domain Eukaryota; kingdom Viridiplantae; phylum Streptophyta; class Pinopsida; order Pinales; family Pinaceae; genus Pinus; species Pinus albicaulis. The sequence continues at coordinate 1,159,139,988 of CM076574.1, forward strand.
CAAATTTTATAGTACACCATTATTTTACCTTAAAAATCGCCAAAATATTATATTTACTAATATAAAATCATTGGAAATCTAAATATTTCTACAAAAATATCACCAAAATGTTTGCAATTTGCATATTAGGGACTATTAAGATTCGCCAAGGTTTATAAACTTTAAGATAAGTTCCATCCTTTAAATTTTCCCTAATTGCGCAATACATCCAAGGCATTCTACTGACCTCATACATGACCTGCACAATTTTCTAATTATAAAACTGATAGTATACTTCCCTTTAAATCCAATCTCAACTGTGTCTTCCTCAGAATTGACATGCAACAACTATTTATAGCGAATATACAACTTTTTTATTGATCACTACATGTGAATTAAATAATATTTAATTCACTATGCCTCTCACTAGATCCTCCATCAGTTAGAACTAGTCAAACTGATTTTAACTCAAATAATTACAACTCAAAATAAACCGCAACTGGACCCCCTAAAACTTAGAGAGAACTCTACATGCCTCCATTTTGACCCTCCACTCGAATTGACTGAGCTAACTAAGTCTTCCTGTCTCAGCTAACTCGTACAAATTGTCATGTCATGTAGAATTACAATTTCCTTCTAATTTAATTAAGGGAAAAATAAATTAGATGCCTCTTCTTGTTTCCAATTTAATTAATCCCTCTCAACAAGAAATGGATTTTCTGCTACCCCTATCTTTCCTTTGTGGAACTCGAATTTTCCTCTTTACAGTGCCTTTGTCAAAATGTCTCCATCCTGCTCCTATGTGGGAATGTACTCTAATGACATAATCCTCCTCTGCACACAATCTCTAAGATGGTGATACCAGATATAAATATGCTTGGACCTGTCATGAAAAACTGTATTAATCGAGAGTTTTATGCAACTCTAGTTATCACAATAAATCATCGTCGGATCCATTTGTCAACCAAACAAACCATCAAGTATCTTCCTCATAGATATGGCCTTACATGATGCTTGAATAGAAGCTATGTACTCTACCTCTACTGAACTGAGTGTGAATGATCTCTATTTCATGTTATAACAGGAAATTGTTGTTGACCCAATGTTGAAGATTCCCCTTGATGTGATCTTCTTGTCGGATGGACTCCCTTCCCAATCTATATCTCTGAAGCCTTAAAGCTTTACTCCCTTTGTCCACCTATACCATAGCCCAAAATATATGATGCCTCCAAGGTATCTCAACACATGCTTTCCCACCTTCAAAAAGAGCTTGGTAGGCTTAACCATAGCTTGACTAAGTTGGTTAATTTCAAAGCATATGTTTGGTCATGTATTCACCAAATACATGAGTGAACCCACAAGGTGCCTGTAGATGGTATCATCTACTACTTTTCCTAAGTAGCGTCCTCCTTCCTCTAGTGTCCTGCTAGAGGATTCCCCATGGGTTTTCTTCTCTCCATGTGGAACTTATTTAGAATCTCGTTGCAATACTTTCCTTAAGATACAAATAGCTCCCCATATATTTTCCAAATATCCAATCTTGGGAAATAATGCAAGAGCTCCATATCCTTCATCTCAAATTCTCTTGCAAGATCCTCTTTGTAAGACTTGATGATCTGCTCATCACCTGTCATTATAAAATCATCGACATAAAGTACAATGATCAAAAGTTTTCCTTCTACCACAATATGGTAAAGTTCACATCTGATTCACTCTTGGTGAAGCCTAACCCGGTGAAGTAGTTTTCGATCCTGGTGTACCAAGCACGAGTTGATTTTTCAGTCCATACCGCACTATCTTGAGTCTGCACACATGTGAATCTCTATCATAGGTCTCAAAACCTTTTGGATTCTCAATGTATACCCATTCCTCATCACACCATTGAGGAAGGTTGTATTTACATCCATCTGTGTTGAAACTACAAGGATGGATCTGATTAATGAGTACCTTGCAACTAGTCAAAAGGTATCCTCATAATTAATCCCCTCCACCTGAGAGAACCCTCTTGCCAAAAATTTGGCCTTATGTTTCTCCACACTCCCATCTATTTCCTACTTCACCTTGTAGATCCACCTGGATCCTACAACTGATTTCCCCTCTAGTCTTGGGAAAAATTACCATGCACTGTTTCTAATAATGGATTCATACTCCTCAACCATGGCATCAACCTAAACTGGTTGTTGCACTGCTTCCTCGAAAGAGGATGGCTCAATATATACACTTTTTCTCATAAGAGACATGTAGCTAGTGTACCACTATGGGGACCTTCTCTTCTTGTGTTGTGATGCGGTTTCTCCCACATACTCTCTAGCATAAAGCACTAACTTTTCAACTTATTTGGTGCACTTCCTTCCATCTCAGGATGTCTATGCATGAGTTGGTACTTCCACTCTTTGTTCCTCTGCTTGTCGATGCTTTACATCTTGAGTTTCTTCTTTTGGACATAAGATCTCCTCAACTTCTTGCAACTAATGCTCCCTATCAAGGGAAATTTGCATGGCCTTCTCTTGATTGAATTTAACATCTCTTCTAACCATTTTCATCAGGTGTGCTGGCAAGTACACCCGATATTTGTGAGGTGTATCGATGTATCCCACAAAATTTCCCAACTCAGATGTTGGCTCTAGATTTTTCCTGGCATCTTTGGTCACATGGCAATAAACTGATCAACCAGAAAATTTAAAATGTGCCACATCTGGTTGCTTACCTAAAAAATCTTCCTCTGGTGTACTCATCCCAAGAATCTGATGAGGACTTATGTTCTGCAAAAATAATTATGTGTTGCATGCTTCAACCCACAAATGCAATGGTATGCCCTGATCGTGAAACATCGCTCGTGTTTCTCCCGCAATAGTTTTTTTATTCCTTTTTGCAACCCCATTCTTGTAATACTCCCAAATTTTCCACAAGATAATTGGAATATTAGGTTTCTTAATTTTCATAATTAATTAAGTAAATAATAGGGTGGAGGGACCCACAAACCCCATATATGAATAAAATCCACTTTTGATGTTTGTATGCGGATATTTTAGATCAAGATCTGCATTATGGATTAGTGGAGCAACCTCTTAAATGAAGGAAGAGTGGATATCATGGATCTTTAATGTAAAATCATGAGGATCTTGGAGGAGGTCAACTAAGATCATAGTGCATTCAAAGTAATATCATAAAGCACTTATGATGAGATAGTGGAGGAAGTGGTGCATCTAATGCACACATGATGGAGAGAGTGGGAATTAAATGCAGACATGATGGATATCATGAAGAGACAAAGCAGTCTTCATGGAGGCTAGTGGCCACATGTACATCACAGTTATGAGGTGGGTCAGGGCTATGGAAGGCTCATAATAGAAGGAAGGCTTTGTATTATTATTTTTGATCTGTTTAGATCGATATTTTTCATTTGACATTTCTATGCATGCTTATGTTTTTTAGCTAAGTCTGTAGTGTTGTTTAGCACAGGGTGTTTCCGAGCGGAAATCTCACCCTTACCCACAGGGGAATTCGAGTGCCTACTATAGGAAGGTTTCTATTGAGCTATATTCATCATCAATTATTGGTGCCATCTTCATACCACTCTCATATGCTCATTCAGCCACAGGAATAACGCATTCTTGCATTAGGGCTTGACAGGTGGAGGTTGTTTCTATCATCTCATCTAGGAAACCGATGGAGGATTCATCCTTTCACCTTGTTATTCATGTTCGGCGTTCCAGGAGCAACATATCATTATCTGGTATTCAATTCATTGTATTTTACCTCCATGCAACAACAGTCCCCTCAAGGATTGTGCATTTCAGTCTTATAGATCTATTGGAGGAATGAAATTTCAAGTATTTCAGCTGAAATACTGTGAGGGACCATCTCCTCACTTTGCATTCACTGTTTCTACCATTATTGAGTTGATTTTACATATTTAGCAGCAGGCTAGAGAGCCTCCCTCCTTGACAACGCAGTTTTTGTCAAGCAGTTGTGTAGCAGCAGCTGCAATCAGTGGAGAAGGTTTGAGGAGCTAGATCTTTAGCTTTTAGCCCAAGGATCTAGTGAAGGGATCAACCCTTCTTGCATTGAGCTGATTGTATACATTGCAACCATCTATTCTTCAATTCATGCTGCAGATCTACATACCCAGCAGTGTATATGTGCAAGTCGTAAGAGGGTGATTTTCTTAGATTGATAGATATGTAAAATCCTTTATGGGTTATCTTGGGTATCCATCATAGAGCCTTGATCTACATTTTCGCATCATCAGAGCTCCATAACTACCTAGATCTAACTTTATACTTTTCCGGCAGTTGTAGTCCCAACAGTTGCAACAGGGACAACACAGTTTTCCTTCCAACAGTCCAACAGTTACGCAGTCCCTCTTGTGGGATCATTTCAGGGTCATTCTAGGCCATCTCTTTGGCTTGAGTGTCTCATATTTTGAGCACTATTGTACTGTTTATCCACCTCCTATATAATAAAATGGCTCAGCTATTTCGGTCTATTTTATGGTGTATTTAGATCAAATGTTTAGTTTGTTGCAGTTTCAATTATTGTGTTTTTGTATTACTACATTCTCCCTTTTGGGATATTGCAATTCTACTATGGGTTATGAGGTGTTATCAATTCCCATTGAAATCCTTCTGAAGTACAAAAGTTCTTGAATTCGCTCAATACATATTCTCCACCATTGTTGCTCCTGAGATACTTCACCTTCTTCCCTGTATCTTTCTCGACAAGTGCTTTGAACTCACAAAAATTTGAGAACATATGATATTTCTTCTGCATGAAGAATATCCGACACTTGTGTGAAAATTAATCTACAAAAATCACATAATACTTGTGTTTTGTTGTGGACGTTGTCGAGAACGATCCACACACATATGAGTGAACAATTTCAAGGATCACCTTTGCTTGGATTTCCTTATCATGAAAGGTGGCTTTGGTGTACTTTCCTAATGTACACCCTTTTCATGTATCTCACTGCTCAACTGTACCCTTAGGAAGTCCTATAGAAATCGGTTGCATGATCTTCAAAGTGCCATGGTGTATATGGCCCAATATTCTATGCCATAACTCATCGATGTCTTGAATGTACACCTTATCTACTTTCATGCTCAAGGAAGAAAAATATTCTACATACAATTTGTATAGGTTTTTTACCCAGACCCCAATATTATTCAATTATCCCTTGGATTTGTGATGAAGGAATCCATTTCCTTTGCTAAATATCACATCATATCCACGATATTCTAGCATAGAAATTGAAACTAAATTATTATTTAATCCGGAAACATACATGAAATATTTAAATGTGAGAGAAGTATCAGTATCCCTCTGAAAGGTAATTGTACCTATGTTGGCTATGTTATTCCTCCCGTAATCTCCCGTCTCGATGTGAATCTGGAGATCCTTCTCCTCCAAGTTACTGAAGAACTATTTGTTGCCGATCATATGGAATGAAGCTACACTATCCATGTACCACATAGAACCCATCACCAATAACACCATGCATGAAATGAGATTAAAATCCAACTCAAATTGTGAATCAAGTGCTTCACCTACTGCTCCTCCTAAGGGATTATTTCCGGCCTTATTTTGCAAACACTTTGTAGCATAGTATCTTCGATAAAGATTTCTTGTTTCCTGCCTGACCAAAATTTGATTTTGAATGGGGTGCCTTCCCTTTCCCTTTCTTCACCTTTCCAGCCAAGGAACAATTATCCTCGTCTTCAACCTTTTATGAGGATCCATCTCTGGTATTCCATTGAATATCTTCTCGTACCAATTCATACCACAATCGCTCACACTCTAATTGCTTCTCCCTCCCATTCACTGAATCCGGATAGTTGTGCCAGCTCTTGGGAAGGCCTAGAAGTGTTAGCCTCACCAGATCATCCTTGATAACTGTCACAACAACACCTCCAAGCTCATATAGACATTGAGTGGACTTCGTCAAGTATATTGGTATCGTGTCGCCCTTCTCCATCTTGATTTTTCTTAACTTGTCCTTTGGCGCCAACTTCTTGTGGTCTCTACTGTTCTGAAACAAATATGTTAAGGCCTTGCACATAACATATGGAGTTTTCTTTCCATGGAGGTTCAATAAAATATGATCTCGTACTCCTTCTAACAAAATCCTTCTCGCCTTTTCTACATTATTCTTCCATGCATCAAGATTTTGAGCATTTGTTGTTGTGGGCCTATGAATATCACTGTCTATGAATTCCTTCAAGCCGTTGTCTTCCAAAACTTCCTCCATCATGTCCTTCCAAGCTATGTTATTCGAACTACCCTCAAGGGAATATTCGAGTCTCAATCTACAGAAAGATATCTTGAACTGTTGTTGGTCTTGAAGAATGAATCTACAAATCTGATTCACTTGTTCAAAATAAACTCGTATTCTTATCTTCTATAGTGATTCCTTCTCTGATACCATGTAGAAAATCCACATAGATTCAATTGATATTGTAATATGATAAAACAAAATACTTGAATCTATTCTACAAATTTGTAGAAACCAATTACGATCGCACAATTACATGAACAAGAAAGAGAAATAATTTCAATCGCACCACACAAATATTTATCTGGGGAAAGCCTCAACTAAAAACCCTGTTATTTTTATATTGAATTAATTCAAGAATATGAAACAATACAATGCTTCTCTTAGGCTTGAGAGCTCTCTGCACTATCTCTGAATGTCTTACTCTGATCCAAGAAAGTTTGGTCCAATACTTAACCAATTTCTTTCCTTTGGATTCTCAACCTTGATTTCACAATCCCTAGGGAAATTGATCCCATATTAATTATAAAATTCCTAATAATTGATTGTGCAATGCATCCAATGGATCCTGCTGACCTCATGCATGACCTGTACAATTTTCTGATTATACAACTCATAATATACTTCCCTTTAACTCCAATTTCAACTGGGTCTTCCTCAAAACTAACACACAATAACTATTTATAGTGAATATGCATTTGTCTGATTGATCATTGCATGTGAATTAAATCAGATTTAATTCACTGAACCTCTCACTAGCTCCTCCATCAGTAAGAAATAGTTAACTAATTTTAGCTCAAATAATTAAGTTAAATAATTACAACTCAAAATAAACTAAAACTAAACCTCCTAAAACTTAGAAACAATTACACATGCCTCTAGTGTGACTCACAGCTCGAATTTACTGAACTAACTAAGTATTCCTGACTCAGTTAACTCGTACAAGTTGTCATGTGAAGCGGGATTACAATTTCCTTATAATTTAATTAAGAGAAAATTAAATTAGAAGCTTCTTCTTATTTCCAATTTCAACAATCATGCTTTGATTAGCAAATGAATGTATGTCCTAATAGATGATAATGCAGCTATTTTGATAAGGAAACAATGTTTCCTTATGAATCTCAGATAAGTATGAGACCCCTATGCTCAGATATGTTGCTATGACCTGTAGATTACATATTTGTGACATGTTTGAAGAAATTCATTTCATGACTAGTAGGGATTATATCAAGTGCTCGTATAAGTGATTTAATTAGTAGATTTGTTATATTATTATTATTCATTTATGGAAGTTTCATGAAGTTCTGGGCAATGGCTTGAGACCTAGCCCTGAAAATGTGGCTCAGAATCCAGGGTCGTTGGCAAAGAATTGCCTGAAAAGTCCAAAGTCACTGGAATTCCTTGTTGTGGGAGAATCTGGAAGGCATCAGTCACATGCATGGGTTGTCATGGGAGCGATTGAGGGTCCATATCAGTGAAATTTCAAGTTACCTCATGGGTTGGTCACCTAGAAGTTTTGGTTGGAGCCTAAAGGTTCGACAACATGTGTTGAAGGTCAATTTGGTTTCATTATGTTGGTTCCACTTCCTTAACTATACATGGGGAGTGGAATCACATCATAGTAGTCTCTCGTCACATTCTTACCCAGTGGACTGATATACTTGGGTAAATGTGGGAGGACGTTGGCTACAAAGTGGTATCAGAGCATGGTTCACCCCTTGGACTGGATGGGAGGTGTGTTGATCATGCATACACATCGGTTAGATATGTGTTCTTTATGCTTGTGGTCTATGTTATTGTTGGGTATGCATGTTGGCAGGCATGGTTGCAGTTGTGTCACCATGTGAAAGTTGAGGGTGTTATTTTTGGATCTGGTCGTCATGAGTGTATGTCGATTATGCATCGATTATGCATGTTAGTGTTTACATGTTGTTATGAATAAAATGAAATGGTGATAGTTGTCGTGCATGAGGTCATTGTATGGGGTTGGTATGGTCATGCATTAATAACAATATAATGGTTGAAATGATGTTTATGTATTGTTATGATTATGATTATATATGTATCGTGCTAATCTAGTTGATCTTGCAGATGAGATATCCTCCCCTAAACTATATTGAGGTATGTTAGTTATGTTTATATTTTGGTTTATCTGACATGGTATACTTGCACACATATGAGGATCTGATATATTCAACAGTGAAGGTTAAAACCTTCCAATATCATCAATCTCCAAATTTTCATCATAATTGGGTTCAGTATCCTCCTTTCTAAAAGGTAAATCAAAACAAGAAGAACGATAAATTGCATTTGCGTGAAAATTATCAGAGTTGTTGAAAGAATGATCATTGAATAATTCTTTATTACGATCAAAACTAATAGGTAATCCAACATTCATTTGTTTTATGATAACTCCTTTATTTTCTAAAAAGGCATTTGTGTGCAAAGAAATTATTAAACGATTTTCAAACAAATTATGATCAGCAAAAAGATCAGGGTATAGAGTGAAATGATTTTTCAAGCATGTAAATTTGAAAGTTTCTCTACTTATAGAATGACCAATAACTTTAGGAAATGATACTTTATTTTCTAATTCTATTTCTTCATTGTTTTCTTTATCAAGTATATCATAATTTCCAATACTTTTAGGAATGTAATCTGTTTGACGAGTTATAGGTTTTTCTTTAGCAAGTATATCATAATTTCCAATACTTTTAGGAATGTAATATGTTTGACCAGTTATAGGTTTGGTTTCCTCAACCTAAAACTAACCTAAAACGCATGCCTAATATAATCTAAACTAACCTAAATGCATAAATATAATTCTAACTCTAACTTTTACCTTCTAGTGTATGATATTGTTTGTTAGTATTAATAGGCAAAAGGGCAGACTTGCCTACTTGTTACTACTTGAAGAAGGCAATTTTTTAAGTTTCCTGAAATAAGGGCTCAACCAGGCCATAGAGATGCTTTCTCCTTCATAAGGAGACTTACGAATATGCATTCCTAAATGCAATTCTAGCTAATAATGCAAAAAATAGGTGAAATTTTCCTAACCTGGCAAATAGCAAGTAGTTCCTATATACCAAGTGCAATGATTGTAAAATGGGGATTAAACATGAAGTTGATGATTAATATCAAATTGAAGAAGTAGTTCTGAAAATTGATATTATTTAATCTCGTTCATAATCTATTTAAAGAAATATTATAGCTTCCTTGGAAAAAAATAAATATTACAGCCTGAAAAAATGATCAAGAATAAGTCTCTTGGGCATGGAAATAGTTCTCATGCCCAAGTAACCGTTAAACCAATGTAAATTGATAAATATTTGAGCAATTAGTTGCCATAAATTTATTTAAATATATGATCGCATTCAAGAATAATTAACAAACTTCTTCAATCATACAAGTAGATAATTGATTATATAAAAGACACCTGCATAGTTCACAATAGTGTGAAAATATACATGCGTGGGAAAAATTTAGTCAACGCCAAAAGTATATGATTGCATTCAAATGAATAATAGTAATTCAGATTTAAATACATCACATAAAACCTATGATCCTAAGTACTTTTTCAAGCTGAAAAAAATTCTCCAAAAATTTCTTCCTGGGCTCTATAACTCTGCCATCAACAAACGCATCTGCAATAGTGCACAATCTCTATCCTCTGATCTAGAAATTAAAATTCCACAGAGCAATCCCCAAACTCAGATCTAGGCCTAAGATATTCTACAGAAGAAATTCTCCCTTACAATAGTGCAAAGAGTTTTTCTCTTAAAGAATAATGGAACACTTGGCTCATTTTCAAAGCTTTTATTTATAATAATAAATTCAATTTTAAAAATGGAAGTTTGTTTCAATGACATTTGAATGAAGATATTGGTATCTGATTTGAGAACTATAAAATTACCTTCTTCCTCTTTTTTTTCTCTATAGCTCCAATCCCATAAATCTGAAGTTCCATGCCACGATTTCCTTCAACAAATTCTGCAAACATTTTGATGAAATTATTATAAATAAACATAACAAAATTGGAAGCAAACATTTTGATGAAATTATTATAAATAAACAAGGTTTTAATGGAGGTCTTCTTGAGTGGAAGAAAGGGCCTATGGAAGAGGGATCCACGTGGAATATAATTGAAAACTTATGAAAATGAAACGTGAGCCAACCTTGATGGGGCCCATCTCGGTCTCGGCCTCCCGGCCAAAACCAAAGCTTTCAAATATAAAAATTGTCTGATATTTATGTGTCCAAAGATGTAAAATTTCATACGTTGGTTTCAAGGGAGAGGGTTATAATGTTATTTGGGTTAGTTTTGTTATGTATACATATTTATGGATTTCATGTTTTGTTTTATTATAGTTTATAATATTTGTATAGTTAATAATATATTTATCATACATATATATTTTAAATATATAATTGCATATTATATTTACACTAAAAAAATTAAATATAAAATAATAAAATTAATTAATAAATAATTAGACTAAAAAAATTAAATATAAAATAATAAAATTAATTAATAAATAATTAGACTAAAACAAAATTTACATAGTTTTTATATTTTACTTTTACAGCATATTATAAAATACATATATACATGTTATTATCTTGACATGGAGATAAGGTTTAGGAGATGAACGAAGTTACTCATGCGGTAAAAATATTTCAAACCTTAAAAAGACCATAACTTTGAAATCAAAGGTCGGAATCATGTAAAATTATAATAGTCGAAAAGTTGTTAAGTGGAGGAAGTAATGGAGCAATAAAAATAATAATAATGAAACACAAAATCACTCAAGATCAAACAAACTAAAACAATCGAAAAGTAATATTAGAAAAATTCTTATGGGGGGCCTTTAATTTCAAAGGAAATTAAGGGTAGGTGTTGGGGCATCAACAAAGGCCTAATAACAATTTTGACTTCATAATATCTTGAAAAAAACATGCATAATAGAGACTGGGTAAACGTAGACATCAAAAGACCACAAAAAAAATAGTAAATGAGTAGAAACTGAGAAAGCCTTTCTTGGAGCTTGTTAGCAGGCCTAGTCATGCTAAGAGAGGTACTAGAAAGGGTCATTGTAGCCTTCTTATAGCGATGGAGGTCGTTCAAACTCGATGAATGTTCCATACGAGCTAGTGGTGGCCTTATACTACGAAGTTTCACCTTTTGGATTGTTTATAGTAGTGGTCTTGTTCGTTGAAGTTTGTGCTTTCTTTGTGGGGTCAAAAGTGCCAGGGATACTAGGTTGTTTTTCTTTTGTTTTCAGAGGCCCTATAATATTAGGGCTGGGAGGATTAGATCCTTGAAAGAGAAAGTATGGGTTATCTAATTTATCTGGCAAATTGGATTAGGCTAAAGGTGGTGGAAGAGGAGGGAATTGAATTTCCAGAGCTCCTGAGAGGACCCTTAGAGCCGAATGAACTCGGACTAGATGGAATTCCATGTCTTTAATTCTGCCTTCCACAACATGCAAGACCTCTCCCTAGTTCCTCATATGATGACACAACAAGTTCTTGTTGGCCCAATGATTATTACTAGTATTCCTGAGCTCTTGAGCTTCCATAGCGGTGACCAGACGTCTGATATTCGTCAAATTGCTCCACCCCTTGAACGTGTGAAAGTGGGGGAGGCTAATGCCCTCATCCTCGCCCTCCTCTCTTAGCACGATCCCTTTCTTGAACCACGGTTGTCAAGTAAGAATAATTTATGCCCACAATTCCAATCTCCTGACCTTCACTACCCAACAAGTGCAGCAGAGGCCAACAAATGTAACAGAGATCGACAACAGAGAATAGCTAGTGAAACATAGGCCTATAGCAAAAGCCAACAAATTTAATAGAGGTGAGCCACCTACAGATTATGACAAGTGTAGGAATGAATGTTCCCCTATGTTTTAACTCCAAATTACATATCCCAAGCGCGGTGTAAATGCCAAGGTCATTAGGGGAATTTTGAGGTCTAAAATGGGCCTCCTAAGAAAAATGTAAAACAAAAATAAACTTTATAACAACCAATAGGATTCAAGATGATGATGTCAACCATGGGGGATGATTTACCATTTTTTAAATAAAAGGGTAAAAATATTAAAAAATAATAAAATAATAAAACTACTTTTTCAACTCGTATTTTCAACTTATCTCCCACAATTTTTACTCAAATTTCGAGTGGAAGTACTCATTGGATGAAAAATTTAATTCCTCATCCAAGGAGTACCCATGTTGCATACTTTCAATGAACCCTGCTACATGAAAAATGAGAAATACATAAAAAAATGTGATTATAATCACATTTTTTATGTATTTCTCATTTTTCGTGTAGTAGGACCCATCGAAAGTATGCAACATGGGTACTCCTTGGATGAGGAATTAAATTTCACATCCATCAAGTACTCCCGCTCGAAATTTGAGTAAAAAAATTGGGAGATAAGTTGAAAATATGAGTTGGAAAAGTAGTTTTTTCATTTTTCCCTCTAAAATTTGATGATTTCATCAAATCTTATTTGATTTTTTCCACTATTATTTTATAATTTCCTTAGGAGGCCCATTTTAGACCTCAAAATTCCCCTAATGCTTGTCTATTCGCCACCTTTCCTTTCACATTGAATGTAGTTTACACAAGATACATAGTGAAATCGCCACCCAGCCTTGGCGATTAATGCTATAGGATGTGCTGGCATGGGTTTCATGTTGGAATATGTAATTCCTACTTGTCTGTGGTTGTAACTCTCTATATAAGGAGTATGTTCCTACATTATAGGAGGTAGCTACACTAGTACATTTGGGGGAAATTCCGACGCTTTTGACCAAATGTCGGAAATTTCCCCAAATTTTTTCAATCCCGCTTGAAACCGTCGCTATACCAATGTTTAGAGAAAAGTGTCGCAATAACAACACTTAGACAAAGTGTCGCAATTGCGACGTTTGGAGGAAGACGTCACAATTGCGACACTATGCCCCAAAGCGTCGCTATTGCGACGGCTGCCTCCAAACATCGCAAGTGTGACACAATGTCTAAGTGTTGCAACTGCGACGTTTGGAGGCATCCGTCGCAATAGTGACACTTTGTTAGCCATCGGTATAATGACACTTATATGTGCGCTACATAAAAATATGACACTTATATGCGCGCTACATAAAAATGATTTTATTAAAAACTACATTAACATCTGATATCACACGCGCATTCGCCCTCCGCTCTTGCAGAACAGCATTCGCCCTCAGCATTCGCCTCAGCTCTTGCAGAACAGCATTTTCCCTCAGCATTTGCCCTCAGGTCTTGTAGAACAACATTCGCCCTCAGCTCTTGTAGAACAACATTCACCCTCAGCATTCACCCTCAGCTCTTGCAGAACAGCATTCGCCCTCAGCTCTTGCAGAACAGCATTCGCCCTTAGCTCTTGCGGAATAGCATTCACCCTCAGCATTCGCCCTCAGCTCTTGCAGAATAGCATTTGCCCTCAGCATTCACCCTGAGCTCTTGCAGAACAGCATTCGCCCTCAGCATTCGCCCTCAGCTCTTGCAGAACAGCATTCGCTCTGCATTCGCCCTCAGCGTTCGCCCTCAACTCTTGCAGAACAGCATTCGCCCTCAGCTCTTGCAAAATGGTAAGTTCTTACTGCAGACCCTTCCTCCTATAGTAGGGTTGACTCTATTTGGGTTTTTTTGGTCAATTCCATTGGATTGTGTTAGGCTGTAGGGTTCTCTCTAGATGTCTTCCAATGTTCTTTTGGATGAGTTTCAAAGAGGATGTGTAAGATGTGTTTGTGCTTGCATGAATTTGACTCCACCAGTTTCATGAAGTTTAAGCTATGGATTTTAGTTCGACAAACTCATCCATCTCAACACCCAGTAACGAATTGCCCTTGGTCTGATCTATATTGACGGTGAAGTGCAAAGTGGTAGAGAATGGGAGATCGAAATTCATCAACTTTATCACAAGGGTAGTACTCCAGATCGAAAGTGATGAGCTTTAGTTCTCCAGATTTGGGGATTTTCTGATGACATACCAAAGGTCGCATCCATAAAACCATATCAAGGTCAATGTTGAGATCATTCTCATATAGATATAGGTCACTGATATATAGGGTTAATATCATCATCACTATCCATGGAAACCGAATGGTTACAAAATCTGTGATTGTGGTTGGCTCATTTATAATTATTACCCATTTACGGTAGAGCACAGAAACACTAAATATGGCCCGAGCAGAGCCTTTACAACAGGAAATGGAATTGCAGCTACTTCATCAATAACCAATAGCTCCACTTGAGAAAAATTTTCATAATATTGGGGCTGGATATACTGCAGAGCAAAAAATTGTAGTTATCATTCGTGCTCCAATATATTAATATACTTTTTACATTGAACTGAGGAAAGGGAAACAAGAAAATGCTAGCCATCATACAATGCTTTGACATAAGAGTTTTGAGTGACATACTTGAAAAAAAGAACTCATCCACTGATATTTATAATCATTTGAGTTATTCAAGTTAAACACAATGTCAAGAATCAAGATTCAATACCCTCTATTATCTTCATCACCCAATACAAGATTTAAATTTTCCCAAAGAAACGCTTATTAAATTGGCAGCCATTATTTCTCCCTGCTTTAAAAACCCTACATTTAAATGAAAACAAGCATTGCATTTCAACTACAAAAATATATTAGTGTTCAAGTGTACATGTGTGCATCACTTGTGTAGGGTATTCCTTTTCCACTTTCACATTATCCAAGAATGTGTGCGGTATAGTTCATATTTTTTGTGATTTAGATTATCTTGAAAAAGGAAAGGTAAATTATTTCCCATGGAAAAATAAGGTTTTCCCTTTTTACTACTGGAAATGGTACAAAAAAGTTCCATTTCTACCCGAAACTCCTATGAAACAGGAACCAAATAAAGGCCATGTCCTCAATGGACATCATTTAGCTTTGAAAATGGCCATTGCACCGTGTTGTTTCTTATATTACATCACAATAGTTTCTTAGGTCATTTCTTGTTTCTTGAGATGAAAAACAACCAAAGAAATTGTGAATATCCTTTCAAGAAATAAATGACCATTTCTCAATCATATCTCAACTATTTTTTATTTTATTCAGTGGTTGCTTACATTGAGAGAAATTTGACACTTTTATAAGGAATATAACATAAAAACACAAAATGGGAAGTAATTGATGAGGTATATGACCTTTAGTTGTTGTCAATTAAGAATTGATAATACACGATGCATGTTCTGTACTACAAACTAGATTCCTTCCTGGAGTTAGGACACAGATTATTGAATCAAAGTTGTAGTTTCTAACTTCTTGTATTGTTTCATCAATCTTGAAATTCAGACATTGTATGTCTTCATTGCTTCATGTTTGAATAATTTGCATTATATCGTACAATAGGAAATTAGGAATTATGATTATTATTACTTTATGGATCTGTTAAGTTAATTTTAAGTTTGCATGGTTTAGTGTGAAATTATTCTTGTGTGCCCCTAGGCCCAGGTGAAGGAATGCCAAGGACTAAGAACCATACTTTTTAAATGGTATTGTTTCTTATACCCAAAAACCCCTCAACAGCACTTCTTATTAGTTCTTAACAATAGTGTTGTAAATAATTTGAGAATTGATATAGAAAAATCTCGCACTTCTCAAGATAAATTCCTAAAGCTAAAGTGTGATACCATGTGTAATTCAATAGCCCCATTGTCACCTCACCAACCTCTTTTCACTTCGGGCTAGCTCTCCTCCAACTCAAGGGGGGTTCTCCCTAGTACATGTTAGGGATCTAATGGCCCAACCAAACCAAGTCAAGAGCCCCATAACTCTCTATGTTTACTACTATCAATCAAAATATTGAACAATAGGGTCAGACATGCATCCTGAAGATAAAATTGCCAAGGTATTTTTGGGTAATTTCAAAGGGAAAGTCCCCAAACACAAATAATCAAGGAATTATAACGTGATTTCAAACATTAAATATCAACAAAATTGTTTAAAGGATATTGAAAGGAAAAAGGTGATGGAAGATAGAAAGTGCCTTACTTAAATTCTCTAAGGATTTTTCAATAGTTGCTCCAAAGGCTTCACTTCAAGGCCCTTCAAGATCGTCTCCAACAATGCTATACCATCAGCTTCAACAATGTTGCTCCAAAAATGTCCTCAAGGTCTTCACAACAAGTTTACTAGAAGTTTCTCCAACAATATATTAAATAAGGTCTTCATTGTCAACTCGTCTCTTGTTTGGGTGCCTTAATGTGCAATGACATGTTTCCAGGACTAAATTCAATGCAAGGCATATTTGAAACTCTAACTTTGTCTTCCGGTGTCTTATTATAAATTATTTCAGTTTTCATTTTGTGTTTTCAAGTTATATATTGTTTTCAAGTTTTTACATTTATAATTTTATTGCAATGTGGCAGACTGATCAAGGCAGTACAGGAACAACCCCGAGACGGGATGATCGCGAAAAGAGGCCAGCGAAAGAACATGTAAAGTGCCAGCATTGCTCTATCTTCAAGTATTTTAGTTATTTACATAATTGAAATAATATCAATTTTGTTCAAATATGCAAATACCTAGCCATGGTACGCCTGATGATTCCCTCTATGAGGAAGAGCTTTCTTCATCCCTATCTCCAGCGCTCTTGTTGCGAAAAAAGGCACGAGATGCAAGGTCGGAATTTAATACTTTGATAGACGTGCCTCAGACACCTGAAACAGAAGAGAGGATAAAACAACTTATGAGCCAGCTAGAAACATATCAGGTAATAATAAAAAGTCAAAAGGATTTTTTTTTTGTTCTGCATGAGATGAATTGTGATAGTTTGATTTTTAATTTTTACATTGACTAAACTAACAAAAAGTTCTTTTGTATGTAGCGTTTTCTGGCACTTGCTGAACCCGATGTTGGTGGTAGTGGGACACAAGGCAAGAGATTTCCCAACAACCCTCTTGTACACCTTCTACTCCTTTAGGTGCCAGCCAAGAAACACACCCTGCCCAAGCAGACACCCAGCCAACCGCTGAATGTGTTGGCAGTGATGAGGCTGATATGGCCAACTACATTATTGCATTTCCTAGAGCTACACGTGTCAGCTCCACAGGGACCATTAATGGCACGTTGTTGGTGAACAATGAAGGTGTCCCTATAAAGCACATACAACTCCCAGATAAATTTTAATATTTTAACTATTTCATGTACTCTATCTAAAGCATATTTATCATGATTTTTATTTTTAAATTAATGATAATATCTTTTTTTTCTGTGTAGGAAACAATGAGTTCTACAGGTTTTTGGAGAGCCATGCGTTGGTAATTTTTGGCCCAGCCATACGCACAGGGTGGAATTCCCAGAATTCCAACCTGAAAAAAGAACTTCTAGATTATCTAAAAGCCCTTTTTGGGGTCAGCACATTTGACAGAACATCGGTGGCTCGAGTAGCCGGCAAATATTTGAAATATACCAGGGACACCTATAGGACACAATTGGAATTTAACCCTAGATACGAGCGTCCTCTCACAATTACAAAGAGTGAGTGGAGAGCACTCATCCATGACAGAAAAGAGAAAAGGGCAAAGAAAGAAGGAAAAATGCCAACTGGACCCGCAAGGTAAATTACAACTTTAATTCAATAGCTTTAATTTTCTCTATGTCTAAAATAAAAGTGTGCTACGTCATATATGACTTCAATATTTTGATGCTAGGTTGCCTGACACCTCAAAGGAAACCAAAGCTAGGATTGAAAAAAAGGGCCATCACAAGCTAGGCCAGGGCGGCTACTTGAAATTAGCCACAAGAATTGTAATTAAGTAGCTAAACATCTTATAATTAATTGTATCGCCTTCCAACATTTTTGTAATCCTATCAAATATGATTAAAAATACACAATAATATGTAATGTAGGGTGATGACTTCGGAACAGAAACTACAGAGGAAGATAAAAATATCGCTTTCCATTTCGGCTATCAAGTCGTAGTTGAACGTCGCAGAAGCTTGGGGCAGGTCCCAAGATCCAGAATGCCTGATAAGGTAAAACATTAACCTTTCAATATGTTTGTTTTCGTCCATAAATTTAATGTCTAACAAATTTGTTTAAATCAGGGGAGCAGCACTACTGACGAGGCAAATAACCCAGTTTTAGAGCCAGATGTAGATGATCCTCACGTGCAACCTGATCATTGTAGTGGGGACCAGGCCGACAATGCTACTATCGGTGAGGGCCGTGACGGTAATTAATTTCCACTTATAATTTTTTCTAATTATACCTTGATGGTTGTCCTTATAACGTTTTTTGTTTAAATGACAGAGAATGTTTCCCTTGAGGATCTTACCACTAGAGAGGAAGACAGGGCAATAGTCGCAACAACGACAATTGGTGCACTAGGTAAATAATCTCATTGCAATTTTTTTTATTAATATTACCGAACTAGTTCAATGATATTTAAAAACTGACAATTAAAATTTAATATTATCTGTTTTTGTAGGCGATGCCCCGTCACTGGATGAGACCAGACATTGTGACTACGCAACTAGGTCAGCAGTGCGGGTCGAAAGGCATGAAACATGAGCAGAGCATGATGATATTGATGATGTAATTAGGAGCTTTAGAAATAGGAAGAAGAAAAAGAAAATTTGATAATGTAAAATATTGTATTATTATAAGACAAACGTTACCATACTTGGAACGTTTTTTGCGTTATACAAAAAACTCATTTATCATACTATTTTTATGTCAAGCATTAATTGCAATTTTTCCTTGTGTACTTTTTGTTGAATTGTTTTTTTATTAGTTATTGAATATATTTTTTTTATGCTCATGAAAGTAAAAAATGAAATATAGATTGGGTATTGGGGAATTGAGAGTGATGTGAGGGGGCAGGGGAGGGGCCATAAGAGCTTCCACCTTCACGTGGTTGGCCTTGTTTAGTAGAGAATAATTTATTGGAGCGATTTAATCTTGGAGCAAGCCTCCCTCAATCCAGCGTAGCAACAAAAAATTCACTGTTGACTTATTTGCTACTCTTTCAGATCGTGGGAGGCTTGTTCCAAGTTCATGCGACTCTAATAAATTGTTCTTGAAATGAAGAGGAGCTTAATCAGGTATTTTTTGACATTTTCAACATATGTTCTAATATTATCATAAGAATGCATCTTAGAGTAAAAAATACTACATCAATTACTTG
This sequence comes from Pinus albicaulis, assembly GCA_034641835.2. Classification (NCBI taxonomy): domain Eukaryota; kingdom Viridiplantae; phylum Streptophyta; class Pinopsida; order Pinales; family Pinaceae; genus Pinus; species Pinus albicaulis. The sequence goes on from CM076574.1 coordinate 1,159,159,428, forward strand.
TATTTATTGTATAGATAATGATGGATTTTGATTGACTTGGCAGTGCAGGTACAAATCCTCTTGCATCATGAGCAATACAACTTGTCAACCGGGGTCATGTCCAGGATATTTTTGCTTGTGCGCTTGACCAGGTTCGTAATGTCACATTTTGTAAGTTCCTTTACAGTTCATAATTCAATATTAATCTTGTTCATGATTATTATCTAGGTTTTTTGTATGTGTTTTTTCATCTATTTGATTGTAAGCAACTCTGCATGTTTCTTGTTGTTCACTATGATTTCTCCCATTACCACTCCCAGGATGAATTCGACTTTATTGTTACATAGGTTACTTTATTGTTACTATGATTTCTCCATTTACGATTTCATAGGTTACATCATGTAAAGTTGTCAATCTCAGGTTGGTGATGAGCTTTAGTTCTCTAGATTTGGGGCTTTTTTGATATTTTCTCCCTCATGTCATTCCTGCATCACCTCGTTGTTTGAGCATGCCAATTTTCTACCACTTGTACCAATTGGCACATGTCAATCTCTAAGTGGTGCCACATTTCACCTATTTTCGGCCCACTTGACCACCTGAAAAACTCAAATCCACACACCATGTGTCTTTATCATGGAGTGCCACATGTCCTAGATATTTAGGCCGATAGGCCTTTTGTTATGAAAGAGATCAATTTTTTTTCGTCAACACTTCTTATCTAGGCACGACACCTGTTACTTGTTTAATCTGACGGTCACAGTCTCTCGGGTTACCTTCTAGGTTTGACATACCACTGGTTTCTGGTATATTTCCATGGAATCGGTCTGAAAATACCAGCAACAATCCACACGCCTACAACCGTCGACAGACCTGCCGTTTTAGTAGCTACATTTTCGCAACTGCCAATACACCTGCCGTTTTAGTTGCTGCATTTTGGCAACTGCCAATACACCTGCCATTTCATTCTCCTGGACTCTGTGTATGCATATTTTTCATATAATTTTATCACGAAGTTGGCTGCAGTGCTTTGACATGCCTTTGAATATTTTTGCAGGTTAGAAGACATTTCAAGCCAGAGCTATTGAATAGACTTGATGAGATAGTTGCATTTGATCCTCTTTCTCGTGATGAGCTCAAAAAATTTTCTAGACTACATATGAAAGATGTAGCGATTTGTCTTGCAGAGAGAGGTGTTGCTTTAGGGGTTACATACGCTGCTCGATCTGGATCTTGTTCTTCAGGAAGCCTATGATCCTGTAAGTAATCACTTTGTTTTGCTTTCTTTCTTATTCAGAGTCTATCTTGCCAGGGGATGTGCCCGTTATGGTTTGTTATGAGACCGTTGTCAATTTCATCACCGTCCCTCATAATATGTTTGATTGTGTTTAGAAGTAATAAACAATTATTACACCAAACAATAAAAAATTAACTGTACTATGAGTAATATGATATCTTGAAATAATTCTCATTATAATTTCATAACCTCTGCTCTCACATGGTGTTGTCTATATCACTAAGTGTCTCTTCTTTAAAATTATAGTTACAATAGACAATGAACAATCAACTGCACTGTGAGTGATATCTTGTAATAATTATTATTATAATTTCCTAACCTCTACTCTCACTAGGTGTCTATATCACTAGGTGTATCTATTTTAAAATTATAGTTTCAATGGTAGATAAATTGTTATCTTAAAAGTATAGCTTTGATGGTGATACCTTGTGATTGATAATGCAGTTTGAAGCAGCTTTGGCTTTGACTAATATAGTCTTAGGAACCTCTGAGAATACAAAGGTTGTGATTGATTACGGGGCACTGCCTATATTCGTGGAACTTCTTACCTCTGGGAATGATAATGTTCGAGAAAAGGTATCACGTTTATTTTAGAGGCATAAAATTATTCTTCCCAACTATCTTTATATGTCTATAATTTTGGAATTTGATTTTAAAAACTAGTACCCAACTTTGAGTTCAACTGGTGTTCGTGTAAGGCTGTTTGGGCTTTGGGAAATATTGTTGGAGAATCTGCAACATTTAGGGATATTTCCCTCAATCATGGAGCTCTAAGGCAGGTGCTTGCCCAGTTGAATGATACTGCCAAAATTTCAATGATAAGAAATGCTACATGGGCTCTGTCAAATTTTTGTCGTGACATAAACCCCAACCACTATTCGAACAGGTAAGCAGAATACATTTTCTGCCTCTTCTTCTTAGTTCGCAGATACTGTGGATTTTTTTTATAGATCTTGGTGCTTGGTAGATTTGGACGTAATATGGACCTAGGCACTTGTTCATTACAATGACTCTATCATCAGGTTTTAGAAAATGCTCAAAAATTTGGGTTTCACAAGGGGATTACCCTTGCTTGCAATTATCGATTATCAATCACATTCAAAAAAAGTCTTTCGTAGCATTGTTGAGCTCTTTGTAGGTGAATTTCCGAGGCAATTTCACAATATCTGAACTAAATTTGTCTATCCTTTTCAATACTCTGTGCTTGTAATAGAACTAGACAAACAATCTAGTGGCCAATGCAACAACAACAACACCTCCTGTTGCAATGCCCGCAATTCACACTCTCTGCATGCATGAATGACTATGGCACCCTCTTTTGTGAATAGGTATTGGAGTTGAAGGTACTGGTTTCGAATAGGACCATGGAATTCAACATCCAAAATAGTATCAAATTCCACTACAATAGTATTCCCCAGCGAGGGCAACAGTTCATTGAGACCTATTGGACTCATCACCCCCAAATAGCCTCCAGGGCTACCCAGAGTGTGATCATCTTTGTTGCTGAGTATATTTTTATTTTTTCAGTGAGATTTTAGGGTTTCTCTAACATAGCTTCAGAAATCCGATTCAGTGCCTGCTTGAATATCTTCACATAATACTCATGGTTTGGATTGATGAGCATGCTCTGAATGGTTGGTTGATTCATAAGAACCACCCATATAGTCATCTTGAGATATTTCAGAAGTTTTCTCGGGTTTCCTTTTCCACCGTTTCTAGTGGGTGGGATGGTGTGGGGTGATCCATCAATACTGGTGCTCTTGTAGTAGGGAATTTGTTTTTGGGGATATAAAGGAGCATTTGATGTAGATATCCCATTGGATGCATTCATAGATGGGCACGAGAGGTCGAGAATTTAAATTAAAAATATGCAACCTCTAGCATGGCAACCTGAAGGCCGCGAGAGACACTGGTTAAAGATTGTTTTGTGCTGGCCTTAATATAGTCGTGCTTTATTTCTATTATCTTAATGCAAATATATAGTCCGGTCTCATTAAAATGACGATTGTGGTTGTATTTTTCTTTGGTTGTTTCTCTCTTAATGCTCCAAAAGTTGCCAAAAGTTGTGATAGTTGTTTAGTTTGCCTGTTACAACTTAAAAGTGGTTTTTAGCAATGGGAGTCATGTTTTTTAAGGTTCATACTAATATGAAGATCTTGTAATTCTATATTTAGGATAAGCAAAGATGGCCTCTTCTTTGGGCAGTATGACAACAATTTCCACATCTACCTCATTGGGTAACAATGGAAAGGGGAAGAAATTGGGTGCAATGTTTGATAATTATGGCAAACAATTGTCTTCTCTTTCAGTTTTTTCACCCATTTCCTTTAATCACTCAAGCAGAAGAGGGACTCTGAGATTACACGATAGAGAGAAGGTAGTTAATACAAGAGCTATGGAAAAGGAGTTGTACTTCAACAAGGATGGCTCAGTGACAAAAAAATTGCAGGTCAGAGAAAAAATTATGTTTAAAGGAAGGTCACCTGCACGTGAAACTTCACTGTGGTGGATCTTTCCTTGTCCACTTATATTCGATTTTAATGTGTTATTTTAATTTTTCATGGGGGGTTGTTTTGGCATATGGTCTGGCATTCAATTGCACACTTACTGAAAGCATTGTCAATTTGTCTTGCAGGCGGTGTGAACAAACTTGTTGATCTTGTTGGAGTCACCCTTGGGGCGAAGGGAAAAATGTTGTCTTGGAGAGCAAGCATGGTTCTCTGAAAATAGTTAATGATGGTGTGACAGTAGCTAAGGAGGTAATTTGTAGATGTGTGCTCTGGTTTTCTTTTTAACGTTGTATTAGTTCCCCCTCTTAAATGTCTTAGATTTGGTAGGCATAATTTGAAAACTCAAAGGTGAAAGGAAACATATTTGTTACCCAGTGGTCTACTTGGCCTATGGACTAGCCACATTAGAGTAATGCATAAAGCTTTTCACAAAAATAAAATGAAAGGGTTATGGCTGAGTCAAATTTTATTGTTATTGACAGTGTAATGAAATGTATCTCAATGCTATGGTTTTGGCCTTTTTATTGGTTGAATTAGAGGACCCAGTTGAAAATATTGGGGCCAAGTTGGTAAGGCAAGCTGCGGCAAAGACAAATGATTTAGCTGGGGATGGAACCACAACATCTCTTGTTCTTGCACAGGGTTTAATAATAGAGGGTGTAAAGGTAACTTTTTGTCGATAGTACTGGATTAAGATCATCTATTCATTTTTGTAGGGCCTTATGGTGTTTGGTTTTTTAGTTTTGGGTTGGGCTTATTGAGTCTAAGATAGTTTTTGAGTGAAAAAATTGCTATCAGGTATTAAAAAAATTTGGTTCTTTTGTCAAAATTTATGAGCTTGTTAGGAAATACAAAACTGAAAATGGTTGTATCTTAAATTTGTGGAAAATAATTTGAAATGAAACCTTTTTGTTTAGGTTGTTGCAGCAGGTGCAAACCTCGTTCAAATTACTAGGGGCATTGACAAGACAATAAAGGCCCTTGTTTCGGAACTCAAAATTTTGTCAAATGAGGTAAACGCTTGCCTTTTGAGTAGGCTGGTTTTCCTTTTTGCTGATGGTTTGGTGTATCTAATTGAATTAGTTGCCTAAGGTATTTTTGGTTGCAAAATCCTTTTCATTTTTCATATAGTATTGGCCTTGTGGAATACATTTGATTGTGTGTTCTTGTTAGATCTACAACATTTGTAGTTGTTTAGTCTTATGGCCGAGGTGCACTTTTATTATGGAAATAGTTGATGCAATATTTTCATTTAATCCTTACTGCAGGGTAGCATGTTGAGAAGTTTCTTGTGAAACATTTGGTATTCAAAATGACACTTGATCCTATACAGCGTCATGCACTTGACTTCAAAATTCATATTCAAAGTGTGCCATACAATTCTTGCAAAATTTCAAATATTTATGTTGTTTTAAACCAATATCTTTTTCATGTATTAGATGTTGAAAATGAGAAAAAGACTTTGGTATGAAACCAATTGGTGAATAATTTCCAGCAAAACAACCACTTCCAAGACATGATTTAGAAGTAGAACATATGTACTTATGAAGCATAGCAAGATATCCTTGATGCATTGTCAATGTCTGGCTAGGGTTATTTTTGGAGAAAATAACTCCTTATTCCTAGAATAGTGATCTTCAATAGAAGTAAATTTATTTCACGGACACTTATGCCACTTGGCTTGTTGTTTATGTACTTTGAGCTCTACAAAAAAAAATTACAAAATTTGTCTATATAATGACCACAAAAATGTAATACTTACCTTTATATTTCAGTAACCCTGTAATAAAGCCTATTGATATATCTTCTAGTCTTTGAATATGTATGTGGAATGGTTGAAGTAACCCTAGAGATTTTAGTATCTCTCTTTTATTTATTATGCAAACCTGACCTTCTCTTACAAAATTTTGAATATCTTTCTTCATTCCTTCCAAAAATATATTTTTTGATCCTTTGAGATGTTTTAAGGAACCCTGCGTCCTACCATCGGAGAGACATGGGACTCCCTTAATATTTGTTTATTCAAATATGCTTGCGTGCATAAAAATATTCTACATTTGCACCAAAGTATATCTCTCTTTCACTCCCAATGCTCCATAAAGTTCATCCCATCCTTTATAAATTTTAGTTTTTGTTTAGTACTATTGTCATTTTTCCATTATGGAAAGCTTCTTCTAGCCACCTAGGAATAGAAAATGTAATTGGATATAAATTTGAGGCCTCTTCTATTTTATAAAGAGCATCATGTACTAAATTTTCCTTACCCTTTTTGCAGATTATCTCAAAATTAAAACTTTGCATTTTTTCTCCTCATTTTTGTTAATCTTCTAATGAAAATCATAGCTTCAAAAATTACTTTATGCTATCATGGTATATCTTGACTTTAAATTACCTCCCAATGATATACTATCCCCATTTTTTATTGCATGTAATATTGCTTCCATTTATTTTTCATACGTAGATTTCACCAAATATTTTCTTTGAATTCCTTGCTTTTAAAAGCCAATGATATCCCTTATTGTGTTAATGTTACGTAAATTCCTTGTCCTAGTGCCTCACACTCTACTATGAATGTTTTACCAAAGTAGGTGCAACCGATGTTGGTGTAGAAGACATGGCATCCATTAAAAGAGAGAATGCCAAAGTAGCCTCATCATTCCATATAAATGATATTTCTTCAAGAGATATGTGAGTGGACTTGAAATGCATGCATAATTATTAACAAATTATCAATAATATCATGTAAGTCTAAAAAATCTTCTAAGAACCTTGATTTTCTTAGGAATAGGTCATTTTGTAATAGCTTGCATCTTTTGAGGCTTCAACTTCACTCCTTCCTTTAAAACAATATGAACCAAATACTCGAATTCTTATTTCCCAAAAGCACATTTGGATATTTTTACATAAAAATGATTGTTCTCAATAATTTATATAAATTTTCCACATGTTTAGTGTGGTATTTCCATGATTTATTATAAATATGTGTATTATCAAAGAAAACCAACACAAATTTTATAAGATGGGATCAAACAAAATTGTTCTTAAGTCGAGCCCGCCGGACTTCAAACGGCGATAAACCATAATTCAAACCAAATTCGCGTTCCAAAATAGCCAGCTGACGTCGGCCAATTTTGTGACGCGAAAACCAAATGAATTCCGCCCTAATCTTTTTCGGGTCCGAAGTTGGGCTGGCATACGGAGGGAGAGTTGTGACGCGAATTTCTTATCAAATTCGCCCTAATATTTTTCGGGTCCGGATTTCCACTGCGCGAGCGGCCCAAACAAAGATCCGCTCCAATCAATTTCTGCCATGTGTCCTCAATCAAATGTTGCCCTGTTCCCGGATGCGGGTGCATTCGATGGCGTTTAAGGCGATGGGACATGGATGTGGCGATTTCATATCAATCGCATTAAGTTTTAACGTTGTTCAATTAAGTTCCAAGGTTTTCACATCAAATCGCATTAAGTTTTAACACTGTTCAAGATCAGACCTCCACTCCTGTTAGCGATTCTGCATGCTCCAATATGATCCGGCCTTCGGCTCTCATCAATGAGAGATTAATTATGACGGGCGTTCTTCGATGCCATTGCAGTCGGGTCAATAAAATGGCGTTTAGCTATGGTTTTTCAGATGAGCTGAAACCTTTGAATCGCAGATGCTCTCCGGTTGTTGGGTTACACTGCCTGCTCACTGTGACGAGAAGGAGAAGTGGCCAGCTGAACTGCTGCTTAGACCTTGGTGCAAATCTGCATTTCTCTCGGTCTGGTCTGTGTTTGTCTTCCTCGGTTTCTTGGAATCTTGCTTCTCCGTCTCATCTTGTGCCCACTGCTGAGACTGCACCCATGCCTCGCCTACGTCAAAGGATGTGTTGCCGCAGGGGGAGCACTAGAGGTCAACCCCTACGCGCTCTCTCCAGCCCCTCAACTGAGTCATCTTCCGACCAGTCCAGTGATTATTACGCAGGTCGCTATCAAAACACTAGAAGTGGGTAGGGTCGGGTTCTAGGATCTGGCCACTGTATGGGCTCCCCTGCTCCTCATTTCCCCACCGCTTCACCTTTTCCCACGATGCGCACTACGCTTTTTTCCTTTAATTTCTCTCTGAACCACCCATGAATCATAGCTTCAATCACCGTGGTTTTCCGTGAGGAGGCCCAAGTGGAGGAACAATGCACCCGTTCGGCGGGTCTAAGCTCATAAAAAGTCGACCAGCATTCGGACCTTCAGGAGGGGAGCGGTGGCGTGAATGTGGAGATAGCACTGGGCGATCCTGGACCTTCCGAAGGATGGTGTCGAATCATCGAGGAACCACCGGAGGAGAAGTTTGGTTAATTTGGTTTTCTTGCTTCGCGGCCCACTTAATTGGGCCTGCTTTAGATTATATTACTTTGTTGGACCTCTGTAATATTTTTAAATTTTGTAAACGTTCAAGACTGGTTCCCCGTATGAGGGCTGTCTTCTTTTTTTATTTTTTGATGACAAATTTGCCATAAGTCTGGGCAATGTTTTTTACTTCGGTCACGCTATAATTTTATTCCCACTGTTAATAGATTAACTTTACTAAGAAAAAAAAATGTTGCCCTGTTTCTATTTTAAACCTGTTTTTTGAAATACAGAGCCATGTTTATATAATTGTTTATAGTCGAAGCGCTGCAGGGTGGTTTATTATATTAATATTTCACAGTCGAATTATGTTCATAACAATTGGAAAAAAAAATGTTGTCCTGTTTCTATTTTAAACCTGTTTTTTGAAATACAGAGCCATGTTTATATGATTGTTTATAGTCGAAGTGTTGCGGGGTGGTTTATTATATTAATATTTCACGGTCGAATTATGTTCATAACAATTGGAAAAAAAAATGTTGCCCTGTTTCTATTTTAAACCTATTTTTTGAAATACAGAGCCATGTTTATATGGTCTACGTATTATACTCTTTCTCTGTATATCTACAGGAACCTTTTTGCTATGAACAAGGTGGATGCCGTAGTGGGGTCATAGGAATAAGTGAGCCTAAACCTTAACATCTCAATATGCAACAGATGGTTACCAATTTTGGAATCAAGCGAGCCCGATCTTACAAGCGAGCCCTCGGGTTTATACATATTTTTTCTATCATGGATGTTTTCGTGGGCGTATATCAATAGTACATGTCTCCGCACATTTCCCTGTCCGGCTGGAGATATTATTTTATGTAAGTATGGTGTTATCACTTCCGCTTCAAACTAGCGATGTCAATTCTTGTGTTGTTGGTTTATTGATATGGTCTGATGGTATTTTTATATTTTGGACATATCACACTCCTCACATGATTAGTGTTTTTCTCTGTTCAAGGATTTTGGGTACTTTAATTTGTATTTGGAACAATGGACATCGGTACTCTATCTGTTTCTTTACTATTCTACATACTGCTATTTCACTTTCTTATAGATGCATCGGGCATATTTGGATGCTTTCTCAGATTGCCGATAATCTCCATGTGGACCGTTACTGAGTTTTATATCAAGTCCCTGTATGTGACATGGGGTATTTTTCTATCATTGCTTGGGTGGGACTTCCACTTTTCTGGATGGATATTTGGGTTCCAATCTTCAGATGTGAAAATGTAATGACTTCATGGATTGTTTTACTTCATATAATATATTCAAAACAGTGTTTTTTCTCTTGTGAGAAAAAAATTATTGTTTATAGTCGAAGCGCTAGGGGGTGGTTTATTATATTAATATTTCACGGTCGAATTATGTTCATAACAATTGGGAAAAAAAAATGTTTCCCTGTTTCTATTTTAAACATGTTTTTTGAAATATAAAGCCCTGTTTATATGATTGTTTATAGTCGAAGCGCTGCGGGGTGGTTTATTATATTAATATTTCATGCTCATTGGAACGCCCACAATTCATAACAAATATTGGAGATTTACTATTCTGTTTTAAAGTTTCATTTTATTTTTTAAATTGAACCACTCGTTGGTATACCAACGCTTTGTAAGTGTCGGTCTTCCGACGTCTTGAACGATTTCCGTTGGTCTTCCTAGGGTCGTTATTGTGACGCTTTTGGAATGCGTCGGTATTGTGATGCTTCTGGGACGCGTCAGTCTTGCGACAGCATAAAAACGTCGGAAGAGCGACAGTATAAAAACGTCGGAAGAGCGATGTTCAAAACTTCGGACCACATTTCGTCGAAATTGCGACAGTTTACAAACGTCGAAAGAGCGACGCTCAAAAAGTCAGACCACATTTCGTCGGAATTGCGACAGTTTACAAACGTCGGAAGAGCGACGCTTAAAACGTCAGACCACATTTCGTCGGAATTGCGACAGTTTACAAACGTCGAAAGCGCGAAGGTTTGTGAAACGTTGGAAGAGCGACGCTTGTTTGGAAGCGACGGAAAAAGTGTCGGTAGTGCGACACTTTGTCAATGCATCGGAATTGCGACGTGATGGAAAACCACATTTTTCCCGTCCTCGAACTGTCGCTCTTGCGACGACTATGTGTTGGAATATCAACGAAGTGGTCGTCAGAAATTGGGCCAAATTTTCTAGTGCTAGAACTATATTTATTCCTATTTTAGTGTGTGGTTGAGAGAATATCTCAACCACATTATTGTGCATCCAAGGTATATTTCCTATCTTGAAACTATCTCATGTATAAATGTGTGTAATCTCTTTGATTAATTAATATAGTTTGCATACTAAATTTTTATCTTGGTATCAGAGCCCGTAAGGGCCTTTGGCCCTTCCTTGACGTAGGAAAATAAATGACTGTATTTGTATTAGTTTTATTAAATTTTTTTTGTCCATTTTGATCAACATGGGTAAGCAATCTTCCGAAGCTAGAGCGTTGTTGTTGGGTGAAGTGATGTGCGAGCTGTGGATTATGAAATTGTAGATCCTACTCTAGATGTTGGGCTCGGTCTACGGCTTGATTATGGATCGATTTCTTCGTCCTTGGGTGGATCAATTGCTGCGTCCTCCGATGCTTTGGATTGTTGTCATGTGGATCCAGAATTGATATGTCTGCATTTTTTTTTAATCTGAAGGCGCAAGCTATTGGTGCATCGTGGATCTTCCCTGAGAAGTTTGATTGCGTGCGAAGGGAAAGCTTGAGCTCTGGTTTTGGAGCGGTTTGAAGAAGAATATCTTGTTTTTGTTATGAGTGGCAGAGGATCGGTGTTGTTTCCTGAAGATCTGTGATTTCGTGCTGTTGATTCGTGGCAGATCCGTGGGCGTAAGAGTTATCGTTGGAGATATTGCAACATCTTTTTTTAATTGCCAGAGTGCTACCTACCTGAATGGTGCCACCGCTGTCAAGAGGATTGGAGCCATGCATCATTCGCCAGGGGCCTCTCTTGCTTGGCGAGATAGGCGCTGCTTCAGTTACAATTTTAACATTTTGGTGGCTCGACTATTACGCAGAGGTTGTAGACAATATTGCCAAGGAGGAGAAAGTGGAGAAGAAAAAGCTCCGACTTGCAAAAATAGGAGAGGATCTATTGTCTATCGCAGTGGATCAACCCTTCTAATTTCCAGGTACATTCACATTTGTAGTTAGAGCATTCTTAGTTTTAGATGGCATTGGAAAAGGTCTTGACCCTTGTTTTGATAGATCTGAAATTGCCAAGCCGTATGCAATGGAATTGCTACGATTTCATGAGGCTGGTATTAAAGTCCTTATAACGGATTTCAAAAAGAGATGGGATTGACAGTCATGTGCATTTTCTAATCTCTTTAGACAGGCTGACAGAGTTGAAAAACTTTCTGATGTTATTCAACGCCTGGAACAAGGAGATTTGAAGCTTCGGGTTCACACACTGGAGTTAGAACGAGCATTTAAACGTGTTGCTTTCTGCTTCTGCTTAGAATTGAATCCCAACATGTTTTTTTGAAATTTAATTCAGTTGGAATCGAATCCCACTGCCATTTAACATTTTCAATATAATCTATTGAGTAATTTCTGTGGAGAAAATAAGGGAAGCAAGGTAAAGTTGTTGAAGTGAGACGAAAAAAAAAATGGCGAAGGATTTGGAGGAAGCGGCTAGTCCATATGTTGCCCTCTCTGATGATATTAACAAGACGCCTAGCGTTCGCTGTAACAGGATTTATAAGAATGCAATACTTTTTTTTTCTAGTTGCAGTTGCCCACAAGCGAACCAACAGGAGGTGGCAAGGGTAGCGATGGTGATGACGATGGAAATGATGAAGGTGATGGCGAGGAAGAGCACATATTTATACTACCTCTATTAACTCTGGCATTTGCATCTTTTAATTTGGGGTATTGTATTGTTGTCTAGGTTAAGGATGGCCATACGAACAATGACTTCTTGCGAACGGGTTGCAGACTCTTTTGTCTCCTCGTGCTAGCAGCAAATCAGCTAAGAAATCAGACAGGTATTGATGTTTATATTCTAGGTCTTGGAGCTTCCGTAAGAGTCATGGTTTGGGCAGGGGAAAGATGCTTTGTAAAGAGAGAAGGTAATCCAGCTGGTATAGTGACGCTTTTTGCATCATCCATGGGTGTGACATTTACTGAATCTTTGTATCACAATATATAGGAGTTCAAGAATCACGGCCATTAGATTTTTCAATCTTATTTGTGCAAGAATAGCTTCGTTTCCCAGTAGCTAAATAGTTGCCCTCTGCGGTAAGGCGATATTCAAGAAGTCAAACGATGGCGAAAGGGAAGAAAGGGAAGAGCAACCGGTGGTTGAATATGTGATTTGGAGGGGAAGTGTCGAAGGCGTTTCGGAGAAGAGCGTGGGGGTTTCTTTTTGGACCTATCTGTGGACGATCGCGGAGCTGTCGTGGCAATGGTGGAGGAGCTGTAGTAGAGGGGTACTCGGACCGTTTGGGTTGCTGGTATCAAGTGCTCGTTTCAATATGTTGTAAGCACAGATGTTAGAGTGTTGTATTCACAGGTGAATTTGATGGCAATACTGCCATTTCCAAGAAGGGAGTGTTTTCTCTGTGGTGCTAGTGAGCACAAATTTAGACCCAGGTTGAATGATTATACACTTAAGATATTGCAGCCATGGTTGGTGCTTTTTCTTGATGCATAAAATCATAGTCATATGTTTTGTTCTTTTATTGTTATTTTCATATTGTTTTGAAGGGATTATGTCTTGGAAGTTTGTATACATATTAAGATTCGTGACCTAAATATGTAGTCATTTTGTTAGAATTCACGACTCTAACTAATGACAGGTAAAGCATGGAGATTCAAGACCATTATATCCATAACTCAAAAGTATAAAATCTATTATAGGAATATTCAAGCGAGAAAGCACTGGTGTGTTCACCTGGTGCCAGTGCCAGTTATGTTAGTTATTGGTGTTGTGAAGGTGGCCTTGTGTAGAAAAGAGGTCGATATTTTGTTGGGTCTTATACAGGTGTATGAAAATATCATCATCATTGTCATCAGAATAAAAAATATCTAAAAATATAGACATGTTGTTAAAGGTCCAGCTTATCTGGTTTTATCTTGCTTCCAAATTTCGACTGCACTCGGTCCTCTAACAAGCTCCAACAACCCCGTTACCACGCAAGAGAGAATCCTCCCTTTGGCAGCTCTTCAATAGTAGAACCTTGTACACTATGGCTTTTATGCCACACAGGGCTTATTTCCTTCAACTCTTGCGACGAGAAACAAATGACCTCTCAACAAGCTAGAAACGATATCAACATCCAATTTTGATGCATGTGATTAATACTTTCTCATATAACACATATTTCTGAAAATGGGTTCAAATAAGCAAAAAACTTTCGCATTTTCGTTGTGGCATATAATAAATTAGAAGAAAATTTACCCAATTAATTTTGGGATCTCCACAACCTGCAACTTCTATGACTTTTCAAACAATAAAATTTCAAAATAAATCTGCTAGATCACACAAGCAAACTCGTCCTCTGCGCCACACTGCGTCCCCACGCAGCTCCCTTAAATTCGCTATCGAGTGGATCTCCTCTGTCTTATGGGGCTTGACTTGAAACAAATCACCACACTTTATGATTTTCAATATTACCAGTCCGATAAGTTGTGCCCATCCCAGACGTTGACCCCAACCTTATCCGTTGTTTCACACAACTTGTTCTAAACAATATAAATAAGAAAGTGAACGGTGATCCAAATAATATGGATTTCGCGGTTCATGCAAGGAAGGGGATCCTGAAGCTACAAACAAAGCATCGATTGCAATGGAGATACCCTCTGTTGATGCTATGTTTGGACGGCTGCTTCATACAAAATGTATTGAAAAATCTGCGTGGGAAGGGACTCCCCATAGCCGAGGAGAGGAGGTGCTATGACACTATATTGGATCTGGCTCGATCACTCACGGGTTTGGCAAGATCCATGCAGCTAAATCCAGCAGTGCTAGATTGGGTAACAATCTAGTCAATCCAATCTACAACGCACTTCGACAGCACAACTCTCCGGCTGGAACAGAGCGGAATTTAGAGGTTAGGTCCGTGCTTCCACGGTGACTGCGTTTCAAGGAAATTGACGGAGGTTCTTTTCTGGGCTCAACTTGCGGTCACACAGAAATGATTAATGAATGTAAAAAAAAAGGTACATCGGTGCTAGATTGTTGCTCAGAACAAAAAAAAAAGACTTCAAAAAATTCGAAATCGAAGATGTCGATCTGATCTTGTCGTTCCCGTTTCCTTGAATGAAAAATATGGAGGGAAATCGAATTTCCATTGTTGGTGATTATATATATATATATATTGGCAAAGGCATCAATCCTTTTGACGATCTCGGCCAGGATACAGATCTTTTCTTTCTGACCGCAGATAATCTAACGGCATTGGCAACCGAGCCTAACAAAGGATATAGTGTTATGAATACCTATTTTCTCACTGCTATTCCTGTGGTAGAAATACTCATCGTTGGATCTTATGCTCATGCTCTTCTCTAGGCTTATCTTCACTTGACAAAATAGGATCAACGACGTAAATGTATCTGTGAAGGCTTCATGAAGTGATTAGGGGTATGGCCACACTCCGTCCATGCTGCAGATCCAACACAGTGATCCGTCACTAACCATATACTCCAACCACGCTGCAAATCCAATTCTTTTTCCAATCGGTTGTCACAGGATCCAGCACAACGATCCTGGCTTCCACGCTCCGAGATGACAATGCAGACAGGCTCTTCAATCTGTAAATGGCTCACAAGCTCTCCCGATGAAAACGATAGCAACAGATCTAGCAGTCGCTCCCTTCTTCCATCTGCCGGGCAAACTTATCAAGCTTCAAACCTGACCCTCTGATACCATGATAAAAAACTGAATATAATTAAATGTCTCTCCAGGTGAGAACCTGGAGAGTGTATACACACATACACACACTCTGATCTTTGAATCAGGTGAGCCTAAATTATATAGGCTTTCACACTAACGGGATGGTTTCAACCACTCCCTCGACATCAGGATATGAGATCTATGATTAGAATCTTAATCCTATCTTTATCATAACAACAACCTAACTATGGATTTCTCCACTAATTCCAACATTTCATCCATGTTTGCACTGAACGAGAAGGCACCCGGATATGAGGTTATTTCAAAAGTAGTTATGTATTATTTTCCCTTTTAATTAAATTCAATAATTAGAAAAATGCATATGAACTATTGAAATTGCAGCAAGATGATGAACTTAGTGGAAAGAAGTCGCCTTCACTAAGTGGGCCTGTAGGCTACTTTTGGCGCAAAGTCTATTTTTAGACATATGAATCATGTTCTATGAATTGCAGGATGCTATTTATGGATGGTTGGTCAAGTCGGAAAAAATAGATGGACTTCTATTTTTAGACATATTGGGCGGAATCTATTTTTAGATTTCCAGTCTAAAAATAGATATGTCGAATATTATTAGCTCTTAATAATATTTGGACTATAAACATTATCGTATTCTCTTGGAGCACTTCAGTTAAGTGCACAGATGTGGCACAAGAGCTGATAGAAGGAATTAGCTATTCCTAAGGGTTAAGTGGAGCTATTGCATGGAGACTTCAGTTAGAACTCATGTGACAGAGTTTGGTGGAGTTATTGAGGTAGTTGGTGGAGTTGTGTTCAGTTTAACTCAGTTAAATATAGTTGAGCTAGTTGTATCTAGTCTAGCTGATTGATACACTAGTGAGAGTGGTGTGAATTAATTATTAATTAATTCACTAATTATTAACTCATTAATCAACTAAAGAATACATCAGTTAACTATAGTGCATGGACAGTTTCAGTGGTGACCAGTGAAGAGGTAGGTGAAAGAGCAGTGTGACTATCAGTTGTGACTATACTGTTGCATGATTTGCAACAACTAGTGATTGGAGATGCCAATGAGGATTGCGCAGTACAAGCCAGGTGGTTTGAAGTTATTTATAAGCCATTCTTCAGCATTGATTACGCATTAGAGGGGCAGGCTATCAGGTGGCAGAGATTGGAGCATGTGTTTTGCTAGATCTAGCTTGATTAGTGTGTAGAAATTTGAGATTGTACTGAGAGCTTGTGAGGAGCTTTGTACAATGATTGTTATATGATCTCCATGACATATAATATACAGATAGTTGGGGGTTTCTGCTTTAAGCTTTCCCATGAAACACTGTGTTCATATGTGTGATTGTTTATGGTTTTAATGTGCGCATGCAATTGATTTTATTTCCGCAATTAATGATCAATGGTAGAAGAGACTCTATATTGTGCATGAAGTTAAAATAGTGTGTGATCAGGAGAATCTCGGTGAATAATATATCAGTTATTCAAATTTCTACATGAACAAGTGTGATATGAAAAGAGTTATGATTTTTTAGGCATATGGTATTGATGAACCATGGTATTGGAACAAAGCCTTTTTATACATTAAGAATCTCCATGATTAAAAAAAAAAATTATATATATATAATTTTGTTAATTTTTATGAATTTTTTAATTTTAGCAGTTTAAGATGCATGATGAAGTATGTATTTTGATGCTTATGGGTAGTTACTAGTCATTTAATTGATATGGTTGCACTAGTATATAACATAGTCAAATCTGCAATCTCCAAAAACACTCATTTAAAAACTTCAACCCAAACAATTATATACCTATCAAATTAAAAATAGATATCACAAAATAAGATTATAATGAAAAATTTACTAAAATAACTACTTAATAAATATAGTTTTAGGTAATCATTAATTACTTTAAAAACAAAATATTACTATTTAACACACACACACTTATATATTAGAATATGTTTAAATATAATTATAATGAAATGCTTTAACAACTTCAATTCATATCTCTCCCACCCAATATGCACTTAATATGGTTGAGAGGCTGTAATGTAATGTCCTATTTAACATTTTGACTCAAATTATATAATAATTATTAAACCAATCGACAAGGATCAAATCTCTTGAAATACAAACATATTTTATTTTAAAGTGAAAAGAGATTTGATTCTTCTTCGTCCTTGATAGAGAAAAAGTTAAAATAGATCTGAATTGATATATAAATCTAGAGTTAAAACCGATCTAAATTAATATATAACAACAAATTATATTATATATAACAACTTAAAAGCAAATGATCTTCGCATTATATACATGAATTTGTTTTCTCTTATATAACTCATTGAGCTTGAAACAGAAGCAGCAATATTTGAATTATTGTTGTTTGAAACGATATTAGCATGGGGAATTATTGACGAAAATGAACAGTCGTTGTGCATCCATGGCAGAGTGTTATCGCTGGTGTTGAGCCAAATTACCAGTTTCAGCACTCATTCACATCGCCCCTAAGCCTGCGTTGAGTGTGAACAAGGTTGGAATTTAAAAATAGATTCATCTTTTAAAATTGATGGTTTCACAGCTTGGCAGTATCAAAGAAAGATTTGAATTACTTTTGATAGACAAATTATCTCCTCATCTTGTCACTGTCAAATTCCACCCAAATTTCTCCAAATAAAGTCTTAAATATACGATCGACATGTGATGGATTCGTAACCTTCGTCCGTTCAAAAATGGATTTGGACAATTTTGTAAATTTTTGAATTGTATTTTAAGGACAAATCACCTCCTCACCTCGTGACCAACAAATTCCACCCAACTTTCTCCAAGCATGGGCTTGAAGATACGGTGGATTGTGGTTGGGGAATACGGAAAACTTGCGTCCTATAGTTGGTACGCTAAGAGAAAATAAATGTTATATGATGTACACGTGGAAGTGCAGGTCGGCGAGCAACATGAACATAACAGTTTACTCTATGCACATGTAGGTGTATGGTTGGGGGACAGGATGAACTGAACAGTTTGAGGAGATGTGGCATTTTGTGATTGAGTATATGAATAATTTAACAATGCCCATGAAATAATAATCAAATTCCTAAAACCAATTTTAGGCTTAGCAGCTGTGGCCTCCTCAACATCCTAAATGGTCTATCTTTTTGGCAGGGGCAAAGTTTCGATAGCACGGTGGGTTGCTTTTTGCAGCCGTCGTTAGTACACTGACTCTCTCTTGGATTCCTGGTTGTCGCTCTTGGATGTGGCTCGTTGATTCTTGTCTTTCTGTAGTGGGGTGTTTGGTTTTTTTTGGGTTTCTTTTGCTAGGGGGTTGAGTGTCGCCTCGCCATTGCGGCCCTATCAACATCCTCGGTGGCTCACTCTTTCTGCAACGGGCTCTCAGTTACCTCTTCCCTGCAGGCGGCAATGTTTCAGGCACGGAGGGCTGCATCTTGCAGCGACTGTCGGTGGACCTGCTCTCTCCCGGATTCCCTGTTGCTGCTCATGGATGTGGCGTGTTGATTTCCTGCCATTTTGTAGTGGGGTTTTCTTAGTTGGCTCACGGTTGTAGCCCCTCTTCATATCTTATTTGTTGGCATTGGGGCTGTTCTACCTTGTCACAGGGGGCTACTTTTTTGTGGATGTGGTCGGGGGGTTTAGGCTGGTGTCGTCGATGCCCATTTGTTGCCACTGTTTTGGGGCTTTTGTTTGCAACTGTGCTTTCGTTCATTGGGGTTTTGGAGTTGTCCATGTCTTCATTTGGGTTCCTGGTTTTTTGCTTTTTCAACTCTTTCATGGGGGTGGTTTGATGTGCCTTGCATTGTTTTCCCTGGGGCTTTATGTTGATCCTTTATGGGTTTTTTGTGGGTCTTCGTGCCTAATTTATATTGGCTTATTTCAGTCATTATTGTGCAGATGTATGTACCCACAGGGTTTGGGTTATCCATTTTTGCATTGATTATCTGTGTTTTGATCTATGGAGTTCTTACTCTAGACCATATGCTATATGCATGTTTATGTAACATCTTTTTATCTAATAGAACGATGTTTTTTTCTTCTTAAAAAAAGAAATAATAATCAAATTCCTATCAACTTAATTAGTTATTTTATGCATATAGTGATTAAACATTTCAAAAAACAAATGTGAGATTTCATATTTGTTAATCTCAGATTTGTTATGTAGATTATTCAAAAATCATGAGAAATTAGTCACTTATACTACTTTTTATGGAAATGGTCACTTCAAAAAAGAAATATGAGATTTTATATTTGTTAAGTGAACTATTCAAAAATCATGAAAAATTAGTTAGTTACAACATAAATGAATGACTTACTTAACGCAATTGAATCACAAAAATAATATTTCAAAAACCCTCAATTCTTAAATCTCATATTTATTTATTCCAATTCCATGGCCAAAAATTCCACTAATTTTACTTATTTAAATATGATAAATAATATTTTCTTAAAAATAAGATTATAATGAGGATCTTTGCATAATTTTTGGCAAATGAAAAGTAAATAAGGAGAGGCACTAGTTCGTTTGGTTCGTTTAAAATTATGCTATGAGATAGGCACTAGTTCGTTTGGTTCGTTTGTTTTGTTTAAAATTATGCTATGAGTAACGTGCTACAATGGTTTTATTTAAATTTGAACACTTTATAATAAAAAATTTAAGAGTGAGTTAACGAGTACATGGAGTAATTCTTATATTTTGCTATGGTATTATGTTGGTATCATGTTTATATTAAGAATATGTTATTTTAAGTCAATATTGGCATAAAATGTTAGTGATGTTTTAAGTCAACATTCCATTTTGAAAATGTTATACAATGTTAGTGATGTGTTTTTTAGGATTTAATAATATTTTAAGTTGAATTCAAAATATTTGAAATGGTAGTCTTTCACTTTTTTGAACTATAACAATGGATGTTAGTGTGATAATTCACTATTTTACATCAAGCATTTTTTTATATTTTTGAAATTTATATTTACATTGGATGCTAACATTATAATTCAATATGTTATATTTAAAGACATTGTTAGCATATTTTTACCTTCTTGGGTTTCAAACTTATATTAGAGAGAGTCTTTATTTGAAGAAAATTTTACAAAACCACAAACTAATGTTAATCAATGTTTTTAGCGTTAGGATTTATCTTATTTGGTCATTTTGAGACCTACATTTCTCAAGTGGCCGATGGAATTTCCTTTATAAAGGATCAAAAATATGCAAAATAATAGGTATTTTGTTCATATTATACTATTAATACACAATGACCCAAGAATTCTGAGGTAGAATGCCCCCTTGCTAACTTCAAACTCATCTCCCTTTGCAATATCATTTATAAGAAAATCTCCAAAATCATAGCCAATAGACTCAAACTCCTGCCCCTCAAAATTATTATCAAATTGGACATGTCAAAATCTTTCAGCAAACTTAGCTTGAAATACATAACTCTTATGTTGAAAGCCTATGGCTTTGCGGAATCTTAGATCTCGTGGGTTATGAATCTCACTTTCTAAGATTTTTCTTCATCCTTGTAAATGGATCACCCTCGCTCACTTTCTTTCCCTAGCGGATATCTAACAAGGATATTCTCTTTCCCCTTACATATGCCTTCTAACATGGTTGAAGGTATTGGCAAGTACATCAATCATCAAGTCTCTTCTAGCTCACTTAAAGGCCTTCCCAATAGCCTCAACTGTCCTCCATCCTCCCATCAATAGTTTGTAGATGACACTCTTCTTATGGAACAACCCTTCATTAAAGAAGCTAAAGCTTTTAAAAAAAATTCATAGACTTTGCTAGGGCATCTAGCACTGACATCAATCTTTCTAAATCACAATTTTTTCTTCAATACACCCATACCTATCCAAACTAACATTTCTAAATATCTTGGAATTCAGCGAAGCTCTCTTCCATCCAAATGTATTGGTGTTCCCCTTGTCAAAAACCCTTCAAGATTCAAAGTCTAGGAAGACATTCTCCTAAAACTAGAAAACAAGCTAACATGTTGAACTTTTAGAACCCTTAACCTAGTAAGAAAACTCATTCTTATCAAATATCTTCTCCAAGGGATCCCCCTATATTTCATATCTGCTATTGTAGCTGCCAGAGTCATCCTCAATGAAATTCGATCCATCCAAAGATCATTCCTAGGGGAGGAGTCAAACAAGAAAAGAAATTGGCATTGGCTGCGTGGAAAAGTTAAATGAAAACAAAAATAGCAAGAGGGCTAGGACTTAAAGATCCAAAAATCTTAAATAGTGCAATGGGAGCAAAACTTGGTGGAGATGGATAAATAATCCAGAAGCATTGTGGAGTAAAATCTAGAAAAACAAATATACCTTTTACATTGAAAATAATCAAATCATAAGAAACATAGTTACCAATCAAACGAGAACTATTACTTCAAAATGGGAACTCTAACCAAAAAAACCATGAAAAAACAAGCTCAAAATGAAAAGTTGTATTCTAGAATAACCTCTCTTTTTTTTCGGGGTAAATTTTCAACATTTTTTAAAAATGGAAGAAAAAGCCAATTTTTTTTTGTGCAAAAAAACCCCGAAAACGAAAAGTTGTATTGTGGAATAACCTCTCTTTTTTTAGGGTTAAATTTTCAACATTTTAAAAAATAGATGTAATTTTTTTTTTTTTTTTGCAAAAAGCACCTCGAAAACGGAAGTGTTGAAAAAAAAATTAGAATAATAAAAAATTATATTAAAAATTAAAAATTAAAAGAAAAAGAAAAAATCAATTTAAAATAATTGAAAAAAAAATTCATTACATTTTATTTAATTAAATTTTTTTTTTAAATTTTCAAATTAAAAAAAAAATTAAGAGAAAAAATAAATAAAAAGCATTTTAAAAATTAAAATTTAAAAATATATTAAAAGTTTTTAAAAAAAAAATAAATTAAATTAAAAACAAATAAATTTTAAAAACAAAATAAAATTAAAATATACCAATTAAATTAAAAAATTAAAAATTAAACTTTTATTAAATTAAAAACAAAATAATGTAAATTTGAAAATAAAAAATTAAATTTAAAAAAAAAATATATTAAATTTTAGTAAATTGAAAATTAAAAATTGGAAAAAAAAAACATTATTTAAATTAAAATTAAAAAATAATAATAATAATAATAACAATTAAAAATTAAAAATTAAAAATGAAAAATAAAATAAAATAAAAATATTAAACTAAAAAATAATTTAAATTTAAAATAATATATATATATATATATATATATATATATATATATATATATATATATATATATATATATATATATATATATATATATCTTATTAAATTAAAAAAAAAAAAAAAAAAAAAAAAAAAAAAAAATTTAATAAATAAATAAATTTTAAAATATTAAAAAAACAAACACTTTTAAAATGAAAATTTAAAAACAAATAAAAATCAATTAAAAATGGAAAATGGAACCAAAAAAAAAAAAATTAAAAAGAAATTAATTTAAAAAATAAAATTAATTAAAAATATAAAAATATAATTTGAATAAAAAATATTAAATTTTGTGTAATTAAAAAAAATATATGAAATTTAAATAAATAAATAAAAAAACAAAAAAAAAAAATTTAAATTTTATTAAATTAAATTCGAAAATCAATATTAAATTTAATAAAATTAAATTAAAAAACAAATATTAAATATAATAAATATCAATAAAAATAAAAATAAAAATATTCAAAACAAAAAAATTATTAAAATTTAATAAAAAAATTTAAAAAAAAACAAAAAAATTGAATTAAAAACAAATTATTTAATTGTGTCGCCTAGGTTGCAACGGGGGCCGGCCGCTGGGCGAGCAGGGGGCTTCTTGTAGCCTCCCCGCTCACCCAACAGCCAGCCCCTGCCGCCACCTGGGCGGGAGGTCGATTCCCGGAATCGACCTTCCCAAGTCGATTCCGGGAATCGACCTCGCCAAGTTGATTCCGAGAATGGACCTCCCTAGGTCGATCCCTAGAATCGACCTCCTCAGGTGGATTCCCGAAATCGACCTCCCCAAGTCGATTCCCAAAATCGACCCCCCTAGGTCGATTCCAGGGAAGGTCGATTCTGAGAATCGACCTCCCCAGGTCGATTCCAGGGAAGGTTGATTATAGGAATCGACCTCTCGCCACCACCTGGGCGGCGCAATTAAATATTTTTTTTAATTCGATTTTTATTTATTTATGAAATTTTAATAATTTTTGTTTTTAATAATTTTTTTAATTTTTTTTATTATTTATTACATTTCATATTTGTTTTTTAATTTAATTTAATATTTTATTCTATTTTTTATTTTTTATTATTATTACTAAATTTAATATTTTTATGTTTTCTTTTTAATTTTTAATTTTTTTATTAATTTTTTTATAATTTTAATTTGAAAAATGTTTTTTTCTTTTTTACTTTTATTTTATTTTTTCTCATTTTTAAAATTTTAAAATGGTTTAAGTTTTAAAAACAATTACATTTTTTTTTTTTTTTAAATGTTATTTCTCTTTCTCTTTTTTTTTAATCTTAATTTTTTTATTTTAATTTTTTTTTAATTTAATGTTTTATTATTTTAAATTTTATTATTTTTATTTTCTTATTATTTTTTTTAAATTTTAATTATTTTTTATTTTTGTATTTTAATTTTTTATTTTAATGGTTTATAAATTTTATATTTTAATTTTTTTCTAATTATCTATATATATAATAATTTAGAAAAAAGATTGATGTTTTTATCTTTTTTCTTTAAATTATGTGTTTTTTTTAATTTTTTCTTCATTTTTTTATTTAATTTTCGAAACTTTTTGTTTTTTTTTTACTTTTTATTTTTACAAGTTAATTTTTTATTTTTTACATTTTTATTGGTTTTTTTTTATTATTTTTATATATTTTTTTATATTTGTGTTTTTTTTTGTCATGTTTTTCTTATTTTATTTTTAAGTTTTATTACCAAGATGAAAATTACCACTCTAAAAAAAATGGTTAATGTTGCATCAACACTTTTCAAAATTAGCATGAAAATCATACCATTAAAAAAAAATGGTTGATGATGCATCAACACTCTTCAAAATTAGCATGAAAATCACTAACATTTTAAAACATATCGTCATACTTCATAAATAAAAAAATTAAAGTGTCAAAAATATGCCAAAAAAAAAAATGGGGTGATTCTGCATCACCACTTTTCAAAATCGAGTGTTTTTTTTGCTACCTCAAAAAAGTAGGAACCAGTTCAGTTACCTATTTCATCACTAACTATGTTAAGATTGTAGGGACACACAAAAGCCTCATATCTATGGAACCAATCCTATAACAACAAGAAACTCATACAGAACCACAACTTTTAGGAAATTCAAAGCCAAAACCTTGCGCTATTTTGGGAGGACTCATGGGAGTAATGGCCATAAGAAGATAAAATAGAAGACATAATAAACATCAAAGCCTAGCTGCAACAACAGGGAAAAATCCTTTTTAGGGAGTATTATAATGAAACAACACAACAAACTCAATGGAGAGAATGGGAAAAATGAAGACAAGGGCTCCCCATCAATGATATAGAATCTCATCGGGCTTTAGAAAAGGAACTAGCACATAGGAAAACTAAAATTCTCAATGGGGGTGACATTTTCTAGTGTTGATTTTTACATGGTCCTCTATACTGGTAGTTGTTTTTAATGAATTTAAACTTTTCATATCCTTATTCAATATTCCATCATTCAATAATTTTACAGAATACATCAACCATAAATCATTTAAGACGGTAAGATCATAAAGAGACAACATCACAAGAACAAAAGAAATTTACCGTGGGAAAACCCTCACGAGGAAAAACCCAACAAAATTTTTCAATAAAGAATTCTTCAATTCAACAGAGACACATCTAAGACAACAATTAGGTCAAACCTGGTCCACCCTCCTAGTCAATTCAAATATCCCATGCTTTGGCATATCCTTCTTCTTTACTCAAAAATTCATCCTCAGATTCTTGCCTCAAATATGCAAGCCTCTCTACCTCATATATGTGATCTTGTATGCCTCAGATATGTGAGCCTTCCTATATCATATATGTATATCTCTTTGCCTCATATATATCCTTATTTTATGCTGCCACAAATATCATATCTTCACTACCACAAAAATCATATCTTCGTTTCCATAAACATCATATGTTCACTGCTACAAATATCATATCTTCGTTGCCACATAAATCATCTCTTCACTGCCACAAACATCATATATTTGTTGCCACATACATAATACATTCAACGCCTCAGAGATCACATGTTTGTTTCCATGAAGATGATACATTTTCTACCTTGCAGATCATATCTTTGTTGCATTAGACCATCCAATTTTTTCCGTAGAAGATGTGAGTCTTTCTTTTCTTGAAGGAGGAGTGAATTGGGCCTTTATACAGTATTTAAGGCTGAATGGGTGTGTCCCTTGTTGGAGCCAACCCGGACATTTGAGAAGGACAACTTGACTAGGAGGAGGCCAAGATAACTATTTGGAGGAGTATTTACGAGTGAGCAGGGGAAAATAAAAAATTTATATGTTGGAGCCTTCGTCCATGACACCAATAATGATGCAAAGCTACATATTGTGGAGCAATAAATAAGGATATCCAAAAAGCTAAATATAGAGAAACTCATAATCGAAGGAGGCTCAAAAACAATTATCAA
Organism: Pinus albicaulis; assembly: GCA_034641835.2. Classification (NCBI taxonomy): domain Eukaryota; kingdom Viridiplantae; phylum Streptophyta; class Pinopsida; order Pinales; family Pinaceae; genus Pinus; species Pinus albicaulis. Next base: position 1,159,185,150 of record CM076574.1, read on the forward strand.
TATGATCAAGAAAATTCAAAATGGATCTAGCCTAGCCAAAGTCACAAATAGCTATAGACTTCTAGCCAGATTGGAAAACATAATTAAACAATCCACAAAGTTCAATGTAATTATTCCCTACCATGTCCTAAGAAGTGGAAATAAACTCGCAGATAAGTTAGTGAATGTGGGACTCAGTTACAAAGTAGAGGTCCTAGATTCAAAGTGGGCGCAACTAACTATAGACCAACTGAAAAACACCTGTAATGAAATATAAAAACAAGACTTCATTCCTGATAGTGGTTTTCCATCTTCCATGCAACCCAACGTTAGTGATAATGTTAATGAAAAGTTATGAAGGCGAGTAGGTTTCCTCCACCTGCATAGCCAATCCCCGCGAAAAGGAATGATACAAAGATGACAAGTTTTTGTTTGTTGCACCAACGTAGATATAAAGAGTGTGAGGAGTTGGGAAGGTACAATGGTGTTGTGGTTTGCACATTCGAGGACCTAGAGTTTCAATCATGGAAGAATATAGGCAAGGGTGAGATAATTATGCATAGGAATGAGGAGAAGGGCGCAATTCATTGAACAAGGAGCACTAAGATATGTTTGTAATCCACTAGCCATGGCAGAATACAATTAGAATTTGCAACTCTAGATTTTCAACACCATTTCATGGAGCACATGTAGACAGAGGCTCTAATAATTTCCATCCATATCGACAGTTCCAAGTTCTCCTAGGTCTTGTGTGTCACTCCTCTTCCTATGAACTTCTATTTTAGGTTTGGTTTTTTCATGTTCTTTCCCTACAAATCTATTTCAAATCTACAACATTTTTTGTTTATTCCTTGTCCTTTGTAAGATATTTTGATTTATATACCCCCATCTTGGTCCTTGGCCCTTTGTATATAGGAGATTACTTCTCACCTATATCCCTGTGATTTTTCCCCCTTTTTGTTGTTTCTTCCCTGCAGTTAGTTGGTCCTATCGTTGGATTTCCCTCTCATTCGTGTTGGGTGTGTGTTATATTCTTTCCACAAATATCCCCACATGATGTACATTGCACCAGGCACAGCAGGGGGGGTCATAGGGGGACGGTAGCCACCCCTTGTCGGGGGTTTGTAGGGGGTGATAACCCCCTGCATGGTGTCCAAGGTAGTTCCTTGAAAAAAAAATATGCGGACCCAAGGATGTGGGGCGAACCCAAAGATGGTGGGCGAACCTACCCATGGTTTTATGCATGGGTTTTGCACGTCGTTTTGGGCATGATGGTTTTCTTCCCATGATTTTTTGTATATCTAGTCAAGGGAACTACGGTTATGTTCTAATCCAGGGTTATGGATTGGGGTTTATGAATGCTTCAGCATGTATATATATGTATTAAACATTGAAAGGAATATAATGAAAAATCAATATGGTAGTCTCGGTTTTGGCATCCGGGGAAAAATATGTGTATATTTTTTTATGTTCTCACCATTGTTTATTTTTTTGTTTTAAGAATTCATTTGCAGGTAATTTCTATTGAAAATGCAGTAAGAAATTCCTAATTTAATTTCTCCTTTGATTAAATTAGGAGAAAATTGAAATTCCACATTAGAAAACAACTTGAATGAGTTAATTGAGTTATTATCATTCATTCAGCTCAGTTAATTCGAGTTAAGGGCATGAAGTTCAGTTGTATGTAGTGATTCCTAAATTTTAGGAGCATAGGTTGAGTTAATTTCAGTTGTAACTAGTTAAAGTAGTTATAATTATTAATGGAACGAGTTGGTGGTCAGTTAGGTAGTAGGACATCAGACTAACTCAAAGATCATCTAGTTAACTAATAAATCAACTAATAACTAGCTCATGCATGAAAAGAATTTGATTTGCCCCATTTGTGGTGGAGTTTCCAAGGAAGTTAACCAATAGTTGTAAAATATTTGAGTGTACATATGTTGCATGAGGTCAAGTGGACCATACTTGGGAATTGTGCAATGAATTAGAGGAATTTCCTATTTAATAGAGGCCTAATGCCTCAAGGAACATTTCAAGGAAACAAGAGCTTGGAGGGCTTGAAAACTGGCTGAGTGTTGGCGAGAGTCAGTCAGTCGGGCAGTGGGATAAACTATACACTTGCAGGTTGTGCTCAGGCTTGAGCAGCATATGTATTTCATATATATTCTTTAATTAATGCAATACAAATAGGAAGGGGTTTTTAGTAGTTGATTTCCCATAAATAAATCTTTGTGTAAGTGTGATAAATATTCTTGCATGTTTACGATTTGTGTTTTCGATCGTGAATTGAATTTCATAGATGAGTAGAGTAGATTTGAGTCTTGTGTTTTAGATAATTTAATGAGTAGTTTAAAATCTATACATTAATTTATACATGGTATTAGAGAAAGATTCACATTAGAACCAGTCTGTGAAGTCCTTATGTACGGTTATCATTGACGAACTAATGAGCTTTTAGGAGGCAGAGTTATGGAGGACTAGTTCAGGGCAGATCAAAAAGACCCTATGTACAGACTTCTTAATGGATCTAGAAGGTTTCTAGTGGGAAGATCGGTGAGCCAATGTTTTGTGACACAAAAATGAGTTTTGATCATTGACATTGGAATATTGAGGGACAGATAGATTTCCCACAAGGTTATCAAGACTTAGAGGGAGTCTAGTTTCAGAGGGAGCAACCCTATGGAATCTAGTACTTCAGGATTTGGGGAGATCAAAATCATCATTGCAGTATTTGAAACAATAGTTTGAAAGAATAAAAATTAGTATGAGTAGATCAGAGTTCACCATGCATGCAACAATACCTCCAGGAGTGAGGTGGGGTGATGTAGATCCTTATTCCAAGAGTTGCAAAAGTTTGGGCAGGGTCCATTGAGGCATTCTCCTCATGGATCATTACCTTGCTACGGGGGCCAAAAATATCAAATAGTAGGAGGATCAATGCTAGTCGTATATTTAGGAGTGCAGAGGAGTGTTGACAACAAAGCAGGAGGCTCAGTAGCAGAGTCAGCAACAACACAAGTTTTCCAGTAGATTGTTGCAGACACAGTTGATTCAACGTTTTTGTATGCTTCTCAGGAGCATATTTTGCAGTAGCCACAACAACAGTGAGAAGTGGTGCATGTAGTTCATTCCACGGGTGCTAGATCGGGGTAGTTGTGAATCCCTTTCTTGTTGAGAGGGAGTGTTGAAAATGCAGCAAGAAATTCCTAATTTAATTTTTCTTTTGATTAAATTAGGAGAAAATAAAAATTCCACATCAACAGACAACTTGAAAGATTTAACTGAGTTATTATCACTTATTTAGCTAATTTAATTCGAGTTAAGGGCATGAAGTTTAGTTGTATGTAGTGATTCCTAAATTTTAGGAGCCTAGGTTGAGTTTATTTTAGTTGTAATCGGTGAAACTAGTTATAATTGTTAATGGAACTAGTTGGTGGTTATTTAAGTAGTAGGACATTAGTCTAACTTAGAGATCATATAGTTAACTAATTAATCAACTAATAATTAGCTCATGCATGCAAAGAATTTGAGTTTCCCAGTTTTGGTGGATTTTCCAAGGCAGTTAACTGACAATTGTAAACTAGTTGAGTGTGACAGATGTTGCATGAGGTCAGGTCTGCCATACTTGGGAATTGCAAAATGAATTAGTGGAATTTATTATTTAACAAAGGCATAATTCCTCAAGGAACAACGCAAGGAAATAGGAGCTTGGAGGGCTTGAAAATTGGCTAAGTGTTGGCCAGAGTCAATCAGTCGGGCAGAGAGATAGACTATACACTTGCAAGGTGTGCTCAGGCTTAAGCAACATATTTATTTCATCTCTATTATTGGATTAATGAAATACAGATAGGAAGGGGTTTTGAGTAGTTTCTTTCCCATAGACAAATCTATGTGTATGTGTGATTAATATTCTTGCATGTTTTTTATTTTTGTTCTCAATCGTGAATTGAATTTCGCTGATGAGTAAAGTAGATTTGAGTCATGTGTTTTAGTAAATTTCATGAACAATTTACAATCTACACATTAGTTTCTGTGTCCTTTATAAACTCTTTTGATTTCTAGACCCCCATCTTGGTCCTTAGCCCTGTGTATATGGGAGATTACTTATCACCTATATCTCCCTGATTTTTCCCCCTTTATGTTGTTTCTTCCCTATGGTTAGCTGGTCCTGTCATTGGAATTCCCTCTCGTTCATGTTAGGTGTGTGTTATATTATTTCCATGACTAGATCCACGCATTGTACGTTGCGTTAGGCGCAGCAGGGGGGGTAACAGGGGGAGTGGAAACCCCCCTAGTTGGGGGGTTTGTAGGGGGGCGGTAGCTGCCTTGCACAGGATCCGAGGCAATGCCTCGGGATTTTTTTTTTTTATGCAGACCCAAGGATGGATGGCGGACCCAAAGATGGTGGGCATACCTACCCATGGTTTTTTGCATGCGTTTTTCACATGGTTTTGGGCATGATGGTTTTATTCCCATGGTATTTTGTAACTCTAGTCAAGGGAACTACGGTTATGGATTGGGGTTTATGAATGATTTGACATGTATATATATATGTATTGTCACATCGAAAGGAATATAATGAAAAATCAATCTGGTAGTTCCAGTTTTTGGATCCAGGGGAAATATTTGTGTATATTTGTTTTATGTTCTCTCCATTGTTTATTTTTATGTTTTAAGAATTCATTTTCAAGTAATTTATGTATAGGTTTAAAACCAACATTTGGTATCAAAGTTGTTTCGGCTTCAAGGGGATGCTTGTGCTTCTGAGGGGTTTTTCTTGGGCCTGTGGTAGAAATTTCTCAGTGGGATATCTACGAGATCGATCCTTGCGGTGAAAGAAGATGGAGACTAATGGAAAGATAAAGATCGAGAAATTTAATGGTCATAGTTTTAAGTTGTGGAAGATCAATATGGAGGATCTATTGGTGGACCGAGATCAATGGATTGTTGTAGATCCATGCACGACACTAACATGAATGTCGGTAGAAGACTGGGCAAAGTTAGATAGGAAGGAAAAGAGCACAATAATATTGTGTCTCTCATATTCAGTATTGTTGAATGTATCAGGGGAAGCTACGACAAAGGAATTGGGGGTCAAGTTAGGGACTTTGTACCAATCTAAGTCTCTAGTGAACAAATTGTTCTTGTGGAAAAGGTTGTCTAACTTAAGGATGTAGGATGGAGACTCAGTGACAGAGAATTTGAACACCTTTAATATTGTGGTAAGCCAGTTTTTATCTTTTAGTATAAAAATTTCATATGAAGATAAGTTCATGAGTTTGTTGTGTTCTCTACCAGATTCGTGGGATAGTCTAGTTGTTGCTATAGGTAGCAATATAACTACCTTGAAGTTTGATGAAATAGTCTCATCCTTGTTTTCAGAGGAAAAGAGACAGAAAAATATGGATAGATTCATTGACTCAGGTGCATCCTTTCACTTCATTCCTCATAGGGAGTGGTTCTATGAGTATGATAAATATGATGGTGGTGATGTATTTTTAGGGATGAAATGAAGGCCATAATCATCGGACATGGAAAATTCAATATGAAGTTGCAAGGTGGAAGGATTAGAACACTTATCGATGTTCTACGTATTTCGGCATTGTCCAGAAAATTTGATTTATGGAAGCAAGATGGATGATGCAGGTGTAAAAATAGTGTTTGATAAAGATACTTGTAAGATGGTTCAGAGAGCACTGGTATTGATGTGGGGAGTTCGTATTGGAACTTTGCACAAACTTCTAGGTAGCATTGTTATTGATGGGTGCAATAGTTATGTGGTTCCTGAAAGTGGAGCAAAAAATCTAGTGGTCTTTGGAGAAAAGACCATGATATGGCATCAAAGGCTTGGACATATTAGAGAGAATGGCCTTCGGATACTGCATGGTAATGGTATGGTATAAGGTATGTCTAATTTCTCTCTGGATTTCGATTTATGTGAATATTGTGTATATGGGAAGAAGAATCGGGTGAGTTTTCCCTCGTGTGCTAAGAGGGTGAAAGGGATATTAGAGCTTTTGCACAATGATGTGTTTGGACCTGTGTCGGTTCCATCACTAGGTAAGTTTGTGTACTATGTCTCATTTATAGATGACTTCCCAAGGAATACATGGATATATTTCCTCATGAAGAAATCTGAAGTTTTTGATAGGTTTAAATAATTTAAGGCTCTGGTGGAAAATCAGATAGAAAAAAAGATCAAGGTGTTAAGGATAGATAATGGTGGATATTTCTACAAGAAGGAATTTGAAGAGTTATGTAATAAGTGTGGTATATCATGATAGAATACTACTTCATACACACCTCAACAAAATGGAGTTGCAGAAAGAATGAATAGAATGTTGATGGAAAAGGCAAGAAGCATGCTCACTGGTGTCGAGTTAGGACGAGAATTTTGGGCAGAGGTAGTAGTTATTGCATGTTACCTGGTTAACAAATCACTTTAATTAGTGTTGCAGGATAAGACTTCACATCAGGTATGGACTAGTAAGAAACCCTCTCTTTCACATCTGAGGGTATCTGGATGTGATTCATATGTACATGTTCTAAAGGAGAAAAGAACCAAGTTGGATAGTAAATATGAAAGGTGCATCTTTAGTAGGTATAAGGATGGTTTAAAAGGTTATAATATTTGGAACCCAGAAACAAAGAAGGTTGTGTACAACCGAGATTTGGTGTTTAGAGAGGTGAAATATGTTATTAAACATGAATTCCTACCAAAGGAACCTTAGAAGATAGAGTTTGAGCTAAAAGAGGAAGAATCAAACTCTACAACAGAACATGAATCATAAGAGGAAGAGCCACAAACTCCAGTTTTGAGAAGATCAGTTCGAGAGAGAAGGCAACCAGAAAGGTATAGTCCATCTACTTTATGTTCAAATTTTTCTTTATCTGTTACAGATGATGATCCCAGACTGTCAAGGAGGCAGTATATTCAGAGGATGAAAAACTTTAGAAAGAGGCCATTGTTGATGAAACGACATCTTTGGACCAAAATGAGGCTTGGGATCTGGTGGAGTTGTGAAGGAAACCCATTGGAAGAAAATGGGTGTTTAAGAATAAGATGAATGCATAAGGCAAGGTGGAGAAATACAAAGCTCGGTTGGTCGAAAAAGGTTATTCCCAGGTGCTGGAAATTGATTTTGGTGTTATTTTTCTCTTGTTTCCAAGTTAGATTCTATTATATTACTTTTAATTGCTTTTGATTTTGAGGTAGAACAAATGAATGTGAAGACAACATTTCTTTACGGGGATCTAGAAGAAGATATCTACATGAAGTAACTTGAAATCTTTGCAGTGAAGGGTAAGAAAGAATTGGTATGCGGGTTAAAAAGGTTTGTGTATGGGTTAAAATTAGACATCAAGGATGTGGTATTAGAAATTTGATACATATATACAGGGACTTGGCTTCACAAGAAGAAAAGCATATCATTGTGTTTATTTTAAATTAATTAGGACCGTGTCATTTATTTGGTCTTGTATGTGGATGATATGTTGTTGATTGGAAATGAAAAAGATATTATCCAGTATTTTAAGACCCAATTGTCCTCCAAATTCAACAAGAAGGATCTTGGTGTGGCAACTATATTTTGGGCATGGAAATTAAACAAGATTAGGAAATTAGGAAGCTCTGGTTAAACTAGAGGAAGTATGTTAAGACTGTATTGCAAAGGTTTAATATGCAGGATAGTAAACTGATGAAGCTTCCCTTTCCTGTAGGTGTAAAGTTATATGTTGAACAGTGTCCTAAGACACAAGAAGAGGAATAGGACATGTCTCTTGTTCCTTATGCGAGTGAAATTGGTAGCCTGATGTATGCAATGGTTTGCACCAGACCAGACATTACACATGCAATGGGAGTATTGATTAGGTTTATGTCAAAACTAGGGAAGAAGCATTGGACAATAGTGAAACGGGTTTTTAGGTATTTGTATGGCACTAGTGATTATGGTTTGTGCTACCAAGAAAGACTAGGATTGGACACAGTTTTGGACATGTGTGGCTTTGTTGATGCAGATTGGGCTAGAGATATGGATAAAAGAATATCTACAAGTGGGTATGCGTTTAACCTATTTGGAGTAGTCAGTTGGATGAGAAAAATACAATATGTAGTGGCTCTTTCAACTACAAAGGCTAAATACATGGCAACCACTCATGCAAGCAAGGAAGTGGTTTGGTTGTAGAGATTGTGTTCAAGTATGGCGTTGGTACATCGAGATATAAGGATAGACTGTGACAGGAAAAGTGCAATTTTCTTGGCAAAGAACCATGATTTTCATTAAAAGACAAAGCACATTGATGTTCAGTATCATGTTGTGAGGGATATGGTTGAGGAAAAAAAGGTGTTGTTGGTAAAGGTGTACACTTTGAAGAATGTTGCAGATTCATTGACGAAGTCTGTGAGCATTGTGAATTTTTCTTGGTGTAGAGAAACAATGGGCGTTGTAGTGCTGGACCAATGATTAAGCTCTCCTGTGACATCCTATGTGGAAATAAAACAACAAGTGGGAGAATGTTGGGTATGTGTTATGTTATATTCTTTCCATGACTAGCTCCACGTGTTCTACGTTGTGTCGGGCGCAATGTGGGGGTGACAAGGGGGTGAAAGCCCCCCTGCATGGGGTCTGAGGCAGCGCCCCGGAAAATTTTTTTTATGCAAACCCAAAGATGGTGGGTAGACCTACCCATGGTTTTAGGCATGATGGCTTTTTTTCCATGGTATTTTTTTGATCTGGTTAAGGGAACTACGATTATGTTCTAATCCAAGGTTATGGATTGGGGTTGATGAATGCTTCGACATGTATATATATGTATTATAACATTGAAAGGAATATAATCAAAAATCAATTTGATAGTCCCAATTATGGGATCCAGGGGAAAATATCTATGTATATTTGTTTTATGTTTTCGCCATTGTTTATTTTTTGTTTTAAGAATTCATTTGCAGGTAATTTATGTACAGGGTTAAAACCTACAGTTCGAGTCTAACCCTCTTTATTTGCATCCCCTATTTTGGTGACTTCATCCCTCACTCTGTCTTCTGTTGTTTATCTCTGCTCACCCCCTTATACCTCGACTCGTCCCTCCCACCTTGGTTTCTCCTGTCGCATCCCCCTTCACCATCATGGTGAGACGTTGTCTCATTGGAACCTCTCTTTGTGGTAGAAAAGGAATACCTAGGGCTCCCCCCTCTATTGACTTCGGTCCCCCAACATTGATAAACACTCATGCACAATCCTCTGCCAAGGAAACCATGTGAAAAAAAAAGATATCATCCTTGAAGTTGACCGGAGTGCAATATCTGATGTAGAGGAGCAAGTCAGACAAGTTCGCAGGTTCATCTCAAACTCACACGTGGAGCAGGGGATTGGAGATTGGATCCCTAATGTAGGAAATTCCACTAGAGCCAGAGAATTTGCTTATATGTAGACTACCAACCTAAAATGGCACACAAAACTCTCATGGGAAGAGTTCTCATGTATAGGGTTAATGCTCAATTGGAAATTGTCATTTGTATGGTTAAGCTCCTAAAAAAAGGGACAACATTAAAAAGAAACTCACTCTTCTCACTAAGCAAATCACGAGCACATACCCCTCAAAGTTAAATACTCAAAATTAGATACCAATGGAGATCCAGGTGCACAATTCAACTAAATGAGAGAATTTGTGGTTCATGCTCATGCTAATATTTTATTTTCATAAATTATGTGAACCTCAAGCTTTTACATGCTACTAGAAAGCTAAAAAGAGAAAACTAATTTTCGAGAGAAAACTAATTAAGGAAAATTAATGTAAATCATCCGATCACAAAATACATTTTCAATTTTCATAAATTCAAATGCTACATTGGAAAATTATCACCTCTAGGACAGATTCCTACCTAACACGTGAGGAGCAACAAACTTTTTAGCATTCCATGCAACTCCTTGTGGGTTCGGTGTTGTTGCTTTTTCCTAGAGGTCTTTGACTACCACTGTCATTTCTTGAGCTAATTGTATGATCGAAAACAAGATTAGGAAAAAACAAAAGATTAGGAAAAGCAAAAACAAAAAGATTAGGAAAAAACAAACCCTTGCAGATGCTTTGTTTGGTCGATGATTTTTTACTACACTAGAAAATCAGGAAAATCATTCTGCTATGGCATTTTCTTAAACATCTAGAAGGAATTGTGACTATTGGTGAGATCAAATAAGTCCATGGTTAAAGAGAAAGAGAAATTACTTACATGAGGTGACAATTTTGTTTTAATTGTTTCTTAAACATCTAGAAGGAACTGAGATTATTGGTGAGATCAAATAAGTCCATGGCTAAAGAGAAAGAGAAATTACTTACATGAGTTGACAATTTTGTTTTAATTGTCAATTTTACAAATTTTAAGAATTTGTTGAATTTTTTTTTAAGAAATTGGATTGTGATAGTTGTAATAAGTTTTTGTTTTTGGGTTTTTAGAAATGAATTTAGCGTTATCAAATATATTAAGACACTCAAAATTTTAAACTTTCATCTAAATTTCCAAAAATATCCACCAAATTTTAACAAAACCCTGCCAAATTTTCCATAAATAACTACTTAAAATACTCTTACACCAACCACCACAATAATCCAACTAGCTGCCACCTCAAGCGCCATTTTAGGTTGTCGTATATGTAAAGGACATTTTTACATTTGCCCATGTGTAGCGTGGTACAGTGTCTATGATTCATCCTCAAATTTGGACTTTAGCTACAGTTTTAGTTTTAGTTTTGTAGTGGGACGATTGTTTAATAAATTTAATTATCATGCTAAACAAACATATAACCCAACTAATTTTGGAAAAGTTGGTACAGGTAGGGTTTGAATTTCAAAATAAGATTACTCTTCAAATTTGATAGTTTTTACAATGGAGTTGTTTTTAGTGTGATTTTTTGAGTTTTAGGTGTTGGAATTTGGTGAAAATTTGGAGGTAAAATTTTGGTTTTTGTTATTTAAACTGGTTTTTTGACTTTATATATGGATTCAGCGCTCTAAAAAACTCCTACGTCACTTCGATTGTGCAAAATTAGTAATCAAATTTCTCTTTTCAATGAATTCCTACTGGATTTCAGAGAAATTACACCATAAAAATCTTCAAAAAGTCGCACTAAAAACAACTTGTTTCACATTTATTTAATAGATTTTTAAGAATTTGACAGTTTTCACATTTTTCCAATAAATTTTTTTAATAATTTTACAATTTTAAATATTTTTTTAATAATTTTAACACATTTATTTAATAGATTTTTAAGAATTTGACAGTTTTCACATTTTTCTAATAAGTTTTTTTAATAATTTTTACAATTTTAAATATTTTTTTTGATAATTTTAAATTTTTTAATTATATTTAAAAATACATCATTTTATGAAAAACAATGTCCATCAAATTCCATCCTTACATACAAATATACAAAATTTACCATGGCTTTTACACGCCTTGTCCAGGGAAACAAACAAACAACTCATTTGCTTAAAGTCTTGTGTAATCACACGATACATGTGAATTTAATCACCATCTATACCCATGCATATATCTACTTAATATATGGAGTTTGAGATATAACTGGTTGTAGATTTTAGAATGTTTTAAAAAATTGACATACATGCTTAATTTAAACATTTTATCTTAGTGCACTGTAATGTGATTGCATATCTGAAAATATTCTAAAACTTTAATTTACATAAATGAAATCCAACACTCCTAAATTTTTAAAATATTTCAAAATCTAACATTATAAAATAAACAAAATATAAATATAAATGATTTAATAAATTGGGTAAAACAAAGTTTGGCCAAAATATTTTATACAAATTCACTAATCTACAACAATCTCAGCTCTTGGGCAGCCATCTGATCCATGGGAAAGCAAAGGAACAAGCCAATGATAAAAGGTGATTTTCTTTGGTCTCCTTGGATAAGTATTATTTAAACAATAATGTTATGATGTTCTTATATTGAAAAACTATTTCGTTTTATGCGGAGGAAATTAACCAAAGTGAATGGTAGTTAGTGGTATATGGATGACATTTTTATGTCGATTGTAAATTTTGGGAATATTTCAAAATTTAATATTTGTTTTTTGGAAGATATGTTAAGTGTTAGATGTTAGATGTAATGTAATAAAGATTGTATGTAACACTCAAATAAAAATATAAATCCACAGGAGGTATGGTAAATAAATAAAACATCTTTTTATACTTACTCGAGAAATATGGTAAATAAATAAAAATATAAATAGACTATAGGTATGGTAAATAAATAAAACCTTTTTTTATATTTACTCCATAAACCTCTTTATATTTACAGAAACTCAAAAAGGAGGTTTTATTTCTGTGAAGTCTATGGGCCCAATGCCATGGGACAAATTATTATTAATACCATGGGCTAAATACTATGGGCGAAATACCATATTCATAAAAGAGGAATGGTAAATAAATAAATATACAATAGGTATAAAGAGGTATGGTACATACACAAAAATATATCAAATATGATTAGAAATCAACAAGCCTATGGGCCAAATACCATGGTAAATAAAAAAGGTGTGGTAAATAAATATAAATATATATAAACCAAGTCTATGGGCCAAATATCATAGCAAATAAAAGAGGTATGGTACATAAATATAAATATAAATAAACCAGAGGTATGGTAAAAAATAAAACCTATTTTTATATTTACTCCATACTCCTCTTTATATTTAAGAACACTCGGAAAAGAGGTTTTACTTAGGTGAAGCCTATGGACCAAATACCATGGGCCAAATTATTATTAATACCATGCAAAAAAATATTATTAGCCCTAATATTATATCCAAAGATTATTATTATTATTATTAAATATAACATTCATATTAATATATTATAATATTAATATTATTAAATTTAATAACTCTGGATTAATACAATATTAATTTTTTTATATTATAATATATATTAATATATCATGATATATATTAACTCTTGATATATATGGGAGGGAAGAACAAAGACAAAGTGATATAGGTGGAGAGATGGGGAGTGACAAGGGAGAGATGAAGATAAACTAAAGGACATGGGAGAGGAGAAATGAAGAGAGAGAGAGGGAGAGGAGTGAGAGAGGTAGAGATGGATGTAGAAATTATATGCACTAAGCATGCATATGTCCAAGATCCACCTGATCTCACACTATTTAACTTTATGCAAGATATTGAATCTATTCCACTTGTTAATCTTTTGCGGAAAAATTAATTGCACACACATGTGAAGCATAAACAAAAATTATCAATCGCATATAACGCAGTTTTTAACCGGGAAAGCCTGAAGCTGAAAACCCCAACTATATATTATGTAACATGGAGGTCATATGACAATCTCATACAAGCATACAAAGCTTATCACAAGCCCTCAGTACAGTACAATCATCATACACTAATCAAGCCTAATCTTGCAAATCTATGCACCGATCTATGCCCCCTGCCAGCCTACCTCCACTACGCAATATATGATGAAGAATAGCTCTGAATGAATTCAAATTACTCCATCCTTGACTGCGCAATCCTCATTGGCATCTCCACTGAGTGTTGGATGCAATCAATGCATCACTATAGTCACAACATATAGTCTATCTTTCCCTTTCACCTATCTCTCCACTGGTCTCCACTGAAACTGCCATGCACTGTAGTTAACTGATGTATTCTTCAGTTGATTAATGAGTTATTATTTGTGAATTAATTCACTCCACTCTCACTAGTGTATCAATCAGTTAGACTAGATACAACTAGCTCAACTGAGTCTAACTGAGTTAAACTGAATACAACTCCATAACTACTTCTTCAGAAATACTTCTTCAGAGCGTGTCATATTTGCAGAAACGAGTTCTAATGAGTCCTCATGCCGTAGCTCGATGAAGCCTCGGTGGTGTAATTCCTTACGTAAATTGTGCCATGCGTGCAACGAATTCGAAGTGCTCCAAGAGAATAAGTTGTTGTTTAGAGTCTGATTATTATTAAGAGCTAATAATAATCGACATGCATCTATTTTTAGATTGACGATCTATAAATAGACTTCGCCCAATATTCTAAAAATAGAATTTCATTTATTTTTCCAACTTGACCAACCATTCACAAATAGCATCCTGCAACTTATGAAATATGATCATCATGTCTAAAAATAGACTTGCGCCAAAAATAGCCTGCAGGCCCACTTAGTGAAGGCGACTCTTTTCACTAAGCTGATCATCTTTTTGAATCTCAACACTCCCTCTCAACAAGATAGGGAATATCCTTCACCCCGATCCTGCCTCTATGGTATTCGAATTTGCTCCTGGTGAGCACCTTCGTCAGAATATCTGCATCCTGATCCTCCGTGGGAATGTACTGAAGCAACATGATCTTCCGCTGCACACAATATCTGATATGATGATACCGGATATCAATATGTTTAGATCTATCATGAAACACAGGATTAAACGAGAGTTTAATGCAACTCTTATTATCACAATGAATCACCATGGGATATAAATGTGAACCAAACAAACCAACCAGAATCTTCCTCATCCAAATAGCCTCACATGCAGCTAAACTTGCTGCCATGTATTATGCTTCTGCTAAACTGAGTGCCACAGATCTTTGTTTCCTGCTGTACCAAGAAACTGTCATAGATCCGATACTAAAAATCCCTCCTGATGTGCTCTTTTTGTCTGTTGGGCTTCCTTCCCAATCTGCATCCGTGAAGCCATGAAACTTCAACTCATCCATCTGTCTATACCATAAACCATACTCAGATGTGCCCCTGAGATATCTCAGGACATGCTTGCTCGCCTTCCAAAAGAGCTTGGTAGGCTTAACCATCGCTTGTGAAAGCTGGTTCATCACATAGCATATGTCCGGTCTTGTATTGACTAAATACATGAGCGAACCCCCCAACTGCAATGGGTAAACGGTGGCATCACTACCTCTCACGGTCGCAGCATCCTCTTTCTTCCAATTTCACCGGAAGAGTAGTGTGAGCAGAGCTTACGTACTTGCATGTGAAACTTCTCCGGTATCTCACAGGGCATACTTGCCTTCAGGGCACAAATAGTTCACCTTCTGACTGTATCTTTAATCAGGAAATAATGAAGGAGGCCTAAATCCTTCATCTCAAACTCCTTTACAAGATCAGCCTTGCATGAGTGTATCAACTGCTCATCACCTGTTAGTATTAAATCATCAACATAAAGTAAAATGATTAAAAGCTTACCCTCAACCACAATCTGGTACCGGTTTGCATCCGCCTCACTCTTAGTGAAGCCAAGTCTAGTGAAATTGTTGTCGATCCGAGTGTACCAAGCACGGGGTACTTGTTTCAGCCCATATAGCGCTCTTTTGAGCCTGCACACATGCAACTCGCTGCTGAAGGTCTCAAATCCTTTAGGCTGCTCAATGTACACCTCTTCCTCAATGATCTCATTAAGGAACGCAGTCTTCACATCCATCTGATGAATGTGCCAACCCATCTGCGCTGAGAGAGCAAGGATGGTCTGTATGGAATAATATCGTGCGACAGGTGCAAAGGTTTCTTCATAGTCAATCCCCTCAAACTGTGAGAAGCCTCGGGCAACAAATCTTGCCTTATACTTCTCGACGCTCCCATCAGCAGCTTTCTTTACCTTGTAGATCCATCTTGATCCTACAATTGATTTTCCCACCAGTCTTGGAACAATTTCCCAAGCACCGTTTCTGACAATGGAGTCATACTCCTCCACCATGGCATCTACCCATGTGGGCTCCTACGCTGCTTCTTCAAAAGAAGATGGCTCTGTCACAATACATTTTCTCATAAGAGCCATGTATCCAGTATATCGGTCAAGTGACTGTCTCTATCTGCATTGTGATGTAGGGACTCGTACATTCTGTGCCGCATCCACCTTCAGTCTCTCAGCTTCTGTGGTATGCTTCTTGCCTTGTCTGATGTTTGGTTATGCATGAGTGGACTCCTCCACTCCATGAATCTCCTCCTGTGGCTGATCCACATCCAGAGGCTCATCTTTGGGAACAAGAAGTTCCTCCTCCGCATGCAAGTGTAGCTCCCTCTCAAGCGACAACTTCATGGCTTTCACCTCATTGAATTCTATATCCCGTCGCATAACAGTCATCCGACTATTTGGAAAATACACATGATAGTTGTGGGGTGTTTTTTCAGTCAGCTCCAACTTCTTCCTGGCATCCTTCGTCACATGAATGTAAATAGGTGAGCCAAAAATCTTCAAATGAGAAATATCAGGCTTCTTACCAGTAAAAGCTTCCTCAGGTGTACTCATGCCAATTACTCTATGAGGACAACGTTTTTGCACATAAACCGCAGTGTTGCATGCTTCCGCCCACAAGTGCATCGGTAGGCCCTGGTCATGCAGCACCCATGATCGTTCTATTCTTTCTCTCCGCGACCCCATTCTGCTGTGGGTTATGAGGCGCTATGAGTTCTCTTCGAATTCCTTCTTTGCTACAGAAGTCTTTGAATTCGCCCGAGATGTATTCACCACCATTATCGCTCCTTAGAGCTTTCACCTACTTCCCCGACTCCTTCTCCACCAATGCCTTGAACTCACAGAACTTTGAGAACGTTTCACTCTTCTTCTACATGAAGAAGATCCAGCATCTACAAGAAAATTCATCAAAAACTATCACATAATACCTGTGTTTTGTTGTTGAATCAGCTGAGAATGGTCCACACACGTTTGTGTGAATTCTCTCCAGGATCATCGAAGCATGATTCTCCTTCTCATGAAAGGTGGTCTTCACAAACTTACCCATTATACATCCTTTGCACTGATCTGACTACGCAAGAGTACCCTTGGGAAGTCCAGTAGAAATTTGCTGCAAAATTTTCAAAGCGCCATGGTGAAGATGGCCCAACATCTTGTGCCATAATTTTCCCTCATCCCAGCTCACCACTTCTTCTGCTTTTCCCACCATTGCAGCGCACCATCTACCTCCAGCTTGTAGAGATTCTTAATTAGAACCCCTATCTTCTTGGTTTAACTTGTTGTTTTATGTCGAAGGAAATTTTTTCCCTCACTGAAAACAACATCATAACCCTTGTCTTCCAACATTGCAACTGAGACCAAGTTCTTCTTCAGACCTAGAACATGCATAACATTCTTCAACAAGAACGGATTACCGGACTCCCTCTCAAAGGTAGCGGTCTCAATGCATGTCACACTGTACCGACCATCATCGCCCATCTCTATATGTATCTAGAGGTCTTTCTCCTCCAAGTCACTAAACAACTCTTTGTCTCCCATCATATGGAAAGACGCACCACTGTCAAAATACCACACCGATCCCATGCATCTTGAAACCAAGCATGCGATCAAGGAAAAATCTAGCTCAAATTGCGAGGCTAAGGCCTCTCCAGCTGCAGATCCAGCAGCCTGCTTATTCTTCTTCTTCTGTGGATAGTTAGTGGCGAAATGTACATGCTCGTGACAGTGAAAACACTTCACTTTGGACAAGTCCTACTTCTTTCCTTTCGCACCGGATTTAGAAGGATTTTTCTTCCCCTTCCCTTTCCTTGCTTTGGCAAAAAAAGCACAATTCTCTTCATCTTCATTCTTTGATGAAGATCCATCCCTGGTACCTCACCTTATCTCCTCCTGCACAAGATCCGACCAAAGTCGCTCCCATCCTGGTAGTTTCTCCCATCCATTGACAGAGTCTTCATAGCTATACCAACTCTTCGGAAGCCCAAGGAGAGCCAAGCTCACCAATTATTCTTCATCAATAGTAACCCCCACACTTCCCAGCTCATCCTTGCAGTGGACAAACTTCGTGAGGTATTTTGGAATACTGTCGCCTTTCTCCATTTTTATTTTTCTAAGCTTGTCTTTAAGTGCCAACTTCCTCTGGTCACTTCTTCTTTGGAACAAGTCTGTCAAATCCTTCCACATTAAGAATGGAGTGGCTTTCCCATGAAGGCTGGACACAATATGGTTGTTCACACCTTCCAACAGAATCCTCCTCGTCTTTGCAGTCTTCTTTTGCCATGCATCAAGTAATGCAGCATCGCTAGATCCCGGCTTAGGAACATCGCTATCGATGAACTCCTTTATCCCATTATCCTCTAGAACTGCCTCCATCCTATCCTTCCAGGCTATGTAATTCGAGCTCCCATCAAGGGCATACTCCAATCTCAACCCGTTGAAAGACATTTCAATGTATATTCGATTTCTGCACCAAGAATCTTCTGTAGCAAATTCGAATTGTCCACCAGCACAAACTCACTTCACAATTGCAATCTTCAATCAACAATTCTTCGATACCATGTAGAAATTATATGCACTAAGCATGCATATGTCCAAGATCCACCTGATCTCACACTATTTAACTTTATGCAAGATACTGAATCTATTCCACTTGTTAATATTTTGCGGAAAAATTAATTGCACACACATGTGAAGCATAAACAAAAATTATCAATCACACATAACACAGTTTTTAACCGGGAAAGCCTGAAGCTGAAAACCCCAACTATATATTATGTAACATGGAGATCATATGAAAATCTCATACAAGCATACAAAGCTTATCACAAGCCCTCAATACAATACAATCGTCATACACTAATCAGGCCCAATCTTGCAAATCCATGCACCGATCTTTGCCTCCTGCTAGCCTGCCTCCACTGTGAAATCCCTGCTGAAGAATAGCTCTAAATGAATTTGAATTACTCCATCCTTGACTGCGCAATCCTCATTGGCATCTCCACTGAGTGTGTGATGCAATCAATGCATCACTATAGTCACAACAGATAGTCTATCTTGCCCTTTCACCTATCTCTCCACTGGTCTCCACTGAAACTGCCATGCACTGTAGTTAATTGATGTATTGTTCAATTGATTAATGAGTTATTATTTGTGAATTAATTAACTAATTAATTCACTCCACTCTCACTAGTGTATCAATCAGTTAGACTAGATACAACTAGCTCAACTGAGTCTAACTGAGTTAAACTGAATACAACTCCATAACTATTTCTTCCAACTATGTCATAACTCTACCACTTGAGTTCTAACTGAGTCCTCCATGCATTAGCTCCAGTAAACCCTTAGGAATAGTGTAATTCCTTTTGTCATCTGTTGTGTCACATCTTTACACTGAACTGAAGTGCTCCAAGAGAATAAGTTGTTGTTTAGAGTCTAATTATTATTAAGAGCTAATAATAATCGACATGCATCTATTTTTAGATTAACGTTCTATAAATAGACTTCGCCCAATATTCTAAAAATAGAATTTCATATATTTTTCCAACTTGACCAACCATTCACAAATAGCATCCTGCAACTTCTAAAATATGATCATCATGTCTAAAAATAGACTTGCGCCAAAAATAGTCTGCGGGCCCACTTAGTGAAGGCGACTCTTTTCACTAAGCTCATCATCTTGTTGAATCTCAACAATGGAGGGAAAAGAGAGAGAGAGAGTTGGAGGGGGAGAGAGGGAGGGAAGAAGAAATACATAGATAGTGAGAAGTGGAGAGAGAGAGGGAGTGACAAGGGAGAGATGGAGAGAGAGTGTGTATGTTTAGGGTGACATAACGAGACAAAGAAGGAGATATGGAGAGAAGAGGAGAGAGGGAGGGATATAGTAACATAGAGAGAGAGAGAGAGAGAGAGAGATGGGGGAAGAGAGAGGGAGGTAGGAGAGAAAGGGAGAGAAGGAAGGATGAGAGAGAGGAGGAGAGTAATGGGGGAATAGAGAGGGGAGTAGGAGAGAAAGGGAGAGAGAGGAAGGATGAGAGAGAGGACGAGAGAGATAGGAGGAGAGAGGGAGGGAGAGAGGAGGAGAGAGGGATGGATAGAGAGATGGAGTTGGAGGGGGACAAAGGGAGGGAAGAAGAAAGACATAAAGCGTGAGAAGTGAAGAGAGAGAGGGAGTGACAAGGGAGATATAGAGAGAGTGTGTGTATGTTTGGGGTGAGATAAAGATACAAAGAAGGAGATATGGAGAGGAGGAGAGAAGGCGAGAGGGATGGATATAGTAATAGAGTTGGAGGGTGGAGAGAGAGAGGGGGATAAATACATATGGGATAGAAAGAGAGA
Organism: Pinus albicaulis; assembly: GCA_034641835.2. Classification (NCBI taxonomy): domain Eukaryota; kingdom Viridiplantae; phylum Streptophyta; class Pinopsida; order Pinales; family Pinaceae; genus Pinus; species Pinus albicaulis. The sequence continues at coordinate 1,159,205,203 of CM076574.1, forward strand.
GAGAGAGAGAGAGGAAGGAAGAGAGAGGATCTGAGAGAGTGGAGAGAGGGAGGGAAAGAGATATGGATTTGGAGGGGGATAGTGAGGGGGGTAAGAATAAAGACATAGAGAGATAAAGGTGGAGGTAGAGAGGGAGTGATAAGGAAGATGGACAGAGAGGGAGGGAAGAAAACAGGAGGAAATAGAGATGATTCGAGGGAGAGGGAGAGAAGGGGAAGATAGAGATATAGATGGAAGGTGAAGAGAGGGAAGAAGAGATAGATGGAGAGAGAGAGAGAGGGAGGGACATAGAGATTGATAAATCTGGCGTGGGAGAGTGTGTGTGTTGGGGGGGGGGGGTTGAGATAAAGAGACAAAAAAGGAGATATGGAGGGATATATAGAATTATATGGAGGGGGGAGAGAGGGGAGAATATTTATTGCACTAGATGCATTGATTTCAATGTAGATGGTGATTTCTAATCCTATTTGATTTCTTGCACTAGATGCATTAATTTCAGTGCAGATGGTGATTTCTAATCCTATTTGATTGCTTGAACTATGTTTTGTCTTAAGAGACAATCCCTCAGTTGTGAAATGAATCAATCCTTAAGACATTCTAAAAGTGTGTCACATAAATGATTTTATCATGAGGTCTTTATTCTATCCCTCTGGAGACTAGTTTTCTAAAACCCTTAATGATCTATAATAATAAAAGATTTCATAATGCCATTCACTGTTGATATCTGAATGAAAAGAATAACTACAAGGGAAACTCAAAGTAATATGTTGAAAACACAAAATCTACCACTTTTAAGTTTCAGAGGAAATTTATGGAGAGAGAGGAAAACCCAAAATAATATGTTGTAAACACATAATCTACTACTTTAAAGTTTCATCCGAAGTTTGTGAAGAGAGGGGAAACTCAAAATAATATGTTGTAAACACAGAATCTATTACTTTTAAGCTTCAGAGAGAATTTGTGAAGGGAGAAGAGATGGAGTGATTAAGGTTATTTAACTCTTACTCACAGATGTAATTAAGAGACCGGCTGCTACATTACTTCACTTCATTCAAAGAAGAAGGGACACAAAATGGCACAAGAAACACGAATCACCATCAACAGTTGTAGGAAACTTACTACTTCTTTCATTTACCCATCAGAAACAGAAGTACAAAATGTAATCCCCAAGAGGTCCAAGACTCGTAACCCCTCTTCCCTCTTTCTCTCTCCCTTAAATACAAACAACAACATTTTGTAACTGCTCTAGCTTCTTGAAACTCCTAAACTACCTAAACTGTTAAACTACTTATTACATTGTAATCGAGAACATCATTGTAGCTTAGATATTAACAAAGAAAACAAAATACACTTGGAATATAATCCATTTGCCGAGTCTGATTTGTTGTTGATGTGTCTCCTTCCATTTCGGCTGTGATGTCCTAAAAGTACGCATAAACGCATCCCCACGCGACTCTGCCCATGCTTTTGTGTTTCGAACGTTGCCATCATGTCACTTGATACATGACTTTGCCTCTTCTACATGTGCCTGTTGTGTTTGGTCGTCTCTTCTCCTTTGCTCTGCGTCGGGTCACTTCCCTGAGTCTCTCTGCTGTGTTTTGTCCATTTCTTCATGAAACTGCATTTTAAAAATTACCATGGACCTGTGGGTGATGGCCCACATAAACTCCTTTTACATACACAGTGGACTACAATACTGGAGTTTATTCAACATACATACGCACGCAATTAACATCTATTTACTTTAAAACGGATCGCACATAACTAAAACCACTTACATATACGCGAAACAGTGGTTGTAGGGTCCCACAATATGGCAACCAATCATGGTGCATCACATATCGGTGAACTTAACATATAAATTAAATGGTAAACAATACAAATTCCAATGCGAAGTTGCGTCATAATCTCCATTGTAGATCTTCGCCAGATCTAATGGCCCCGTTGTACCATCTCACACTGCCATCTCTCATCCTTGTTGCATCGCAACCAAAATAATTTACCTTGTGAAGTCTTAATGCTAAACTCTAAACCCGCCGATGTGTGATATGCACTGGATCGTTGTGCCAACACGTAGCTCCTCCTTTTATTGCATCGCAAGTTTCAATTCTTACTGCATCGCAAGTTATTTTTTTTAACTTGCGAATTCCTTAACACATAAACTCAATAATCGTCGATGCGAAATTGTGTTATGCCGACACGTGGCCCTTCTCCTTATTGCATCGCAAGATATATTGTTTAACTTGTGATGTCATCTCAGCCGCCGGTCTCTTTCCCTTCAGATCTGCGATTCGATCCTCGTCGTCCGATCTCCTCCTTTGGAAATCTTCTAAGTGTTTCTATCTTAGTCGATTTCTCTGCTCTCTACCATCGCCGCTCTGCAACTCTGCTATCTTTCCTGAGCTTTATTCAGTATTTAAAAGTGCTAATCTCTCCTGATCTTGTTCTCCTATTTTTTATTCATTCCAACTTGGGATTATCATGCTTGTTGCATGCCTTACTCACTATTTCAATCCAGAATACAGACCACCATTCTGTAATACGTCTCTAAATCCAGAATTCGTGATTTGTTTCTTACTCGACTTGTAAGAGCATATTACAGGTCTTCTTGAAATTTTAACAATTGTTCCTCAATAACCTTGAATTGCTCAGAAACTCTCTTGACTTTTAGTTGAGCCGAATTAGGCTACATCACACTACTTGCATTGATTTTAGTGTAGATTGTGATTTATAATCCTATTTGATTGCTTGCACTAGATGCATTGATTTTAGTGTAGATAATGATTTCTAATGCATTTTATTGTTTTCACTAGATGCATTGATTTCAATGTAGATGATTTCTAATCCTATTTGATTTCTTGTGCTAAATGAATTGATTTCAGTGTATATAGTAATTTCTAATCCTATTTGATTACTTGCACTAGCTGCATTGATTTTAATGTATATGTTCATTTCTAATTATAAGTAAAATTGCTTGCACTAGATGCATTGATTTCAGTGTAGATGATTTCTAATCCTATTCGATTTCTTGCAATAAATGCATTGATTTCAGTGTAGATGGTGATTTCTAATCCTATTTGATTTCTTGCACTAAATGCATAAATTTCAATGTAGATGTTGGTTTCTAATCCTATTTTCTTACTTGAACTAGATGCATTGATTTGAGTGTAAATGTTGATTTATAATCTTATTTGATTGCTTGCATTAGGTGCATTGATTTCAATGTAGAAGTTGTTTTCTAATCTTATTTGATTTCTTTCATTAGATGCGTTGATTTTAGTGTAGACGTTTATTTTTTATTTGATGTAATTGGATGTATGATGGTACATTAATTTTAAAGTGACTGGATTAACAATGTGCATTGATTTCAGTGTAAGCAGACAAAAATATTGACAATGTGCATTGTTTTTGTGTTATAGTAATCCAACCTATTAATATTGGAGAGCAGGAGAGACAAAGTATGATGTTTACTACAACAACTCGAGCTAAAGATTTAAATGGTTTACGATATGAAAATATGACAAATATAACAAGGGTGACAATAAGAATAGTAGAAGAAAATAGTTTGAGATTGATCACAATGAAGACATTTGTAATTGACAACATTCTTATTATTCACATTTTCTTTGATTCAACACTATGATTGTCACTTTGCATTAAAAATTTGTATTTCATATGTTTTCATCATTAAAGTTATTAACAATATTTATGATCTCAAAAAACTCAGGTAACTAAGAAATTTTAAAATTAAAATGACGAAGTTAATCTTACATATATTTAGCATATTTAAAATGATTATATTAATATTAAATATATTTACATATTACTGATAAAAAATTCATAAGTTCGATAGATTTTCCTTGGCTGCACACGACTGAAACCAACCTATATCCATCTTAACTCTGGATCTATCAAGCACTGAGAGGGATCAAATCACTCGAGGTACAAACCTTTCCTCAAGTTTTGCACTCAAAAAATAGGTTTTCACCTCGAGATATTTGATCCCTCTCGACGCTTGATAGATCTGGAGTTAAGATGGATCTAGGTTGGTAAAATATTTCCAGAATATGAAATCAAGATAAGTTTAGAAGAAATATGGATAAGTCTAATCGAATATATATGGTTGTGAAGTAAAGTGGTAGACTTTTAAAAATTGTATATTCAAAACATGCCCTAGGGAGAGTCATTAGAGCAGAATACTCTCAAGGAAAACCTTTAACAAAACCAATCTTCCTGCATTTGAAATCCATCTGTAGCACCAACAGATAATCTTGGCTTCAATTTTTTGGAATAGCCACGTCTACTCTGACACTATAGTCATTTGGTTTCATAAAAAAAGGCCATGTACTTTATCTTATTCATTAAAATAACAAAGTCAAGTGCAAAATATTGACGACTCTGTTCTTCAACATGTGGAGCCATTTAATTACACAAAATTAAGGATTTAGTAGTGCTTGTTTCCATTCTCGGAGCCCAAAAAAAGTGTTCCACAATATGTTTGTGGACTCTCCATTCACTGAATATACCTTTCCGGAATATAAGTACAACATGTACGAGTTGGATAAGTTGGGTTACATGAACAAGGTGTGGATAAGTTGTGTTCCCTCTGCTACTTATATATTTTTTGGTACATTTTTCTGGTTCGTTGAAGTAAATTATTCTATTTAATTTTTTGGGTTAAAAATAGAAATGAGAATAAAGGTAGTCTTCCTTCATTTCCAACCTAGTATCAAGTTCAATACTTAAACTTACAACAAATTATTGAGGAAATTCGAGTTAATTTATGATATGTTGTTTCTAAACAAATTTTCATTATTGTTATATATAATTTTTTTTTTTTTAATTGCATGGATTTTCTCTATGGGAGATAATATTTCATCTAGAATTTGTCTATTAAAAAGAAACCCAAATTTTCCATTGGGTCTTGGATAGACGGTGATTGGGTGCTCTGTTAAGGAAATCCTTAGATGTGAAGTCACCTGTCCAGTTCCTCACCCCAATCGGGGTGATATATTGGACATGATGAAGATGTAGTCCTGCAAAGCTTACAAAAAAAAACCCAAATCGTTCTTCTAAAATAAATTTTGAGAAAACTCATTTAATTATGTTTGCAATAATTTTTTAAATCACTTTATAAGAGAGTATGGCATGAAATAGGTATGAAGTCCCCAAAAGAATATAGCTCCAACCTTTTAGGTATCATGATAATAAAGTTTCCATTTAAAAAACGTGAAATCCTACCCAAGGATTCCTCCACCACCCTCAAACGCTCCTCTTCCAAAAATTCATAAAGCCCAACATATAACTCCATTGTCCAACCATCCAATCCAGAACTCTTAGCCTTTATAAACCTTTCTAATATCTTCCTCAATTCTTCCTTTGTAACAACTACATCCATCTTCTTATTCATGTCATGATCAAAATTTCTAGGAAAGAGCCTTATGAATCTCAATTGCTCCACATTATGATACTCCTTGAGATCTTTAAATAGAGATTCAAAGTGTGACTTTTGTGCAATTGATATTTACTTTAAAAAATTGAATTTGCTGCTATAAGACCCCTCCAACTCCAAAATTGTGTTACCTTCCTTTCTATGTGACACAAAACTACATTTTTTTTTTGTATTCTTATCACCTCGTCAAGCCAAATGGCTTTAATTTAAGACATCACAAAGTTTCTTCAAGAGAAAAAAGGTGTCTTTTTCGATCCTTCAAGCATTTTAGGATTTCCTACTCCTCGATAGTGAAAACCCCATTCATGTTTTGTGTACAAAGCCTAGTGATATGATCTTATACATTGAGTGACTTGGCTTGATCAAAATAACTTTCATTTTTATCCCAAGCCATGATAAATTTTTTAATAAGATTTATATTGGCAAAGAACTAGACCATAGTAGTTTCATTTGATACAGAATCATAAGATTTTTTATTCTTAATATTAATTTTCTTGAAATCCACCTCATACAACCATGCATGGTTGAACTTAAATGGCAATGGTGGCTTCTCATCATCCCTTTTGATTTTCAAAAGTATTGGATAGTGATTCGACAATCTCCCTTTCTTTCCCATATCTATATCTCTCTACCTCCTATGCCACTCTTCTTCCTAGAATGAGTCTATCCAAGCATTTAAAGACTCTCAAAGCACCTTCTCTTTCATTCCTTTAAGTCTGAAACACTCAAACAAGTTCAACATCAATGAGGCTTAAGTTCTTCAAATAAATTCCTAAAATATTGTGTTAACAGATATAGTCAATCACCCCAAACTTCTCTTGAGGATAATGTCAGATTCAAGTTGCCACCTAGGTTTACATTCTCACCTCTTAAGACCTCTTAAGACCTCTTATTGTCTTAATGAGTCCCAAACACATTTCCTATTCACATATGGCCCATGTTACACATCATTTTGTCACCATGACATTTGACTGTTCATATGGATCTATTACCATCCATATCATGTTCCCTTAGAGGTCAAAAACACTGATGTTCCTGATTCAAGTCTTGGAAATTGGAGAAAAGCTTTGTAAAACCCTTAAAACTCTATCTATGTGGTTTTACTAGACTTTCCTTGTGCATGCGCTGATCATCCTTCCATTAGCTGCGACAACTACCGCACTATTTTCCACTAAAACCTGTGCACCCCCGTGAAAAGAAAGTAAAAATAAAAAGTAACTTCTAGAAGCCTATTTGGTCGAATATTCTCCCAGCCGGAAGCCTCTAGAGTCACGCTAGTTCGAGCTTTATCCCTCTAATTATGGAGCTTATCACTTGGTCCAAGGAACTCAAATCCCTTAATGAGAGGAATCCATCCCTCTCTTTATGGAACTGAAACTACCTCAATCTCCCTATAAATTGAGCTCAAGTTTTAGGTTCAGGGATTAGGAGAAGGTAGATTATGAATAATGGAAACTGATCTATGTAGCTTCTAAGCTGAAGAGAGTTCATAGAGTGCATACTTTCTATACTAGTGAGTTGTTGATACACTGAAGATCACACCTTTGTGCCCATAACTTCATGTTGGTTATTCTAGAGAGGAAGGCTTATCAGACTGAAGGAGCACAATTGCTCGAACCCCGGGAGAAATTTGTAAAACACAAAGGCATCCGGTTGTAAGATTTCTCTTTTTAATTTATGATAATACATATGGATCTGTTTTTCTCATTGTCTTGTTTCTGCATTCATGGAATAATGTCAATACTTAGACTCCTTGATCACTAAGTTGGATTAGTACTTTTTTATTATTATTATTGCAGATGCTTTGATTATTTGTCTTGTCTTTGATTGTAGGTTCTACTTATCATTGGAGAACCACTTTGGAGCGACGGGACAAAGGGCTACATCAGACGTATGGATTTCAAGGTATGAGCATGTCCTCTCTACTTTACTATTATAATGATCTTAAAATACAAATAATGTAGAGAAAGACGTATTCAAATGGATATTTGTTTCTAGTTACTCGCTAGAGTACTAGGGAGATCGCTCTTTTCCGCAAGAGGGATTAATCCACGTAACAAATTGGCGACCATACTGGGGACTATAGCTTAGTTTTCTTTGTTTGTATTCAATTTGAAACTTTAGTTTTCTGATTTTGACTTCTCTAAGTGTGGTTGGGTAGACAAATTTTTAGAATCTCTAAGAAAGAAAGATTATATTTTATTTTTTCAAACTTTTCCTTTGCCTGTGCGGTTCTCTTTGGAAGATAGAGCGGCAACCTACGCACCTTGTTATTTCAATCCAATGCACATGCGCATTGTTGTCAACTGATAAGCTGCGCACCCCCTGGAAAATTTTGAAAAAAATAAATTTCTCTCTTTCAGAGGTAGATAACCAAATTCTTCAAGTTTTCCCTGATCCGTTCCTGTTGTCAGATCCTGTGTGAGAACTCCCTTTCAGTAATTTTGAGTCTTTTATGATTTATCATCCTGTTTTCATTTTACAAGTTAGGGTTTTCCCTGGTTTACTGTTGCTCTGTATGGAAGATACCTTTGTTTGCCTTAGCTCACTGGTTTTATGATCTTTCCTTCTTGAGCCATCAGGATTGTAGCCAACCTTACTTTTATGAATATTTTTTCCCTATTCATTTTCAAACCCAGAAAAGCTTCTAACTCACTGAACCCTAATTCAACACGAAGCACTCTTGGATGATTTCATTTCTTCTGAGATAAGTGGAAACCTTCTTAGTATGATCACAACTAAGAGAAATCATCTGCAAAACATTCATAAGTATCCTAGTTAGGATTCAGAATTAGAATTTTGTTTTGATTTTGAAATTTATACTTTTTAGGGTTTTTTAAGAATTGTTTTCTTTTGGGAATTGATTGATTGTTGAAATTGTAGTTTTTGTCTTGGTTATCAGAGAATTTTATTTGAAAAGAGAAATTGCTCATACTTGAAAATTTAGTTCTTAATGAAATTGTCTTATTTTCAAAAAGGATTTTGTTTATGAATGAGGAAGTTTGTGTTTTGAAATCAATAAATCTCTCAACTTTCTCCTAAATAGAATTCATTGAAGCAAAAGAGTTGCATTTATCATATTGATGCATTTAGAGTATTTTGCATCGGGTCACAACATCATCAAAGTTTAAACTCCGTACCCTTTGTGTTAAATAACAGTTGAATCAATACAACGCCTAATAAAATCAATCTAGACATTTTTACGTTTTCTAGGGCTCATTCCACCAATATAGCTTAGGCTAGTGTTTTGGAATAGGTTGTAATAAATGTTCCAAAGAAGTTTAATCAAACAAGTAGAATCTTGTGGTAGGGAAATCCAATTGCTGCATTTGTACTATGGGAAGCACTTCTTAAAAGAGTTAAGCACGAGATCATGTCAGACCTAGTGAGGTAATCATACCTATCTCACTAGCAAAGATAGAAGATGTGCACGTAATACAAACGGTAAACCTCGGATTAACCATTGTCGAGGAGGTTGGGGTCACTTGTTGGCAAACCTCAGATTTACCATGTCGAGGAGCCTTCAAGGGGATTGAGCTTGATGCTCTGCCCTTTCATGTATATCGGATCGTAGACTGTTCCCCCAGGTGCATTTGTCTTCGTTGGTGACCTTAGTGGCCATAATATTTAGGATTTTTCCCAAGGTGACAGTGGAGGGAAGTCCCATTGTACCTAGAACAGACGTCGGCTAGAATCACTTGGACTTTCTGGAGGATACCTTTCACTTCGAGATGGCATAAGCGGAGGGACTTGCACCAAACCATTTCATTAAGCAGGTTGTCGGGGTAACTGTTCCAACTGGCAAGTTTTCCACATTAACTTCTACAACGTTGGATTTCATCACCAACTAGTGTTTTTAATGTGGAAACATATTGTTTGTGTGTGGTTTGTCTCTTAGATTTTGTAGGCGTGTGTTCAAATTGCTTGTTTTATTAGCGGCATTAGGTCTATTTTGTTGAAACATTTTTTGATTTCGCGTGTTAAACATTAACGGTGGCTGAATTACAAAGACACTCTCGTATAATGCAGGGGAAATCCCCTGAGTATACACCGAATCAATTAGAGAAGCTTAAATCTAAAAGAGGTCAACAATCAAGAACCAGGTCTACTAAACAAGGGGAAACATCTATAACAATACATCCCGATTATGAAGTAAATCAACCTCAGACATTAGGGAGAAATCAAGAACAACCAGAAATTTCAGAAGTAATCACAGTTGAGCCTACAACCGGTGAGTTATCATATACTCAGCTTATTGAACCCGAAATATCTGAACCTGAATCTGAATCTACTTCGTCTGAGTCAACTTCAGAGTTCATAGCCCGAACTCCTAGTCGTCCTCGTTCACCTCGAGTGAAGCTTCACATTATTGAGAATATTCCTCCTAGGCTGATTAGTATCAAAGAGATTATTGACACGGAAGAAGAGATCACAATTCCTTCGCGTCAAGAATCTTTATATCTAAAGTATAGTGAGCCAATTTATCCTTTCAGTCCTTTTAAACCAGACCCTTGGTATCAACAATTTACCAACTTTCTACATAGCACTGGTCTCAATTATTCACCACGTCGCATTCCTTTTTACTCCATTCCTAGAGGAAGTTACATGTCTTCATCAAGCATGTCAGCTGATTCATCTATGTTTTCTTCATCGCCATAAATTTTTTTGTATGGTGGTCCACCAATTCCTTCTGGATACCAGTCGCTCTCTGGTACTTTCTTAGGAGCATCTCCCTCTTCTAAAAATCTTACATGATCAACTGGTCTTAATGAATCCAATACCGAAAATTTGACAATGGAACAAGTCTATATGATGACTAGAAATATTCCTTCAACTGACTATAAGATTATTCAACATGCATATAGGATTTAGGCTATCTCATCAATACTATTATTATCATGTTTTCATCAAAATATCAATTGCTTTTCAATAACCATTTCCTTAAATCATCAATATCAAATTTAAATTCCAAAATCACTATACATATTTTCTTATCCATTCTATTATTCTTTTTTCTTTTATCTCATCATATCAATTCATGATGATCTTATATATTTATTATTTACCTATACACCAAACAAATCTAACAATTTTGTTAGATTTCCCATACTCTTTATGTGTATAAAAATATAATACAATACCTTTATTTATTATAATTATAATTTTCAAACATTCATTTAGATTTGCTAATTTAAAGAAAAATCTTACTTTGTAATCATATGAATCAACATTGAGTGGACTTGTATCCATTTCCACTCAATACTTGAATCTATATACATATATAAAAGTCTATAAAAACGTAATGATAATACCATATCTTGGTAATTAAAAATAATAAACTAAATCATGTCATGTAATAATAATATAACTTCTAAAAATTTTAAATATTTATAAATAAAAAGTTTTAATAACTTTATTAATTATATTATATTTTAAAATACCTCTTATCAAAATTTCTCATATATCTATATATATATTAATATTACGTTATTTATATCAAATCTCAACTATATCTTACATTTATGTAACCAAGAAAATAATAATTAGATAAAATAAAAATATCTGAATTATCAAATATATTTCTTTTACCATGTGGCCGTGCACACTGCTTTTAGTCAATGGAGTTAGACTAGTCGATAATTCCTTTTACCTTATATGGCCATGCACATGAATCAATGAAATGCGTAGTCAGTAATTCCTTTTAATCTAGGTATTTTTCCCCAACACTTGCATTAGGCATATGTTGCGATGGACAATTCGTAATTTTCTTTTAATAATTTGAATGCATAAAAGAAGTGCAAGATCAAGAATCCTTATTTATAAGTGTGTGGCTTTTCCCTCTTAAAATAAAGAGGGATGAATTATAGGGCATGTAAGGCTAAAAGTTATGGCCACCAACAAAGTCCGTCGAGGGGAAAATGGTAGACTCGACCAAAAGCTTCCAAATTCACAAAAGCTCCCTAAATATGCGAAAATAAATCTTAGGTTTTGGCATCGATCAGGATTTGCAGTTGTCTAATCCATTTCCTTCATCATTTTGCATGGATTTGGATGCAAGGATTCAGGGGTTCTGGAAGAAATGGTCTTACTTTATTCACATATCTATAGATTTGGGATGGGATCACTACGAGTCATGACTATATTATGGACTTGGCAAAAGGTTTTTAGTTTAGATTAGGCCCATATCTCAGATCTTGCCTTCTCCCTCTTCTACTAAAAGGCCTTTTCTTTAATAAACAAATATGTATTATGAGGAATTTTATCATTTTTTTTTTTAAATAACTAAATGGGAAATCATTTCTCTAAAGGGTTCGGACCTCAGATCCAGTGAAAGATTTGAAAAAATTATGTCCAATATAACTTGGTTATACTGATAAATCTACAAAATTTGATCTATGAAGGAATATCATTACAAGATGTCAATCAGTTGAATGACTATGACATTGAACATAATTCCACTATTTTCATCAATATGATGTTGTGGGGAGAAAATCCAAGAATGAGTAATATTAATGGACCAACTTCATCTACTAGAACCCCAAATGGTCCAACCGCATTCAAGGATGTCGTGAAAGGGAAAGATGCCATACCAGGCAGATATAACGCATATTTTCCAATCCCAGGTCCTTACATTGCTGAATAGATGGAAAAGTACCATACATGACAGTGAATTTAGCATAGGTAAGTGGTCTTTTCACATCCCTCCAAGCTAGAGCCCTTATTGTATATTTGATCGTTTCTTCTCAAATAAAAAGACTTACATCAGTGGGTCTTCACAAACTGGGCCAATAACTGTGATATCTATATGTGTTCCAAAAGTTTTTTTTTTTTTACGGTTCGACATTCCGAAGGATCTGTATTTTGTCTTAAACAAGGGGTCATGGTTTTGGGGCAGGGCAGACCTCTTTGTAACTCCATGATTTCTATATTTTGATGATACAACAATGGTGGTTACAAATATGTCGATATGGGTGAGGCTACACAATATCTCTCCCCCTTTCTAGCACCACCAAGTATTAGAAGGTATTGGAAACAAATTGGGGAGGTTTCTAAAGAAATATCAAGAAAGAATTGAAAATTTATTTTTTACCTTTTCCAGGATTTGTGTATAGATAGACCTTAGTGAAGGCCTACCAAATCCTATTCACCCGGCTCATAAATATTTTAAGTGGACTTAAACATTAGATTTTGAAACACGCCATTCATGTGTCATATTTGTCTACAAACATGACATTTGCATAATGCATTTCCATAAGCTAAAAAAGTTACCAAAATGACAAATAAAATACCACAAAATCCAAAGGCATGGCAGGTTTCAAATATGCATCTCTCAGAATATGAAGAAGAGGAAAAAGATGAGAATAATAAAAAAGAGGAGGAACAAAAACAACAAAGACCACAAATGGAGGAGGGAGAACAAAAACAAAATGGCACTGAAAGTCACACTGAAAAAGAAATGGAATTAGCAGTGATCCAGGTACTAAAAAAGTAACATGAGGAAATATACAACATTCAAGGAGTGGGTGGAACAAAGTGGACACATATATCTGAGATTTTTGACTCAAACAAATAAGTGCCTATGAGGATTGAAGGAAGAAAAATGGGAATAGTAATAGTCACTTCCAATCAAGGAGGTTGGAAAAGATGGAGAAAAAAAAAGGAAAAAGGGGGGAGATAAGTGATTATTATCACACTTAACCCCGAATTTTTTTTGTAATTTTTACAGTTGTTTTTCCTTTTTGTGCATTAGCTGAAAGGATGACTTGATTGAATGATTTCAGGCATATGTAGTACATTGGAGAAATTTTTACATCTAAAATAGGCCTCCTAAGGAATATTATAAAATAATAGCAGAAATAATAAAACAAGATTAGATTACATCATCAAATTTTAGAGGGAAAAAAGTGCTTCCCGGGCTCTGAGCTTCGCCCCCCCCCCCCTTATCATGCCCTCTTGAGAAACCACCTTATAACCTAAGGTCTAGGGATAAGAATACTATGCCTCAGGATGTGGTGGGAGGTCTTGGACCTCAGCCTCTCCCGGTCAATCCCATGAATTCGAGGGGTTGGAAATCAAACCTAGCTAAAGCCCAGGTTAGGGAAAAACTTGACATTGTTGATGGGAAACCACTTTCTCTATCAAGGGTTCTTAGAGCAGTGCAGACTCCCTCCCTAGGTTATCGATGATTATTCTATATTTAATTGCAGGGGTTTTTCTAGTCAACCCAAAAAAATAGCAATTAGGGCTTTGATGAAGTCTTATGAGCCGGATGTTCTTATGCTTCAGGAGACTTTGGGGCAGGGGAGGAAGTGGTTGGAGCCTTGTCCTGGATGTTCCCAAATTGGTCCTTTCAGGCTCTAGATGCTCTTGGAAGGTCTGGGGTGCTGGCGATGGGTATAAATTCTAGAAGACTGAAGGAGATTTCCTCCTGGGGAATTGAAAATGCTTTAGAAATGGAAGTATACTACAGTGATCTCCGCCACCCCCTTCTGCTTCTTAATGTTTATGGCCCTTGTGTGGATAGGGTCCCTTTCTGGAACAAGTTGTTCACCATGTCAAGTATGCAAAATCCAAACCTCATTCTAGGAGGGGATCTGAATTTTTCCTTGGGGTTGTCTGAATCCTGGGGCACCTTTGCTCGAGCGAACCCCCTTACTGATTTTTTTTCCTTAATAAGATAGTCTCCTCTCATCTGGTGGATGCCAACCTAATCAAACCTAGGCCCACCTAGAGGAACAAAAGAGCTGGAGAGGATAGGGTGGAAAAAAAATTGGATCGTTTCCTTATTAAAGAAGAGCTGGTAGCTTGATCCTCTGTCTTCTGGCACTGGGGGGGGGAAGGGGGTGTCTCCAACCATCTGCCCATTCTCCTGGAAATTAAGGGCCCATACAAGAAACCTGGATCTCCCTTCAAGTTCAACTCATCATGCCTCAAGGATGAGTCATACATTCAACTGTTCAAAGACACCTAGAGGAAGGGGGAGGAGGTTAGACATGGAAGCAAGAGCATCCACTTCATGGAGAACCTCAAACAGATGAAAAAGGCTACTTTGGAGTGGTAAAAAGCGAAAAAATTTAGGGAGGAGGGTGCCCTTCTGTTGATTAATGAAGAATTGGACCACTTAGAGAAGTCGAAGGGTGCGAGATATGAATCTAATTAAATGAGGGACAAAATTAAGAGCCTAGAATCAGCAAGGAAGAAAAATTTACTTGAAAATGAAGAAATGTGGCACCTCAAAAGTAGGGAAATCTGGCTGTCAGCAAGGGATGAAAATACCAGTTTCTTCCAAAACTATGCAAAAGTTCGAAAAAATATAAACACCATTTTGGGGATACAAACGGAGGAAGGAGGAACTGCAAAATCCTTCGAGGAATTATCTAGCCTAGGATGCAAACATTTCAAATCCTTATTCAAAACCCCAACAGAGCCCACCATAGTCGAAGTGATCAGAGTGGCTTAGTTCTTCCCCAGATATATTGAAGAAGAATGGAATGATAGCATAATGGATCCAGTGTCAAAAGAGGAGGTGGAAGGGATTCTTAAGGAAATGCAGAAGGACAAAAGCCCTAGCCTAGATTGATGGACGGTGGAATTCTTTCAACACTTCTTCGAATCCCTGGGAGAGGATCTTCTTGCGGTGGTAGAAGAGTCAAGGATTACAGGCACCATCCATCAGCCCTTCAATTCCACTTTCCTTGTCCTCATCCCCAAAAAGGAGGACCCTAAATCTTTTGAGGACTTCAGACCTATTTCTCTCTACACCTGCATTTACAAAATCATTGCAAAGGTGATAGCCACTCGCATTAAGCCTTTCCTATCAAAAAACATTTCTATGGAACAATTTGGGTTTTTGGATGGAAGGAAAATCCATGAGGCGGTGGGGGTGGCTCAAGAAACTCTACACAACTTGAAGAGAAGCAAGAAAAAAGGAGCAATATTGAAAATTTATCTATCAAAAGCAAATGATCGAATAAGTTGGTTGTACCTTCGACTGCTCCTGACCCATCTGGGGTTCAATAATGATTTCATCAACTAGGTGATGAGGTGCATCACCACACTAGAAAATTTGGTGGAAATTCCGACGGCCAATTCGTCGCTATTCCAACACATAGTCGTCGCAAGAGCGACAGTTCGAGGGCGGGCAAAACGTGGTTTACCATACCGTCGCAGTTCCGACGCAATTAAAAAGTGTCGCACTATCGACACTTTTTCCGTCGCTTCCAAACAAGCGTCACTCTTCCGACGTTTCCCAATCCGTCGCACTTCCAACCTTTGTAAACTGTCGCACTTCTGACGAAATGTGGTCTGACATTTTGAACGTCGCTCTTCTGACGTCTGTAAACTCTCACAATTACGACGAAATGTGGTCCGACGTTTTGAACGTCGCTCGTCCGATGTTTTTATACTGTCGCTCTTCCAACGTTTCTAATATGTCACAATTCTGAAACTTTACAAGGCATCGGTATAGCGACGACAGGTTCAATTTAAAAAAAAAATGAAACTTTAAAAGAGGAAAAATGTTGTTTTGAATATATTATATGAATTAAAACAGTCCATGAAGTCATTACATTTTCACATCTGAAGATTGGAACCCAAATATCCATCCAGAAAAGTGGAAGTCCCACCCCAGACAATGATAGAAAAATGCCCCATGTCACATACAGGGACATGATATAAAACCCAGTAACGGTCCACATGGAGATTATCGACAATCTGAGAAAGCATCCAAATATGCCCGAGGCATCTATAAGAAAGTGAAATAGCAGTATGTAGAATAGTAAAGCAACAAATAGAGTACCGACGTCCATTGTTCCAAATACAAATTAAAGTACCGAAAATCCTTGAACAGAGAAAAACGCTAATCATGTGAGGAGTGTGATATGTCCAAAATATAAAAAGACCATCAGACCATATCAATAAACCAGCAACATAGACCAGCATCGCTAGTTTTGAAGGCAGAGTGATAAACATTAATCATTTTTTTCACAAGAGAAAAAACGTTGTTTTGAATATATTATATGAAGTAAAACAGTCCATGAAGTCATTACATTTTCACATCTGAAGATTGGAACCCAAATATCCATCCAGAAAAGTGGAATTCCCACCCCAGACAGTGATAGAAAAATACCCCATGTCACATACAGGGACTTGATATAAAACCCAGTAACGTTCCACATGGAGATTATCGACAAATCTGAGAAAGCATCCAAATATGCCCGAGGCATCTATAAGAAAGTGAAATAGCAGTATGTAGAATAGTAAAACAACAGATAGAGTACCGACGTCCATTGTTCCAAATACAAATTAAAGTACCCAAAATCCTTGAACAGAGAAAAACGCTAATCATGTGAGGAGTGTGATATGTCCCAAATATAAAAATACCATGAGACCATATCAATAAACCAGCAACATAGACCAGCATCGCTAGTTTTGAAGGCAGAGTGATAAACATTAATCATTTTTTTTTTCACAAGAGAAAAAACGTTGTTTGAATATATTATATGAAGTAAAACAGTCCATGAAGTCATTACATTTTCACATCTGAAGATTGGAACCCAAATATCCATCCAGAAAAGTGGAAGTCCCACCCCAGACAGTGATAGAAAAATACCCCATGTCACATACGGGGACTTGATATAAAACCCAGTAACGGTCCACATGGAGATTATCGACAATCTGAGAAAGCATCCAAATATGCCCGAGGCATCTATAAGAAAGTGAAATAGCAGTATGTAGAATAGTAAAGCAACAGATAGAGTACCGACGTCCATTGTTCCAAATACAAATTAAAGTACCCAAAATCCTTAAACTAGTAAAACAGGAGAAATTAAGAATTCACTGTTTATAACTAGTTTAGAAGAAAACATTTAGAATAATAATGATTAAAACCAGATTACACTTAAGTACCTTCTGATTTACTCCTTTTCATTAATTATTCAGAAATGAAACATAGTGATATAATAAACAGATATAAAAACTTAAAACATAGGATAGAAATGACTTATTGATCCGTAGTTTGACACATGAATCCTGTAAAAAGTCTCTAGCATCAATTCATCATCCAGCAAGCCACAAAGAAATTTCTCCAACAACACTTTATTCCGAAAAAGTCAATGTTACTGCAAAGTATATGAATCCACACTTACTGCTCCAATTGATGGAGTATTTATACAAAAAATCATACAAAATATCTCATAACAAATTGAGATATTATCTAGGATAACTAATAAGTATTTTACAACAATATAGAGACAGATGGTCTCGTAGATAAGAAAAATGATAACTGATGTTGTGATGTTTCCTTCTTTTAAGAATGTGCTGGAGGTAGGCCCTATATCTTGGCTTGTTGTTGTCCTCTTCAGTAATTCTATGTTGATTATTTCGTTTCACTGATACTCTTTAACTGCTCTGATACTCTTTGACCTTTGTTCATCCTTTTATCCTTTTTATCATGATATATTGTGGTAAATAGGCAAAAATTTATGTAAGGATAATTTTTTACAAAAGTTCCATCATTTCTTCCCACCATTGAACTTCTGGCACTCTGGTCCTTTGCAACTTTCTTAGTGTTTCATCGGCCTCAGTACATCTGAAGAAATCAGGCTGATTTGGGAACAAATGATTTACTTCATGCTCAAGATAAAATAAATTCTCCAATCTGTCATGAAGGTTTTTCCCTGTAGGCAATGCTGCTGTTGATGAACTGGTTGAAGAACTAGCTTTATTATCAGTATATTTGTCCAATTTTTCAACATAACTATCAAGGTTCATTAGCTTATCTTCTGCAACTATAGGACTAGGCAATCCTCTATTTAACAAAATATTCAATCTTTCTCTGAAGGCAATGATTTCTTCTTGCATATCTGAGCACCTTCGTTCTAAATTCTATACCAGAGTTCTTTTAGTAAAAACTCTCTTTATTTCCAGAATTGTTTCGGTCCTGTCCTGAATACCAATTTCTGCAAGTTGATTCTTAGTCTGAGTATTCAAAAAATGTATAAGTCTATTGGCCTCTTCTGGCATATTTCCCAACTCTTGTCTTGGTCTCTCAATCTCATCCAGAGCCAATTTAACTAAGTTATTATGTTCATCCATTATTTGAATTGAGGATCAAACATCCTTTATTGATTGAATGATATTATCCCAAAGAATTTCATTTATTTCTTTTAAAGGTTTCTCCAATGTGAAATCCTTTTCCAATGCTTTGATTGTTTTTTCTAATTTGTTCACTTCTCTTGTTTTATCAGCAACACGCATTTTTGAAAGATCATATTTATGTTCTAGAGTGGCCAATTGTTCCTTTGTTTTGTGAAGCTCTATGGCCTGAATGTTCATATCTTCCATTGACTTTGTTAATTCATCAATGTTCAAATTTGCAGTGTTTCTCTGTGACAATTCTGTTGGCTGATCTGTTGTTGCTGTACCTGTCACTACTCTTGCTGTAGATACTAGAATATTTGCTTGCTTATCTTTTAATGCATTCTCAAGCTCTTTTTCAGTTGCAGTAAGTTGTTCATTCAATTTTAAGAGAAAATCCATTAGTTCTTCCTCAGAATTTTGTTTGATGATTTCTGCAGTCTGTGGATGTCTTGAGGCCGGTAACTTTAATTGTTTTCTCAGAGCTGCAATATCATCATCTTTTCTCTTGATTAAATCTTCAATACCTTTCACATCTTTAGGATTATGACCCAAACCAATGATTATTTCCTCTAAAGTTTTGATTCTATTATCCTTAGCCTGGGAGGAGGCTTTTTCAAGCTGCAACTGTGTATTAGTATTATCCAAAGAATCTTGCAACTTATGGGTCATCATTGATTTATCCGTCAGAGTAGAATAAATCATCTCACTTGTTTGCTTGTGTAGCTCAATTTGATCTAAAGGATGGATATCCTTTACTAAGACTTCAAAATTAGTCCTAACGTAATCTGCAGTTGTCTGAGGCTGTTGCACCTTGGGCTTCAAATGGCTCATTAACATCTTACCCTGTTGGATGTCATAAGCTGACATCAATCTTTCTTGATTTTTCGGAGCCATCTTCAAAAATTGGTTGTACACTTGAAGTCTAAGTGGATCGTTCCTGGCCTTTATATTGATGAATGTTCTTTTGATGTCCCAGGCAGTTTTTACTGGAGGTTTGAAATAAGATATTTCTGCACTTTTTTGCCTCTGTATTCCCTGATTTTGAAAATTAGTGGATGTCCCACTACCTGTACCTATTTGCTGACTGTCTTCTCTTCCCTGGCTGTCATGGATTTCCTGAAATGATTCATCTTCTGGAAGGGGAGTTAATTTATGCCTTTTAACATCTTGTTGTTCAGAAGAGCCACCAATAGGAGTAGTTGTTTCAGCCTCTCTCTTTTTTCCCTTTTCTATATTCAGAGGAGTTTGTAAAATAGAAATTTCTGGCTCACTGATCTGAGTAGGAGGAATTTGTCCTTGACCTTGTTCTTTAGAAGTCTCTGGTTGCTCTATCATTATGAATTTTTCAATTATTTGTATATCAGGCTCCTTTTCTTTTCCTTTAGATTCTACTACTACTGTACTAATCTCCTGCAAATTTTGTTGTAAAGTCCTGGCTAAAGAAGATCCCTGCACCTGTCCAAAATATTCTAGGTCAAGTATATTTTCAATATCTTTCATTACATTTTCAACATTGACCTGCTCACTATCTTTTTCAACCAATGTCCCTTCTGTCCACTCATCCATATTAGAATATTGTTCTATTTCTGGGATTCTTTGATGGATGTATGGTGACAGTTTATTTTTCATTCTTCTATCACAGATAAAGTTGTTTGGATCATAAGGCACCCAGTAGAAACTCTTTTGTAGTCTGAGATGGTCTTCTAAAATCCTTTCGGCTTCCTGTCCAACTTCCCTAGAGTTACAAATGAAGGGACCTAATTGGCTCTTGATCCTGAGTTGAGCCTTTTTCTTTGCATTGCAAAAATGAATTATATCTGAATTATTCATCTGCCTGAAATATTCTAATGCAAAGAGTCTCATTGGGACATACTTGGGCAGTTTGAATGAGCATAATTCACATCCATATATCCTGATCTCTGTGTAGTTTTGATATAGGTACCAGTCACCTATCTTGTACTGCTTTGAGAGCTGAAGGATTTTCTTGATTTCATTGTTAATTCTAGGAGGAGAGACTCATGTCAACAAGGTAGTTGCAGGATGAACAAAAAGGTCGACAAACTCATTATAGGAATAAGGAGAATCAGAGGAATTGTGAGTAATGGCAGACCAAAAGATGACTGACCTAGGATTCCCTTTGGCATCAAGTTTCTTAACATAAAAAGGAAAATTTTCTGACTGAAAGTAAATCATGAGATGATATATGACAGAAGAATACTTAAATACTCTCTCATTCTCAAATCTCATGAACTGATCATGGATTTTGTCAGCAATATAAGATGCAAAATCGTACTTGACATCAGGAGGCTGTCCAGGGGTAAAAATGGATTACAATACTAGGGTTAACTGATCAACATACTCACTAGTATTGAAGCCCATTATGGAAGATATCATGTTTAAAATAAGTCTACCCTCATCAGTAAAGAAAGTATAACCATAAGGGGGAGGGTTTTTAGGCTGATGCTCTGGTAACATGAAGGTTTGGCATAGGCGTTTAACTCTTCATGGGATAACTTAGTAGATTTCTCAAGTAATTCAGCCATGGACAGGGGAGTGAGAGCTTAACCAGGTTGGAATTGTAGCATTTCATTTATGGACTGAGCAGTTATTGGGAAAAGGACATTTTGACTTGGGGATAAAACTGCTCGTTGGTTGGGATCATAATTTGCGTAGCAATAATGGATTAACTCAGGAAAAATATGGACTAAGGGGAGAAGATACATAGGAAGATTTTATTCCCAAAGTCCAAAGATGTCAGAACCATTCAAATAATTGTCTCTGCAACAACAAAATATTCGAAGAGGATTCTCACTGAGACGCAAGTCCTTAATTTGAAAATCCATATCGGCTAAAGGCAAATAATCCAAGTCCTTGTGAGGGGCATTGATGGGCACGACATTCAGAGCTACAGGAACTTCCATTTCTGGTTCTTATGGATTCAGAAATGGAATTTCGGGGTTTTTGTGGAAAAGGGGCACAATCACCAGTTTTGGGAATATAATTGCAGTTCTGGGAACGAAAAAGACCAAACTGAACTTCTTTTCAGACCTTAGTGCAGAATTAAAACTAAAACCAAGATTTTTTACAGAGTTTAGCGAGGAATTGGAATAAATACCTGTTTGCGGGAAATGAAACGTGTTTAAACAGGCGCCGGTTATGACAGAAGAACCCTGAAATACTCGGCTCCAATTCTCTTCAGCAAGGTAACGGTCAGCAAGTGTTAACAGTTGGTTTTTGAAATTTGTTGCATGGAAGACTGGCTAGCGCACGGAACAATGAAAATGACGCAGACGCAATTTATTTTATTTACAAAGTCAAAAGGGTGGCGGGTTTTTATTGATGACGTCAGCATGTATGATGGTTTCGTCACAGAGGGATAGAAGCGGATCTTTGTTTGGGCCGCTCGCGCAGTGGAAATCCAGACCCGAAAAAGATTAGGGCAATTTTGATAAGAAATTCGCGTCACAACTCTCCCTCCGTACGCCAGCCCAACTTCGGACCCGAAAAATATTAGAGCGGAATTCATTTGGTTTTCGCGTCACAAAATTGGCCGACGTGAGTAGGCTATTTTGGAACGCGAATTTGGTTTGAATTATGGTTTATCGCTGTTTGAAGTCCAACGGGCTCGACTTAAGAACAATTTTGTTTGATCCCATCTTATAAAATTTGTGTTGGTTTTCTTTGATAATACACATATTTATAATAAATCATGGTAATACCACACTAGTAAACATGTGGAAAAGTTATATAAATTATTGAGAACAATCATTTTTATGTAAAAATATCCAAATGTGCTTTTGGGAAATAAGAATTCGAGTATTTGGTTCATATTGTTTTAAAGGAAGGAGTGAAGTTGGAGCCTCAAAGATGCAAGCTATTACAAAATGACCTATTCCTAAGAAAATCAAGGTTCTTAGAAGATTTTTTAGACTTACATGATATTATTGATAATTTGTTAAGAATTATGCATGCATTTCAAGTTCACTCACATATCTCTTGAAGAAAATATCATTTATATGGAATGATGAGGCTACTTTGGCATTCTCTCTTTTAATGGATGCCATGTCTTCTACACCAACATCGGTTGCAACTACTTTTGGTAAAACATTCATAGTAGAGTGTGAGGCACTAGGACAAGGAATTTACGTAACATTAACACAATAAGGGATATCATTGGCTTTTAAAAGCAAGGAATTCAAATAAAATATTTGGTGAAATCTACATATGAAAAATAAATGGAAGCAATATTACATGCAATAAAAAATGGGGATATTATATCATTGGGAGGTACTTTAAAGTCAAGATATACCATGATAGCATAAAGTATTTTTTGAAGCTATGATTTTCATTAGAATATTAACAAAAATGAGGAGAAAAAAATGCAAAGTTTTAATTTTGAGATAATTTGCAAAAAGGGTAAGGAAAATTTAGTACATGATGCTCTTTCTAAAATAGAAGAGGCCTCAAATTTATATCCAATTACATTTTCTATTCCTAGGTGGCTAGAAGAAGCTTGCCATAGTGGGAAAATGACAATAGTACTAAACAAAAACTAAAATTTATAAAGGATGGGATGAACTCTATGTAGCATTGGGGGTGAAAGAGAGATATACTTTGGTGCAAATGTAGAATATTTTTATGCATGCAAGCATATTTGAATAAACAAATATTAAGGTAGTCCCATGTCTCTCTGATGGTAGGAAGCAGGGTTCCTTAAGACATCTCAAAGGATCAAAAAATATATTTTTGGAAGGAATGAAGAAAGATATTCAAAATTTTGTAAGAGAAGGTCAAGTGCGCATAATAAATAAAAGAGAGATAGTAAAATCTCTAGGGTTACTTCAACCATTCCACATACATAATCAAAGACTAGAAGATATATCAATAGACTTTATTACAGTGTTACTGAAATATAAAGGTAAGTATTACATTTTTGTGGGCATTTATATAGACAAATTTTGTAGAGCTCAAAGTACATAAACAACAAGCCAAGTGGCAGAAGTGTTCGTGAAAGAAATTCATAGTCTTCATGGTTTTCCTAAAGTAATAGTAACAAGAAACTTTTGGAAATAATTATTTAATATGAGTGGAGAAACACTAGCTACCATGAGTTCTACATATCAAACACAATCAAATGATCAAACAAAAATAGTTAACAAATGTTTTTAAGGTTATCTACAATGTTACTCTTTAGAAAAGCAATCTTAATGGATGAAGTGGGTTCCTCAAGGAAGAATGGTAATATGATACTATCATATTACCTATCACACATCTACTAAAATTTCCCCATTTAAGGCCCTTTATGGATATCCAACTCCTAGTATCTCATACTTTTTGCAAGATAAATCCAAAGTATAGGAAACAGAGTCACATATGGAAAATACTAAAGAAAATTTAAAAATTATTATGGAAAACCTTCAAATGACATGAAACATGATAAAACAACAAGGGGAACAACATTGAAGTGAAAGATAATTTGGGGAGGGTAATTGGGTATTTTTTAGATTATAGCATTATAAGTAATCTTCATTCAAGAAAAAGAAGAATAAAGAATTAGCTCAAAAATGCAATGTGGAAAAATTCGAAGTCGGGATTAAATCGGCAAGGGTCCAAAAGTTGAAATACTCGATAAAGTCGGGAGTTTTTTGAAAAAGTCGGCAAAAATTTGGCAAAACTAAAAAAATACAAAAATATTCATTTTTGGAAAAAATCCTGATTTTTTCAAAAAAAATTAAAAAATTATTAAAGAAACTACCTCACTCAAGATTTTTTCGAAAAATTCAGCAAAAAGTCGGGACTTCGAGGATAAAATCGCGACTTTTTCAAGGATGAAAAAGTCGGCAAAAAGTCGGCCAATAAAGTCGGCTCCGGGAAAAATTCAGGATTTTTTCAAAAAGTCGGGACTTTTTGCCGACTTTTTCCACACTACAAAACTGTTATGGCCCTAAATAATTATTCATAGGATTGCACAAGTGGTATAGAAGTTATATTTTCCTTCTTCTTGCATTCATAATGTTTTTCATGTATCTTGCCTAAAAAAGGTTTTGGGAAAAAATATGCCAATGTAAATAGAACTTCCAAAATTAGATGAAGAATGAAAGTTGATTCTTGAACCACAAAAAGTTATAGATAAAAATTTTGTATCTCTTTGACATATAACCATTATGAAGTACCTAATCAAGTGGAAGAATATTCCTCTAGAAGAAGGTACATGGTAAAATGATCGATTCGTGATGAAATACCCACGGCTAAAGGGTTCGTTTGAAGTTTTGACAAAGGTTTTGTTATATGTTTTATATAACGCGCGGCAGAATAGTTTTATTGTTTGTTAAGGTCCCACACAGTGATCAAATTTGAAGGGTAGGTCCAAATTTCAATTAGAAGGGCATATATCTATGTCGCCCTTCCATAATGAAAAGCTTTAAAAAAAAACTTTTCAATTGACCACAATAAATTATTTTTACATTTCATTTTCAGAAGGACAAAACCATCAATCTTTATATTAATAAAAGACTGTTACATATACAACAATGAAGAAGGCTCCATCTTTCATTGCTTAAATATCTCATTGGCAATTTCAACATAAGTCTTGAAGACACTATTATAAGAGTTTGGATACATACCACCGGGATATAGGAGATTCTTATGTGTCAGATTGTGTAATGCAATTTTGACTTTGTCTCACAAGGAGCAGCAGCATGGAGGTCTGGATTTTTCTTATAGAACTTTTATTATTATTATTTGAAATGTTGTTTATAGATATGAATACAACAATGAAATTATGAGCATGGTGGACAATTAGTCAAGCTCATGATGCCAAACCATGATGATGTAAGTTTGGAATTTAACATTTTTACATGTTAAAGACAAATGGTCAAAATCACTGACAACTTAGTATGCCATAATTAATAATCATTCCCTGTTCACTTTTGTTAATAGGTTTATGTCACACGATGATGCAGGGGCATTAGGCACTAGCCAACAATGTAGGAGGTTTTGTCCACATGTTGTGGCTAGGAGGGTTCGAAAACATTTGAGTTGTAACAACTAGGTGTCAATACCTCAACTGATTGTATTACTTAGACTAGTTAGAGTTGTAGGAGTCGAACAGTTTCAGTTAGTTGAATTATTATAATTAGACCTTTTGATTTCTAGAACGGTCCTCTCGGAGGAACCGAAGAGCCATATGTTATGTATATAAATTGTAATTCCTCGGATGAATAAAAGTAGAGAGGGAAGAGGAGAGTAGAGAGGGGATTTCTGCAATAAACCTTTGTGTGTGAACAATTGTTTCCAGTTAAATGATTTCCAAGCTTATTTGCCATTGAATTATCTCGAACTGCTAATTGTGAAGAATTGTTTAACTGTGAGGTGATTGGGTACTGATAATTCCATTCTTCTGTCTTTGAATTCCCGTAAATTGTTGGATAACCCTGTGAACTCACCCCACCTGAAGGCGAGGTCTGTGTAGAGAACCGGGGTCGTGAACACTGTTCAAATATAAAAATCTCGCTTAATAAAGAGACAAGATTGTTGTGCTTTTGGAACCTGACCCGAGGATTGGACATGAGTTAACAAACAAAAGGATAGCGGAACCAGACTTGCACCCGTGGTCAAGCCCTGTACCAAAACCACGAGCGGAATCACAAAAGCGGGTTGCCCATATCGCACCACTTTTGCGGAGTAGGCGGTATTTCCTATTCGCGAGCGATTCCATAGGGAATGCGACACATGGCGAAGTGACCCCCGGAAAACCACCGGTTAACCCGCGCCATCGCACGTTAAAGCCCGACGTTGGAAGCTGAGCAAAATTGCCAAGAGTCGTTGATTTGGAGAAGGGCCATCGGACGGTGATCGCACATTGAACTTGCCTGGAGGTTAACTAAGGTGTGCGGAGGATAGCCAACTACAATACGAGTGTTTGATTGGTTATTGATATATATAGGTGGGGCCGGAGTATAATGAAATTGTTTAATTAAACGATTGGCGGATAATTAGCATAAGTCTGGAGCGTGATTGTTGTAAGGCTGGGTGGTGAAATATAGAGCTAAAAGTTCATTACAAGTTATTTATTTAAAAAGAAACGTGGAGTATAAATAAAAAGTGTTGAAAGTTAAACATTGGTTATAAGGCTTGGAGATAATATAAAGTCGGGAATATAAATTAAAGTCCAACCATTGTGGATAGTATTTATTTATCAAATTCTACGAATTTGATAAATAAACCCGAAGAAAGAAGAATTCAATTAAGACTCAGGCTGGAGGAAAAGAACGGGATAAACCAAGGGAAAATGCTGACAGAGCTATTGTAGACACACTAGCTCTCCTTAGGGGTCCAATTTCAGTTTTGTTGCGTCACACGATGATCTCTCTTCTCTGGCATTTACTTGTATTGAAGATCACTATTCTAGGAATAAGGAGTTATTTTCTTCAAAAATAACCCTAGCCAAACATTGACAATGCATCAAGGATATCTTTCTATGCTTCATAAGTACATATGTTCTACTTCTAAATCATGTCTTGGAAGTGGTTGTTTTGCTGGAAATTATTCACCAGTTGGTTTCATACCAAAGTCTTTTTCACATTTTCAGCATCCGATACATGAAAAAGATAATGGTTTAAAACAACATAAATATTTGAAATTTTGCAAGAATTGTCTGGCACACTTTGAATATGAATTTTGAAGTCAAGTGCATGATCTTGTATAGGATCAAGTGTCATTTTGAATACCAAATGTTTCACAAGAAACTTCTCAACATGCTACCCTGCAGTAAGGATTAAATGACAATATTGCATCAACTATTTCCATAATAAAAGTGCACCTAGGCCATAAGACTAAACAACTACAAATGTTGTAGATCTAACAAGACCACACAATCAAATGTATTCCACAAGGCCAATACTGTATGAAAAATGAAAAGGAGTTTGCAACCAAAAATACCTTAGGAAACTAATTCAATTAGATACACCAAACCATTAGCAAAAAGGAAAACCAACCTACTTGGCCCCAATATTTTCAACCGGGTCCTCTAATTCAACCAATAAAAAGGCCAAAACCATAGCATTGAGATACATTTCATTACACTGTCAATAACAATAAAATTTGACTCAGCCATAACCCTTTCCTTTTATTGTTGTGAAAAGATTTATGCATTACTTTAATATTGAATTATGAATGTAAAGGAACTTACAAAATGTGACATTACGAACCTGGTCAAGCGCACAAGCAAAAATATCCTGGACATGACCATGGTTGACAAGTTGTATTGCTCATGATGCAAGAGGATTTGTACCTGCACTGCCAAGTCAATCAAAATCCATCATTATCTATACAATAAATACAAGTAATTGATGTAGTATTTTTACTCTAAGATGCATTCTTATGATAATGTTAGAACATATGTTGAAAATGTCAAAACATACCTGAATAAGCTCCTCTTCGTTTCAAGAACAATTTATTGGAGTCGCATGAACTTGGAACAAACCTCCCACGATCTGAAAGAGTAGCAACTAAGTCAACAATGACTTTTTTGTTGCTACGCTGGATCAAGGGAGGTTTGCTCCAAGATTAAATCGCTCCAATAAATTATTCTCTACTAAACAGGGTCAACCACGTGAAGGTGGAAGCTCTTATGGCCCCTCCCCCCCCTCACATCACTCTCAATTCCCCAATACCCAATCTATATTTCATTTTTTACTTTCATGAGCATAAAAAAATATTCAATAACTAATAAAAAAACAATTCAACAAAAAGTACGCAAGGAAACATTGAAATTAATGCTTGACATAAAAATAGTATGATAAATGAGTTTTTTATATAACGCAAAAAACGTTCCAAGTATGGTAATGTTTGTCTTATAATAATAAAATATTTTACATTATCAAATTTTCTTTTTCTTCTTCCTATTTCTAAAGCTCCTAATTACATCATCAATATCATCGTGCTCTGCTCCTGTTTCGTGCCTTTCGACCCGCACTGCTGACCTAGTTGCGTAGTCACGATGTCTGGTCTCATCCAGTGAGGGGGCATCGCCTACAAAAACAGATAATATTAAATTTTAATTGTCAGTTTTTAAATATCATTGAACTAGTTCGGTAATATTAATAAAAAAAAGTGCAATGAGATTATTTACCTGGTGCACCAGTTGTCGCCGCTGACCTAGTTGCATTGTCACGATGTCTGGTCTCATCCAGTGACGGGGCATCGCCTCCAAAAAAAGATAATAATTAAATTTTAATTATCAGTTTTTAAATATCATTGAACTAGTTCGGTAATATTAATAAAAAAAAATGCAATGAGATTATTTACCTGGTGCACCAGTTGTCGCCGTTGGGACTGTTGCCCTGTCTTCCTCTCTGGTGGTAAGATCCTCAAGGGAAACATTCTCTGTCATTTAAACAAAAAAAATTATAAGGACAACCATCAAGGTATAATTAGAAAAATTATAAGTGGAAATTAATTACCGTCACGGCCCTCACTGATAGTAGCATTGTCGGCCTGGTCCCTACTACAATGATCAGGTTGCACGTGAGGATCATCTACATTTGGCTCTAAAACTGGGTTATTTGCGTCGTCGGTAGTGTTGCTCCCCTGATTTAAACAAAGTTGTTAGACATTAAATTTATGGATGAAAACAAACATATTGAAAGGTTAATGTTTTACCTTATCATGCATTCTGGATCTTGGGACCTGCCCCAAGCTTATGCGACGTTCAACTACGGCTTGACAGCCGAAATGGAAAGTGATATTTTTATCTTCCTCTGTAGTTTATGTTCTGAAGTCATCACCCTAAATTACATATGATTGTGTATTTTTAATCATATTTGATAGGATTACAAAAACGTTGGAAGGCGATACAATTAATTATAAGATGTTTAGCTACTTAATTACAATTCTTGCGGCCAATTTCAAGTAGCCGCCCTGGCCTAACTTGTGATGGCCCTTTTTTTCAATCCTAGCTTTGGTTGCCTTTGAGGTGTCAGGCAACCTAGCATCAAAATATTAAAGTCAGATATGACGTAGCACACTTTTATTTTAGACATAGATAAAATTAAAGCTATTGAATTAAAGTTGTAATTTACCTTGCGGGTCCAGTTGGCATTTTTCCTTCTTTCTTTGCCCTTTTCTCTTTTCTGTCATGGATGAGTGCTCTCCACTCACTCTCTGGAACTATGAGAGGACGCTCATATCTAGGGTTAAATTGCAATTGTGTCCTATAGGTGTCCCTGGTATATTTCAAATATTTGCCGGCTACCCGAGCCACCGCTGTTCTGTCAAATGTGCCGACCCCAAAAAGGGCTTCTAGATAATCTAGAAGTTATTTTTTCAGGTTGGAACTATGGGAATTCCACCCTGTGCGTATGGTTGCGCAAAAAACTACCAACGAATGGCTCTCCAGATACCTGTAGAACTCATTGTTTCCTACACAGGAAAAAAAAAAAAAAAAGATATTATCATTGATTTAAAAAAAAAAATCATGATAAATATGTTTTAGATAAAGTACATGAAATAGTTAAAATATTAAAATTTACCTAGGAGTTGTACATGCTTTATAGGGACACCTTCATCGTTCACCAACAACGTGCCATTAATGGTCCCTGTGGAGCTGACACGTGTAGCTCCAGGAAACGCAATAATGTAGTTGGCCATATCAGCCTCATCATTGCCAACACGTTCAACGGTTGGTTGGGTGTCTGCTTGGGCAGGGTGTGTTTCTTGGCTAGCACCTAAAGGAGTAGAAGGTGTACGAGAGGGTTGTTGGGCAATCTCTTGCCCTTGTGTCCCACCACCACCAACACCGGGTTCAGCAAATGCCAGAAAACGCTACATACAAAAGAACTTTTTGTTAGTTTAGTCAATGTAAAAATTAAAAATCAAACTATCACAATTCATCTCATGCAGAACAAAAAAAATATCCTTTTTACTTTTTATTATTACCTGATATCTATTTAGCTGCCTCATAAGATGTTGTATCCTCTCTTCTGTTTCAGGTGTTTGAGGCGCATCTATCAAAGCATTAAATTCCGACCTTGCATCTCGTGCCTTTTTTTGCAACAACAACACTGGAGATAGGGATGAAGAAAGCTCTTCCTCAAAGAGGGAATCATCGGGCGTACCATGGCTAGGTGTCTGCATATTTGAACAAAATTAATATTATTTCAATTATGTAAATAACTAAAATACCTAAAGATAGAGCAATGCTGGCACTTTACATGTTCTTCCGCTGGCCTCTTTCCGCGATCATCCTGTCTCGGGGTTGTTCCTGCACTGCTCTGATCAGTCTGCCACATTGCAATAAAATTATAAGTGTAAAAACTTGAAAACAGTATCTAACTTGAAAACACAAAATGAAAACTGAAATAATTTCTAATAAGACACCGGAAGACAGAGTTAGAGTTTCAAATATGCCTTGCATTGAATTCAGTCCTGGAAACATGTCATTGCGCATTAAGGCACCCAAACAAGAGACGAGTTGACAATGAAGACCTTATTGAATATATTGTTGGAGCAACTTCTAGTAAACTTGTTGTGAAGACCTTGAGGACATTTTTGGAGCAACATTGTTGAAGTTGATGGTATAAAATTGTTGGAGACGATCTTGAAGGGCCTTGAAGTGAAGCTTTTGGAGCAACTATTGAAAAATCCTTAGAGCATTTAAGTAAGGCACTTTCTATCTTCCATCACCTTTTTCCTTTCAATATCCTTCAAACGATTTTGTTGATATTTAATGTTTGAAATCACGTTATAATTCCTTGATTATATGTGTTTGGGGACTA
This sequence comes from Pinus albicaulis, assembly GCA_034641835.2. Taxonomy (NCBI): domain Eukaryota; kingdom Viridiplantae; phylum Streptophyta; class Pinopsida; order Pinales; family Pinaceae; genus Pinus; species Pinus albicaulis. The sequence goes on from CM076574.1 coordinate 1,159,236,571, forward strand.
GAATAATTTCACACTAAACCATGCAAACTTAAAAGTAACTTAACATATCCATAAAGTAATAATAATCATAATTCCTAATTTCATATTGTACGATATGATGCAAATTATTCAAACATGAAGCAATGAAGACATGCAATGTCTGAATTTCAAGATTGATGAACCAATACAAGAAGTTAGAAACTACAACTTTGATTCAATACTCTGTGTCCTAACTCGAGGAAGGAATCTAGTTTGTAGTACATAACATGCATCGTGTATTATCAATTCTTAATTGACAACAACTAAAGGTCATCTACCTCATCAATTCCTTCCCATTTTGTGTTTTTATGTTATATTCCTTATAAAAGTGTCGAATTTCTCTCAAAGTAAGCAACCACTGAATAAAATAAAAAATAGTTGAGATATGATTGAGAAATGGTCATTTATTTCTTGAAAGGATCTTCACAATTTCTTTGGTTGTTTTTCATCTCAAGAAACAAGAAATGACCTAAGAAACTATCGTGATGTAATATAAGAAACAACAGGGTGCAATGGCCATTTTCAAAGCCAAATGATGTCCATTGAGGACATGGCCTTTATTTGGTTCCTGTTTCATAGGAGTTTCGGGTAGAAATGGAACTTTGTTGTACCATTTCCGGTAGTAAAAAGGGAAAACCTTCTTTTTCCATGGGAAATAATTTACCTTTCCTTTTTCAAGATAATCTAAATCACAAAAAATATGAACTATACTGCACACATTCTTGGATAATGTGAAAGTGGAAAAGGAATACCCTACACAAGTGATGCACACATGTACATTTGAACACTAATAGATTTTGTAGTTGAAATGCAATGCTTGTTTTCATTTAAATGTAGGGTTTTTAAAGCAGGGAGAAATAATGGCTGCCAAATTAATAAGCGTTTCTTTGGGAAAAATTTAAATCTTGTATTGGGTGATGAAGATAATAGAGGGTATTGAATCTTGATTCTTGACATCTAGAGAGAACCCTATAGCCTAACACAATCTAATGGAATTGACCAAAAAAACCCAAATAGAGTCAACCCTACTATAGGAGGAAGGGCCTGCAGTAAGAACTTACCATTTTGCTGAGGGCGAATGCTGTTCTGCAAGAGCTAAGGGCGAATGTTGTTCTGTAAGAGCTGAGGGCGAATGCTGTTCTGCAAGAGCTAAGGGCGAATGTTGTTCTGCAAGAGCTAAGGGCGAATGCTGTTCTGCAAGAGCTGAGGGCGAATGCAGGGTGAATGTTGTTCTGCAAGAGCTCAGGGCGAATGTTGAGGGTGAATGTTGTTCTGCAATAGCTCAGGGCAAATGCTGAGGGCGAATGCAGGGTGAATGTTGTTCTGCAAGAGCTCAGGGCGAATGTTGAGGGTGAATGTTGTTCTGCAATAGCTCAGGGCGAATGCTGAGGGCGAATGTTGTTCTGCAAGAGCTCAGGGCGAATGCTGAGGGCGAATGCTGTTCTGCAAGAGTGGAGGGCGAATGCGCACGTGATATCAGACGTTAATGTAGCACACATGTACATTTGAACACTAATAGATTTTTGTAGTTGAAATGCAATGCTTGTTTTCATTTAAATGTAGGGTTTTTAAAGCAGGGAGAAATAATGGCTGCCAAATTAATAAGCGTTTCTTTGGGAAAAATTTAAATATTGTATTGGGTGATGAAGATAATAGAGGGTATTGAATCTTGACTCTTGACATCTACAGAGAACCCTACAGCCTAACACAATCCAATGGAATTGACCAAAAAAACCCAAATAGAGTCAACCCTACTATAGGAGGAAGGGCCTACAGTAAGAACTTACCATTTTGCAAGCGCTGAGGGCGAATGCTGTTCTGCAAGAGCTGAGGGCGAAAGCTACGCATACCAAGTAGCCCCAACATCAATAATGGCTGCAAAATATCTTTAAGTTTGCTGCATAAAGTTATATCTAAGCACAAAAGACATTAAGCAAATAAAATGTAAAATGGCTCCGTGCATCCAATGGACAAGACAAGAACAATATATTTAAAAAGAATCTTATATTATATTAAAGAATGGGGCACCTGAGAGGAAAACAAGAAAGGTGTCTTCCAGTTCTCCTCAGTGGGATGGGTTCTTGGAAGTCCTCAGTGTTTCAGATCTAAAATTCCTCTCTTTGGTTGATATGAAAAACCCTAACAAACATGGAACTCAATGGGAGTTCAAAATGCAAACAAAATGAAATGGGTGACCAAGAGTAGATCTAGTGTGATCTAATGCAATCGAGGTGACTAATGAATGGGGAAAACCCTTCTATTTATAACAAAATATTGGGGTGTTCTAGAACTCGGTGCATGGATAAAATATTATTAATCACATTCTAGAATCACCCTTTAGGAATATTTTATTATATTTGTTGGAGGGAAAAGGGTTTTTGACTTGGGTCAATTCCTTTATTTATAAATAATAAATAAATAAATGATTCATTTATTATTTAAGGGAAATGAGGGGAATATAATTAAATAAATAATGGTTTATTTAATTATTTAAAAATGATTTAGTCAAATTTAACTAGGAATAGTATTTAAATAGTGATTTAAATAACTTATACTTAGGAAATAATTAAATAAATAATGATTTATTTAATTGATTACCTTGTTGTGGGTTAAATATGACCAAGAAATGTAAACAAATGTGGTGAAAGCGATTTTACCTGGGGTAAAATTAGTCTTACATGGTGTACTTGGGTTCATCTAACAATAATGGGTTAGATGACCAAAAAATGGCGTAACACGCGCGTGATATTAGACGTTAATGTAGCTATTGCGACGGATACGAAACAATAAAATCATTTTTATGTAGCGCGCATAAAGTTTCGTATTTGTATTTAGCGCGCATATAAGTGTCATTATACCGACGGCGGAAAAGACGTCGCTATTGCGACGAAGGCCTCCAAATGTCGCAATTACGACACTTATACATTGTGTCGCACTTGCGACGTTTAGAGGCAGTCGTCGCAATAGCGACACGTTGGGCCATAGTATCGCAATTGCGACGTCTTCCTCCAAACGTCGCAATTGCGACACTTCTCTAAGTGTCGGTATTGTGACACTTTTCTATAAACGTCGGTATAGTGACGGTTTCGGGCGGGATGGAAAAAATTTGGGGAAATTTCCGACATTTGGTCAAAAGCGTCGGAACCAAGTGTCGGAATTTCCGCCAAATGTAGTAGTGCCACCACTAGTATTTCCATCCTGATCAATGGGGAAGCAACTTACTTTTTTCAATTTCAGAGGGGTCTATGGCAGGGTTTCCCTTTATCACGCCTCCTCTTCCTCCTTACAGCAAAGGGACTAAGTCAGATGATCCACGATGCAAAAAGGAGAGGCGATATGAAAGGTATAGAAGTGGTAGTCAACCTATCCATTACCCATTTTCTCTTTGTAGATGATATCCTTATGTTCAGTAATGGAAGTAGTGAAGACATAAGATGAATCAAATCAGTGCTGGATCTCTTCCTCAAGGCTACGGGTTTAAGCATCAATAGCCAAAAGTCCTCCATAACCATGGAAGGGTTTTCGCGGGCCGAAGCAGATAGAATCTCAGATATGATCCCCTTTGAAGTTGAATGTTTCAATGATAGTTTCAAGTGCCTAGGCTTCCATCTAAAGCCAGACTCTTATAGAAACTTGGATTGACACTGGCTAGTGGCAAAAATTGAGACCAGAATGAAGCACTGGAGCTTCAAATGGCTGTTTAGAGCAGGGAAGCTTATGCTGATCAAATAAATTGCAATGGCTATCCCTATGTATTAGGTTGCCTTAAATTGGGTCCCAAAAGGTATTCTCTCAAAAATAAATAAGCTTTGTAGTAGGTTCCTATGGGCAGGCTCAAAGGTTGAACCTGTAATGCCGTGGGTGGCATGGGAGAATGTAGCAAGACCAAAGGCTTAGGGAGGATGGGGAATAAAGGAGCTCTTGTATTTCACCCTTTCTTTGGTGGAAAAACTTGTTTGGAGGATTATCACCCTGGAAAACTTATCGACATTCGTGATAAAAAAGGAAATACATTGACCCTATGCCAATGGAAGCATGGTTGTGCCTCCCTGTAAAGAAAGTGAAAAATGCTTCGATTGTTTGGAAAGCCACGCTAGCCTCTATCAGGACCATTGAACCAGGATTGGTGTGGCAAGTAGGTAATGGTGAACAAGTCAAACTAGGATAGGACCCATGGGTAGGTTGCAACGGGGGATTTTCACTCTCCAGAGATCTACTCGATCACCTTGATAGCAGAGGTATACGCACTCTGAGTCATACTGAGCAGTTAAAACATTCAACCATCTGGAGACAAGCGTGGATGTCAGGGGATGCCCTGCATCTTGAAGACAGATGGAGAGAAGAATGGCAGGGATATATAAACGAGCTTCATAGAACAAATTTTCGCATCCAGAAGAGGTCGAATGAGCTGCGTTGGGTACAATCACCCACTGGTCAGTATGCACCAAAATTTGGATACAAATGGTTAATGGCACAGAAAGGGTGGGATGAGCCGGAGTGGTGGTATAAGCCATTATGGGAACTCAAAGGCCCTGCAAAATCGAGGCTCCTCTTCTGGTGCATATTACGGAACAAACTACCCTCCTGGGAAAATCTGCAGAAAAGGGGCAAGATAGGGATGGGTTGGTGCTCCTTGTGCAAAAAAAATGTGGAGTCTACTCAACATCTATTCTTATCCTGTAATTTTAACATGAGCTTATGGGCAAAAACCTTGCAGCATATAAACCTCTCCCAACGATGGGAAGGTCCCTTCATTTCAGAGGCTTGGAAAAAGTGGTGGAATGAAGCCCCAAATGATCGGGTGAGGAACGTCCCGCTTATTATCACATGGGGTACCTGGATAGTAAAAAAATGGGTCATTTTTAAATACACTCTGTTTCCAGTTGCTCTCCTAGCATCAGAAGGGGCATCAATCTATGAACATATTCCTATTCCCAAGGAAAAACAATTGTTCAGAAACATCAAGGCGAAAGAAATTATGGGTGACATTTCGTGGGCCTATTTTGATGGGACCTCTGACCCACAAGACAGGTGTGGAGAAAGGCTCACTATACACTTCCCCTCTGGAAAGATCTTCAAAGCCTCGGTCGGATTAGGAACTGGAACAAATAATTTCGCAGAACTCAAAGCCCTTCATTTGCTTCTGTGTTTGTTTTCTCATCTTGAGCTCAGATTTGTTCAGATCTTTGGAGACTCAATGAATATCATTAAATGGTTCAATGGAACTCAAAGATGCCACAACTATATTCTACTTCCTTTATTAGAATAGGTTTTGAACTTAAAAGCACTTTTTAATCAAATCCCTGCTTGTCACATTTACAGGGAACGAAACATGGATGCATACCTCCTAAGGAGGGCCTACAGCAAGCTATGGGGTTTTGGGTAATCAAAGAAGTCGATGGAGATTTGGTTCGAGTCCTGGAACAACCTCCTTTCACTCACTAAATGATAATCCAATCAGTCTTTATTTTTGTTTTTTTGTTTTTCACCTTATGTTACAAACTATTATTGTAAAGTGTTAATACAAACCTGCTTTATACTTATAACTCCACCTATATCTGTTTCGGATTGTTTTTCTTGTCATAGGAGATATGAGAGATAACACAGGGTTTTTTTTTTCTATTTCATAAACTTTGTACATCTGGAATGGCGCCTACTACCCAGATGTTTTTCTATATAAAAATCAGCAAAAGGCCTACTTTTGACTCTTGTTTAGGGTTGTTTTTCCTATAAAGGAAAGCCCAAGGGTCGATATAGGTGCATATATTTGAAAATTTTTGACAAGGCTGGTGGAAACAGTAATGTTGTTTCCCATACAACTGCAACTCCATGTTTTTTCTTTCTCCTATGGTTGAAAGAAAAACATGTGGTTTTTTGGAATGCCAAGGGCATATACTATGTAACCTTCTACGATCTTAATTGAAAGTTCGATTTTTCTTTTTCGGATAAATAAATTAATTAATTAAAAAAAAAAAACCTTCATATTTTCAACTTATCTCCCTACAATTTTACTCAAATTCCAAGTGAGAGCACTTATTGGATGCATAATTAAATTTTTGATCCAAGGAGTACCTACGTTGCATACTTTCGATGGACCCTGCTACAAAAAAATAAGAAATACATGAAAGCATGTTATTGCAATCACATTAATAATGCATTCCTCATTTTTCGTGTAGAAGGGTCCATCAAAAGTACGCAACATGGGTACTCCTTGGATGAATAATTAAATTTTGTATTCCAACAAGCACTCTCGCTCAAAATTTGAGTAAAACCGTAGGGAGATAAATTGAAAATACAAGTTGAAAAAAAAAGTTTTTTTGTTCTTTTATCTTTTAATATTTTTACTTTTTTACTCCAAAAATGGTGAATCATCCCCCATGGTTGACATCATCATCTTAAATCCTATTGGTTCTTACAAAGTTTATTTTGGTTATACATTTTTGTTTTGAAGCCCATTTTAGACCTTAAAATTTCTCTAATGATGTAATTTTGTTCCTTCATTTCCAGGTTGGATTAAAATAATGATTTTTTCTTTGGAAAAAAACTCCCCCAATATGCTGAGAAAAACAAGGTTAACCCTAGAACTTCAACTGGAGTTGGATATATAAACCAAACAATAGTTATCAAAACCATTTAATGATACGAAAATTGTGTCGGAGCCACTCAAACTGTCGCTAAAAATGAGAGAATTCTAACAGAGAAACACCATGTAATGGTCCAATAAAGTTTTTTCATTTTTAACTGTGTCAAATTTATTACCTGTGCACATGGAATCATTCCCTGAAATTATCGTTGAAGTTAAAGCTCCACAGGGTTGGATATACTGTGCCTGAGAGAAAGAGTTCAATCCTATGACTTGTCAACAAAAAACTAGGAGTCCAGAAGCGGTTTAGACATGTAACCTCTTTTTGTATTGCAATTAGATCCAGAAGAACTAATGAGATTCCATCTGGAAAAATATTATTCTCGGAAAAACCATTAGCTCATGTGGACTTCCTTGTTGGAACTGTTCATCATCTAAGGCTGATGACCTGAAAAGTCGTTCCATATGATAAAAAGGGAATCCAAAAATATGTATGGTTGGTGCTAGGCTTTACTAACAGTGGGAAAGTGGGTTTTATTATTTTGGATTGCTCGATCCGTGGCAAAACCACATGTCACAGAACCCATTACTCTGTGTGTGTGTGTGTGGAGATAATATTGAAATCTTTTACTTACATAAGACATTGAAATATTTTATTTATAACCCATATTGAAATATTTTACTTAATATTCATAGTAAAATCTTTTTTGTTATTAATATTTTTTTAAATGTCATGTATCAACTCTATGTTGAGAGGAATAGAGGAATTTCATTTATCCTTCACATTGAGTATCACACCATTAAATATTTTAACCACAAGATCATTTTCAATATATATATAGTTGATGTTGAATTTTTTTATTTATGATTGACATTAGAGTATTTTATTTGTTATTAGTAATGTCGAGTTTCATCTTATATTGTAAAAATTACTTCTCTCTCTCTCTCTCTATATATATATATATATATATATAGAGAGAGAGAGAGAGAGAGAGAGAGAGAGAGAGTATTGAAATATTTTATTTATGATCAATGTTGAAATAATTTTAATTTTTTTTATGTTAAACACTAATTGAATTACATATCACCTTCATAATCAAAACTAAAAATATTTTTTTACTTTCAATTACTTAAATATAACTTAAAGTAGACATTGATTTTATTTTGGTTGGTTATTGGTATCTTTTCGAATACCATGTGTAAATTCCACACACACACACACACACACACATATATATATATGGAACATTGAAATATTATTTTGTTATTGATATCTTTTTGAATACCATGTGTCAACTCCATATTAAGCATGGAGAAAATTACATATCTCCTTCATACTTGATTGTAGAAAGTTCCTTTGGGTGAAAAAAGCTCATTGACCTAGCTACAAAATTCACAAACACATAACAACAAATGCTATTTTTTTAGCTCATTCTAGTCGTCCAACAAAACCAACATATACCTTATGAAATTAATAAAGGGAAATAGAAGGCTCATATGGACCTTCCATCATGAACATTTTGCATGAAGATGAAATGATTCAAACATTGTAATTTTTTGTTGTCATGGATCCCTTAAAGTTTTTGCTTTCCAATATAGATTTTAGCGCATCGTGGAGGCAAATGATCGACGGAGTATCATTATTCAATGGTTTAGCCTTGACCTTGCGCCCTAAGGGTGTGATTTCCACTTTTATTGTGTAGATTCCTAGTTTTCTAAAGGTCTTATGGTGCTTAAGATATACATTTTTTGTAAATTAATGCTTTATATTACACAAAAAATCAAGTTTACGTGATTTTTTTAGATTTCTCCTTGAGGATTATAATCCTCCTCAAAACAATACTCCTGTCATTACCGAGTCTATATTTCTCCAAAAGATAGGTTAGATATAAAAGTTCCCACACATAGTAATACGCCATAACTGACACATATACAACTAACAACTAAGTACATCATGATAGTCAAAATCCCTTCCAACTATGCAGAAACAAAAAACAGTCAGCAAAGCCATCTGGTTGGAACACTAATCATTTTCTGAAGATGAGATCATCGCTGGTACCCTTGTGCTCGAACTCGATGGATTTGGTGGATTCCCACTATAAGAATCGCAAGCAATATGCCCCTCGACATGAGCAATGCAGGAGTCAATCTTGTCCAAGAGGAAGAGTTGATTCCTAAGAATATTTTTGATGTCTTCATGGGTGGCAAAGATGTCATACCTCTGCTTTCTTGTCTTTTAGGACCATACCTAGTTGGGTCTTCATTTGCTAGTGCAAAGAAAAATAATCCAAATATGTATTCTTCCTACCCTTAGTGTGTGTAGGGTCGGGAACCCACGATGATATGTCCTCCATGATTTTTAGAATTGGAATGGGATTATCTCTCAACCCATGCTTGAGTCTCTAAATTTTGAATTTCCTTCCTTTTATCTAGCGGAACAACATTTAAGTAAGTGGCATTCGAGTCGTGAGCGAACATTCTCACTCATCTCTACCCGTGTGAGCCTATTCCCACTCCCACATACCTACAACACATTCGTTGTCTCAAAGGCATGACTAATACCGAGGGGGAACAACTAGAGTACCCATTGTAAACTCCTCTTCCTACAAAAAAATAAGAGAAACAAACAGACACACCCACAAAATAATTGAGTTTCCAACCGACTAAATCATTTCCAAAACTCAAGACACAAACCTCAGACTCAACAAAAGCGCTTTTGTGATGAACAAAGCTCACAAATAGCCTCTACAGAGGAACCATTCCCCCGACACCATTAAGAAAAGGCACAAACACATAAAAATCAAGGAACCCCATGCGTTTGAGAATCTTAGCCACTCGCAAGGATCAATCCCCAAGAACTCTTTAGACCTTTATTTATAATTCATGCAACATGCCCCACATTCATTAACCAAGATAATAGCGCCATGCTAAAACATTAACAATTCAAAGAATGCCTGAAACAAAGGTCGCATGCAGAATAAAAATCCTCCCCAATCCCTACCCAACTACTGAGACTAGAACTCGCAACACGAAAACACTAACCCAAGCACCTCAGACCTAGATACAAAATTACAATTGAGAAAAATAGTTAGACGAAGAAAGAATTTGACCTAAATTTCTATGTTGTGAGAAGCAAATGATGCCCTCACCAGCCCACTGTATTCCCAAGTTACTAGTATCCAAACACATGCTAGAATGTGAATGGTACTTTTTTGTTGCCACCAACACCCTCATGGGGCAAAGAGCTCACGCCTCACCAACTCAATTACAAACACAAGCCCAAACATAAAATTCTCAACATTATCAACTGGAGCAGAACACAAGCATCGAAAGTTCGAGGACCAACCCTCACCTCCACTTAAACCACAACCCTCAAACTCTACACACTTCATATGATAGGTATATAATGGGAAATGCCAATTGGGGATCTTCATGCAATTACATTCGGGGGCTAGCCATGCCCCCCCTACATTAATGTACATCATGTATGGGGGTGGTGGACACAACCTCCAAATCCCCCATTTCTTATTCATTAACACCCCCATTGGGGAAAACCACCTCATCATTAACAAAATCTTGAAGGGACTCTGCCTAGCTGGACTTCACTAAAATGGGCCAGCTCAAATCAATATATACTTCTCTACGTTGGAAACCTTCCTAATCAGACCTTTGATTCTTTCGATCAGACCTTCCAATCTCTAGATCTTCACTAGTTTGCTTGGGGGTAATTTGAAGATCAACTTCTGAACGCAGTTGATTACTAACCGAGAATCCTCATCTACTGAATTGAATGAAACCCTTCCCGAATGGAAATATGTAGACCACGTTCCAGAGCTTGGAACTCTGCTACATTGTTGTTGCTTGATCCACATATTTAAGAAAATACTCTCAAGGTATTTGAATGGAAATCCTTGAAAACCCCACTTAGCCCTGCACGCCCAGGATCTCCTTTCGATGCTTTGTCGAAATTTAATTTGATAAAACCACTTGGAGGGGAGGTGAAATGGCCCTGAAACTACTTAATCGTATCCACTGGTGTTTCTTTGTGAGGGGAACATATCTCCTAACCCACTCTAGTTTCCTCAAAAACTCATCCTCATGAATGTCCACCTTCCAATCCTCTGGTGACCAATCTATTACTAGGATCGATTCCCTAATGTTCTATTTAATCACTTTTCATAGCTCCTATGAATTCCTTCTCTTGTTCATGAATATCCTAGCACTTCTTTCTTTCCACAATGTCCACAATATAAAACCTCAGACAAGAGTCCAGGCTCTATAAATAATCGAGTTCAAGTACATCTTTTGGTTCCATTATCAAATGGTTACAACCACATCCTCCATGTTTCGACTAGCCTGCGTAAAGAGAGTTAGGACACATGACCATATCTCCTCTGCATAGGAACATGAGTTCAACATGTTCTCGACATTCTCTTCCTAGTATTTACATAAGAAACAAAAGGATGGACCTTGAAAACCTTTCCTCCTAATGCAGTCCCAAGTTAAAACTTATCGCCTTCCCACTAGCCACAAAAAATGTGCTACTTTGGGCCATAGCTTACTAGACCATATCCTCTGCCAGATTGGATCTTGTTTTAAATTCTTATAACCCACCAAAAGTGAGTAGGGATCTTTGAAAGTGAACATGCTAATGGTCTTAAATCCCCATCTTATCTTATCAGGGTGCTATTCAATCCAGATTTTCCTTTCTATTAATTCCTCCATCAAACTATCCCACGAAAAATCTCGTTGATAATTTGACCAATCCTCCTTGGACATCCAAATCCTCCATTCAATGTGAGCCTTGGTCTTCTTTCCGGTAATCTACCACCTTGTGGCTTCCCAACTCAGTGGTAAAATTTCTTAATTCTCCTAGTTATTACCTGTCCTTCAGTCTTGGGATTTGCTACTAGGATTCCTCCTAGAATAAAGAAATTCCCCCTCTCCTAATTTTTGAGAAGGCATACGCTTTCAATATACTTTTGTTTTCCTGTGCCCAAAGCCAAATAACTGACCCTGGTATGCTAGATTTTACTCGTATCCTATCTACTTGGGATCCAAGGGGGTTATATTTCCTACCCCATATTTGTTTCCACCAAGCACCGATCTCCACCACAGTTTGGCTCCTAGTGCTCCACTGTGGATCTTAGGGTCCCTCAATCCAAAACCCCTTGCAAATTTAGGCAAGTAGATTTTCTCCCATGCCACCAACGTCCATTTCTTCACCTTATTCACCCCTCTATAAAAAAAATCCCTCAATTTAGAAATTTTCTCCTTAGAAATCATTTTTCACGATGACATGATGACCATTTGATATATTGGGATAACCTAGAGTAAATATTTTGTTAGAATGACTCTTCCTGTAAAATTTAAAGCTTTGAATGCTTATTTATTGAATTTTTTTGAGATTTTCTCTAATAACTCTTGACAGCAGGAAGTTACCTTTGGGTTCAAGGCCAGGGGACCCCCCAAATACTTTGAGGGGAGACTAGCTACCCAGAACTCCATTACCCTTTCCTGATAGCGTTGGATTGATTCCTTACAATTGAAAAAAAAGATATTAGTTGGTTTGAAGAGAAGTTATAGACAATAGTCGCAACAAAAGAAGGCCTTTATCATAGCATAGTCTAAACATTCTATGCCTTTTCTCTTTTTCAGGCATATTTTTTGATGATTTGTGCCTAAAATTTGGCCAAAAATTGATGCCATGGCAAATTTGAGTTGTTAAACATGTATATATCGAGTACTCCAGAGGCTTTCCAAGGAAATGCTTTCATGTATGCATTCAAAAATACATTTCAAGCAATGAAAAGGTGTGATCTCACCAATAATTGTATCATTGACTTTTAATGAGAAAGGAAAAAACATAGAGTAGGTAGATTACACCCTTTTCATCGATGTATAGTAAAACCCCATCCAAGGCCTACCATTTCTAAGGCCTGCCATTTGAGTTATTTTAAATGCTATCTATCTACACTTTCTTCTATAATGTGTAAGGCACACCATTTGAAATCTTTTAAGTGCTTGATTAACTTGACAAGCAAGGAAGCTTTGTTCCTTTTCATTCAAACAATAAGGTTCAAAGTTATTACAACGATAAACTCATTATGAGCTCAACATGTTAAATGTAAGAATTGAACTTAGGTGGGAAGGATAACAACATTTCTCCTAACCAACTGAGCTACATCCATTTAACAAGGAAGCTATGCTCCTCTGAAAAACCAAAACTAAAATTAAACTTGAGAATGAAGATTTGTGTGCTTTCAAGTCCCTAATGATGGGTGGAGTGTTGACTCGATACGTTGGACATGGAAAACATCTACACAATTTTTCTCTGAAAGATACAAACAAAATTAAACTTTTGAAGTGAAAAATTTGAAACTTAAAAAAAAAAGAGTGAATCGGGTTTGTTTTCTTTGCATTTTCTTAGTATCTTAAACCTGGAAAAAGTTTAAAACATTTACGAAGTTAAAATTTAGAAATATACAAATCATATGGCACAATTTGAAATTTGACAAAGCATCAAAACATGGTTAAACTAAAGGCACTTAGATCTAGTAGCAAGAGGTAGTAAAAAATAATACGGGGTAAGTGCCCGAAAGCACACCTCTTAACATCCTTACGACATGGGTATCAAGAGGGTTTCCAGGAAAACTTGATTGTGATTTCAGTAGAGCGTTACCTCAAAGACTCAAGAAGAGGTCAAAGCTCTACTTGGCTATATGAAGTTGCATAATCAACACACCTCCACATAGTAAATCACTGCTCAGTTTCAGAGTTGAGTCCAACACTTGGTTTTTCTTGGTCATATAAGAACAAAATTTTTAAAGCCATGGAGTTCTACTAGCTTGCCAAAACCTTGGTGATCATTTCCCTCAAATAACCATAAAATGCATGTGTTTGAACCCATAAATAAACCTCAAACGTTGAAAGCCAAATTCACCACACTTTGTAGAGTATCTTTTGTACCATGTAGAGTATTTTTTGTAGAGTATCCACTTCAAGAGGTATCGATTCCAACCCAACCCAACCATCATTGAAGATAAACTTGTCAAGCAATAACCCAGCAAAGGAAAGAAAGTGACTATAACCCCTTATCAAGGTTTATCTCATCTTACTCCTTTTTGAATAATGTCTCTATGTTTTTTCTTCTATATCTCTTGAACAATGTTTTTTTTTTTTTTAAGATCTAGGACAATCGGTAACTGGTGAGAGTTGCCTGAGCAAGGCCCGGGTTCAAATCCAATTGGTTGCCACTATAAACCTAGGCTAGGTGCAACAGCCTGCAAGCCGCACACAATAGCAATGAACTTATGCCTCAACAAGAGCCGAGACGTCCACTATGGGGTCGCCTACTCTTCTAGCCAAGACACAACAGGCGTATGTCTCCACGGGGGTTTGATCCTGGGTGGATCTGCTAAAAGTCAAGTGCTTTCACCATTTGCCCCCGCTTTTACTTATTCAAGCAATAACCCAACAAAGGAAAGAAAGTGACTATAACCCCTTATCAAGGGTTATCTCATCTTACCCGTTTTTTGGATAATGTCTCTATGCGTTTTATTCTATATCTCTTGAACAATATTACTTATTCTATTTATTAGTTAAATTTTACTATAACCCCTTATCAAGATTATCTCATCTTAACTTGTCGTGAGGATGAACCACATTAGATGATTCAAAATGTCGACCAAATACTAATGATGTGATTAATCTGAAAGACATTTATCTAAATTATAAATCACAAAAGTCTTAAATCTAATAATATCTCTATTATTTTTCTTCTCTTAAACAATGTTATTCTATTTATCAATGTTACTTATTTAAATTAATAAGTAAATTTTAATTTTAGACTTTTATATAGAGCTGGGTCTCATAAACTCTCTCAATCATTGAGAAAGATCTAGTTTTTGTTTTGACATGCCTCAACTTATCAAGCATATACTATTTTTTTTTTTAATATAAAATTAGATCAACTACCAAAAAAAAAAAAAAAAAACCAACCACTTCAATAATTTCAAGCAAAAAAAAATAATTTTTTAATATTTAAACGAACTATGTACAACGTCAGAATTTCGTGCCGGGTGTCTATTTGTTGATTCAATAAAAATAAATTTATCAGCTTACATATCATGAAGTACACGTCAGCTCACTTCTGTGTTTTCAACGTACCTCGTGACAAGTGCGATCGTGAATTTCAATGATTTTGTCATTATCAAATTAATTGTTAGCAAAGGTGGCGCGATTCGGAGAGAGCAACCGCCACAACATGGGTTTTCGTAGCTATTTTTAATTGTGCAACTTTTTCGTAATGGACCCCACCATTCCAGTCGTGTTTAAGAGCTCACACGTGGAAGCAGGAAGGACGGTAGTATGACGTGTCCTCCACGTTCTCTTTTATAAGGGTATACGAGTCCCATTTTGATACGCCTCGTTAGTTGACGGAGAACCAGCCGTCAGTCGGACACGTGAATTTGACGGTGGCCGTTAAAAGATAACGACAAATACAGATGTTAAGTGGCCGTTGGTTTCAGAATTCTTTCGTATACGGGCAAGTCTACCGAAATGACAAGCTTCTGCACTCAAGTGTACACGTGGCGTATGGAACGGTTGCCACGTATGAATCACTGGAGGCAGCTTTGACGTGAGGGGTACGCAAGTGGAAGGAAAAAAATGGTGGAATCGGGGGTTTATAAATAGATAGCTGGCTCTCATGCACGCCATAGCCGGAGCTTGTCGCGAGAGACAGAGACTGGAAATTTTGATGAAGGAATTTTTCCGTTGCAGGAAAATATTTTCAGTGTCAGGCAGAAAATTCGTGGAATGGACGCTGCGAGATTCGATCCCGAGACCAGGAGACCGGCTCTGGACAATAGCGCGGTTCATAACACCAAAGCTCAGGTGAAAATGAGCATCAATATCCCCGTCGCCTCTGACGGTGAATTTGCCGTCAATAGACAGGAGCATTTTTCTGTCAAGAAACCCCGTGCTGTGCACATCCAGGTGATGAAAATCCGTCAAGAAGATGAGCATCTCGGGGAGGATTTGAAGGAGCGCGTGAATCCCAAGGACAGAATTGAGTTTCTGCCGATTGCTTCACAAATGCAGGACGTGTTTTTCAGGTGCTCCAGGGCCACGTTCCCGTCGCCGCTCGGCAGAAATGCTGGAGTTCGGTCACTCTGAGAAGATTCGAGCACGCGACCGATCTTGTATTTCTGTGATAAATATTATTTGTATGATATGTTCGCCGATTCACAATTTAGGCATTTCAGTACGTCATTTGAATTGCAGTCAGTTCGCTCTGTAAATAGGTTGCCAGTGAAGTTTTCTTTAAACTGTGTGTGTAAATCGTGTGCGGATTATCCGGTACTTATTGTCTTAAGTTATACTTGGAATTAAAGAAGACTCTGTCTGCATCTACAGAATAACAATTCCAATTAATCCATGTCCAGTACGAACTATATATGCGCGATTATACCAGAAGTAATTTAAAGAAAATTACAGGCTCTGAATTACACATGGTTCAGAGATTGCAATTTCCGGTATCTGAGTCTGTTCAATTTCCCGAGTCAGTTAAAGCTCCGAACTCCTAAAATCTCAGGTTGTAGCTATCGGTTATCAGTCTTTAACTCCTAAAATCTCAGGTTGTAGTTATCAGTTATCAGCCGTTGAGATTGCAAAACACTGCTGCATAAAATTGCAATAATTGAGTTTTGATCGAATATTTAAAAAACGGCAGAACACCATTATAACGCCATTGCATGATATACTGACATCCGACTGTAATATATTCGGTAGTGAGTATATTTATAATAAATAATTATAATAATTATAAAATATTACACAACTATATAATTATATAATGATTCTAAAATTCCAATAAATGGAAACACTTAAAAAAATACAAATGGCATATAATGATTCTAAAATTCCAATAAATGGAAACACTTAAAAAAATACAAATGGCATATAATGATTCTAAAATTCCAATAAATGGCAACAATTCTAATAACACAAATGACAGAGTGGTTTTAAATAGGTTTATTGAAAAATTAGTCTAATTACTTATAGATTAGTTTATATAAGAAGTTTAATACTCTCTGCGTGTTTAGTAGATATGGAGTTGAAATGGATTTAGGCTAGTTTATTTGTTGGCATTTAAATAGATTACAATAAAGAATAATATCATAGGTTAAGAATACCATTAATTGAACCCTAAAAATATTAATCAACACATTACAATACATATTAACTTCTATCATACTCGGTTGAAGAATTTTATGTTTTTTATTTTATTTTTTTTAATTTTAATTTTAATTAATTAAATTTTATTTTATTTTGATTTAGTCAAAGTGTTAAACATTATAACATCTTTATCATATTGGTTCTATGTTTTTATTTTATTAAAACGTTGATTTAATCTTTATGGAATATCCACAAAATATTTTAAATATAGGGTTTTGATATACTTAAAAGTATCATATTGGAAGGTTATGATTCAAGATTTAAGCAAAATTTGTAGTAGTCTTGAATATATAGGGTTTTGATATACTTAAAAGTATCATATTGGAAGGTTGATGTAATTCACTATTTAAGCAAAAAAATTGGTACATTGCTAATCTTAAAAAACAATTAAAATAAACAATTTATTATTTAATAAATTAAAAATTTATATATTTAATTATCTATTGATTAATTTTATTTAAGGAAACATCTAGAAACAATTAAGACCATTATTATCATCTTATTAATATTGAAATTAGAAACTGTTTAAAATAACAAAGAAAGGAGTCAAAAATACTATGAAAACATATATCCAAATGTGCACTAATACTCTTATAAATATTATTTCATTATAATAGGAAAATTAAGCTATAATCATAAATATTATAAAAGAAATTAAAAATAGAAGCTTCAGAAATTCTAAATAATATTAAAAAAATAAAGCTAAAAGAATGGTAACATAAAAATAAATAAATAAATAAATTTAGTTAGAAAGTTAAAGTATGAGAAAATAATAATAATAATAATTAATAAATAAATATAGAGAAGGGAAACAAGGGGGGGAGAACCAAAAGGAAAGAGCCTAGGAAAAAAGGGAAGGGACCCACACATTATTGATTTTCCATCCATTGTTTCTATTTAGAATATTATATATTTCTTCTATCTCGATAGCCTCCCTTAATTTATGGTGATGGAAATGATCACTCCTAGAAAGGACCTTGGAATCCTCTATAAGTAGATATCGTGTTTTTTCTTTTCAACATATTCCGCCAAAGCAGAGGAGAGAGTCCTACAGTGTCTAAGGTTAGTCACATGCTCTTGAATCCTCTGATATATGGAACGACTAGTCTCTCCAATGTAGGGGGTTCCATAGGAACATGGAATCAAATAGACACCCTTCATGTTTTAGGATCCATGGGGTCTTTCACAGATCTTAAAGATCCACAAATGGTTTTTAAGGGTATAAAGGTAGAAAAACCTTCTACCTCCTAAGAATTTGAGCAATCATGTTTGTAGTCCCTTGGATAAAGGGAAGTCGGACACGAGATGCCCCTTCAACCGACTCTTTCTTAGTCCTAGGACCTTGACTAGCTTTTAAAAAAGCTATGATACCTTGATATCTATTATAACCATTCTTCTTCAAAACATTATGGAGATGGGTTTTCTCATTCACAAGATGGTCTTCATCAAAAACCCTTAAAGCCCTAGTGGCTATTGTGTTGAGAACACCTAACCTAGCTTTTGGGCTGGCTAGTGATGAGAAAACCCAACTTGGAAAAACTAGTGCAACAACTGAGGGTTTTTATTATTAAGTGTTTTGAACTACTCAAGGAAATCAATCTCAAATGTGTGTTTTCCATCCTACCCATCGACGTCCTCTTATAATCTCCATATAGGTTTCCAACGACAAGGATTAAACAATAATCGATGGATAAGATCATTTCTGGATCGATCGATGTGAGTTTCTAGATAATTCTCACCTTTCTCAATTACTACTAATTAATTATCCACTTTTCCTAAGTTTACACTTAGGAAATATTTAAAAATAGGTTAATAATCTAATTGAGACACTTCCAAGTGGAATTTCTAGAAATGATTTCTGGGTTATGAATAAATCAGATGTTTCAACCTCACCATAAAGTTTCAAGGCTAGAACACCTCTGATAATATAAAAAATAACAATGAGAAATGCCTTCGTTAGATAGGGTGTTAGCATTTGAGTTTCTTTTCTTGTAAATATGGCAACAAGTAATATAGTCAAAATCTTTTTTTATAATATTAATCTCCTCAATGATGGGATAGAGTATGTGCATGTGGCATCTAGAAATGTTATTGAACCAATTGATAAAATTCTTTAAGTCGCCAAAAATATGTATTCTCTGAACTCCCTTTTCAAAGGAAAACAACATAAGCAGTTTCAGGCTCATGAGATCAGAGAAATAATTTGTACCATGTCCCATCCCACTCTTCATATTGTAAAAATAATTTCAATTCAAGTACAAGACAACACCTCCCCCGCATGCTCCTCCAACAAGTGAGGTATTATTCAAAGTATGCCCAAGGGTAACACTGGTCAAATAATTCAACGGTTATGTTACAAGAATGTGGAGGAGGATCAAAGTAAAAAATCATAGCAAATATAGCTAAATATAGGGTAGCCACTATGTCAGGTATATTTGTTTTATCTTGGAAAACTTTAACGTTCCGCATAAGACATATACCCCAGGAGATTAGAAGGGGAAGACATCGATTATTCTTTAGATTAGCATTATTCCACCAATCCTCCCAAGCCTCCAAATAGGATACTCATTGTCATAGGTTTATGATACCCATAAATGATTTATCTGATGACCAGACAACTTGTGTGAAAGGGAAATAAAGGAACATTTTTCTAACCTATTCATTTGATTTCTTGCATAAAAGGCACCAACTCGGACCAATAAGTAGGCTTTAACCTTGTACAAAAATTATTTGCAAATGAATTCTTAAAACAAACAAAAAATACAACGACGAGAACATAAAACAAATATACACAGACATTTTCCCCCGGATCCCAAAATTAGGACTACCATATTGATTTTTCAGTATATTCCTTCCAATGTTACAATACATATATATACATGTTGAAGCATTCATAAACCCCAATCCACTAACCCTGGATTAGAATATAATTGTAGTTCCACAGGTGCTTGAAAACCAGAATTGTAGTTCCCTTGACCGGATCTACAAAATACCATCAGAAAAAAACCATCATGTCCAAAACCATGCACAAAACTACGCAAAAAATTATTTCTGAGGCACTGCCCTGGACCCAAAATTTTTTATTCTGGGGCCATTCATGGAAAGAATATAACACATACCCAAGATCTTATTCAAATTGTCTCTTGTTGGAACTCTGTTTTCCAAAATGCACCAATGGAAGAGCCATGCTTTTGCTGGGCATTCAATTTTCCATAGCCTTTTCCACCACCATGAAATATTTATCGGTTTTCTATCATCAATGAGAGAAACATAACTTGATTTTGGTGTATATTCTCCAGCAGACACATGTGCCTAAACCATAGAGTCTTATATGTCCCTAATGTGAACATGAGATGAATTGAGAGCTACAGCGAATTGATGCCATTACTCCATACACTCTTGGATAATATGTAATTGATATTTTGTGTAGTCTACACTATCTAAGTGCCCAAGGGGATTTTCAAGGTGTTGTAAACCAAGATTTTCAAGGCACTAAATACATTTTATGTTTTAATAAAGAAAATTAGACAATAAAAAATTACAATCTCATCAAGAATTGTATCATCATAATATTGTGTTGGTGTGTTTCTCAAAATGAGGGAAATGTGTAATACCTTTCATAACCAAAATAGAGTTGATCCACAGTGTGTGAGGAGATTGTTCAAAATGAAGGAGATGATGTAATATCTTCCATGCTCAGAATGAAGAGTATATATATATATATATATATATATATATATATATATATATAATCCATCTTGTTATAGGTCAATTTGGCCATCATTCCCAATGACCTGGTTAACTGGGCATCATCTCCAGGACCAATGTATAGGGTCTATCATCCCCTAACATTTCAATTGCTATATGCCCTAAGACAAAGAACAAGATAGATCAATCAAAGACTTTCATCTGCAAAGGTTTCCAAGGTTTGAAGTTTATAATATATCATATGAGAGCTCATCAACACTGCCTCTAAAGGGACTAAGTGTGTTGCATATGCAGGTAGCCCCATGCAAGGCTACTCTGCAAAGCACTTCTCGGCATCTATGGGTGCGTTGGTCACATTGGGAGCGGAATTCTCATTGTTTCGGAATCTCCACTTGGCCAATGCCTTCTAGAAGAGTTCACATGTGTCAAACTTCGAATCCATGTGTCCATTTGACATCTACAAGATTGGGAACATGTCTTTCCTATTATTGGAAAGTCATTGATTGTAAAACTACCTCAACTACTCTATAAATTAAGCATACATCTTAGTGTTTGATAAGGAAGAATTTGTGTAGAGAAATGCTGGTGGATTTTTCATTGAGGAGATGGATTTGAGTGACAATTTGTTGGAGATATCTACATTGTGATGAGGTTGGGATGCTGCTGGAGATGGTGACACAAAATCAATCATTTGGTTGTAAACTCCCCTTCTATCATTAATAAAGAATACAACTTACTTTTCCCTATATGCATCTGTATTGGCTTTGATTTTCCATATTGCAAGATGTTATTTGATGTATATGGTTTATGCTTTACTGATTTAGAAAACTAACTTGAATAGACATTTGTATTATTGCTATCTTCTGCTGTTTAGTGTTCATTCTTGCAGGAAATATTTTGCACAGCCGGCTGGAATTTGAAGCTACAACGGAAGCGATAGAAGGAATCATTTGGAAGCGCTTGGATTCCAGGTAAGCATCTAATCCATTATGTGTGTTTGTTCTTAGTTAGGAAAAGTAGTCGTATAGTCTTTAACCTACTTTTCTAGATTAGCACCTGTCTAGGGAAGCGTGTTTTATTTGTAATTCACAATTATGTCCAACACATATTAAACTTAGGCCTATTAAATATCAAAAGCTTTAAATACAAACAATTTTTTTTTAAATATAGACATATTAAAAAAACAATTTCTCTTGAAACTTGATAAATCTAAAATTATAATAATTTTTGAAGAAAAATCTATCATCTGAGATTTCTTATAATTAATTTTCAAAATGCAACATCATTTATAGTAGATCATAATATTCTTATCTTACCCAAGCAAAATGAGGGGAAAAAGAATTCCAACCTTTGCACCTTAACTTGTAATGTTATACCCAAACTTTATTTCTGAATCTGATTTGTAGAAGACACAACTAAGTGTAATAAATTTTTATTAATTATTGAATACTTGAAGGATGATTTACAATCCCTCAGATGGTATGCCTAAATAGGCATTGACTAGTCATGCAGTTAAATGGTCATGCCTTTTGATAACAACCTTCCCTAATTAATAATATTTAAAAGTGTTTAAATATATATATATATATATATATATATATATATATTATGATTATTTATTCATAACATTGCCTTTTCTTTAAAATTGATTTGTCCTCAAAGCAGAGTTAATGTGGGGTATTATTGTGAGAACTTCTTTGTTTCCCATGAGGAAACTTCTTGTGGAAGCTTATTCCACTTGATCAGTTATTCTCTAATAGTTTTGGAATGTAATACATTTTCTCAGGTTGCGAAGATGCCTTCTGGTTCTAGGACAATTCTTCCTTCTTCATCGACTTCTGGTTTCTCGGTTTGAACTGATTAATTATGACCAAACACTTTTTTGAGACATGAGACATGGAATATGTTGTGGATTCGATAGTTATATGGTAGTTTCAATCCATAAGCAACATCATTGATCTTTCTGACTATTTGGAAAGACCCATATAAATTTGGAGCCAACTTGTTCTTTCCTTATTGTTTTAGAGCCAATTTGGAGATTTATTCAGTTTGTATCAACGAAAAGACAAGGTTTATGATCTCTGATCTAAGTATTTTGAAAGCGGTTCTTCGCATCTACCGTAGTTCTTCGTAGTTCTTCGCATCTACCACAGTTATTCGCATTGGAATTGGCAGTGCCTTTCGCATACTACCGCAGTTCTACTAATTACAATTGCTTGTGGCTAGGGGGTTAATGCACGTAAGAAAGTCACAGTTCTTCGCAGCTACCGCATTTCTTCGCATTGGAATTGGCAGTTTCTTCAGCATACTACCGCAGTTCAAGTATTTTGAAAGTGGTTCTTCGCATCTACCGCAGCTCCGGTCTTCGCATCTTCCGCAGGTGTTCTACTTCCGCAGTTCGATCTTTTCCTCCTGAGATCGAAGCATCGAAGTTTCCATTTGAGGCAGGGTTTGGGACCACGCAGTGCTGGAATTCGTGTTTTCTGAGGCTGAGAGAACCTCTTCAATATGGCTCCCAGCTTCACAAAGATACTTACCGGCTCAGTTCCATCCATCTCTGAGAGTCAAGCTCCTGCCCATATTGTCAGTGAAGCCCCAACTCCCACCGTGCAGGTGGTCAAGGCCTCACTAGATGAGGCCTTGAATTTTTCTGAAAGTGCCTTAATTTGCCGGTTTAATGGCTTTTGGCCACGACTGACAGCCCTTCACAGTTGGATCTAAGAGATATGGAAGCCTCTCATCTCTGATGAAATTAATATCTACCCCTGTGCTAAGGGTTTCTTTATACTAGATTTTGAAAACTCTGAAAGCGGACAATGCATTTTAGATTCCGGACCTTGGTTTTGGGAAAAATCGGGTCTATTTATGAAACCATGGAACCCATCATTAGATCCCTCAACAACAGTCATAACCTCAACACCAGTTTGGGTCAGATTTCAAAACCTACCTTTGCATCTCTGGAATCTCTCCTCGCTAAAAACCATTGGAAATGCAATTGGGAAATTTTACTGCAGGTGCCCAGAAACAGAGGAATATGTCAGAACCACCTATGCACGCATCTGTGTAGAAATGGACTTCAACGCCGGATTCCCAGCTGAAATAATCCTAACAAGCAAAGACTATGTATGGAACTAGAAATTCGACTATGAAAGTGTCCTCTTCAGATGTCGATCCTTCTTTGAGACAGGCCATCTAGCGAAAAAATGCCCAAAAGTCTCTTAGAAAAATTATGCTAGAAAGAATCACCATAGATCTACATGGTGGGAAGGAGCACAAAAGGAACATTACACTTTCAAGGAAGAGTACTCTCCAGAAAACTTTGAATCACAAGAAATCAGGCAAGAAGTAAACAACCCTCAAGACAAGTAGGGAGAAAGCCCCGCCCAACAACAAAAAAATGAACTCGACAGCTCCTCAAGCTTCAACAATTATGAGGATTCGAATACCGCACAAAATAAATCTTCATTTAGCAGCAAAGAAGATCTCCCAAATCCTGAAGATAAGACACCAGTGTCCCAAGGAACAAAAGAGATGAAGGAGCTGCAAGACAAAGGAAGTTGGAAGACCGTAGAGAAGAAAAAGAAAGCTACAACACTAATCTCGCCAAGAAAGACGAGAAGCCAGACAATTAAGAATTAAGAAAATTATAGGTCCGATAGACCAATGTTTGGTCTCAGTGGACGTTAACCATCATCATCATCATCATCATTTAAGGATAACTGGTTGTAGGGTTGTAGTTTTACAAAGACCCAGTCACCTTCTTCGAGTTCTCTTTCTGAACAGTGATAGTCAACTTGTTGTTTCATTCAATTGCTAGTGGTGACAAAGTTTTCTTTCAATATCTGAATAATCATTTGACTTTCTTCCAAATGATATTTTACTGCTTGAATCATAAAGTCATTTAATGCAAAATCCATCCATTTCAGGGGATCATAAGCATACAGGGCTTGGAATGGGGTCATTTTAGCTTAGGTATGATAGGTGGTATTGTACCACCATTCTACTAGGTGCAATCACATAGACCATTTGTTTTTCTTATCAGATATGAAGCATTTTTTTTTCTAAGTAAGATTAATTCTATCGATATGATACAAAAAGATTTACATTCGACATAGATTCGCCAAAATTTCTTGTGCTAGCCAATTTCAGCCGTGACAAAGTTAAAAAACTCAAAATATGGACTGCCCTGAGTGGGGAAACCAATCCAGAATTTGCTGCCCCTAGTGGAGAAACCAGCAAGAGCCGTTATTGTCCAAAAAAAGAAGAAACTGAGCGTATACAAGAAAGACATAAAAACAATAGTATAAAAGCTTGCAGAAGTAGGAGACCTAGAGATGAAAAATCTTCCACAGCTGTTCATGTTTTAGACATCTGGGGGAGGCTCCTCGACAATGTAGCAGTCGTATTCCTTGGAGGAAACCTTGGCCTTCTTCGTTTGCTGCGTTGACGGCTCTGGCGTTGAGGCTGAGCGCGCCCTTGCAAGCTCTTTCTTGTATTTTGCTTCCGAAATCTCCCCACAATCGCTGCCTGAGGAGTACAATGTAGTTTTTTCCGGAAGAGCTGCCAATTTTATGGAGAGTTGGTGATTGGACTGTGAAATAGTGGACTTCCGTGGATGCTTCCAAAGGCCGGACTCAATTGAATAGGAGTGGAATTCCAGGAGGTGAAGAGAGATGGAAGCAGAGACACATGGCTGGTCATGTTCCTCCACAGAGTCCAAATTAAGTGTGAGTTTCGTAGGTCGACCCTCACGAAGGGGAGAGTGACTGTCATCGAGAAATGAGATGGGTAGACGGGAAGCTTGGCCTTATCCTTTGCCCCGACGACAAAGCATCGCGTGGCGTCGAGGCATGGCATCATAGGAGAGCTGTGAGGGGAGACTGGATGGTGATGGGAGACGAGATGGCGACACAGGGGAGGCGTGAGGGGAGACGGGGTGGCAAGCGTAGAGATGACAAGATATCTCAAGCTGCATAGGAGGCGAAGAAAGCGGAAGGAGGCTCTACAAGCAAAGCCCTGAAACCTGCACATATAGGCGTCGAACGGAGGCAGCGGGAGAATGGCAGGGATCCAGGACTTAATGCAGATGCCTATGGGAAGGACAAGCAATAAACCGGAGAGCAGGTGGAGAGCGACTAGCGCTGGAGAAATTGCAGATGATTTTAATGTCAAGTGCTTGGGCCATGTGCAACCACATAGTTGTTGCATGCGCCACACGCCAGGCCACCACATGTCTTTTCTAAACACCCGCATTCGGGATCAGATATGAAGCATTGAAGATATGTTTCTAAACACTTATTCACTATTTCTATTTGACCATTTGTTTGTGGATGATACGATGAACTCATGTTAAGGGTTATTCCAACTTGATTAAAAAAATATTTCCAGAAATTTCCCTTAAAACTTATGTCTCTATCACTAACAATGACCTTTGGTAGGCCATGTAGCTTGTAGATGTTTTTACAAAAGACTTCTGTAATTTGCTTGGTCGAGTCTCTTTTTTTACTGCCACGAAATGTGTATATTTAGTGAGCCTATCCACTACAAAAAATATGTCGTCCTTACTGTCAAACATAGGTAAATCATCGATCAAGTTCATTGATATTTCTTCCCATTTCTAATTTGGAATATGTAAGGGGTGTATCAAACTAGGAGTTGAGACATTTTCGCTTTTATTTATTTCTATGACAGTTGTCACATTCAACGATGTATTTTTGAACTTCTTTACTCATTCCTTTCTAGTAGAACGATTGATGTAGGTTGTAGTATGTCTTTAAGAACGCAAAATGCCCAACTACAGGGGAATTGTGTGACTCTTTTAGAGACTTTAATTTAAATTTGTATGACGAACTTAGATAAATTCTACCTTTATACAATAGTATGTCATTTTCCCATTCAAAGTTGGGATGTTGATTGATGTTTTGGATTATTGAACAAGATTTTGGATCCTTGGCATATTCAGTTTGAATCTCACCCAACCAATTAGGAACTATTACAAATGTGGAGCACGTTGTGGTGTCTTCATCTTTTCGTGAGAGAGTACCGACGACTACATTATATTTTCTTTTTTTTTTTGTGTAAAATTTCCATGTCAAATGTGACGATTTTTTCTATCCACTTTTTTTTCATGTTCTATTGATAAGGTCTTTTGTTGTAACATGAATTGAAGATTGTTGTCATTTGTGCGAATATAGAACTTGCTTTATAATAGGTATTGAAACCACTTGTTTAACGCATGTATAATAGCCACCATCTCTTTGTGTTAAGTAGACTTCAAACTTTCCCTTTTATTGAGCTTTCGACCTTTGTAAGCTATGGGACGACTGTATTACATTAAACTACTCCAATTCCAAATCCTGAAGCATCACATTCTACCACAAAGGGTTTGGAGAAATCTGGGGTCGCTAGCACTAGGGTAGATGACACTATCTCTTTTAAGGATTTGAAACGTTCATATGCCTTGTTATCCTACTTAAAGGATTTTTTCTTTAATAGATTTGTCAAGGGAGGAGTCACATGTACCTAATTTTTTATGAACATCTTGTAATATCTAGTCAATCCAAGTAACCCTCTAAGTTTGGATATGTTCTTTGGCTTCAACCACTCCTTTATCACCTTAATCTTGTTGGGATCTACTCTTACTCCTTCATTGGATCTGATGTGCCTGGGGTATTCGACTTCCATTTTTCCAAAAGTGCACTTTCAAAATTTTGCATAGAATTGATTCTTCTCTAATATGGATAATACTTCTTCTAAGTGGTTGAGGTTTTCCTTCCAAGTCTTACTATAGATGAGGATATCGTCAAAAAAGACATACAAATTTCTGCAATTGTGGGCGAAAGAGTTCGTTTATTGTTACTTGGAATGTGGCTAGTGCATTCAGCGTTAACATGAATGGCATCACTTTAAACTCCCAAACTTGATTTGTGAGTTTGTTTTTGCAAAACACAAATGCGTGTAATAAATTTTTATTAATTATTGAATATTGAAAAATAATTTACATTCTCTCGAAAGTGTGTCTAAATAAACAATGACGGATTACAAGGTTAAATGGCCATACGTTTTAACAATAACCTTTCCCTAATTAGAAATATGTAAAATTAATTAATTAATTAATTAATTAATTAATTAATTATTTATTATTCATATATATATTTATATAAATTATTTGTTTATTAAATTATTTTATGAATTATTTATTCATAAGAAATGCCTTTCGAATTTGAAAATGCCACGTGTACTGCAAACCATAGTCGTTGCATCATATGCTAGGCTTCATATTAACTTTCTTCCCGTTGAAGTCTGCCATACGTTTTAAATTTTTAATATTTTATCAGCCTCTTACGTGTTTGTGATTGTGTCAACGATAAAGTTAACGGTTAAAATTCAATTTATTCAAAGCAAATATTACAAATATCTATCTAGAAAGAGATGTTTCAACGGAAAAGGATTGACATTTTAATTTTAGGGGCAAAACATGCCTGCGTACATAAAACGGATTTTAGTGGTTTTTTTTATTTAATTTATTTAATCCAATGAAGTGGAATATAATTTTAAAAAAGAAAAGAAAAAACAGACTAATAATTTTGATTAATTATTTATTTAAGTGATTAAGCCATTTTAACAAAAGGTTGTTTGGTTTCTTATTTTTATTTATTTAATTTAATGAGATGGTTGGACTTTGTATATATAACTTGTATTTTTTTTTTTGGAATAAGTGGAAGGTATTTTATTTTTCAAGTTTTATTTGAAATGTGGATGAGGTTAACCTTACTCCGATGGGATAGAGCTACAAGGTCATGAGGTCTCTGTAATGAGATTCAAAGTTATAAGGAGAAGATAACATAATATAGAGTTTTCAATGCATGTGGGGTTGATAAAAATGGAATGTTCAAGCAAATCTAAGAATATAAGAAGAGAGAGAAAATTATAAATTTACAAATTAATTTTTTAAATAGAAGATTTTCATTGTATTAAAAATGAAATTTCAATAAAATTAAGATAGTGGTATAAATAGATTTAGGAAAAAATAGATAGCATGAATTGTTATTAAACACAATATAAATTTATTTTAACTTTGAATTTATCTAGTGCCTAGAGTGCTCAAATCTCTTGAGGTGTAAACTTCTTTTAAAATGCTTGAAGAAATATTTGCACCTCTAGAGATTTGATCCCTCTTAGCTATTGCTAGTTCCAAGATTAACATGGATCCCCCTTAATTCTATAATATATTATATATTTCTTTCATTTTGAGCAAAGCACCAATAAAATGTTTTAACCATAAATTTTTCATATTTAGCATTAAACGAATTACACATGTCCCTCATACACCTAATTAGAAAACACCAGCCAATAAAACAATAAATATATCTCTCTTTGAGAATGCACACACAAAGAGATATTTTACTTAACATGCATCTTGAAATATTTTATTTGTGGTCATCATTAAAATATTTTCTCTCTCTTTCTTTCAAAATATATGAAATTGATGTTGAAATGTATTACTTAACATGGATATTCAAATATCTTATTTAAAGCGCACATTGAAATATTTTTATAGAGTAAAAGAATTACACATCTTCCTCCTATTGAAAATGGAAAATTAAACCTCGGATGCGGGTGCCTCATTGTGAAAGTATGGGCCACATGGGTGCCATGTGGCGGGGTAGTTGTTCGCCCCACGTGCCTGACGTTAAATGCACAAGCATGTTGATCATTACTTCACTCCCTGCTAGCTTCTCCCAGACGTCCTCTTGTTGCAGAGCATTAACGGCTCGCCGTCCTGCTACCATGGCTATTAATCTTGTTCATCGCGCTCCTCAAGCCTCCATTCGGCTCTCCTTTCAGCTTTCTGTGCTCGCCTCCTGCTATCCCTTTCAGAACTTCGCTCTTGGCTCGGCTGAGTCTTGTTGCAATTGTCCCTTAACGAATTCAGGGGGTTGTAACTCCTCTCATGCTCCGTCAAGCATCCCATCCCAGTATTGCGCCTCTGCTCCCTTGCCTGTCATGCCAAGGCGTCATCGTATGAAAGGTCAAAGGGCTGGTGGTCGTGACCTCCCCTCCAGATCCCCTCTGTCGACTGCCATGGACAGGGAATTAAACCTTTCACTGGATTGGGAGGAGCCGAGCAGGCTCGACCTCGTCAACCTCTCCGCACAATTATATTTTCAGCTCCCTGTCTCCCCGCCTACTTCCTCTAGCATTCGACCCAAGAAATGCCCACATAAGTCCACTTTTTAGCTCGAGCCAACCTTCATTCCCCACAAGATGAAAGCTCTGCCTATGCAGAGCACCTCCAGTAGCAGCCATTGCACCAGCAACAATTCGGGTTCCAATGACGGTCGAGGTTCAAGCAATGACGCAAGAGGCAAAGATGAGGACACCAACCCTCTTGCTGCCACCTCCAACCGGCCATATGCTCAAGCGACTTTGCTTTCGACTCCTAGGCTCGCGACTCCTGTACATGCGCTGAGAAAGGAGGATGATGACTGATATTATGTTTGCAGGATCGAGGAGGAAGACCCCAAGAAGAATGAAGGTCCACCTTAACTTCAATTGCTGGTTTCTCTCCTATCACTCCAGTTATCTCATAGCGTTCTCTAGTATGAATTTGTTTTGGTACCCTTCTATAGCGTTCTCTAGTATTCTGGGCAGCTCTCAATTTTGGCTACTGGTGGGCTGGTTTCCCCATCTGGGGCGGTCCTTATTTTGTTTTCAAACTCTTGATACTTCCCCCCGGAACTGGCTTGCCAACTCCGGAGGATGAGCTATGTACTGTTTTGCCATGTATAATATAATAGAAGTAGTCTAAATTAGAATAAAAAAATGGAAAAAAAAAATACTCTTTGCTATCTTCAATAAGTTTCAATTGTTTGATTTAGTGTATTGAATTTCTATTTGTGTATATATATGTCTATGTTTAATGTCTAATCAAGCTCAAAACTAAGTCTATTTACTATTTATATTTATATTTGTTACTTTTGAATTTTTACTATTTTTTAATTAAGCATATAATATATATTTTGATTATTATTGTTAGATCTAATGCTACATTTAAATTTATGTTTCACTATAACATCTCTCTTATATTAAATTGTAAAATGCTTTCATACACAACAAATAAAAATATATACTTTATGAAAATAGTGAAATTATATATATTCACCATTTAAACTTGAAAGATTCAATAAAAACACTAAAAATAATTAATATTTTTTTCATATAATAAATATACACAAATAATAATAATAATAATAATAATAAAATATTCCAAATTTATACTCACAACATCTAAATAAAAAAACACATTCAAAATTTATAATCACCACATCCAAATAAAAAATAATTATTTAACTAAAATAAAATACATTAATTAACATATTCTAATAAAATAAAAAATACTTACAAACCCAAAAACACTACTTTTCTTTCATCAAACAAAACATTTTTCAATCTTCAATTAATCCAACCAACTATAAAAACACCTAATCAAAAAAAACTTTAAAGTACACCAATCCAATGGTCACCCTTTAGGAAAAAAAAAATGACCTTCCCACATCCTCGGGTCCCAGGGAAAAAGTGTTTAATTAAAACCAACTTGAAATGGTTTATTAAAACCATTTATATGAATTAAGAAAAAAATAACAATATTTAAACTAAGAATATCCTCCCACAAATCCAATATAAAAAAGGCATGGTTCGATCTTCAAAATTAATCCAACCAACATTACGAATAGCCAGTGTGAATCCAACCATTGTAAGAATACTTGGTCAAAGAAACTTGGAGCGATTTATTATATTTATTTATATAATCTAATTAAAAAAACACTAGTGTTGAAGAGTTTATATTATAGGGTAAATTTTTTAAAATTAAGTTTGTTTTAAAAATCTCTAAAAAAAGAATTTATTAAATGTTTAGACATCAAATTTTTTAAATTTATTAAAAGTCGATACAACTTAACAAATTTTCTAAGACATTACAACGATGATAAATATTCTGACTAAACATATATTGAACATATTCCCTTAAAAATCAAAAAATTCTATCCATCTTAAATTGAAATAAACTAGCCTAGATCCATCTTAACTCTGGATCTATCAAGCGCAGAGAGGGATCAAATCTCTAGAGGTGCAAACCTCTTTTTTTGAGTGCAAAACTTGAGGAAATGTTTGCACCTCGAGAGATTTGACCCCTCTCGGTGCTTGATAGATCCAGAGTTAAGATGGATCTAGGCTGGTTTCAGTGGTGTGCGGCCAAGGAAATCTATCGAAAATATGATTAATTTTATCAATAATATGTAAATACAGATAATATAAATATAATAATTGTTTGATATTTATCTAGTCATTTTAATTTTAAAATTTTCTTAGTTACCTCAGTTTTTTGAGATGATAAATATTGTTAATAAATTTAATGACAAAATAATTTTTTTGAATGCAAAGTGACAATGTAATATTGTTGAATGATAGAAAATGAAAATAATAAGAATGTAGTTGATTGCAAATAGTCTTCATTGTGATCAATCTCAAATTATCTTCTTTTTCTATTCTTATTGTCACCCTTGTTAGTTTTGTCATCTTTTCATATCCATTATATGAAAAGGACAATTGAAATAATAAACCATTTAAATATTTAGATTGAACTATTGTACTAAACATCATACATTGTCCCTCTTTCTCTTCAATATTAATAGGTTGATTTACTATAACACAAATATTAATGTACATTGTTAATAATTTTGTGTGCTTACACTGAAATCAATGCACAATCTTAATCCAACCACTTTAAAATTAATGTACCATCAATGTACATCAAATCAGAAATCAACGTCTACACTGAAATCAATGCACCTAATGCAAACAATCAAATAAGACTACAAAACAACATCTACATTGAGATCAATGCATCTAATGCAGGTAATGAAATAAGATTAGAAATCAACATCTATATTGAAATCAATGGATCTAGTGCAAGTAATAAAATATGATTAGAAACCAACATCTACATTGATATCAATGCATCTAGTGCAAGCAATCAAATATGATTATAAATCACCATCTACTTCCCAATCTCCCCCCTTGAACTACATCTCTTTGTCCCTCCATCTCTCCACTCTCTGACATCCTCCCTCTTCCTTCCTCTCTCTCCATTTCTTTCTCACATATATATCTCCCTCTCTCTTCACCCTCCAACTATGTTACTCTCTCTCTTTCTCTCTCTCAACATCTACACTAAAATCAATGCATATAGTGCAAGAAAAATAGGATTAGAAATCACCATCCACATTGAAATCAATGCATCGAGTGCAAGAAATCATCTTCCCTCTCTCTCCCTCCAACTACATCTCTCTTTCCCTCCATCTCTCCTCCTCTACACTGAAATAAACATCTACATTGAAATTAATGCATCTAGTGCAAGCAATCAAATAGGATTATAAATCACCATCTACTTCCCTATCTCCCCCCTCGAACTACATCTCTCTTTCCCTCCATCTCTCCACTCTCTCACATCATCCCTCTTCCTTCCTCTCTCTCCATTTCTTTCCCACATATATATCTCCCTCTCTCTTCACCCTCCAACTATGTTACTATATCCCTCTCTCTCTCCTTCTCTCCATATCTCCTTCTTTATCTCTTTATCTCACCCCAAAACATATACACACTCTCTCCATATCTCCCTTGTCACTTCAGCTCTCTCTCCACTTCTCACTCTCTATGTAATCCTTCTTCCCTCCCTCTCTCCCCCTCCAACTCCATCTCTCCATCCTTCCATCTCCCTCCCTCTCTCCTCCTCTCTCTCGTCCTTCCTCTCTCTCCTCTCACTCACTCTCTCTCTTTCTTTGCCCTCCAATTTCCTCTCTTCCCCCATAACTCTCTTCCTCTCTCTCGTGTCCTCTCTCTTGTCCTTCTTCCTACCTTCCTCTATCTTTTCCTCTCTCTCTCTCTCTTTGTGTTGAGAATGCAGCAAGATGATGGAGCTTAGTGAAATGAAGTCGCCTTCACTAAGTGGGCCCGCAGGCAAATTCTGGCGCAAAGTCTATTTTTAGACTATGTCTATTTTTAGACATACGGAGCATAATTGGGGAATTCTACTTGGAGATTCTTGATGGATGCGACATGTCGGTAAAAATAGATGAGACCCTATTTTTTAGGACCCAGACTATTTTTAGACTGATCTCCTAAAAATATGGAAGTCAAATATTATTTACCCTTAATAATATTTTGACTATAAAAAGCAGTTTACTCTCTTGGCGCACTTCAGTTTGAGTCATGGAGGTGGCTCATGCAACTGACACAAGGAATCACGTGGTTCCTAGGGTTTGATGGCATCTTGCATGGTTGGCTTCGGTTAGACTTCAGTGGCAGGAGTTTTGGAGGAGTTAACGGGACAGATAGTGGAGTTGTGTTCTGTTTGTTTTAGTTGAACTAGTTGGGATTAGTTAACTAACTAATCAACTAGATATGAGTGGAGTAAATTAAATAATATTTAATTTACTAAATATTAACTCATTAGTCAGCTCAAGAACACTTCAGTTCACTACAGTGCATGATCAGTTCAGTGGAGACCAGTGAAAGAGATAGATGAAAGGGTAGAGTTAGCTATCAGTTGTAACTATACTGTTGCTATTTGCAACACATAGATAGGTGGAGTAAGCTATGAGTATTGCAAAGTTTAGGCTTGTGGTTTATCTATATAAGGAGGCCATCACCTAGCATTAAACACGCAATCAAGGTTGGCTATCAAGTGGCTAAGGATTGGAGCAAGTGATTTGCTAGATCTAGCTTGATAGTGTGTAGCATGGGAGGTAGTGCATGAGAGCTTGTGAAGAGTTTTTGTACTATGATTGTTACATGATTTCTCCATTATAATATACACACTAGCTGGGGGGTTTTCAGCTATAGGCTTTCCCCATACATACTGAGTTAATGTGTGATTGATTTGATGTGCGATTGCTTCTATGTTATTTCCGCATGTGACAATTAATTGTGGAAGAAGGTTATGTGTTATGCATGCAATTCGAAATTGATGTATGACCAGGTTAATCTTCAGTGAATAAGTGATTTATTCAGCTAATTTCTACATGGTATCGGAGCGAAGTTAATTGTCGAAGTCTATTACGGTGATTGCAAACTTATTTCCTCGGACAGAGTCTGCATGCGGGCTGCCAAGATAGACTTAAGCGATGAGTTTGGAGAGTTTGAATTCGAATTTTGCGAAGGTTGGTTTTCTTAAAAAGTCGGTAAGAAAGATGTCTTTCAATGGTTTGCGACTCGAATATGCTCTTGAAGGTAAAGCCGACTATGTTGCATGGAAAGATCGAATGGAAGCAGTGTTAGAAGATAATGGTCTGAAGGAGTTCGTGGATGCGCATGTCCCAAAGCCCACTGATGCAGCTCTGGTCGATGCATGGCAAAAGAAGATCGCGAAATGTCGAAGGATCCTGTTGGAGGGCGTCAAGGATCATATTGTATCCAACCTGCATGGAAAGGCTACTCCATATTTAATGTGGAAAGCTTTGACGGATCTATTCCAGAGTAAGAGTGACCAAAGGAAGCTGGCGCTCAAAGATAAGCTCAGGAACATCAGAAGGGCGACAGCATCGCCGAATACCTCACGAAGTTCACTCAGTGCAGAGATGAGCTGGGAAGTGTGGGGGTGGCTGTCAAAGTTTCACTGATT
This sequence comes from Pinus albicaulis, assembly GCA_034641835.2. NCBI lineage: Eukaryota > Viridiplantae > Streptophyta > Pinopsida > Pinales > Pinaceae > Pinus > Pinus albicaulis. Next base: position 1,159,271,802 of record CM076574.1, read on the forward strand.
GCATGCTTAGTTTCAAGTATGCCGGGATCGGTGTGGTTCTTGGACAGCGGTACGTCATTTCATATGACGGGAGATCGGGAGTTGTTCTCAGATCTGGAGGACAAAGATTTGGGTATGCACATCGAGATGGGCGATGACGGTAGATACAGTGCGACTGGTATCGGTACCGTATCCTTTCAGAGGGAGTCTGGTAAACCCTTTGTATTAAAGGATGTCATGCATGTACCTGGATTGAAGAAGAACCTGATTTTAGTAGCGATGTTGGAGGATAAGGGGTATGATGTGGTCTTCAGCGAAGGAAAAGCCTTCCTGCGCAGTAAGACTACTGGAGAGACCCGGAAGATAGGGGTTCGAACTCAGAACCTTTATCAGTTGCAGGTAGATGACTGCGCAACTATGGCATGCAAGGCGGGAGAAGTGGTGAGCCGGGATGATGAGGGCGAATTATGGCACAGGAGATTGGGCTATCTTCACCATGGAGCTTTGAAGATTCTGCAGCAGATTTCTACTGGACTTCCTAAGGGCACCCTTGCGCAGTCAGATCAGTGCAAGGGGTGTACTTTAGGGAAGTATGTGAAAGCCACCTCTCACGAGAAGGATAGTCGCGCCACGACGATCCTTGAGAGAGTTCACACAGACGTGTGTGGTCCTTTCTCAGTTGCTTCGACAGCAAAGCACAAGTATTATGTGATCTTTGTTGATGATTTCTCTCGAAAGTGCCAGATCTTCTTCATGCAGAAGAAGAGCGATACATTCACGAAGTTTTGTGAGTTTAAAGCACTGGTCGAGAAGGAGTTGGGGAAGAAGGTGATTGCTCTAAGGAGTGATAACGGTGGTGAATTCATCTCGGTTGAATTCAAGGAGTTCTGCAGTGCAGAAGGGATTCAGAGAGAGCTCATCGCACCCCATAACCCACAGCAGAACGGGGTGGCTGAGCGGAAGAACAGAACGATCGTGGGTGCCGCACGGGCGATGTTGCATGATCAGGGCCTACCCCTTCACTTGTGGGCTGAGGCATGCAATACAGCAGTGTATGTGCAGAACCGTTGTCCTCACAAGGTTCTTGGCATGAGTACATCGGAGGAGGCTTATTCTGGAAAGAGGCCTGATATTTCCCATTTGCGGATTTTTGGTTCTCCTGTCTACATGCATGTGATGAAGGATGCAAGAAGGAAGCTGGATCCAACTGCTGAGGTTGGAATATTTGTGGGGTACACTGATACAACTCACAACTACTGGGTGTATTTGTTAGACAGTCGCAAGACTGTTGTGCGACGGGATATAAAATTTCAGGAGGAGAAAGCCATGCAGTGTTCGCTTGAGAGGGAGCTACACTTGCATGCAGATGAGGAGCCGTTAGTTCCTAAGGAGGAGCTTCCGGATGTGGATCAGCCACAAGAGGAGGTTCAGGAGGTGGAAGAAACCACCCAGGCAGCGCCAACCATCAGAGGGCGCATGCGCACTGCAGAAGCTGAGCGACTGGCTCGGGATGCAGAGAAGGTTGTAGGACCACCTACAGCACAGCGCAGACAGAGACAGTCACCGGATCGGTACACTGGATACATGGCTCTTATGAGTCAATGTGTTGTGACAGAGCCATCCTCTTTTGAGGAAGCTGTGGAGGAACCCGCATGGGTTGATGCCACGATCGAAGAATATGATTCGATCATCAGGAACAGTGCATGGGAGATTGTCCCAAGACCGGTTGGGAAATCAGTTGTAGGTTCGCGATGGATCTACAAAGTGAAGCAGGCGGCGGACGGGAGTGTGGAGAAGTACAAGGCGAGATTTGTCGCCCGTGGCTTCTCACAGATCGAGGGGATTGACTATGAGGAGACTTTTGCACCTGTCGCAAGGTACTCTTCCATACGGACGATCCTTGCTCTCTCAGCGCGGATGGGGTGGCACATTCATCAGATGGATGTGAAGACTGCGTTCCTCAATGGAGTTATTGAGGAGGAGGTGTACATAGAGCAGCCTGAAGGTTTTGAGATCTTCAGCAGTGAGTCGCATGTGTGCCGACTCAAGAGAGCACTGTACGGGCCGAAGCAAGCACCTCGTGCTTGGTACACTCGGATAGACAGCTACTTCACCGGGCTTGGATTCTCCAAGAGTGAGGCGGATCCAAACCTGTACCAGATTGTGGTGGAGGGGAAGCTGTTGATCATCGTACTGTATGTAGATGATCTGATTTTGACTGGCGATGAGCAGCTGATACTTTCATGCAAGGAGGATCTTGCACGAGAGTTTGAGATGAAGGACCTGGGCATCCTTCATTATTTCCTGGGATTGGAGATTTGGCAGCGCAGTGGAGGACTGTTTGTTTCTCAGGGCAAGTATGCCCGGGAGATTCTAGAGAGGTTCAACATGCAAGGTTGCAAGCCTGTTGATACCCCTCTTCCTGGAGGATGGAGGAAGGGAGATGCTACTTCGGAGGAGGTAGTGGATGCCACTGTCTATCGACAGTTGGTGGGGTCGTTGATGTATTTGGTCAATACTCGACCCGATATATGCTATGCAGTTAACCAGCTTTCGCAAGCTATGTTAAGCCTACCAAGCTCTTTTGGAAGGCGGGCAAGCATGTATTGCGCTATATCAGAGGCACATCGGGATATGGTCTATGGTACAGACAGGAGGATGGAGTGAAAATTTCTGGTTTCACTGATGCAGATTGGGCAGGGAGTCCAACAGACCGGAAGAGCACTTCTGGAGGAGTTTTCAGCATTGGGTCGACAGCAGTTTCCTGGTACAGCAAGAAGCAGAGATCCGTGGCACTCAGTTCAGCAGAGGCCGAGTACATGGCAGCAAGCTTGGCTGCATGTGAGGCTATTTGGATGAGGAAGATCCTCGCAGGTTTGTTCAGGTTGCATTTGGAGCCTACAGTGATCTACTGTGATAACCAGAGCTGCATCAAGCTCTCGGCTAATCCAGCTTTTCATGATAGGTCCAAACATATCGACATCAGGTACCATCACATCAGAGATTGTGTTCAGCGGAGGATCATGATGCTTTCATATGTTCCCACGGAGGATCAGGATGCCGACATCCTGACGAAGGCGCTCACCAGGAGCAAGTTCGAATTCCACAGAGGCAGGATAGGGGTTGCAGATAATCCATATCTTGCCGAGAGGGAGTGTTGAGAATGCAGCAAGATGATGGAGCTTAGTGAAATGAAGTCGCCTTCACTAAGTGGGCCCGCAGGCAAATTCTGGCGCAAAGTCTATTTTTAGACTATGTCTATTTTTAGACATACGCAGCATAATTTGGGAATTCTACTTGGAGATTCTTGGAGTATGCGACATGTCGGTAAAAATAGATGAGACCCTAATTTTTAGGACCCAGGCTATTTTTAGACTGATCTCCTTAAAATATGGAAGTCAAATATTATTTACCCTTAATAATATTTTGACTATAAACAGCAGTTTACTCTCTTGGCGCACTTCAGTTTGAGTCATGGAGGTGACTCATGCAACTGACACAAGGAATCACGTGGTTCCTAGGGTTTGATGGCATCTTGCATGGTTTACTTCAGTTAGACTTCAGTGGCAGAAGTTTTGGAGGAGTTAACGGGACAAGTAGTGGAGTTGTGTTCTATTTATTTCAGTTGAACTAGTTGGGATTAGTTAAACTAACTAATCAACTAGATATGAGTGGAGTAAATTAAATAATATTTAATTTACTAAATATTAACTCATTAGTCAACTCAAGAACACTTCAGTTCACTACAGTGCATGATCAGTTCAGTGGAGACCAGTGAAAGAGATAGATGAAAGGGTAGAGTGAGCTATCAGTTGTAACTATACTGTTGCTATTTGCAACACATAGATAGGTGGAGTAAGCTATGAGTATTGCAAAGTTTAGGCTGGTGGTTTATCTATATAAGGAGGCCATCACCTAGCATTAAATAAGCAATCAAGGTTGGCTATCAAGTGGCTAAGGATTTGAGCAAGTGATTTGCTAGATCTAGCTTGATAGTGTGTAGCATGGGAGGTAGTGCATGAGAGCTTGTGAAGAGTTTTTGTACTATGATTGTTACATGATTTCTCTATTATAATATACACAATAGCTGGGGGGTTTTCAGCTATAGGCTTTCCCCATACATACTGAGTTAATGTGTGATTGATTTGATGTGCGATTGCTTCTATATTATTTCCGCATGTGACAATTAATTGTAGAAGAGGGTTATGTGTTATGCATGCAAATCGAAATTGATGTATGATCGGGTTAATCTTCATTGAATAAGTGATTTATTCAGCTAATTTTCACACTGCAATCCAATTATCTCTCTCTCTCTCTCTCTTTGCCTTCCAATCCTCTTTCCTCCCCCAACACACACACACACACTCACTCTCTCTCAACATATACACTAAAATCAATGCATATAGTGCAAGAAAAATAGGATTAGAAATCACCATCCACACTGAAATCAATGCATCGAGTGCAAGAAATATCTTCCCTCTCTCCCCCCTCCAAATCCATCTCTCTTTCCCTCCCTCTCTCCACTCTCTCACATCCTCTCTCATTTCCTTCCCCTCTATCCCTTTCTCTCGCACATCTATCTCTCTCTATATCTCCCTCTCTCTCCCTCTCTTCACCCTCCAACTATGTTACTATATCCCTCCCTCTCTCATTCTCCCCCCATTCCCTCCATCTCTCCTTATTTTTCTCTTTATCTCACCCCAAAACATACACATAATCCTCTATTTCTCCCTTGTCACTCCCTCCCTCTCTCCACTTCTTTCTCCCTATGTAAATACATTACTCCGGATCCAGAGTTTGATATTATCTATATTTAGTCTGAAATCAATGCATCTAGTGCAAGTAAGAAAATAAGATTAGAAACCAACATCTACAATGATATAAATGCATCTAGTGTAAGCAATCAAATAGGATTAGAAATCATCATATTAATGTACAATGTTAATAATTTTGTGTTCTTACACTGAATCAATGCACAATCTTAATCCAGTCACTTTAAAATTAATGTACCATCAATTTGCATCCAATTACATCAAATCAGAAATCAACGTCAACACTGAAATCAATGCACCTAATGCAAAAAATAAAATAAGATTACAAAACAACATCTACACTGAGATCAATGCATCTAATGCAGTTAATCAAATAAGATTAGAAATCAACATCTATATTGAAACCAATGGATCTAGTGCAAGTAATAAAATAATATTAGAAACCAACATCTACACTAATATCAATGCATCTAATGCAAGCAATCAAATAGGATTATAAATCACCATCTACTTCCCTATCTCCCCCCTCAAACTACATCTCTCTTTCCCTCCATCTCTCCACTCTCTCACATCCTCCCTCTTCTCTCCTCTCTTTGCGTTTCTTTCCCACATATATATCTCCCTCTCTCTTCACCCTCCAACTATGTTACTCTCTCTCTCTCTCTATCTCTCTCTCTCAACATCTACACTAAAATCAATGCATATAGTGCAAGAAAAATAGGATTATAAATCACCATCCACACTGAAATCAATGCATCGAGTGCAAGAAATCATCTTCCCTATCTCCCCCCTCCAACTACATCTCTCTTTCCCTCCATCTCTCCTCCTATACACTAAAATCAACATCTACACTAAAATCAATGCATCTAGTGCAAGCAATCAAATAGGATTATAAATCACCATCTACTTCCCTATCTCCCCCCTCGAACTACATCTCTCTTTCCCTCCATCTCTCCACTCTCTCACATCCTCCCTCTTCCTTCCTCTCTCTCCATTTCTTTCCTACATATATATCTCCCTCTCTCTTCACCCTCCAACTATATTACTATATCCCTCCCTCTCTCCTTCTCTCCATATCTCCTTCTTTATCTCTTTATCTCACCCCAAAACATATACACACTCTCTCCATATCTCCCTTGTCACTCCATCTCTCTCTCCACTTCTCACTCTCTATGTATTCCTTCTTCCCTCCCTCTCTCCCCCTCCAGCTCCATCTCTCCATCCTTCCATATCTCCTTCTATCTCCCTCCCTCTCTCCTCCTCTCTCTCGTCCTTCCTCTCTCTCCCCCTCTCTCTTTCTCTCTCTCTTTCTTTGCCCTCCAATTTTCTCTCTTCCCCCATAACTCTATTCCTCTCTCTTGTCCTTCCTCTCCTACCTTCCTCTATCTTTTCCTCTCTCTCTCTCTCTCTCTCTCTCTCTCTCTCTCTTTTCCTTCTAATCCTCTTTCCTCCCCCAACACACACACACACACACTCTCTCTCTCTCTCAACATCTACACTAAAATCAATGCATATAGTGCAAGAAAAATAGGATTATAAATCACCATCCACACTGAAATCAATGCATCGAGTGCAAGAAATCATCTTCCCTCTCTCTCCCCTCCAACTCCATCTCTTTTTCCCTTCTTCTCTCCACTCTCTCACATCCTCTCTCTCTTCCTTCCCCTCTATCCCTTTCTCTCCCAAATCTATCTCTCTCTATATCTCCCTCTCTCTCCATATCTTCACCCTCCAACTATGTTACTATATCCTTGCCTCTCTCCTTCTCCCCCAATTCCCTCCATCTCTCCTTATTTTTCTCTCTATCTCACCCCAAACATACACATACTCTCTCTATTTCTCCCTTGTCACTCCCTCTCTCTCTCCACTTCTCGCTCTCTCTATGTATTTATTATTCCCTCCCTCTCTCACCCTCCAACTCCATCTCTATATCCCTCCCTCTCTCCTCCTATCTCCCTCCCTCTCTCCTCCTCTCTCTCTTCCTTCCTCTCTTTCCCTTCCTCTCCTACCTCCCTCTCTCTTCCCCCATCTCTCTTCTCTCTCCCTCTCTCTCTCTTTTCCCTCCAATATAAAATGGAAGAGAAATAGAAAAATATGGTATTTGGCCCACTGTGTTAAATTTATATATGTAGCGAGAGAAGTGATTTTTCATTTGGGCCGACATTAGATTAATTAGATTAAATTTTAAATGTTAAATATTAAACATTATTTTTACATTTACGTTTACATGTTTATTGTTACCTGAGATAGGAAATGCATATAGTGTACTTTAATTTGGCCCATGGTATTTAGCTGAGGATTCACGTAAATAAAACCACTTTTTGAGTGTTCCAAAATATAAATAAGATTATGGAGTAAATATAAAAAGAAGTTTGATTTATTTACCATACCTATGGTTTATTCATATTCTATTTATTTACCATACCTCTTTTATAAATATGGTATTTGGCCCATGGTATTTAGCCCATGGTATTAAAGTGGTACATTTCTATACACTCGGACATATCAAAAGTTCACATTAATTAAATTTAATAATATTAATATAATAATATAATAATGTGAATATTAGAATTAATAATAATATTAATATTAATGTTAAGGTTAATAATTTTTTTTTGGCATGTATTAATAATAATTTGGCCCATGGTATTTAGCTCAGGATTCACTTAAATAAAACCACTTTTTGACGTTCATAAATATAAATAGGATTATGGAGTAAATATAAAAAGCCTTTTTATTTATTTACCATATATATGGTTTATTTATATTTTATTTATTTACCATACTTCTTTTATAAATATGGTATTTGGCCCATGGTATTAAAGTGGTAAATATATCAAAAGTTTACATTACTCACATGACATTTACACATCTATATACACTTCGATATAAAAGTTTACATTACACACATTACATCTACACATCTCTATATATTGGACCCGACATATCAAAATTTTACATTACACACATTACATCTACACATCTCTATATATTGGACCCGACATATCAAAATTTTACATTACACACATTACATCTACACATCTCTATATATTGGGCTCGACATATCAAAATTTTACATTACACACGTTACATCTGCACATCCACATATACTAGACTGTAAAGCGCCTCTCGGCGCAAAAACTTTCCACTAATAAAAAAATAATATTTAAACTAAAACTATCTTTCTATAAAACCCAATATCAAACAAAATGCCAAATTTATAAAAAACATCTTTAACCTAATAAATACAAAGTACAAATTATATATATAGCAAGTACAAATTTTACACATTACATCGTTTGGTTGAAATACTTTATCCTTCATTGTTTTGCTCAAACCTTTAGTAATGTATGTCCAAATGAAGGACCACATACCTTGGCATGCAAAAGATAAAAGAAATTATCATTATGGAATCCAAATCAAAAGAGTCTTATTCTTGTAATGATTCCTTTTCGAACATTACTCTTTACTTGCAACCTCAGCGGCTTTATACTCGTAATGATTCCCTCTTGAACATTCCCATCGTGGTTGCAAGTTGAGTGGCCTTATACTCGTAATTATTCCCCTTTGAACATTTCCCTTCTCATTAGAAGTTTACCAACTTAATATAATAAACCATGGGTTTATGATACATTTTTTTTCCGTAAATATTATTTTAGGGTACTATTGAAATCTAAAGGAATTACATAAGAGTTTTTTTTCTAAAAATTATCATGACTATTTGAGCTTTTTTTGAAATTTTTTTATGTTGGTAAACAAAAATATGGATCTTTTTAGATTTTGATAACAGTCGAGAAATTAGGGTGTACTTCAAGGAAGACTTTCCTGCTTTCAACCACCTTTTACAAAATGAGATATTATGACAAAAATAAACATAAAAACGTTCAATTCTACAAGATTTTTAAAATAGAGCAACAAAGTGACCAGAGTACTTATATACTAGTAGCAATATGAAAAGAACTAATCAAGGATGATGATTGGCGAGCCTGGAGAGGCAACATCGTTGGAGTTGACTGTTGGTGAGACTGAATTGAAATTGATGGAATTGATGGGAACTACATTGTTAACAATATTTGCTTCTTCATGACCATTTGTTTCAGTATCTGAGTCTGCGGCAATGTATCGTTCCACTCGAGTCAGTCTTGTAGCAATGTCATCCAAATTGTAGTGGATGTCACTCATTATACACTTGAGTTCTTCCTGACCTGAAATTTTTTTATAGTTGTCAATTTGTTTACTCTGATAACCATACTCAACAATGTTTCCATTTGTCGATGGTGGGTAATGGAGTGTAAGAAGTGGAGGCATATTTTTCTGAATTTTCCAAGGTATGGTACCTATTTGAGACAGTTTCCACTAATCTCTAAATAAAAAAAGTATTGGCGATCACCAAATTCCTTGGCTTCCAAGCATAGTATTTCCTTCTGAACTTCCAATGGAGTAGATTAAAAATAGTCAGCCATAGACTCCCATCTGAAGAGACAACGATGTCTGGTAACATGATAACCGACTGCAAGGCTAGGTAAAGAAAATTGAACCAGAATATGACCCATAGGGTAAACCGAACAACACAAGCTAAAAGTTACTTGTGAAAACCGACTAGACAGACTAATAAGAACGACTAAAAAAGAGAGTTGGGAGCGCTCCTTAGGTTGATGAAATGTATCTTGAATCAAGAGGAAAAATTGGTATGTGGGGAGGTGGAAACACTTAAATATGCCCTCAAAACCAGATAGAAAAGGTCCCCGCATACCATACTCCACATAAAAGCACTAGGAAATTGAATAAGACCGCAATAGGCTTTGTGCTTTGCATTGAAGCCGGGGACATAACGATCACCAACTCGAAAAATGAGTCAACCCTTGTATTATGCAAGAAGAGCACAAAAAAATGCAGTAGCATGTCCACTCCGAAACCCTAGACTCCTATAAAGTCAAGAATGCGATACAATACTAGGGTAAAAGGATAACATGAGTGAACCAGACCTTGATATGGGACGGGCACCCTAAAATGAAACCACCCACCCAGGATGAAATGCAATTCTATTACCCAGAGAACGAAATAGGATATACGATGGGTAAAAAGGGGATCATAATTAAAGCGGACCTTGATATTGAGTGAAAGCCCAACAATGAAACCACCCGCCTAATTCGAAACTCAATTCGATTACCTAGATAAAGACAAAATCAGTTGAAACATGACCTCCTGACCTCTGCTACCATATTACCATCGTGAAGGATTTATAGATTGTTATCTACATGGTGAGCTTGGTTGAGTTGATAGAGATGAACTTATAGGAGGTGCAAGACACAAGCCATGTGTCCCAAAGATACCTGAGACTCCTGCAAACCAAACCATAACACATTATGAGCCCATTAATCAACAAAATTTTCCTATTAGGAAGATCTTTGGGGATAGCCAATTCACCATCAAAGGAGGTCACCATGATCATAGAGACAAAAAGAATGAATGAGAATACAGATCTTGAGGTGTTGGTTTTGACAAAGTTTGTAGGTGGAGAATTTAACACCAAGTGTTGTAACATATGAAGTACTATATGTTGAATATTGCAACAAGAAATAGTGAAGGAGGCATCCTGAAACATCTTTCCTGATCCTAGTTGGAAAGTGATCACCAAAACTAGGTGGAGGCCACACAGGTGATTTTTGTCGCAAAGTCTATTTTTAGACATATGGATCATGGTCTATGAGTTGCAGGATGCTATTTATGGATGATTGGTCGAGTTGGTAAAAATAGATGGACCTCTATTTTTAGACATTGGGCGGTTTCTATTTTTAGACTGCCGGGCTAAAAATAGAACAGTCAAATATTATTAACCCTTAATAATATTTAGACTATAAACATTATCTTTTCCTCTTGGAGCACTTCAATTTGATGCTTGGATGTGGCACATGCAGCTGACAGAAGGAAATACGCTTTTCCTAAGGGTTAGTTGAGCTATTGCATGGTTGACTTCAGTTAGAACTCATGTGGCAGAATTTGGTGGAGTTGATGAGACAGTTGGTGGAGTTGTGTTCGGTTTAACTTAGTTGAACTAGTTGTATTTAGTCTAACTGAAAAATACACTAGTGATGAGTGGTGTGAATTAATTATTAATTACTTCACTAATTATTAACTCATAAATCAACTAAAGAACACATCAGTTAACTGCAATGCATGGACAGTTCAGTGGAGACCAGTGTTAGAGGTGGATGAAAGGGTGAGTGTGGCTATTAGTTGTGACTATACTTGTGCATGAGATTTGCACGCACATTGATTGAGATTTCCAATGAGGATTGCGCAGTTGAAGCTAGTGGGATTCGAACTTGGATCTCATTCATTCTCATCTTGGATTGCGCAGTAGAGGCAGGCAGACTTGTGGAGGAGATTTGAACCAGTGACTTGTTCAGATCTGAGCTAGTTTGTGTGTAACTATTGGAGATAGTACTGAGTACTTGTGAGGAGTATTGTACTATGATTGTTACATGTTCTCTATCATTATAATATACAGATAGTTGGGGGTTTTCAGCTGTAAGCTTTCCCCATTACATACTGCGTTATATGTGTGCTTGATTATGTTTTAATGTGCGCATGCGACTGCTTCTATTTCCGCAAATTGATGATCAATTGTAGAAGAGGTTATGTATTATGCATGAAGCTTAAATAGTGTGTAATCAGGATAATCTCGGTGAATAATTCAGCTATTATTCAAATTTCTACATGGTATTAGAGCGAGATTGATCATCAGATCTATTACAGTGATTACAATTTATTTCGGTAGACAGAGTCTGTAAGCGGGCCAGGTAGCCTCTAGATCCATCCTTTCTTTGAAAGGTGATATATCCAGTAAACGCCCCTACAGTCGATCTCTGTGCTAGAAATACTTTGTTCTCACAGATCCAGAAGCGGTTGAGTTTTGAGCTGGCGGAATTCGAATTTGCAGCAGTGTTTTCTTGATGTCGAAGTCAAAATGTCTTATCAAGGATTGCGATTGGAGTATGCTCTTGAAGGCAGCTCGAATTATATTGCATGAAGAGATAGGATGGAGGCGGTGCTCGATGACAATGGGCTGAAGGAGTTCATAGATGCTGAAGTTCCAAAGCCTAGCGATGCAGCCTTGGTTGAGGCTTGGCAAAAGAAGACAACAAGGTGTCGAAGGATTCTGTTGGAGGGCGTGAAGGATCACATAGTATCCAGCCTACATGGAAAATCTTCTCCATACTTGATGTGGAAAGCGTTGACAGAATTGTTCCAAAGCAAGAGCGACCAGAGGAAGTTGGCGCTCAAGGATAAAGTCAGGAAAATAAAGATGGAGAAGAATGACACTATTCCGGTATACTTGACAAAGTTTGTCCACTACAGGGATGAGCTTGGGAGTGTAGGAGTTAGTGTGGATGAAGAAGACTTGGTGAGCTTGGCTCTCCTTGGGCTTCCGAAGAGTTGGCATAGCTACGAGGACTCTGTCAATGGTCAGGAGAAATTGCCAGGATGGGAGCGACTTTGGTCGGATCTTGTGCAAGAGGAGATAAGGCGGAGTACCAGGGATGGATCTTCATCAAAGGCATCTGATGAAGAAGATTGCGCTTTGGCTGCCAAAGCAAGGAAGGGGAAGGGAAAGAAGAATGCTTCTCAATCCGGTGCGGATGGTAAAGAGCGTGACATGTCCAAAGTGAAGTGTTTTCACTGTCACGAGCATGGACATTACGCCACAAATTGTCCACAGAAGAAGAAGAACAAGCAGGCTGCTGGAGCTGCAACTGGTGAGGCTCTTGCCTCGCAATTTGAGCTAGACTTCTCATCGATCGCATGCATGGTGTCTAGTGCATTGGGATCAGGGTGGTATTTTGATAGTGGCGCTTCCTTTCACATGACGGGAGATGTGAATCTTTTCAGTGACTTGGTGGAGAAAGATCTCTAGTTGCATGTTGAGTTGGGCGACAATGGACGATACAATGTGACCGGCATTGGTACCATAACCTTTCAGAGGGAGTCAGGTAAAATCATTCTTTTACAAGATGTAGTGCATGTTCCAGGTTTAAAGAAGAATTTGATCTCAGTTGCAATGTTAGAGGATAAAGGGTATGAAGTTGTCTTTAGTGAAGGAAAAGTTTTCCTTCGGCACAAGGCAACCGGACAAGTCAAGAAGGTTGGGATTCAAGCAAAGAATCTCTACAGACTTGAAGTAGATGGGATGTCTACGGAGCTTCCTACTGTTGGGAAGTGCAAGAAAGACATGCAATTGAAGCTTGAGGAGGAGCAAGTTTTGCATGCAGGTAAGAGTGAACCTCAGGATGTGGAGCAGCCACAAGATGAGGATCATGGAGTGGTAGCAACCACTCATGCAGAGAAATTCCGTGCCAGATGGGTAGAGGGAGTGCATGCAGCTATACCACCAGGTGTGAGGTGGGGCGACATGCATGAATAATCCCAAGAGGAGAATTTTGGGCAGGATTCATGAGATGGTATGGATCTCATGAGTTGAACCTGGCTACGAGGTGCCCACAATGCAGCAGTAGCATGATCAGTTGGATTGATGAAGGCAGATCAAAGTGACAGTGTCGGATACTGGAGCGCGGATCAGAGTTGACAGCAAGTGCAGAGTGCATGGGTGCAAGAGTTCAACAACGCAGTGGTTCCTGATGACATGTGCAGTTGGTACCAGCAGAAGTCTAAGACTTTGACGATAGATGCATGGAGTTGCATGGCGCATCAGACCGATTGAGTTGTTTGGAGCCTATTCAATTTCAAAAGAGTTGCAGAGCAGATGCATGGAGTTGCATGGCGCTTGTGAAGGTTGCAGTGCGAATGCATGGAGTTGCATGTCGCATGCAAAGGCAATCCTTTCTTGTTGAGAGGGAGTGTTGAATATTGCAACAATAAATAGTGAAGGAGGCATCCTGAAACATCTTTCCTGATCCTAGTTGGAAAGTGATCGCCAAAACTAGGTGGAGGCCACACAGGTGATTTTTGTCGCAAAGTCTATTTTTAGACATATGGATCATGGTCTATGAGTTGCAGGATGCTATTTATGGATGATTGGTTGAGTTGGTAAAAATAGATGGACCTCTATTTTTAGACATTGGGCGGTTTCTATTTTTAGACTGCCGGGCTAAAAATAGAACAGTCAAATATTATTAACCCTTAATAATATTTAGACTATAAACATTATCTTATCCTCTTGGAGCACTTCAGTTTGATGCTTGGATGTGGCACATGCAGCTGACAGAAGGAAATACACTTTTCCTAAGGGTTAGTTGAGCTATTGCATGGTTGACTTTAGTTAGAACTCATGTGGCAGAGTTTGGTGGAGTTGATGAGACAGTTGGTGGAGTTGTGTTCGGTTTAACTTAGTTGAACTAGTTGTATTTAGTCTAACTGATAAATAAACTAGTGATGAGTGGTGTGAATTAATTATTAATTAATTCACTAATTATTAACTCATAAATCAACCAAAGAATACATCAGTTAACTGCAATGCATGGACAGTTCAGTGGAGACCAGTGTTAGAGGTGGGTGAAAGGGTGAGTCTACTATCAGTTGTGACTATAGCTATGCATGAGATTTGCACACACATTGATTGAGATTGCCAATGAGGATTGCGCAGTACAAGCCAAGGGGATTCGAACTTGGATCTCATTCATTCTCATCTTGGATTGCACAGTAGAGGCAGGCAAACAGTGGAGGAGATTTGAACCTGTGACTTGTTCAGATCTGAGCTAGTTTGTGTGTAACTATTGGAGATAGTACTGAGTACTTGTGAGGAGTATTGTACTATGATTGTTACATGTTCTCTATCATTATAATGTACAGATAGTTGGGGGTTTTCAGCTGTAAGCTTTCCCCATTACATACTGTGTTATATGTGTGCTTGATTATGTTTTAATGTGTGCATGCAACTGCTTCTATTTCCGCAAATTGATGATCAATTGTAGAAGAGGTTATGTATTATGCATGAAGCTTAAATAGTGTGTAATCAGGATAATCTCGGTGAATAATTCAGCTATTATTCAAATTTCTACACTATACCCAAGACACACACTTGCCATGTGGTTAGCATGCAGAGTAAATGAGGGAGCCCAAAGCACTTAACAAAGACCGCCAAAGGTTGGAGCATGTGGAGGACATACGTGCCAAGAGTTCAAATATGGATTAAATGGGTTATGAGAACTTGTGCCTACTGGAAAATGGTGTCTCCCGTCGCCGAAAATTTTTCTTTTGTAATCACCCCCATCGGGGATGTTTATGATACATCAATCACTATAATTTTGGGTTGTTTTTGTTAAAATCATATATAGTT